>CAMAPF010001007.1:0-600000 GCA_945859915.1 Cuscuta epithymum
ATTCAAACCCATTCAGGGTGCTGAAGGAGAACCTTCCACTGCCAATGATCTAGCTCTGGCAATGGAGAATCTGATAAAGGAATGGAGAGATTCTCAATTTGAGGAAACTGTACTGGAGGTAATTGTAACACTTGAGATTTAATATAAACGGATTAATAGTACTACTCATACCAACAGAGGTGCATCTCCTTTTAAGGGAGCTCATTACCTAAGAACTCCAAAGTTAAGCGTGCTTTGCTCGGGAGTAGTCTTGGGATGGGTGACCCCCTGGGAAGTTTCTCAGGGCGCGCATGAGTGAGGACAAAGTGCGCGGTAAAGGCTTGTGGTGGTTTGTGGGGACAGTACTAGAGGTCTGGAGTAACTACCTCGGGTCCTGCGGGGCCGGGGTGTTACAAATGGTATCAGAGCAACCCCGCGACAGTGTGATGACCCGTTGGATATCGGGCGGGCTCACTTAGCGGGGGAAGATTCTGGGATTTGATTGAGATTTGAGATTTGTTTAAGGGCGCAACGAGGACGTTGCGATCCTAAGTGGGGGGTGATTGTAAACACTTGAGATTTAATATAAACGGATTAATAGTACTACTCATACCAACAGAGGTGCATCTCCTTTTAAGGGAGCTCATTACCTAAGAACTCCAAAGTTAAGCGTGCTTTGCTCGGGAGTAGTCTTGGGATGGGTGACCCCCTGGGAAGTTTCTCAGGGCGCGCATGAGTGAGGACAAAGTGCGCGGTAAAGGCTTGTGGTAGGTTTGTGGGGACAGTACTAGAGGGTCTGGAGTAACCTACCTCGGGTCCTGCGGGGCCGGGGTGTTACAGTAATCCCTAACTCTCCCACTCCTCACATTTCTGCACAACCCCCTCCTTCCCCTCCTAAATCACCTTCTGCACACACCATTCCCTCACCCCAAACATACCACACCCTTCTCCCCTCCACCCCAATCACACCCCACAAACAAACTGCACCTACCCCTTCTCCTCAGAAAAACCCCTCACCCACAAAAAACCCTAACCAAAGTAACCTCACCCTACCACCAGATAACCCCTACCAGAAACCGCTCACCATCACCCTCCTCCCCTTCACCTCATCATAAATCCCCCTCTCATCAGAGCTCCCCCCCACTAGAAACCCAAGTCTGCCTCTACCTCTCCCCAGAAGCCACCCTCCAGAACTGCTACACCTCAGAGATCCTCTCATCACTCCAAGGCTTCCACACCCAAGAGGCAAGCTCCTATCCGCATTCTGTCATCTGATAGTGATAATGATGGTTTTCTTCCATATCTCTAGCTGGTGATCTCACGTCCAAGAGAAGGACCACACCTCCCCGGAAGTCTTCCCTGAAACCTCCTTCTCTGCAACAACCTGCTGAGCAGAACTTTACTATACCAGAAGGCAGAGCTTTACCAGATCCCAATTTCTATGATGAGGAGCCACCACTAGTGCAAAATACACGTTCTATAACTGACGATTTGTATGGGTTAGATAAGAACCGTTATAGTATGAAGGCATGGGGGTCTAATTCATAAATAATAGAAAATTCATGTCACTTTTGCGGCTAAGAGTTGAAATAAAAAAAATCATCTATAACGGTATAAACAAACACCGATATAGAAAATTGTTGGTCCCGTTTAAGTTGGTAACAGTCTAGAGGGGGGTGGGTGAATAGACTGTTATAGTTTTTCAAACTTTTTCTCTAAGTCAGAGTTGACTTGTCAGAGAGGGTCGAGTTCTGATGATCAGAACTGGTCTAGCAGCGGATAAGAGTTCCGGGTAGCCTCAAAAATACTAAGGCAAATGCCTTTCTGATAACTCTGAAAACGAGATCTGCTGAACACAGATTCCAAGTCTTAGAGTTAAACAGTTGAAATCCTAAGTGCAGAAAATAGATGCAATAAAGTAAATGACACCGGGGATTTTTATAGTGGTTCAAGGAACAACGCGTTCCTCTAGTCCACTGTTCCACTAGCTTTGGAGGTAAACAGTTACAAAGCTTAGTCCCCTAGCACTTAAGAAGCTCTCCACGTCTTCTTCAAGCCTAGGTTGCCACCCAGGATGCAGTTTCACGTCCTGATGGTTGGTCCTTTCACTCAGCTTCCCGGAAGTATCACCACTTCACTACTGCAGTTACTTAGACGCCCTTCCTTGCGGAAGATGTTTCTGAAAACAGAGTTTTCTCCAACTTGCTTCGTTACAAAGGATGTGTAGTTGAAGTTCTTGAAGGTTGAAGAATAGGATGAACTTTGCTGTGTGTTGGATTGGAGGATATGGATATTTAAATCTTCCCAACGTAAGCTTGTCTTGTTGATGTTTGTAGAGTTTGAATCTCAAGAGAGCTTTTTGAATGTTGAAGTGAGCAAAGTTGTCTTCCTGTTCTTCAGCGTGTAGCTTATATACTGGGGTTGTCTGCCCGTTGGAGGAGGAGACAACTGCATTAAATGCGCATACTGTTGACTTGACCCACTAATTTGAAAGCTTTCTATTTTTATAATATATCTTCCAGATTTCTCGGTCAATCATTTGCAATCAATCCACGGCGTATCAGGCTCATTTATTGTGCATTTAAGGAGACTTTCCTTTCATGCACAATCTTCTAGCCGTTAGTATCACAGCCGTTGGAAGTTTTTTCTTTGAAATTCTTCTAAGTGTTAGTCGGACTCTGATCGGGCTCTTCTGATATGTTGGATTCTGATAAAACTTGAAGTCGATCTCTGGTATCGGAACTCTGATGCTTTCATGATGAGCAACTCTCATGACTTCCCGAGAGCAACTCTGAAAGCAGTTCTCATAGAGCAGCTCTGATCAGATCCATAAGAGAGCAACTCTGACCGTCGACTACACTAATACTTACAACTGAAAATTTTAATACATGAAATCTAAGTAGGGGCACTCTAAGATTCTAATCTAATTATTCTAGCATCATCAAAATCTAAATACATTTATTCCTTACAAAAATTAAAAATGGGGTTAGATTTATAATTTTCTCAAAATGAAATTATATTCGGGGTCTTTTTCATGATTTTGAAAATTACTCTTCTATGTCTGTTCATATTAGACCCCTCATAGAAAGATGTTAAATTTCATTTGTCCAGCCATTTTAACTTGAGAGAAGCTATATACCAAATATTAACCCTGGTCGTTGAAGACACTGCTAGACGCCGCCACCCCACCATCTCCACTACATCATCGGCGCTCCACCATTGCCGCTCCATCATCGCCGCTCCACCATGGCCGATCCACCATCGCCGCTCCACCTTCTCCGCTCCACCATCGCTGCTTTTCCATGGTGTTCTATTACACTACTCGCGCATTCGTCCTTAGCCGCCGGATTTCCATCACCTACACCCGCTCCATCTTCTATCGGGAGCCCGCCATCTTCCACCACATCTAGGTACAATTGTGACTCTTTACTCTATGTGAGTGTATATCTAACGAAGCACTAATAAATTACAGCACAATATCTATGTGTGTGTATATCCTTCAACATTTCGCACAAAATATAATGGGATGGTTCAAGCGCACGGAGTAAATCAACTTAATTGTTGGCTACAGTGGCCGTTTTTTAATTCTGCTTACGTTGTTGTACATAGCAGTTGGATGGAAGCTATTCTAACGATGGAGAAACAGTGGTGATGGGGAAATGACATCAGTTGTCCAAAACGAGGGTAAAAGGAAATGATTCTCCTACAGTCCTACCCACACACTTAATATAAGATACTACGTATTTGGATTTTAAAAAAGTGCACATACGGTTCTATTTTGTACATGTTTTTGTTTTGGGCCTGTCAATTTGCTTTATAGTTAGATGGTTTGAAACTTTTAGTAGTACTTTTTTTCTAACTTGTATGCTATAATACTTCGTATAATTCTGAAAAAGCCTTAGACTTCATATGAGCATGGCTTCAAAATCTGAGTTTTATTAGATTAGGGGGGAAACGAAGAGTTGGCTAATCTTAAGGATTGTCCAATGATACTTGTTTGTATTTTTCCCCTCCCAAAGAAAGAAGTACCAAGTTATTCTCCAATATATTGGAACTATTACTAGAGACAGAGGAACATACTCCTTTCTAAGGTAACATCATTAACTTTATGTAATGATTTGGATGTTTTAGAAACAAATTAAGTTATACTCACCGATGTGATTTTTCCATTGCAGGAGATGGAATCAAAGCTCCTCTTGGATGTGTGATGATAGTCTCATATTTTCGATTGTTTAGAAGACAGACAGATTCTTTCCTAGGTAAAAAACCAAAACCGATAACTTATTTTAGGAATGAAGTGTATCAAACCAGGTTCTTTCCCAAGTAAAAGACAAAATATTACTTATTTTGTTCTATAATAAAGCTATGATGCCAGGGGATTATATGAAATGAGGATATGATGTGAAACTTGTCAAGTAACAAAGAAGTGAGATGTTGTAGAGATGAGAAATGATGTTAGGAATAAGTGTGGTTGTCATATAGTGCTGATATAGAGACACCTATTATTTCTATGGCTTAGGTTGCTAGACAAATCAGTTAGTTTTATGGTTGGTTAAATATGTCCTAAAAAGTACTTTGAAGAGTGCATGCAATTTTTATCATGATAACTTGATTCAGCAACTTATTATAATTTTTTAAACAGGTTTATGACATAGACATATTTTTATGACTTTTATCAATAATAATATGTGCTCTTTTCAGCTCACTAGTTTTGAGACTTCATGTTTGAGACATTAGTTAAGATTAATTGATGACAAGATTTTGCAGTTGTGGATACATGACATGTGATTTCAGTTGTTAAAAATTGGCTAACTGTTGCTACTACTTCGAAATCAATAAAAAAGACTAGTTTGTTTCCTTCTATTTCACTAAAGCCCTACGAATCCATCAAAATACAGAAGCTAAACTGTATTGTGAATTTTTTGAGTCTGGGTTGTGGGTATTATGTTATCAGACATATAGTCTCTCATTTGCTATTATTTATCCAGATATTGATTCTTACACATTAGTGATAATTTCCTACTTATGTTTATATGTTTACTTATGCTGCTACTATTTGTAATTGTGCAATTTTACATGTTTTACTTGTGCTTTATTTACTTTTTCTATTTATTTTGTAGGTATTAAATGTTTAAAATCTATTCAATTCACTCCACGTGATGAAGCTGACAAGACGTGAGAGCAGTGGGCGTAGTCTTTTTTAGTATTGTTATTGGATGTTTTTAGCATATCTTCAACTGATCTGTAATATTTGCTGAATACTGGTGGTAGTATATGAGGGATTGTGGGAATATTATATTTTTACTTAGTCCGATTTATGCAATTGATAAGATTCTGTTTGTGACTACTTTGTGTTAAATGTCGCTTTTGTTGATGTTGAATCCCAATGTTAAAACATGGATGTTATAGTCCAGGCAAAAAAAATAATATTTCGGTTATTAGATAAAAGCAGTATATAAAGAGTATTTGAATGGATTTTCGTAAGCTAGAAAGTATATATTCAATGACAGTTGCTTTCAGACCCACGTTGAAACTGAGAATAACTTGAGATGCATTCTATAACGAGTCTGATGGCAACCGATATAGAACACATTCAATAACGGTTCCCACAATCCCATACGAAAGGTGCCTTACTTTTAATGTCGGCTGAATCTATGTCGGGTGCAGAACCGATATAAAAAGTCGATTTTGACCCATATAAAAAGTAATTTTTACACTAGTGCACAGATGCCTTTCAATAGGTTTGTTCAAGCTGCGGAAGAATTTGGTGACCAGGTTAAGAGGGCATAAATAAACTCCTACTGGTGAACCAGAAGAATGATGCACATCTGGACCTTGTCAATCACAATCTTGAATCAGAAATTGTCAAGCTATCATCCAGTGTTGCTACTCTGACAAACTCTTTGAATGCTTTCATGAAAACCTCCACTGAAAAGGTGAATGGTCTCTCCAAAGAGGTAGATGGTATCAATGTTGTTCTCTACTTCCACACCCAGACCCTAGCTGCTCAAGACAAGACAATCAAGGACATATCTGATGCTGTTGACAACCTACAATGGTCTCATGACAAATCTCAGGAACAACTCATGGACATTGAAGAGATCTGCAAGACGAATAAAGACCATGCCTTGAAACTGATCCAGAATGACAAAGAGAGATATCAGAAGCTGGTCCTACTAGAAGCAAGCACAAAGGATATCCAATCAGCTGTGGGAAAGAAACAAGAGCTGATAGAAGGACTCTCTTATGTGACTCAGACTCTACCAGAGACCCTTGAGAAGATGAAGGACTCTCACGCCTCTGAATTCTCCAAAATTGGACTCCTACTTGGTGATCTTGTTGATGCCAAAAAGGGGGAAGAAACAAGAGAAAAGGTCAGAGCTGCAGAAGGCCCTAGCTCCAAAGCTCTGACAATCACCCCTGCTGATCCTGCTATCTATTTTGAAAAAGCTAAGCAAAAAAGGATTGCTGCTGGAGTTCACAGATCTCCTCCTCCTCACTCCAAGAAAGGAAAGAAGAAAGAATCCTCCTTCACTCTCACCCAGTGGCTGAACAGTGGGATGTCAAGGCCTGACTCAGCTCAGTTTGCCCAGATGAAGAAATTTATGACTCCCCTGCAGCAAGAAAATCTTATTCAAGACAGTGATGGACTGATCATGATCAATCATGGTGGCTCAGTCCAAGAAGCTGAATACTGGTGGAGAATGAGAGTGATTCCTGGCAAGGACGTCTCTGACGCTGTGAAGAACTATCTGGATTGCAAGCTTGAAAAGCATTGGTCTGATTACCAGGAACCAAGAAATTTGGGCATCATCAGAGAAAAGGTCAATGCAGAACTGAAGAAAGCTTATGAAGCTGGAGTACAGGTAGAAGAGGAAGATCTTTAATCTCTCTATCTCTTGTATTATTGAAATTTAAATGAAATAACCTCGCTGCCTCTTTTTTGCATGGCAATCTCAAATTATCTATCATTTATTGCTTTCTGTGATTGTTTATCTGTTATTTCTGTTACTACTGTGATTGATTGTATCGTACTCTTGCTATTCTCCTATGCTAAGTTGCCCACCAATATTTGTAATGGAAGTTTTTACTTTAAATTCTTTTATGGTGAAAGGCACTTCTCTGGAAATAGTTTAAGGGTTTTGGCATCATCAAAAAGGGGGAAATTGTAAGGAATAATTGTATTTAGATTTTGATGATGCTAGATAGATAAGAATATTAGAGTACCCCCATTAGATTTAATGTATTAGAATTTTTCTTTGTAAGTATTAGCATAGTCGACAAGCCAGAGACCCTCTTGGTACTTCTGATCTGAGTTGCTAGGAGAACTGCTCTATGAGAGTTGCTAGCAGAGTTGCTCTTTTGATTAGCTATGAGAGTTGCTAGCAGAGCTGCTCTTCAAAGAAGCCATCAGAGTTCCTACCAGAGCTGCCCTCAGATTGCTACCAGAGTTGCCATCAGAACCTGGCTTGAGAGCTGCCAATCAGAGAATCTTATCAGACCTCGACAAACACTTAGAAGAATTCGATGCTACTTTCAACGGCCGTGTAACTAACGGAAAATTCCCTAACGGCTAGAAGATATTTCACGAAAGGAAAGCATTTAATGCTCATTTAATGAGCCTGATACGCTGCGGAGTAATTGCAGATGATTGACCGAGAATCCTGGAGAATATTATACAAAAATAGCAAGCTACCAAATTCGTGGGTCCAACCGGTCAACTCCACAGTACGCGCATTTAATGCAGTTGTCTCCTCCTCCAACGGGAAGACAACCCTAGTATAAAAGATACATGACGAAGAACAACCGAATAACTTTTGCTCTCTACAATATTCAAAAAGCTCTCTTGAGATTCAAACTCCATATTCATCTACAAGAAAAAGCTTACGTTGGGAAGATCATTTTACTCAAAACCTTCAACCCCAACGAAGAGCAAAGTTCCTCCAGTTCTTCAACACTTCAAGCACTTCATCAACAAATCTATTGTAACGAAGCAAGTTGGAGAAAAACTCTGTTTTTCAAACATCTTCTACAAAGTAGGACGTCCAATTAACTGGAGTAGTGAAGTGGGTATACTTCCGGGAAGCTCAGTGAAAGGACCAGTCTTAGAGGAAGCAAGGAAGTGCATCCTAAGAGACAACTAGGCTTGAAGAAGACGTGGAGAGCTTCTTAAGTTCTAGGGACTAAAGCGTTGTAACTGTTGATTTACAAGCTTAGTGGAACAGTGGACTAGAGGAACGTGTTGTTCCTTGAACCACTATAAAAATCCCCGGTGCCATTTACTTTAACGCATTTAATTTCTGCACTTAGGACTTTAACTGTCTAACTCTCAAGAACTTGGAATCTGTGCTCAACAGATCTTTTTCTTAGAGTTTGCAGAAAGGCATTTGCCTTAGTATTTTCTTGAGGCTACCCTAACAGAACTCTTATCCGCTGCCTGGTCTAGTTCTGCCACCAGAACTCGACCATCTCTGTCACCAGATTTGGACCACCTCTCATAAGTCAGTTTTGACTTAGAGAAAAATCTGAAAAATCAGAACAGTCTATTCACCCCCCCCCCCCCCTCTAGACTGTTCCCTACTTAAACGGGACCAACATAAAACTTTGGGAGCAATTGGTTAATCAAAAACTTCGAAAAAGTGTGATAATTTCGAAGAATCGGTTTGGTTTTATGCTGAACACTCAACAACTGAGGCCATTCACCTTCTTAGATAAGTTGTGGAGAAGTACATAAACACTAAAAAGGATTTGCATTTGGTATTCATTGACTTAGAAAAGGCATATGATAGGGTACCTCGACAAGTTTTTTGGGGGACCTTAACTCGAAAAGGCATATCACGTAAGTATATTCGTATCATCATGGATATGTATGAGGCTTGTACTACAAGTATCTGTACTAGTGTAGGGAGGACTGCAAAGTTCTCTATTACTATCGGAGTGCATCGAGGATCGACTCTAAGTCCTTTCTTATTTGTTATAGTCATGAATTAACTCACGAAGTCAATTCAAGAAAATATATTGTGGTGCATGATGTTTGCCAACGATATTTTATTGATTGATGAGAGAAATCAGGTGTTAAAGCAAAGTTGAAAGCATGGAGGCAAACATTGGAAACCAAGGGGTTCATATTGAGCCGAAGCAAGACTGAGTATATGAAGTGCAAGTTTGGTGGAGGTTGAAGTAGTAGGAACAGTGGAATTACTCTTGATGGTAAGGAGATACTGGTGTGTAATATGTTCTGCTACTTGGGCACCATAATTCAGAAGGATGGTGAATTAGATGGAGATGTATCCCATAGAATCACAGCTGCGTGGATGAAATGGAAGAGTGCATCAGATTTTCTATGTGTCAAGGTATGCAGACTAGACTGAAAGGTAAATTTTATCGAACAACAATTGGGCATGCATTAATGTATGGCGTAGAGTGTTGGGCGGTGAAACAATGTCACATTCAAAATATGAGTGTGGCAGAGATGTGTATGTTGAGTTGGATGTGTGGACATACCAGAAAAGATCGATTGATGAATGAGATAATCAGACAAAAGGTGGGAGTAGCGCCTATAGAGGATAAGATGCAGGAGTCTCGTTTGCGGTGGTTTGGTTATGTGCGTAGAAGGCCGAGTGATGCACCTTGTTGGGATATTGGGTCTAGGCCCAATACACCTGGCCCAAAGTGTGGGGGTGCCGGGGGAAAACATAGGGCCCAAAGCAATCCAGAACATCCCGATCGGCATTCGGCACAGTTCTTCTACTTGGAGCATTTCAGGAAATACTAACGCCTAAACACCCATGGCGGGGTCCCCGCACACCGAACAGTGTACCCGAACGGGGAGTCAGCAAGTGGAAGCCGCATTTAATGCTAGAGCATGGCAGCAGCAAGTGGAGGCATGGGTGCATACGTGGCAGAGGTTACAGCCTACTAGATTCAGCCACGTGTCCATCTCACCCATCCCCACTCTAGTAAAAATACCTGCATTGAATACATTGTAAAGGGGTTAGCATTTTGATACTCAGAGCTTAGCAGTTAGAATTATCTCTCTTATTTTTGTATTCTTGTACTTACCTACCGTTCGGGTAATCCAGTGTAATCGCAGCATTACTGAATACTAGTTAGCTCCTAAGTGATTAATATTTCACTTTCCAAACCAACCTAACGTCCTTAAATATCCAAAGCGTGTGTTGGGCTTTCGGATCTTCGGGATTAAACCTCAACATTGGCACCGTCTGTGGGAAACTGAACAAAAATCCCAAGCAAAACCTTTGACCTAAGCACCACTTCCTGTGAAATGGCTAGAATCACTTCGGCAACACCAAGTTCCGCTACCAGGGGCTGAAGAGGCAATGGATCCTCCGAGGGTTGGTCTATGCAGGGGCAGGCCAACGGTAGTGCCACACAGGAATTTGAGAACATCATCCCACTTGATGTAAGAAGAGACCCTCAACTAATGAGGGAAATGGCAGCGGCCATGCAGTGCATGGCAAACGAACAGGAGCAAGGAGGAGGATACACCGACGAAACTCATGAGCAATTCTCCCCTGTCCGTCCCATGCCATCCTTCGATGAAAGGGAAGATATTGAGACCACCACTGCCTCAGCACATTCCCAGGAACACCGGGGGAACCAGTGGAGGGCCCACGCCCCTCGGTACGCACAGCAGACCCCGGCAAACCAAACCCATTCATACCTCGAAACGAAGCCCAATACAGGGAAGTTACCCCCATGGTAGATCCCGTTGGGCAATATTTCCAGTACGTGGAGAGAGATGGGGAACGTTTCATCCGGAGAAGGGCAAACACAGCTGCCCCTCTCCCGGACAGGGTGCCAGAATTCGTGGAGGCAAGGACACCCCGAGCTCCCCGAATGGCCCAGGACGAAGAAATTGCCGAAATGAGGAGGCAAATGACTGAACTCAGAGAGCAGATGAATCAGACGCCCCAGCAAACCCCGCCAGCACGGGTTGGAATCACTTCTCCCTTCACAAGGGAGATCATGAATGCAGAAATTCTGAGGGACTGCCGACCCCCGGCCGGCCTTACGTATCATGAAGAGACCAACTTCTATCTCACGGTGATAGATGACCAATTTTAGAAGAAAATTACTCCCCTCTTTATTCAAAGAATGATTGGGTATTTATACCCAACTAATGATCTGGGAGAGAACAGAGCACAACCTCTCCTCGGACTAGTAAAGTAGCTATAGCAGTAGTAATATTCTAGGAATCTACTAAATAAAACAATAGTGATCTATTAGGAGTCAACTCAATTAATTAATTAAATAAAATAGAAGTAATGGAAAATAATTGTGAACGACAACTTCCTAGGTAGCTTCAGACTTCCTCCTATGCCACGTAATCATCCAACCGTGTACTCCTCCTGCGTGCTCTCTTGCTAAACCGATGGTCTATCAAGTTCTCATCATTGGGGAACGGATGTAGCCGTGATATGCGGCGATTGCATGGATAGGTGCCGGTGTGGGGCTATGATTGTGCAAGGGCTGGGGTTGGGAAGGGGCTGTAGGGGCGGCAACGCTCATCGCTGGGGAAGGCGATGGTGTGCAGTGGTTGGGTGCCGAATGTGGGATGGGTGGTTGCAGGGGCTGAGGCGGGTGTGTGGCAGCGTTTGTGCAGAGGAATTGGACTACAGGGAAGGGGACTATAGGTGCGGTGGTCATGCCGGTGGGTGTGCGGCGGCGGCTGGCGGTGGTGGCTAGCACCAGTCAACTGAGTAACGTTAACGGGTTGGATCGGGTAACTGTACCTGATCGGATTTGGTAATTGTAACTGACGGGTCGAGTAACTGGTCGGATCAGGTAACTGTAACTGACGTATCGGGTAACTGTAACTACTATAACTGGTAAGATCTGGTAATTGTAACTGGTCGAATCGGGTAATTGTAACTGACGGGTCGAGTAACTGTAATTGGTCGGATCAGGTAGCTGTAATTGACGGATTAGGTAATTGTAACTGGTTAGATCCGGTAATTGTAACTGGCCAAATTGGGTAAATGTAACTGACGGGTCGAGTAACTATAACTGGTCGGATCGGGTAACCGTAACTGGTGGATCGGGTAACTATAATTGGTCGTATCGAATAACTGTTACTGACGCTCAGATTAGGTAACTGTAGTTGATGGATCAAGTAACTGTAATTGGTCGGGTAAGTTACTGGTCAGATCAGGTAACTATAACTGACGAATCATGTAACTATAAATAACGAGTCGAGTAATTGTGATTAATGACAGTTAACTTTAACTGATTGGGCGATTAAGAATAAATAGTTGGACATGTAACTGTAACTATAGGGAACTGTAAATTGTCGTTAGATAACCATAATCCCAGAGATATAAAAATGGACACTTTTTTTTATCTTTAAAATGGTTGTAGCATTTAAAGGAGCTAAGAAATGGCATTGAAGATTTAGTACATATTACGGCAGGGCATAATTCATTCAAAAGACACGTATGGTCTCTTTTTCGGAAGTTAATAAAAGAGGTCTTATATTTGTCCAAATACTTTAAATTAGTATTATTCATGATCTAACCCCAATTTTAAACCCCGATGAATAAATCACTTTTCAAACCCCACCGACTAAACCGTATTCCTTTTGGTTCAGTTCCCAGTTCTCTCTTCTGAAAACCAACCAAAAAATCATCTCACACCAACGGAAACTGACCAAACCGAACACCCTTAGCATAAACAACCATTCATGCCAAACCAACGATCCCAAATAGGCAAACATAACACTGCATTCCACGCCTACACTGGCCTCTTGTTCGCTTTGCACACATGAGCTATGGTTCGCTTTGCATAAAATTCTATGGTAGAGGTTGAAAATATAGACGATACTTAGGCATTCATGTAAAGTTTACAGAACAAGAATCCCAAAAATGACCATTATCAATGCAATCTGGACTATAAAAATTTCCCATTACAGCAAAACTTTTGTTCCTTGTATATAAAAGAGAAAGCTACATTCTTTTATACCAGAATTAACCTTCCTTCCTCGAGCAAGCAATTGTGAACAGGACACTTACCATCCAAGTTGTTGTGTAAAGGAAAGACTGCAAATAACTGATATTGCATATATACTAGCATCAATGAACAGTGCACCCATAATTTTCTGCAACATCAGCCCAAGCTCTAAGGCTTTTCCCACCCTATCTGCCCAATCATTCTCGTCTGCTAAAACTCCACTGCTAGATTCTTGTTGAACCACCCTTCCAGACCCTGCATCTTCTAAGAGAAGGAGTCCAACAACGATCGATGTGTTGGTCAGAAGAAGCAAAAACAGTGGTCTGAAAAGGACAATACTCTTAACCAAGCGGGTCCCCAGGATAGGACATCCTACATAACATAACACTACTAGAAGGGAAGCTGCTAGAGAGCAGCGAATGCGAATGCTCTCGCATGATTTAATGGCAGACATGATTTTCTGGGGAGTGAAGATACTTGGATGGTTGCTCATTCGCTTTCTATGACGATGATGATCCCCCCCTTCAGAAGCAGTAATTGCAGCAGATGAGACCTGCACTTGTTTGCTGTGAAGACCCAATGATGATGAAACTCCAGTGCTCTCTCTGTTTTCACCTTCATATTTGTTCTTATGGCCAGGCTCAGAAACAGACTCATTATCATTTTCCAACATATGCCCAGAAACCGAGTCTTCGGCAATAGAGCCTGCAAACAAGTAATTTACACACACAGCACTAAGGGACCACCATTTCGTAAGTAGGATAGTTGGCTTAAATAAGGCTGAACCAGCTCATTTTTTCTGGAAAAAAAAATGTGTTTGGTAATATACCTTTCAGCCAAATAAGCATGTCAAAATCCTACCTATATTCCACTAAATATACCAGAATGGCTACCAAACTGAGCCTGCGAGTACCACAGGAATGACGCGAACAAGCACAAAAAACCTTAATCAACTAAAACTTGAGGTAAACATGCAGCAGAAAATTAAATGAAGCAGAATAGATGTACTTCCCATCCAGAACAAGAAACAAAAAGCATAGTACACAGCAGCTCCTCTATTAACTTCAAAGACAAATATTTTCTCATTTGAAAGACAAAGCTTCAAGAGTTTATTAGCTCCCCAAGAAAGGAATTCACTACAGACCTTTGTCTTGCATATGCAGCATTAACATGATTTTATTATAAATGAGAGAGAGATTGTTTGCTGTTTCCCCTTGAAACGAACTCTTCGGACATGAACATTCCATCAACAGATCAACCAAAAGCCGTCAGCATCTTCTAAAGGAAGACTTCGAAAAAATGCGTATACATCAAGGTTTAAAAAGGCTAATTCGGGTATCGAGGCATAAGCCTCAAAATTTACCTGGGACTCTGGGAGTACTTAAGATAGGTAAACTAGTAATAACCAACTATATATGTGCATAATAACAGTCCAAAAAGCCTCAAACACACATATATGATCACATTATCAAACATGATAACTCAAAATGAGAATTCAAGCACAAAACATACACATGATACATATGACAAGTTGGAACTCTCGAAGCTTAATCATCATGACTGGAAGGCCACCGCAAGAATCATTATATCTTATGGCCTTCTCACCGTCATCCCTTCCATCATCACTATCAAAATCCTTATATTATTTCTCTTCTTCTTCATCATTATTTAACTCCATTAGTTGTTTATTTTTCTTATTTTTTATTTGTTTACCCATCAACTTCTTGGTGCAGAAGTTTAAATAAATTTTAACAACACGTAGAATGCTTCATAGAAAGTATATGTTAGGATTTAAATGAAACAAGACTTGTTAGGGACGTAGGGTTTAGTGCAGACACATGTTTAATATAAGAGCCTATTATGAAATAATCACACTGGGCCTTTTTAAGCTACAAGGACATTAAAAAGATAGAAGCAAACGAGAAAATGCCTCAGGGGGTACGCCTTGACTTTTGAGGCGTACGCCTCTTGTCTTGCAAAAAAAAAACCTAAACCCCAAAACCTTTTTTGTATGCCTCACCTTGAGGCGCGCCTCAAAACCCACCCTGTAAGCGCCTTTTTAAACCATGGTATACATATACGCCCACTTAGAAGAACAGCTATAGAAACATCCATGAAGACGAGGTTCCAAAGGAAGAGTCCACACCACAACGGTATATAAGCAGCAAGCTTTCCTTTGTCAGAAAAATCCCCAAAAGATGAGATTCCCGGGAAGGGACCACCACAACGGTATATAAGGAGCAAGCCCTTCCCTTGTCATCTTGACAAGAGGCTGCTCCAAGTAGTGACGTATCCAGAAAATTTCGTAGGGGGCGAACTCATACTAGATATTATCTCATGCATGTCACAAACTATTCATACTAAGAAAAAACATTGTAAGAGAAATTATAGATAACAAAATATTCACTGGACAAACATTATAATATCATACTTAAAAAATCATGGTAAATAAAATTTCGCATTTTTATAATTAAATTTTAATCACACAGTTTGTAATGTGTTCAAAATTATGTAAATAAATAGATGAATTGAATAAGAGAAGGATCAAGTATGTACTTAGAATTAAATTATGTTGTGAATTCACAAGTATACAAAAAAATCAGTTTATATTATGTAAAAATGTAATTGTTAAACTTTATGAATTATATGTGAAATTCAAATTGTAATTACATTGAAGTAGTTCAAATCTTTTCAACAAAACAAAAAATGAATAGAAGTATGTAAAGTCACTTTAAATTTGTTTAAGGCTTCAAAAAGGGAAAAGCTATGTTGCACGGAAATGCGAAATTCATGAGGAAACGGGAAACTTAAACTTTTGCTCAAAAAGGCTTGTTTGGAGTGTTTCCAATTCTTTGGACAGTTTCCATAGAGTTTCCAAAATGGAAACGTACTCTTTCCCGAGGGCTTCCGTGCTACATAGGGGAAAAGTAAAACAAAAATGAAAAAACCTAAGGTAGGTTTCGAACCCTTGACCTCTTGAGAACCAGATAATTGCACGGCCCATGCTCTCCACTGCGCCATGGAGAATTTTGGTTATGTATAATTGTATATTGGATATATACAAAGGGGAAACTGCCCCTGCCCCCTTGAATACGCCCCTGACTCTAAGGGAGACTGCCCATAAAATTTTCGGCAGATTCAGAACATAATAAACAAAAAGGTTGAAGGGGTTGTGATGATCATTAGTCAATATATCACATTGATCAACAATATTTTTTCTAAAAAACAAACAATCAACTGAGTTACAGAAAATAGTAACCATGATAAGAAAAAAACGGCATGAATAGTATAATTAATAGTGAGAGGAAGAGAGAGTACCCAGGGATGGAAGGTCGGGTTCGTGGGCTTCGGGAGAGAGATGGGGCGGACATGAGGCGGTGTGGGAATGTCGCAGTTCGGATTCGGAGACGCAGCTCGGCTGGAGGGAGCGGATCTGGCCGGTGATGAGGGCAATCCGGTCGGATCCTTTGTCCACTATACGTCGCCGTCGCGCCTCTCTGTTGGATGCCATTGTCTCTTCCCCACAAAGGTTCCAAATTTGTTTTTTTTTATCATAAAAGGTTCCAAATTTGTTAATTTAATACTCCGTAATTAAGTTTGCAAAAAAACGTAGTTAATAAAAGAAATAATGACATCAATAGAACTGCACGGGTTTCCATAGACAAAAATAGGATCAAGTTTCTATTTTACAAAAAAGAGACCAAGTTCATTTAAAAAGCCCGATTTCTCCCTACGGCTTCGATTACTATCTTTCTCTCACGCACATCTACAGTAGCGTTGTCCTCTGCGTTATCTCCCGATGTGGCTCCATCTCCGTCACCGGCGCCGACTTCACTTCCATCTCCATTATCGCTTCCGTCGTAGTCTACTTCACCGCCGTTCCACCACCAACGATTTTCTTCTCCTAGTATTTCTTTCCAATGGCAAATAGGTTCATATTCTCCTCGACCTTATTCAGATCTCGATCGAGGCGAATCTGAAAGAAGGTTACGAAATTAGGGGAAGAAAATTGCTCCCAGCAGTAGCGAATCTGAGCAGCGTTCGACCGGAGGTGGAGACGACGGCTACACCTTGGTTGATGGCTAGGATTTTTGGGTAGGGTGGGCGGTGGGGTATGGTCTGAGAGGCTGAGCTGATGGGGATGGAGAGGGGCTCCAGAGGTTGGCCGCTAGGGTGGGGCTTGGCTGGTGGAGTCTGGGGAGCTAGCGGCTGGGGTGGTGGGGCTGGCCGCTTGTGGGGTTGCTGCTAGCAGGGTGTTGCAGATTGCCGATCACGACAGGGACTGGAGGGTGGGGTTGGAGTGAGGGCTGGGGCCTGGGGGTGATGCAGGGGGCTGGGTGTTGGCGGCGGCGGTCGGAGGTGGTAGTCGCCTGGCCGGAGGTGGTAGTCCCCAGCGGTGGTCGGAGGTGTGGTATTGGGTAATTTTAAATGTGAACCCGGTAACTTAACTATGTAACTATAACTGGTCAATTGGGTAACGTAATTGTCAAGTCGGATAACAATAATTGATTGGTCAGATAACTATAACTCGCGAATCAGATAATTGTAACTGGAGGATCATGTAACTGTTATTAATCGGGTTGGTCACTGGGTGAATTGGTCATGGTCACTAGGTGGATTGGTCATGGTCACTAGTCGGATTTTGGTCACTGACGGATTTTTGGATTTTGGGTCATAAATGATTTTTGGTCACTAATGATTTTGGTCACTGACGGATTTTTGGATTTTTTGTCACAAATGATTTTTGGTCACTGGGTGGATTGGTCATGGTCACTAGTCAGATTGGTCACTGGACGGATTGACGTTGGTAACTAGGTAAAATTTTTGGTCACTGATGATTTTGGTCACTGACGGATTTTTGGATTTTTTGTCACAAATGATTTTTGGTCACTAGATGGATTGGTCATGGTCACTAGTCAGATTGGTCACTGGACGGGTTGACGTTGGTAACTAGGTAAAAATTTTGGTCACTAATGATTTTGGTCACTGACGGATTTTTGGAATTTTGGTCACAAATGATTTTTGGTCACTGGGTGGATTGGTCATGGTCACTAGTCGGATTGGTCACTGGACGGGTTGACGTTGGTAACTAGGTAGAATTTTTTGTCACTAATGATTTTGGTCACTGACGGATTTTTGGATTTTTGGTCACAAATGATTTTTGGTCAGTGACGAATTTTGGTCACGATAATGGTTTTGGTCACTGTGGCGTTATTGTAGACTAATGGGTGAGATTCTATTAAAATAAGGGTATAATAGTCTCTTAACCCATTGTTAGTCTCATTTTTGGAAAATTGAAATAAAGGTCTCTTTTTTGTTCATAGCTCTTTTTTTAGTATTATTTTAGACATAACCCCTAATTAAAAACGCTCGTGCTCCGCGCGCCATGTTAATGGCTTAGCGCACCATTTTTTTGGCCAATCTGGTCAATTATGTCCTTCAGCCAAGTAATCTATTCTAATGGTACTAGATTACTAGGCGCACCTCCTAACCTAAGTCAAACACACAGCCGTTTTTTTGACCTTGTAGCTTCCAAAATCACAAGCCGTTTTTTTTTTAAAAAAAAAAGGTATTTATATTTCCAAAAGTTTGTGTTACATGTTTCCAAATGCACTTAAATTCCTTATACAATCACAATTACACTTTCTAATTACCATCAAACAACTACTATAAAAATATTTAAAACTCGTTACTAATGCTTTTATAATTTTTTTACAATCTTCTTATACAATGGAGGATGAATCTGAAAATTATCTAAAAAAAAGTACTCTTGCTTTTCACACTTATGTGGTATTCATCTGTCCCACTATCTAGGGCTGGGTCCGAAAAACCGAAAACCGAAAACCGAATCAAATAAAACCGAACCGCTAACAAACCGAAACCAAATGTAAAAAACCGAACCGAACCGTAGTTGTTTGGTTCGGTTTTGATTTTTACTCTTCAAAACCGAACCGAACAAACCGAACTAATTAAAATATAAAATTTATTTGGCAATTGTTAAGCATTAATCCTAACAAATCCTAATATCATTAATAGTCTTTGATTTTCTTGTGCTAGAGAAATAATGTTTGTGTTATGTTTAGTTTAGTTTATAAATTCATTTACACATTCATTGTCCGTAATAATGTAGCTATACGAAATGATGATAATATGTTTTTACTAGTTATTAGTACTCGTATTAATTAACTTTTATTTTTATTTAACTTAAAGAATTCATATTGATGAAACAATAAATATTCATCTCAACTATATCACATAGAACGTATATAACTATATACTCATGAATTTTTTTTTGAACTAGTCACAAACAATGTAGATTAATAATATATATTTTTATCTCTCTCGCATACTCATATAATTCAAGACATATTTATTTATTTTTATTTTTATTTTATTTGTTGTAGTGTGCTTGCATTCTTTATGTAATATTATGTATATGTTTGATCCCTCAAAGTATTATAACAATTTTAAATCAAATGATAATTTTTTGGCAAAAAAAACCGAAAAAACCGAAACCGAATCGAAACAAACCGAACCAATCAAACCGTGGTTCCAAGTTTTGAAGTGTAAAACCGAACCGAAACCAAACCGAACTTTTTACTTTGATTCTATATTTGGTTTTAGGTCAGAATCGAACCGCAAGAACCGAACCCACCCCTACCACTATCTGTATCTCCATTCTTCTTTGTGATGTGATTCATTAAGTTTGTCGTATACAATATTCGTTAATATTTTGATGGTCATATATACACTTTTGATTCATCTTTATATTGAATAAAAATTGTTTTTCTTCTATTATCATATCACTATGATTGACAGTATCTAGAAGAAAAAAAATTAATCGAGATGTTTAATTGTGATGTTTTTTATTCCAAATCAAGAGCCCGTTTGGTAGCACGAAAATCGGCCGATTTGGCTGGTTCTGCTAAAATTTATGAAGTTCAGGTTGCATTGGTTAATTCTGCTGATTTAAGAAAAAATTATTTTTAAAATATATTTTATTAATAAAATAAAGAAAACATTATATGTAAAAATAGCTAAAATGGTCACCTACACTAACTTTAGCCAATACAGCCAGAAAAGTAACTTCAGCCTTACTTTTTGTGCTTATTACACAATTCAACGGGCGAAAGTAAAAGTTACGTGTTTGGCGAAAAAACTGGCTGATAAGCCCCATAAGCCGAAAAACAGTGGTTCCAAACGACCTCCAAACCAAATCAAATTTCGATAGTTGTATAACACAAATAGAAAAAAAAACCGCGCATAAACATACATCTAATAGGACAGACCAGTTCAAACTAGACTAGACTAGACCAAACTTCCTAGAACAAGTAATATAAAATTATACCAGATTAGACTAGATTAGTAAATTTTAATTCAATTAAAAACATCCTTATTTGTATTATAATAATTAAAATAAATGTCACCCAATAATTAATTTTTGTCAAACTAATAAGTACACTTCATATTATCTTTTTTATAAATTAACGGCTCCTACATATAATTTAGAATGTTAGTTTAATATATTTTTTATTGATCCAAAATTTTAAATATAAATAAGCATAATTAATTTTTTGATCATTTTCAAACTTGTATAGTGTAACTGATATTTTCAGTTGAACTCGTTTCGGTCTCATCTTATCTTATACTATATCGAACTTAGATATTAGTAACACGTGTACGAAACTAAAAAATAGAAGTATTGAAAATAAAAAAAGTATTGCAGTTTTTAAATATGTTTCTATTTGTAAATTTAATGAGTTACGAAGTATAATATTTTGCATTTTTAAGTGAATTTAATAAATTATTAATTTAAGAAATTGGTGAGCATATTTTGTTCAACTATGAAAAATAAGTCAGGTATAAAAAGTCCAAATATAAATGTATTTTGCTTGTAATACATGTATCTCATATTTTTTGCTTTTATAAAAATATGATATATGCAGAATGACAGTGACGTGTATGTCAGTCTTACTTTTCATGATGATAGCTCGACTTTTGTCGAATAAGAAGTGAAGTTTGAACCTCCAATTGTTGAAGAAGCACAACCATTCATTTCACATGATTTTTCAGAAGACTTTCAAACTCATAAAACTTGGGCGGATCGGGAGTCTATGATTGATTGGGCTAGAGTTGAGGCGCTTAAGAGAAACATGGTCTTAACTATTGCAAAATCGAGGCCAAGTAATTCTAAAAAGCTTGGTAATGTCCTTCTCGCATGTGAAAAATTCGGGAAGTATCGAGCTGCAAAAAAAAGGCAATACTCCAAGGGTGCAACAAGATAAAGGAAAGAAAGTTACAAGAACAAAAAAAAAAGTGATTGCCCTTTTGCATTATATGGGAGTGAAGTGGAGCGAAATTTATGGCGATTGCAGGTTAATTGTTGATTTCACAATCATGTTATTCCAACGAGCTTAGTGGGACACGCATTTGCTGGTAAATTGACAAAGCAAGAGATTTCTTTGGTGAGAGACTTATCTGAGGCGGGTTGCAAGCCTAAGCCAATTCTCCATAGTTTAAAAATTGCGAACTCTGAAAATGTTACATCTAGAAAGCAAGTGTACAATGCAAGATGCAAGCTTAAGAAGGAATGGATGGATGGACGCACTGTCATGCAACAATTACTTCATTTGATTTCAAAGTATGATTACTTTGAGGCCAATAGATTAGTGCCAGGGAGTGAAGATTTACATGACATGATATTCGCGCATCGAGATTCACTAAAATTATTGCGACTTTTTCCTTATGTTCTCATCATGGACACAACATACAAGACAAACAGGTAAAATATTTTCTTTTAAATATTTTCTTTTAAGTTATAACTATAAAAGTTACCCCAAATAAGAGTAAAACTAGGGTAAAAATAAAAAATAGGACTTCTTATATTTTTATTTCAAAATAGGACCATATTACTCCTATTTCAAAACATATGTACTTTTTCATTCCATTCTTACCACTCCTTTAAATAGGAGTAAAAAGTAGTCAAGAGTCATAATTAAATGTTTTCGTTCATAATAAAAATCGTAGAAAAAAAATTAATAATTAATAAAATATTTGTATTTTTTCATAATTTTTTATAAATGTATTTATTAGTTTTTTATGATTTTTTATAATTTATTATGATTTTATTATGAATTAAATCATTTCAATAGTGACAAGGGTATATTTGTCCAAATACACTCAATTAGTCCTACTGGTGTGTTAAAAAAACAATGTAGTCTTGTTTGTGATTATTGATTACTTTTTACTCCTATTTAGGTAATTAACCCTTATAACTATTCATTCAACCAAATGATATAAATTGCATGTAATATACTTGATTAATTATAATAGGTACAAGATGCCTTTTCTGGAAATAGTGAGATTCACAAGTACGTTGAAGACATTCTCTGTTGCATTTGCGTGGATGGGAGCTGAAAGCGCAGAGCACTACATTTGGGTTTTAAATGAGTTAAAGCTAATATGTCCTTGTTCCCCATTAGCGATTGTGACTGACCGAGAGTTAGGTTTGATAAAAGCACTCGGTGAAGTTTTCCCAGAATGTAAGCATATATTGTGCATGGTACATGTCAAGCGTAACATAGAAGATAAAGCTTTAAAATTGAGCAACATGAAGACGATCCAACTATCCTTTTCAAAAGGATGCATGAAGCTATTTAGTTCAACCATTGTCGATCAATATGAGAGCAATTAAAACATATGAGATCGAAATGGAAGAACAATTGGGGCCTTATGAGATATCTTACTGAAAATTGGTTGGACCCGTACAAAGATCGTTTAGTGAGAGTTTGGACGGACCATGTCACACATTTTGGAACAAGGACTACTAACAGGTAAATAAATATATTTATAAAAAATTATGAATAATTTCTTTGATTTTATTTCATTAAATTTGTGCTGCAGGGTGGAATCTGCACATGCAACGTTAAAGCTACAATTAGTCTCATCCATTAAGGGATTTGACAATGTTTTTGTTGAGATAAACAACTTGCTGAATGATCAATTGGATGAAGTGAGGCGATCTTTAGAATTGTCACGTTGCACCATTCCAACTGTATTGAATAAGATTCCAATACTTAGCCAGCTTCAACACATGGTGTCAAATGAGTGCATGAATGAGTTAATAAAGATGCATGATGAGGTCATAGCAGGAAATTACAATCCAATCTGCAATGATTATTGGTGGAGGGAATGTTATGGTTTACCATGTCCACACGAGCTAGCATCTTGTATTCGCGATTAGCCGATAATCGTCCACTACATCCATCAATGGTACATGAATTTTGGAGAAGAGTTGAATGGTATGTAAATAAGGAACAAGACAATGACAAGGCCGATGATATAAGTGTTGATGATGTGGTCCTAAAAACCATAGTTGATGAGTTTCAATCAGGTCGTATGTCAGCACAAGAAAAAAAAGACTTCATGCAAAATGGAATGAGATGAGAAATCCAAAACTTAATACTATGAAAGAGCCACCGATTCATGAAACGAAGGGAAGGCCCAAAAAAAATCAACCACTCGAGACCCGAGCGAGTGGGAGTACACTGAGAAGAAATACAAAAAATCCAAGGCTATAATATCACGTCATGGGTCTCATGGACATGGCAAGGATATTAAAGGGAATCAAAATCGAATGCAATTTAATTTCGGTAATGATGTTGAGACATTCATGCTTGAGCATATTAGTGAAGTTGTGGAAATTATTGGAGATGGACATTGCGGATATCGCTCACTTGCAGAGCTTTTAGGATGGGGAGAAAAAGAATGGGTTAGAGTTCGAAGGGAGTTAGTGGAAGAACTTGATCGTCATCGTGGGCTGTATGATCCTATATGCCTTCTTGACACTATTGATGAGTTGCAGGAGCAAATAGACTACTACACCAGTCCTGCACCACCCCGACATTGGATACACATGCCACACACAGGGTTGATCTTTGCAACGGTATACCAGGTTATTTTAGTGCATCTTGACCTCCACGAACCAGTCACTTGTTTGCCCATGATCGCTCCCCCGGGTAGTAGTCCTCCGAAGACAATTTTTTGCATTGCTCGGCTTCATTCCCAACAACACTACATAGTTGTAAGCAAACAATATTTTATAGTTCCATTTTGTTTTCACATTACCTTTTTTATTTTCACATTACCATATGATATGCATAAAATGAAAACTTGTGTTGATGCACAGATTTGGCTTGACGACAACGCTCTGTTGCCATCAGTGATTACGACATGGTCTTACTATCACAACGCTAGTGTTGCAGGATGGGATACTCCACTTCTTCATCGAATTAAACAGTTTACAGAATGTCGTAATGTTATAAGAGACCATGTTCCAATTGTATTGGATGATTGATATAAACCTTATACTCCCTCCGGTTTTTATTAAACTTCACTCTTTGACTTCACACAAAATAAGGAAAGAAATTTGACTTTACTGTAGAGTACACTGTTTAGGCACTGTTTGGCACTGTTGAGACACTGTTTGGCACTGTTGAGACACTGTTTGACACTGTTTGGCACTGTTTTGATGTAGATTTCTTTGCCAAAAAAGGAAATAAGGAAGTGTGAAGTTTATTTTAGACCGTCCCAAAAAGGAAAGTGTGAAGTTAAAAACCGAAGGGAGTATATTATAAAAACACAAATGTTTTGTTTTTTACTTTGCGCAATTATATATTTAATTATATTTAATTATAGATTTGAATAAGTAACATTTTTAATTCTAGTAAACTAATTATCTTCATTTTTTATTTGTTTGACTAATTTCAAAGGTGGAGGGCCCCGCCTTTTAAAACTCCATCAGCACCATGTTATATTACTAGATTTATGATGTGAATGATATTTATAATGTTTTTAATTGAACTGATTTCGAATCACATAGATTCAAACAAATAGGATCAAATCTGACTAGACTTGACCAGATTTTTTTAAAAAATTTACATATATAATATGGGTGTCATATGAAACATCATAAAAAAATATTCAATTTAATATAAGTTTTATAAAAATATGAGCAAAAAATGAAAAAGTTATGACATTTTATAAAAAAAAGGAATAACTTGCCACATGTCATCATTTTATTGAATGTACATTTAATGTAAAATTGTAAGAACATGATAGAGCCGAGCATAGAAACGTTAGGGTGCGCGAAGCCATTTTTATTTACGTTTAATTATAATTAATTTAGTTAATAATTAAGAAGGTCAAATTTGTCCGTTCATGGTTACGTTAAGCAATTGTGGGGGTGCGCGAAGCAACCCCCATTAAAAATGATAAAAAGTCCGTCAATTTTCAGTTTTCGAAAGATAAGCCTCTGGATCTTCTTTTAAAAACAAACGTTTCTACAAATTTATATTTTGTATGAAAATATATGAGTTTGTTGAAAAACGGTATTGAGTAGCATCTCAGAAAAGTCTGTAATTTTTAGATTTATTAATCACAGCAACTTATTACAACAAAAAGAACTAAATCAAAAGGTCAAATTTTTATTAATTAGTTATGTTGGGTTAATGACCCAAGCAGGGGCCGACCCATTTACCCCGTCTTTCGGACGAACGTCCATACAGGACTTTGGGTGGGCTAAGCTAACAGGCGAATTGGTGAAGAAGAACGTCGGATCCAAGACCTTGGGCTTACCAACCCATCCCGACGAACATCCACACATATGACTGTGAATCAGGCCCACGAGCCACTATGGTGACGACGAACGTCGCCGATTCAAGCCCATAGCCACTTGATGACAAACCAATCCGTATGGCAAATCCTCCAAGGGCCAAGATACAAACGGCCCAATACCCTTTGCGGTATCACCAGGAGCAGCCCACCTCCCCCAGCTAGACGAACGTCCCCACTAATTAGGCGGGAAACCCAGATCCTGGCGGGAAGCGCATTTAATGCTGAAGATTTGGTGGTTGGAGCACCAGCCATTCACAATCCTCCACGTCAGCACAGCCAACTGCCCATTGGTGGTATAAATAGCAGCATTTATTTCATTGTAAAGAGTTGGCAACTTACTATTCCTAACATTCTAGCTTATAGCATCCTTACTCGCAACCCTTCTACTGCCTTGTAAGACGAACGGCCGACGAGCCTTAGCGAAAGTATTGTATTGGGGAGTTATTTACTGATTAGTAATACCTAATATCTTACTTGCTGCTTACTGTCTCTTATTCCATCTTACTTGTAAGTTGGGCTAGTTTATTCATACACACTCCACTCGAAACTCTTGGGCTTACGTGTTGGACCCGAGGGTTGAAGGAATAAACCTCAACACTGGCGCCGTCTGTGGGAAACTGAACTAAAAGTTTCCAAAAACTCTCCCAAAACAGCTACTAAATCTACCCACAGCAAACACAATGGCAAGAAACAATCAACAACGCGACCTCTCGGAGCGACTGTCTCACGGGCGAAGAAGCCGCGGGCAAACTACGGAGTGATCTGAGACACTACGGACCGCTGGCGGCGACGGTGGGCTCACCAACCTTATCCCCAATGAGGCTAGGCGCGACCCTCGACTCATGAGGGAACTGGCGGACACCATGCGCCGGATGGCGGACGAACATGAGGCGGCTGATGAGGTGTATTCAGCCAAATACAATCTGGACGCCCATTTCGCCAATACATCATATGCAATCCCTGGATGAAACAGCGGAATCTGCCGGACACCGCACATCCGTCCACACGAGGTTGGGCCAGAATCCACCATCCCAAGGGACCAGGGGGCACACCAATGCCAGTACCCCTCGCTATGGATGGCAAGACGACCATCAGGGCCACACGCCGGACGGATCCCAAGGGCATCGGGGCACGGAAATCACCCCCACTGCCAGCAACATTGGGCGTCGCTTCCAAAGGCAAGGTGCCCACATCACTCGGAGGCAACCCGAAGCGGTTGTACAAGAAGGAAACGTTGCACTCGAGGCCGCCCCTCCTGTGTCCCCCGGAAGGGCCGCACAGGAGGCCCGGCTAGAGGCAATGGAGCGGCGAATGGCCGAAATGGATAGACGAGCGGAGGCCACCCCGGCTACGCCACGTTTTTCCCTCACATCACCATTCACCCCACGGGTCATGAATGCATAGATCCCTCGGGACTGCAGACCGCCCGGAGGTTTGGTGTACAACAGGACCGGAGATCCCAAAGCCAGTTCTCCCAAGCAAACACTATTACTAAACGAGAAAAGACATTTTTTTTTAGTTTTTCCAATAAGACTAATCAAGCAATAATTATGGAAAACTCCTAAATCAATTTACTAAACTACCTCTCCAAATACTCCATGGCCATTGTCGGTCAGTAAGTCCCCCACTACCACCGCCCCTGTTGTCGGTGACCACTACCACTAGTGATCTCCGCTGCCAGTGACCACCGTCACCAGTGACTCGTCGCCGCCAATGACCACCACTGTCAATGATAGTTACACTACCGCAACAGTAAAAGTTGCACTGGCGCCTGAGTGACTTGTCGCTAGTGACCGATTTTATTCTCGTAATTAACCACCTTCCCCAGTGACCGATTTAATTCTCGTAATTAACCACCTTCCCCAGTGCCCTCTTCCCCTTGCCAACCAATCCTAGCTCTCTCCTTGTTCCATCGATTAGCCTACCCTAGCCCCAACTATCGGCCCCCGACCCCCCTTAGCCCTTAAATGCTAGCTCGCCGCCGCCAGTTACCCTAACCGCCGCCCCACCCCACCCACCCCCCATCACCCTCGCTTCCATCACCACCATAATCCCGCTCGTTAACCGCTACATAATCAGCCAAATTATTACATGTTTTTTTAATATTAAAGTACAAAAGGATGTACTTTTGAAATGTCTCCTGGTAAGCGTTGAGATTTGCGAGTGCTTTCTACCTTGGTCGGTTTATTCACTTTACAACCTGGATTACTTGATATAATTGTCAACCTGAAGAGTCTTCTTACAGAAGAACTACACTAATGAAATTAAGATCTTGGTCGGTTTATCCCGAATAAGGAGACCAGAAATAACGTCACTTCCCTGATTTTGTCAATGGCAAAGTTGATCTTGATAAAATTAACAAGGGGTTTAGTCCAGCTAACAAGTCGATCAAAAGTCTTAGGGGTATGTAACTTAGGTTTAACACAAGTAATATTAGGGATTAGTGGCATTAGTGACAATAGGTGTAACCCTTGAGATTAATTTAAAATGAGATTAATAGTATTACTCATACCAACAAGGTGCATCTCCTTTTAAGGGAGTTCATCAACTAAGAACTCCAAAGTTAAGCGTGCTTGCACGGGAGTAGTCCTATGATGGATGACCCCTGTAACTACCTCGGGTCCTGCAGGGCCGGGGTGTTACAGGTGGTATCAGAGCAACCTAGCGATAGTGTGTTGATCTGTTGAATATCGGGCGGGTGCTTAGTAGGAGAAGATTTTGGGATATGATTGAGATTGAATTGGCCGCTTATGGGCGCAACGCGGACATTGCGATCCTAAGTGGGGGTGATTGTAACACTTGAGATTAATTTACAAAGGGACTAATAGTACCAACAAGGTGTGACAATACTTAAATCCCGAATTTCAATATTGTTAAATTCAATTGTCTCTAACATTTGAGCCCTTTTATCATCATAGACTCATTTATTCTTTTGCAAAATGATAAATTTTGAGTTATTTTATCATCATGATCATTGCAAAAGGAAATAATCACGATAAAGTTTATATTTAGGACAAAGAATTATAAATTATTGTTCTTAATACGATTGTTACTTTCTCATTGCTAAAACTACTAATAATTGATTAAATAAACCTAACTATATTAAGTTGCTCTATCATAAATATATTATGTGTATCAATTGTTGAAATGAGTTTTATGTTATATACTACATATATAAATGCGTAGAATGTTTTAAAAGAACATACATTGGTATATGACATCATAAAATGAGCATGAATGAAGTGCCAAATGTGTATACATTACTTATGATATGAGAATGCGAAAGTGAAAAAGATAAAGATGCTTAATTATACCTGGGTGTACAACACATACACTGCAGCCGATTATACAAAATATGAACCAGACTTTATAAAAAAATAAAATAAAATTAACTAGAGCCAAATTGGTTGCCCCACAAGCATGTATCCTTAACATATAGATGGCCTTCTAAATCTTAATTTGGATAATTTTTAAAAAGTTTGTCCATTTGATTGACTAAATATTGAGTACCATGGTATAATTGACTTTTTTTTTATCTAATGCATTGGCTAATTTAACAATTTTCTCTTAAAAAAAACTTATCATATTCACACACATTATATACCACTGACTTTTTTTTTATCTAATGCATTGGCTAATTTAACAATTTTCTAAAAAAAACTTATCATATTCACACACATTATATACCACATGAAGTGGTATTTATTTATCCAACAGTTTAGGGAGTGTTTGCGATTGATTGTGCTAATCTAAAGTGATTTGTTCAAGAGATTATTAAAAAGTAAATAGTGTTTGTAAATAGAAATGATTTTAATTAAAATGTAAAAGTTGTAGTGTTTGGGAAAAAATGATTTTTTTTTTTGTAGAAACATAGGAGCATTAGCTCCTACCCATTATTAATGATCAAACGAGGCTGGGAAATCCCAAGCAAGTCATACAGAATGTGTGACGATAATCTAGAATCAACAGTAGAAATGAAATGAACGCCAATAGGAAATCTATGGCCGAGGCTAGCTAAAAAGTTTGCTGCCCGGTTACCCTCCCGATAAACATGTTCAACTCTGACCGTCCAATTACGATTTAAAAGCTCGCGAAACTGTGCAACCTCAGAAGAATGCTGGTGAGCACGCTCACCTTCTTCCATCAGAATTTGAATAGCTGCCTGTGAATCCAACTGCAGTCGTACCTGGCGATATCCAAACTCCCAAGCAAAATGTAATCCTTGTACAACAGCTCTCATTTCAGCCCTAGTGATCGAGCAAAAACCCAGGTTCATCGAGTACGCTACTAAGCAGCGACCATCGGAATCTCGGAACAACCCTCATGCAACTGCTCGTCCAGTCTCAGGAATAACTGACCCATCAGAATTTAGAGCCACCCATGCGGGTGGTGGAGGTGGCCAAGAGACATCAACCATCATTTTGGTTGGTATATCGGTATGTGTGGATTGGTTAAGTCTCAGAGCCTCTTCAATAGAATCAACCCAATGTCGGATACGCTGGGCAAGGGACTCAGGGGTGGTGCGGATATCAGTAAAAATAACCTCATTTCTGGCCTTCCAGAGAGACCAGCAGACAACCCCAAAGAGAAGACTATTGCTCGGTGCCTTTAGGTGGTGGGTGATCCAAGACAGAAGTGGGGACTCCCAGTTTGTTCGATCAACAACAGGATAGGCAAGGCGCTCCCAAGTGGTAATCGCAAAAGGACACTCCCGTAACACATGCAAAACCGTTTCCTGGTGTTGATTACAACGTGAACAGACGCCCTCTGCTGCCATATGTCTACGTCTTCTTTCCTCATTGGTTAGTAGCCGGTTGTGTGCCACGAGCCAAAGGAAATGTCTAATACGATTGGGGCCACACCAATGCCAAACCACTCTCCAGTCCGGTCCTTCTTCTCTATTAGTCTGTCCACCAAGTAGGGCGTATGCTGACCGAATTCTGAAGCGACCATCCTTTTCACAACCCCAAACAAGAGTATCATCTCCACTGCCAGGGCGAGGCGGGGACATACCTGCAATATGCAACACTAGATTTTCTGGGACCAAGGAACAAAGAAGGGGGAAATCCCACTCACCAGAAGCTGTGCAGAACTGTGACACAGGCGCAGAGAAATTTTGTTCTGGAGCAAAAGGAAGAATATGGTCTATAAGTTTCTCGCCCGAGTCCAGCCAGCGAGTAGTCCAGAAAGGTGTGTTGCGACCATCCCGGATTCCATTCCTCATTCCAATCTCCACCGTAGGTAGGGCTGCCACGATCCCACGCCAAATCACTTATTTGGAAAAGGAATGTCGCGGCCGAAATCTTGTTTCTGTCTCCCGATTATACTTAGCTTGAAGCACCTGCACCCACAATTCATCTGGTTTGGTAAGGAATTGAAAGCCCAATTTTACCATATAAGCCTGATTGAGCTGTCTAGCTAAGTGGAGTCCCAAACCACCCTGTTGTTTTGGTTGACAGATGACATCCCAAGAGATGAGGTGAATTTTCCTCTCCTTCGCGGTGGTCCCCCAAACAAAATTCCTAATTCTTTTATCAATTTCACTGCAAATATGGCTGGCGGGGAGCACCGAGGTTTGCATAACATAAGCAGGAATCGCAGATAACACAGATTGGGTAAGGGTAACCCGTCCTGCAAGAGCAAGCGTCGAAGCTTTCCAACCAGCGAGTTTCTGGTCCATGCGATCCAAAATGGTCTAGTACGTACCATTAGTCACCCTTCCATGGAGTACAGGAACCCCTAAATATCTGCCCAAGTTGTGTGTAGTCGGCATGCCAAGAAAGGAAGCAATGCGAACCGCATCAAGCCTGGGGACAGTCTTAGAGAAAAAAAACATTGACTTTTCCTTGCTAACAGATTGACCAGACGCGGAACAAAAATCATCCAGACAGCGGTTAATGACTCGAGCCTGCGCCTCTGACCCCTCACCAAATAGTATAAGATCATCTGCAAAGAAAATATGGGAGAGAGTCGGTCCATCTCGGGCTAGCATGATTGGCCGCCACTCACCATTCGCCATTGCAGCATTAATGAGGTGGCTAAGCCGTTCGATGCAAAGGGTGAATAAAAAAGGGGACAACGGGCACCCTTGTCTGAGACCTCTAGACGGTCGGAATTCCTCAGTCATTTCACCATTCCATAGGACCTGAAATCGATTTGTAGAGACACAAGCCATGATAAGAGAGATAATATCTACCGGAATACCTGTGGAGGAAAGAGTTTCAGCCAAAACATCCCAACGAATGCAGTCATAGGCCTTAGCGAGATCAATTTTGAGAGCCATGCGTCGAGTTCTTCCCCGGTCATTTTCCATGGAGTGGACGACTTCTTGGATAATGATGATGTTGTCAGTGATGTGTCGCCCAGGGACAAAGCTGGATTGTGTGGGGTAGACCCAACCCCGCATGTGATGCTTCAATCGAGAAGTGAGAAGCTTAGTAACAACTTTATAAGCAACATTACAAAGACTAATTGGCCGAAATTGCTTCATTGACTCCGGTCGTGGCACTTTAGGGATCACCACCAAAAGGGTGTCATTGACCATTGCCACATGAGAAGGATTTTTAAAGCAATCAATAACAAACATAACCATTGATTCACCAACCTGATCCCAGCATTTCTGGAAGAAGATTGGTTGGAAGCCATCCTTTCCCGGGGCTTTCAAACTCCCCATATCCATGACAGCTTGCTTGACTTCATCCGGAGATGGAAGGCGTAGGAGGCGTCGTTGTGCGTCGGCCGAGATGGGGGTGAAGCCATTAGGAAGATGAGTGCCTACGGTCCCAACGTCCAGGAAAAGATTAATAAAATAGTCACGAGCCATGCAGAGAAGAGCTTGTTTGTCTTCCACCCAATTCCCTGTTTCATCTTTCAAAGCAAGAACTTTGTTATTACGCCTACATTTGAGAGTAAGGAGGTGAAAGAAACGAGTGTTGCGATCACCGTCCACAATCCACTGAGAAGTGGATTTTTGCTTCCATAGAAGTGACTCTTGCCAAAGTGTGGTTTCCAGCTCATGCCGAGTATCTTCTTCACGACGGCGGGAGAGGGCCAACCCACCACCTGAATTAAAGTCCTCTAACTCGGACAATTGCTGAATCAATGTCACTTTCCTGATATGAATCAATCCAAACACATCCCTATTCCATCGTTGAAGCTTCCCACCCAAAGAATGAAGTGCATTATGTAGCGGTATGTCTCGCCGCCAAGAGGATGCAAGGATCCGTGGAAAATCATTATGTGATAGCCAAGGAGCAAGAAAGCGAAACGGACGTTTACCCGTGTGAGGCGGGGTTATACCAGAAGTGGATAGCAGGATAGGGCGATGATCAGACCGCACACGAGGAAGGTGTTGCACCAAGTGCGGGAAGTGATTGAGCCAGTTCTGAGAACCCAACGCCCGATCCAACCGTTCACAAAGGGATCCACGATACCAGGTGAATCCGGGGCCGGTGAAACCCAAGTCAATGAGGCGACACAAATCAATGCAGGTCCGAAAGGGTGTCGCACGAGTCGGGTCAAACTCCGCACCCCCAATCTTCTCCTCTGCTGAAAGGACGACGTTAAAATCCCCCATTGCTACCCATGGTAATGTTTCTGTTCGTGCAATCACCCGGAGGGTTTCCAAGAGAAAAGTGAGTCCCAAAGGTTGTGGACAAGCGTAAACAGCTGTGAAGGCGAATTGACCACCCTCATGAGCCGTCACACACACATGAACAGTTTGGTCAGTGATTACCCTCTCGTTCACCGTAATTAGTGATGAGTTCCAAAGAACCCAGATACCCCCAGAAAAACCACGAGCTTCAGAGATAATTCTGCCATCAAAACCAAGTGGATTAATAATACGCTGGCCAATGACTCCGCTGCCACGGGGTTCAAAGATAACAGCAATCTGTGGTCGATAACGAGACATATAATTTCTAAAACTGGGAAGAAATTCATCATGCTTTGCCCCACGACAATTCCAAGTAAATATTGCACACATCATAAAGATAAAAAGTAAGGTCTTCCCTGGTTAAGAGGAGGTATCCATGGGGCGCTCCCCCTGAGCATTCCCAGGGGTTACAGACATCGAACCAGAAGTAGATGATTCAGTACATACTTGTGACGGTGTCGAGGACATGTCTGGAGTCATTGTGTTTGAGGTATGCGTGTGAGCATCCATGGTTGTTGAAGTAGTGGCAGTAGAAGCAGTAGACTTACCAAACATACCATCAACAAGGGACCCCCGTTTGAGTATGGAGAGAGGCACCGAACTATCTGGTTGAGGAGGTTTGGGCACTGATGTATTGGCAGGAAATGTCTTCTGCCATGCTTCTGCTAACGTACCAGAAAAGTCATCCTTCTTCCCTGAATTCTGAGCATTCTTCTGTGGGCGGCCCTTTCTACGAGCAGGATTCAGCATAGGAGTAGGTACATAAGATGAAATTGGATCAGGTTTAGAGGTAGGCTTCACATTATGCGGAAGTGGATGTTGTGTGTCCACAGGAGGTGAAGGCGGTAGTCCAGGTTTAGCCTGCATTCCAAGTTGCTTCCGGGACTTAGCAGGTTCACTCTTCTTTTTAGCCTTAGGCGTCTGACCTGACGCCTGCGGTATAGTGTCTCCAACAATGGTCGGAGAAAGAGTATTATCAGTAGGATGCCTGAGAAGCACATCAAATCTAGAGCCCATAGTAGTGTTAGGAGTCTCAGCCGTTGCACTAGTGGCATTTTTCCGGCCTGTTTTGCGTCGATCGCGACGACCAGGGATCATCCACTCCCCCAAGTCATCAATAGGTTGCTCCGGAATATTAGACAGAAGTGAAGTGGTCTCTGTTTCCATTTGCAGTGTGGCTTCCGCACATGAATTTTCAGTATGACCGTACCTACCACACTTCACACACAAGTTTTCGAGTCTCTCATAACCAATTTTATGTTTAATTCCATCGAGTTCATACGTACCGAGGAGAGGTTTGGAAAGGTCAACCTCCACACATGCACGTGCAAAGCGTGCCCGCTCGCCTGATGTAGTAGCAACATCAATTCGAATAACTTTTCCAACATGACCTGCAATACGTGTAACAGCCATCTCATGGAAGTAATGGAGAGGTAATGATGGAAGGTTAATCCATGATAAGATCTTTTGTACAGGTGCATGAACATTAAACTCTGGCGTCCATGCCGAAATAGCAAAGTAATAGTCAAAGATCTTCCAGGGTCCTCCAAAGGCTGCCCTAAGATAGTCATCTTTTGATGCAAAGCGGACAGCATAACACCAATTGGTCATATCAGAAACCTGAATTTCTCCTTGCTTTCCCCAAAGAGCTTCGAGCCGCTTCTTCACCGCAAGGAAAGAGAAGTTTCTTTCAAGAACCTTCACTACCAGTGCCTTGGACCATGGTTTGTATAGCTCCCGAATTTCCTCCACCGAGAAAACAATCTGTGGGCATCTCGAGTTGGAGTGTGCATTAGTAGTAGGCTGCACTGGGATGGGTAGTTTGGAAATATCTTCTTCCGTGGCCACAAACCAGCCGGATTGATTGGTGACAGCGGCACTAAATGAAGGTGGCTGCTGTTTTTGCAAACTAGAAAGCTTGGAATTGGAATCTGGATGGTGGTTCAGTTGCAGGTCTTGCAATCCATCAGCAAAATTCAACCCTGTAGCAGGCCTTGCTCTCTTCCGAGGAAAGACAAGCGCATCATCAGTCATTGCAGGAAAACAGCCCGTAGGAGAACCTGTGGTCCCAGGCGGCGCCAGAGACGTAGGCTGGACTGCCCGGCTAGGGTCTGCAAACGGCATCTTCCTCCCCTGCGTTCGGCTAGCAGTTGGCCGCAGAACACCGATGCGCAGGTTGTTGGACGACGGCAAGCCTGGATTGGGACTTTTGAGACTGCTACCTGGTGCGACACCAAGACAGGCTGGGAAGGGCGCCGCCACCGCCGCCGCGGCGCGGCGCTAGGGTTGACGGCCGCGGTTCAATTCTTGTTCGCGACTTTCCTAGCTGGCATGAGATCCATGGGGTTTTCGCTTTTCCAGGTTTGTGGGGGAAAAATGATTTGTGATATAATATTTGAATGAAAGTACAAAAATGACCTTACCATATACTCGTAAATCATACGATGCATTATATTAATATCGGATTGGTGGCTACCATTGACACCGCCCAAAAGCTTTCCCATAGTTTGCATAGTACTTTATTCGTCCCTTATAACTTTGTCATCTTTCCTTTTTTAGATGTCCCAAAAACTTTGTTACTTTCCCTTTTAATCAATGAATCTGTGGTTCCTGTTATTTCTCTCTCCTTTGCACATATCTCAACCACACAATTTTTACTTTATTAATTCCCGTGCCGGTCAAACATGGCAAAGTATTGAGGGACGAAGGGAGTATATTTTTGAGTCAATTCACTAAATAGGACTAAAACGTGACAAAATTGTACAAATAGGACTACATTTTTTAAATCCCCTCAATAGGACTATTAATGTGTGTTTGGACAAATATACCCTTTGTAGCTTTTGAAATGTTTTCATTAAACCAGCATGATGTGGTCCAAGTACAGATCGATCGTAAATGCTATATGGCTTATGGGCATAGGAGAAAATTGGCTCCGTCACATTAATAGTAATCGTCAAAATAATAAGAAAAAGGTCACATGAATAATCCCAACCATTAATCGTCTTTTAATATTAATTCAAAGTATACATGATCTGGGTTACCTGCAACTTGCACAACAGGTAAAAAAATCAAAAAGAAAAAGAAAAAAGCTGGATGCCAGGTTGTTCATCTTCACCAACACTTTCACCAGGCTTCTTGCTTCCTTCATCCATGATTTCGTCTCCTTTTCTCTTTTTCTTTTTGTTTATTTGGATTATTTTCCCATGAAAATAAAATTCCATGGGAAGACCACAAATAGTTTGGATTATTCTGTTTATTCATGTCTTTTTTTTTTCAAATAATAATCCCAAAAGGGAATAATGCAATATGTAAATAAATAGTGATGTTTATTAACTTGTTGTATACTATACAAACTGTAGTGAAGATGTAAATCATTTTCCTTGACTTTTAAACTTTAAAGAAATATTCAGACTTGCATTATACATACCAGCCCTGAAACACATGCACCCTATTTCTATATATGCTGCTACCATTATTAATCTGCAGCAATGCTAGGTTTGGTCGTTGTTCTTTCTCTCTTTCATAAGTCATAACCGAAACTGAAGAATCAATCATCTATTCATCTGCAAATGTATAAACATTGGTCAGGAATATGATCAAATTGATTAGAATATATCTAGCCGTTTAGCAGCTATGCTTTTCGTCATATAGTGTGATAGATACCTAGCATTATCAGTCAACTCACAAGCTCCAATCCAGTCATTCACATACAAATCACAGAGTAATTCACAAGCACAAGAGTATGAAAATCAACACAGTAATCTTATTCAACAAGAAAGACAGTATACAAGCCCAAAGAAGGAGATAGAACTCCAACTCCCAGATCCCAGACCAAGCCTCTAACTCCTACCTAACTTCTGCAGGGAACTGCTAATTATATCCTCCCCTAAGCGGAAGGCAGTTATTAGTTATTTAACAACTATAACTAATAACCGGGCTAGCCTATTTAAGCCTTCTACAATACACTTGCCCAAATCTATTTCGTTCATTTAAAATAGCAGCCGTGTCCCTATCATAGTGAAACAAAGTTAATGAAACAAAGTGCTGAGCTGTTCAATAGCCAGGTTATTAAATAGCCAGGTTATTTATCGCATGTGCTGAGCTGTTTAATAGTGAAACAAAGTAAGGAGGTGTACTTCTTTGGGAGAAATTACTTAAGATGAAGACGACCATTTTAGACACTTTTTTCATATATTTTATCAATGAAAGGAATTTGAATAATCTTATGATTCAGGTAATTTCACCCTTTTCAGCCACAATTTGAGCCACCTAATGCGCTATTGTGTCTTACCAAACGGGCTCTATGTTTATTGAATTCTCATGTTTAAAGGTAGCTGAACATTTATCGACCCTGACATAGTGTACCAATTGTACATACATAGAGACACTGTGAAGAGTCAACTATTACAGTATCCCATATTTGAAAACTACTCATATATACCCACCAATATTAGAGATAAGCTTAGTGAAAATTCCCAAAATAGGAGTAAAAACAATGTAAATTCCAAAATAAAAGTACTACGTTTTTTCCTGAATAGGAATACATTACTGCCATCATGAAAATTTACTGTCATATTTTGGTGTTATCAGGATCTTTAAATATGGCAGTATACTGTTTTCTAGCATACGAGTAATTATGCCTATTTAGGGAATAAAAACACTGCTTCTATTTTGAAATACCAAAACGCTTTTACTCCTATTTAGAGCAATTTCTTATGAACTTATTATCCAACCTCATTCTTTAGATTTTAAGGTTGAGAGTCGTACTCCAACTCTGGGAAAGGAATAGAAATACTGGAACCATTAGCAGTGCAGAAGCCGATCCAGATTTACCTCATTTGTGATTCTGTGTAAAGATGTTAGCCACCACAGCGGCCTTCATCTTCTTTGGAAGTTGAAGTATTTGATAGCGAAGCCGAAAGTAACTGCAAATATAAGGCAGAAACCGGCCACGGCAAAAATAGCGACACCAAGGAACTCATGCCTGAACCCAAACTGCTGCCGGAGAAACTCTTTGATTGGCACAGAAGTAACGCCATCAGGCAGTTTCACATAGTCATTTACATCCCCATACTGAGATGTCAAAAGTCCATACAGACTCCAAGCAACCGGATTTGCCCAGTAGTACCATCTCCACCATATAGGGATTCTCTGCAATGCAATGTCAATGATCATCATATGATGAACATTTTTCATGTAATTTGTCAATGCCTAACTCTTGAAACTATGAGCCCGTTTGGAGGCTAAGATAACTGAATTTCTTTAAATTGTGGTTAATTACGATCCCTAAACTTTCATGCTTTTTCACTTTTGGTGAGGGCTGATTTTTTAACACCTTTTGTATCCCTTTCAGTCACCTATCCGGCAAAAGTCAAACCGGAAATTGTATGAAGTTGGCCAGATACTGAGATAACTGATCCTCAGAACTTGGAAGGACCAAAAATAAAGTGGAAAAAAATTGAGCATCAAAGTTGGCAAGGACTAAGGAACTAATAGTCATGGAACCAAATGTGGAAACCTTTCATTTGGTTAGTTTTCTAAAAAAACAGTAATTTGTTCTTCTAGACCTAATGGTCTAAAAACTAAAATATGAGGGTATAAGGGCCATTTATCTTCATCTCTACCAAAAAAGTAAATTCCACACAACTTTTTCTTAATATCAGGCAATTCAGCTTGAGCTAATGCACTCAAATATGTTAGCCTTCAGTTCAAATTTTGGCTGATAAACCAAAAGAAAAACGGGCACATTGTCTTAAGACGGCACTGTTAGATCAAAAGTGTGAAAGATATAGAATATACTTTAGAATATTATAATATGCTTCAGAATATTCTAGGAATATACTTTAGGATATTATTATTGTATAGAATCTTGTATAGGAATATTCTATTTGTAATGTATATTTATAGGGACTTAACCCTTCAATGAAATACACAGAAAATCCTTCTCTCCATATCATTTTAGTTTATATTTCAACATGGTATCAGAGCCTTCCATTTTAGTTTAGTTTTTCAGATTTCAATTTAAGTTTCAGACTGGATTCTTTCTTCAAGAACCTGAGTTCAGTCTTCAGATAATTCAGAACCTTCAGACACCAGTCTGTCTCCAAATTCTTTCTTCAGGAATTTCAGATTTTTTATTTCTTCCCAGATTCTTCAGAACCTCTAGGCACCAGTCTAATTTTCCAGAAAATAAATTAGCCTGAGCTAATTTCCCAGAAAATTTCTTCGCATACAGTCTGCCCACCAGAAAGTTTCGGATCACACATTTCATCATCACCGTACCCAGGTGGTGCGGGTGCCTCCGACGACCCAGAAACCAAAGTCCGACACCCATACTATACGCGAGTAATCCGCACGCGCCGCCACAGCTCGGTGATCTCAACTCATGCGCCGGCGCGTGTCGTGTAATCGCCGGCCAGATTTTCGATCGGATCCATCACCACGCTCGCCGTCGTATCCTCTACCGCACGTGCTTCCTCTTTCCAGGTATCCTTAATTTTAATTTTGGAGGTCTCACTCGTACTTGGACAAAATCCCGTGGGTGCTTCATAGCAAGGGTGAAACCTGCTAATCTGGTGTGGCTGCTTGAACGTGGACCCTGTGAGGCTCCTTGCCTCCTTGTACGTTCTTTCCCAGGCTGTCTATTTCAGTTGGGGTGTGATTGTTCAGCAACCAACGTACGCCTACGATTGGTTCTTGTACTTATGTAAGTTTAGGCCTACAAATATTATTTCAGTCACCCTAATTTACTTGATACCTTAATTCTGCACGACACACAAAAAAAAAAAAGAAAAAAAAAAAAGAAAAAAAAAGCAAAAAAAAAAATGTTTCGTACAGGTCAATTTGACAGAGGAGTAATATGCAATTACTGCAAGAAGCCCGGACACTTGATCAAAGAATGCAGAAAATTGCTATTCAAAAATCAAGGAAATCAACTTGCTCATGTCGCTTCCGCTACCAGTTCCTCTGATGGATCAATTGCTATTTCTGTAGACGAGTAAGGCAAATTTATTTGCTACCAAGAATCTCTAAAGCATTCCTCTGTCCCTATCTCGGTAGTTGCTAATTCAGGTATTTCAAACACATGTCTTGTTTCATCATCCTCGAAATGGGTCATTGACTCAGGTGCTACAGATCATATGACCGGTAATCCTAGTCTATTCTCATCATTTCATTCATATTTACCTACTTCTAGTGTCACTTTAGCTGACGGGTCTACCTCACCCGTCCTTGGATCCGGTACTGTTGTCCCAACTTCTACATTACCATTATCACCTGTTTTGAGTCTTCCAAATTTTGCATTTAATCTGCTTTCCATCAGTAAAATCACGCGCACTCTAAATTGTTCTGTAACATTTTTTCCTGGATACTGTGTGTTTCAGGATCTGTTAACGAAGCAGACTATTGGTAAAGGACATGAGTCGGCTGGCCTTTATATTTTGGATACATCAATAACAAAAGGTATCTCTTGTCTCGAGGTTGGAACTTTGTTAGAGGCTCATTACCGACTAGGACACCCATCTCTCACACTTATGAAACAAATATATCCTCAGTTTAATAAGGTGTCATCTATACAATGTGAGTCATGTGAATTTGCAAAACATCATCGCACTAGTTTAAGTCCCCGACTTAATAAACGAGCAAATGCTCCATTTGATCTTGTCCATACTGATGTTTGGGGGGCATGTCCGGTTGTGTCCAAATCTGGTTTCAAATACTTTGTTACTTTTGTTGACGATTATTCTCGTATGACATGGTTATATCTTATGAAGCGTCGATCCGAGTTATTTACTCATTTCTCTGCATTTTGTGCTGAAATTAAAACTCAATTTAATGTTCCTGTTCGTGTGTTAAGGGGAGACAATGCTCAAGAATATCTATCTGCTCCATTTAAATCTTTTATGCTTCAACATGGCATTATTCATCAAACTTCATGCGTAGACACACCTCCTCAAAATGGAGTTGCTGAAAGAAAGAATAGACATCTGTTAGAAACTGCACGAGCTCTTCTATTCCAAATGAATGTGCCTAAACAGTTTTGGGCTGATGCTGTGTCTACTTCATGTTTTTTGATCAATCGTATGCCATCTTCTGTTTTGGAGGGTAAAACTCCTTATCAATGCCTTTTTCCAAATAAAGAACTTTTTCCCATTCCACCTAAAATATTTGGTTGCACTTGTTTTGTTAGAGATGTTAACCCTCATCGCACGAAGTTGGATCCCAAATCATTGAAATGTATTTTCTTAGGTTATTCTCGAGTTCAAAAGGGGTATAGATGTTTTTGTCCAAGTACAGGTCGATATCTTATTTCTATTGATGTCTCATTTCATGAAAATACACCTTTTTCATCATCCAAGACAGATATTCATGAGGACAACGATGAAATACTCATTTACACAGTTACTATACCTGAGACCACACCTTCAGTAACTATGCCGAATGCCACTGTTCCTGACCCTAGACCTCCGGTACACTTGGTTTACACCCGTCGACACAAAGCACAAGATCACTCCCCACCTGTGACACCTGTGATTACATATCCTGATAGTGGTCCGACTTCGATCTCATGTCCTGAACGAGTACCTGCATCTTCAGATCTTGTCTCTACATCTGATCTTGACCTCCCGATAGCACTACGTAAAGGTACACGGTCTTGTACGCATCCTATTTCCTCATTTGTGTCATACAGTCAGTTATCTCCTGCCTCATGTTCTTTTGTTGCTTCCATTGATTCTATTTCTGTTCCCAAATCTGTTAAAGAAGCTTTGTCTCATCCTGAATGGCGTCATGCCATGGTAGAGGAAATGAATGCTTTGGATCTTAATGGTACTTGGGATTTGGTAGACTTGCCTTCAGGGAAGAAATCTATTGGATGTAAGTGGGTCTTTGCTGTTAAGGTTAATCCAGATGGATCTGTTGCTCGATTGAAAGCTCGATTGGTTGCAAAGGGTTATGCTCAAACCTATGGTGTTGATTATTCTGACACTTTTTCTCCTGTTGCTAAATTAACATCTGTCAGGTTACTTATCTCACTCGCTGCAACTCATGATTGGCACTTACACCAGTTGGACATTAAAAATGCATTCTTGCATGGTGACCTTCAGGAGGAAGTTTATATTGAGCAACCTCCGGGATTTGTTGCTCAGGGGGAGTATGGGAAAGTTTGTCGACTTCGCAAATCTCTTTATGGTCTGAAACAGAGTCCTCGTGCATGGTTTGGGAAATTCAGTCAATCCATTGAACGGTTTGGAATGATAAAAGGTCAATCAGATCACTCTGTCTTTTACAGAAAAACGAAAGCGGGTATCACATTGCTTGTGGTGTATGTCGATGATATTGTGATTACAGGAAGTGATACTGCAGGTATTTTGGCTCTTAAGAATTTTCTTCATAGCCAATTCCAAACAAAAGACCTAGGCTCATTGAAATACTTTCTGGGTATTGAGGTAACACGAAGTAAGAAAGGCATATTTCTATCTCAACGTAAATATGTACTTGATTTACTAACTGAAACAGGGAAATTGGGAGCAAAGCCAAACACAACTCCCATGGTTCCCAATGTGCAACTCACTTCAGAAGGCATACCATTCGAAGACCCAGAAAGGTACAGAAGATTGGTTGGAAAGCTTAACTATCTCGCAGTCACTCGTCCAGACATTGCTTACTCTGTGAGCGTAGTAAGTCAATATATGTCATCTCCGACCATTGACCATTGGGCTGCTGTAGAACATATATTATGTTACTTGAAGGGAACACCAGGACGCGGGATTGTCTATCAAAACCACGACCACATGAGAATAGAATGTTTTGCTGATGCTGACTGGGCAGTATCTAAAGATGATCGAAGATCTACCTCGGGGTATTGTGTCTTTGTTGGAGGAAACCTAGTATCCTGGAAGAGTAAGAAACAGAGTGTGGTTTCTCGTTCGAGTGCTGAATCAGAATACCGAGCTATGGCACAATCTGCATGTGAGATCATATGGATAGGCCATTTATTGGGTGAAATCGGATTGAAGACACCAATGCCTGCTAAATTGTGGTGTGATAATCAAGCTGCCATACACATTGCCAACAACCCAGTATTTCATGAGAGAACAAAGCATATTGAGGTTGATTGTCATTTTATTCGAGAGAAGATACAAAAAGGATTGATCTCTACGGGATATGTGAAGACTGGAGAACAACTTGGAGATTTGTTCACTAAAGCACTAAATGGGATCCGAGTTGGTTATTTATGTAACAAGTTGGGCATGATAAATATCTATGCTCCAACTTGAGGAGGAGTGTGAAAGATATAGAATATACTTTAGAATATTATAATATGCTTCAGAATATTCTAGGAATATACTTTAGGATATTATTATTGTATAGAATCTTGTATAGGAATATTCTATTTGTAATGTATATTTATAGGGACTTAACCCTTCAATGAAATACACAGAAAATCCTTCTCTCCATATCATTTTAGTTTATATTTCAACAAAAAGCATACTACCATGCGAGAAATCATGAACCCGCTGAAGAGGTTCCACATCATATAGAACGGTGCAGCAACGATCGCAGCAATGTTGTGGTTTGGAGTGACAGCAGTAGTCATCATCCCAAACAAAGTGAAGTATAGTAAGGTGAGGATCATGAAACATATGTACCAAAAAAACTTCCAAGAACTCCACTCGAAAGATGCCATGGAGTAAAATATAGAGCTGTAGATGAGTGTTTGTATGAACACATAAGGGAACTCAACTGTAACCTGAAAAGCAATGCGAGAATATCTTTGATGAAATATAATAATCATGCACTAAAAGAAAAAAATGAAGAAAGAGTTAACCACATCTACCTCCACAGATTTGTTTAAAATACTTAACTGACTCAAGTACCAAATGATCCTCAAGGTTTCTGAAAATTATCATAAGTCCCTTTACCAGTTAGAGTTTCACAAATGACCCTTTCATCACCATAAAATCATAGAATCTAATAATGACTAAATTTGTTGTTTTAACCCAATTTCTTGTCTAGGATAATTACACCTTCAAAAAGAATGTTGGACTAAATATTTGAGGACACTTCAGTCCTAAGTCTCAATTCCGACTAACATAGTTATATCATATCATGTTTCTGAGTAGTTAGCGGAAAATCTGACCAGGGAAAGAGCTTATTGGTAGCTTTCTGGAATCTTGAGACTTGTTTGGTCATTTGAGCAAACCTGAGGGGATGTAGATGTAATTAACCCAATAATGAATGTTTCATCCAAACTAGTCTTAAGCTTTTAGCTAAGTCGAGTCACATCCCTCAAAAATCTTAAAGCAGGTTGGATAGGAGGGTGTGCCTGTGCAAAAGCAAACGGTAGAGCAGAATACATCCCTGCTGCTCTTTCCCGATAGGAAACGAATCTTTCAGTGTAAACCACAGGTTGAACCGAAGAGGCGTTTGTTATTCCAATGAAAAGAACGGCTGCATACATTGATCCCATGGCATTCAGTATATCTTGTTGAGTATCCCTGTGAATATGGGGGGGTATTAAATAAAATAAGTGTAAATAATCATATAAGAGCTCCTTTGGTAAGTGTGAAGATGGTTGAAATTGTGTCTGAGTAAAAACTGATTACCAAACAGCCACTAAAACATTAATTTTGAGTTACTGGAACCTTTTGGAGCCAAATTTCCAGCATATAGATCCAAACATCAACGAGATGATGACTGTGTAGAAGAAGCGCACGGCAGTGTACTGTGGGTTTCGCCAGTAAGACAAGTTCAGCTTCCAAAGACATGCCCAAAACTGACCAGAAAGTGTTTGGGAATACTTTCTTGGGAAATTTAATTCCAGTGAATCTGCATTTGGTTTGCTTAATCTCTCCACCATATCCTTATTTTCCCTGAAAATACAGATTCTGCATAAGAAGAAAATTGAGAGAAGCAGTGTTTCAAAAAGCACTACACCCCAGTCAAGGGCAAGTGCCTAGGAGGGGTCGATTTGGGGTAGGGGGTATAGTTGGGACTTGGGTGGGATTATTAGAAGATAAGATAGGAGGAAACCAGGAACATACTGAAACAGATATGATTTACGATAAACTTGGGCAAAGTCTAAATCAAGACGGCTTTCCTCTGCAGGAGACGTGACCTCAAGAACCCAAGCTGCAGGGTTGTATCCAGCTCGGATTTTAGGAACCCCCTCAATTGCCTAATTAAACATCACCATGAGCTATAAGCTTTTCAATAAGCAAAAGCTTTGAAATAACCAATGAAAAGGGGCCTGAGAGTAAGAGAGTGCTGTTCCATTGTTTTTCTTGGGAAATAAACTCACTCTCCCTGATATCTAAGGCTACATTTGAAACTCAGGAAATGGCAGTGGGAACACTTTATTTTGGCTTCACCGTGGAAAGTACAAAGAAAAATCATATTTGATATGAACTTTTAAAAATTTAGATACAAAAATAACATGAGTAGGAGGCTAGGAGCCATGTTTTTATTATTCAGCAAATGTTCTTCCATCCAAATTATCACTGATTTCCTTTTCATATACTTTCCTTCGATTTTCTGAATTCCAAAAGGGGCTTAAGTCCTGCCTCCCACCCAAGAACTGAATCCATTGAAAATAAACTCACTTACTCACTCTCTAGAGAATGTTAACAATCAGAACCGTGATTGTAACATAATTATTTCTTATTATTAGAGAGAAGAGTACATGGGTATTTATACACAAATCATAACCAAATACAGTTGACTAGTCTAACTAACTCTACCAGCTCACTTTACTACTACCTCCGTCCCACTAAGATTGGGACAAGAGAAGGGGGCACGATTATTAAGAAAAGTGGGTTTGTGTAGTTGATATTAAATTGATAAAGTAAGAATAAAGTAAGAATGATTTAGAGCCACACAAACTTTACCAAATTTGGTATGGGACAATCTTAGTGGGACTTCCCGAAAAGGTAAAATGAGACAATCTTAGCGGGACAGAGGGAGTAGTATATTCCTAACAGTGGGATATTGTTTCTTTGCTCTAATGAGGCACTCAAGCTCTTTCTATTTATTCCATGGAAAGCAATGCTTACCATGTCAATAATACGCGTTCTATCAGATTATGACTTTTACCTCGAAATACTGAATAAGTTTCTGTGACTCGGTTCCCAATGGACCACCATAGATGAGCTCCCCACCTCGTTTCATAAGCAAAAGCTAAGATATAGAAGAAATAAAGGCGTTCAAACGTCATTTAATCTAAGACTTGGCTAATAAACTATCCGTCCCAATTTAAGTTCTCACTTCTTTTTTGACGTCCCAGCTAAAGATTTTCATTTCTATTTTACGGGAATAGTTAGCACTTTTAAATTTTTCCATCATCTGCAATGGAACCAAAGATTCATTATTTTTTGGCTTGAGAATATGATGGAATAAAGCAAAATGGCTCACTAAACTGTCTGCGCTTCTTTGTTATGAAGCAACAGACAGTCCATGCAATTTTGGTCGCGATTTTCACTATGGGTCATCCGGAAACAGTCTCTCTATGCTTTAGTACAGGGGTAAGACTGCATACATCTGACCCCCCCTTACCCCACCGTAGGTGGGAGCCTTTGCGGCACTGGGGTAAATGAAAAATGAAAATGAAAATGAGCTAGCACTCTTAAATGACTAATTAATCATCACATATTAAAAATAATACACCTATAACATCACAGTTATCATCAATGACCTCATTATGTTATATACCCATCAATATTACTTCTAAAAATATACACAAATTACTTTATTTAATTATAGTCTAAACAACTGTACCATTTTTCAATGAGAAGCTTAAGTCGGGACGGATGTAATACTATATACTATTATTAATTGGACCTTGTTAATTTCAGAACCTCATCAAATGCTTCAAAGATATCTATGCTGGGTTGATGAATTGTGCAAACAATGGTCCTTCCAGTGTCAACAATATTCCTAACTGTTCTCATCACAATAGCAGCAGCTCTTGCGTCGAGTCCTGAGGTAGGTTCATCCATGAAAACTATGGAAGGGTTGGCAACAAGTTCGATAGCAATTGTCAAGCGTTTTCTTTGCTCAGTTGACAGCCCATCAACCCCCGGAAGGCCAACTAACGCCCCCCCTAACGGAGTCAATTCAACCAACTCCATAACCTCTTCCACAAAAGCCTGTAAAAAAGAGGGTGTTAGCGAGTTGAATCTATGTAGAAACTGAGATTTAATAATGCATGGGTCAAACACATGCTTCATCAGTCGAATCCATCCAATTGCATAGTTGAACTCAGTCTTATACGTAGTATATGTTATACTATATACTTTCAAGCCTTAAGCCCTTAAATATGTGTTAAATGTCCCACACTGGAAACGCTTGGATAAACAAAGTGCTATATTAACACACGGGTTACTCCTCCTATCAGGTTGACCTTTTAAGATGGAACCCCGTGTCTTAACATGGTATCAGAGCCAAATCGATCCATGGTGTGGGGCCCCTTATGAAAAATGATGACACGATTATAAAAAAACGGCCGAATGAAAAAAAAACGGACCAATGAAAAAAAATGAACGATTGCACGATCTACTGAGGAGGGGTGTTAAATGTCCCACACCGGAAACCTTTGGATGAACAAAGTGCTATACTAACACATGGGCTACTCCTCCTATCAGGTTGACCTTTTAGGATGGAACCCCGTGTCTTAACAATATGTTTTGTGTCCATGCGGAATAATTTTTTTTTGTTAATTATCTGTGTAATTTACCATAGTTGTTATGGCGTCGATATATCGTCGCCACATCGTCGACATATCGTCGTGGCGCGAAGTGAAGATCGCCATGGGAGCTCGACTCGCCATTAAACCTTTGGCGTCGAAGAATCGTCGCTGTGTCGTCGGAAGACGCCAAAAATGCCCAATCGACGACCCAAGGCGTAAAATTATTTAATTTGGAACAGGCCCAAACCCAAACCCAACTGAATTTCGAAGAGGCCCAAAATAAAATTAACAAACAAATCTATCTGCATCGACGACATACGCACGCTTCATTCTTCCGTCCGTCGTTTGCAGTCGTCTGCACGCTCCACTAGTTATAATCTGGAATTTCCGTCGCTCTCTAAAGTTCTAATCTGTCGTCGCTCACTCATGTCTGCACGTTCCACTAGATTAGCCCCCTTTTTATGTTGTTTTGTTCATGTATTTCTTGTATTTTTTGAGTCGGTTAAGTGTTTAGTTTTGTTTTTTATAATTTCAATTTTCAACCACTTTACTCCAATATTAATTGTTTAGTTGTGTACAGTTGTTCTGTTGAACTCCGTTTAGTGTTTAGCTTTTTTTTTGTTGTATTTACATTGTTCAGTTTGATTCAATTTTTTTTAGAAAAATCAGTTCTTTTTTTATTTTATATTTCATGATGTTTTTGGTGTCTTGAATTTATGCAGAAATTTATATTGTGTGATTGTGTTGTCTTACATTTAATATTTTTTTAATTGTTAGTGACATTTCAGTTAAGTTGTGTTTATTTATTTTATTTCTATGATTACATGTTTTATTACTTGATTTACTTCATTAGTAGTGTTGTCTATAAGTGTTACATGTAGGCTTTTTAGTATGTAAAACATGTTATGAATTTATTAGTCTATATGTCGACTTATCGCCGGGACCCCGCCACGACGGGCGCCATATCGCCATGGCGGTATGGCAGTCCAAAGGCGCCGCGCCGCAAAACCCCGCCGTAACAACTATGTAATTTACATCGTATTGCCATTTTCTTTTTAGTACCTCTACATCAACCTCCGTTTAAAATAAAACTGACACAACTCAGTCCAGACAAATTTTTCACATCAACTTTTTTTAAATGCTTGTCATATTTTATTTCCAGAGAGTCATAGAGGAATAAACATTGAAAGTGAGGATGATGAGTTTCCCTAACTCCCATAATTGTCGCCTGAACGGTAAAATTTTTAATAGATATTGATGATGGGCTAAAACACAATAACGTAAACTACAAGGATGAATGACAAAAAACACAGGGACCAAAACAGAAAAAATGCTATATTTTCAGTACGAAAAAACATATTTATTCATGTGTTCAATGTAAATACTTATCAAGAGAAACTGAAGAATCATAAAGGAAACGTAGATGTTCTTATTTTACTATATACCTTTTGTGTTTTCAAATCAATTTGAGAGGATAGACGGAGCCAAGCAGAAAAAAGTATGGACTCATTGACAGTTAAGCATGGGGAATGAACATCATTCTGCTCGCAGTAACCGGAGACTCTTGCAAAAGTTTCTTGCTTCTTGGGATGACCCGAAATGTATATATTACCTTCAATATGCCCACCAGTTTTCCTACCCGCTAAAACATCCATCAGTGTAGTTTTTCCAGCACCACTAACCCCAACTAAAGCAGTAAGCACCCCGGGACGGAATGCCCCACTAACGTTCACCAATAACTGCAGTCGATCGTCCACTACCCCATCCCTCTTAAGTTCCTGAAATGTCATAGTAATAACAATAACGGTAATAATAGGCAAAACACTCCAGAATTATTGTAACATTATTACTTTTTCACCGGTATGGTACAGGGGCATGCGGTTCTAATTTACCAGAGGGATATCCACGTAGTAGTTGATGTTACTGAAAGACATGGAAAGACTCTGAAATGGAAGAACCATGCCGTTCTTCACGTCCTTTCCTGCTAATATGCCAATCACGTTTAATGGGAGAATATCAGCTATACAGATCAAATGATTGTAACAAACCTGTATAGGAGTGTGAGTGCTGCAAATACTCTGAGAGCTCAATGACGCTACTGGATTCATTTTCTTGGCAAATTCTTAGCTTCCTCTTAGGAGCAACTGTTTGTTGGCTCCCAATCGCTGTAGAAAGTCATCAAACCACATTCTATTGGATTCTGAGTTCGATACATTAGCTAATCCAACCTACATATTTGTCTTTAATGTTTCTATGTGGGACTCTTGTCAAGTATAAGTAAATGGGATGAAACTTACGGTTAAGGTAAGTCAGAAATATTGTGAAGAGAATGTTGAACAAGACTGTATATCCTAGCAAGGCACCAACTCCAATCCAATACCAGTAATCTTCTGAAAATAAGCTGCGGACCTTCATTAACACCTTTCCCAATGGCAAAGCAGAGCCCCCAACATTCTACCAGATAGATAGATAGATAGATATAAGGTACGGAGTATATTTTAAGAGTCTCACATCAAATTATTATACATAAACACAACAAAGTCTCAAACTAGTCAACCGATTGGATTTCATCTTTTTGTTTGGTGTGGTCCATGTGCATTATAATTGTGTAACCTCAACCAAATTATTACCCAGCAACCCCTAAACTCAGTTTGTTCAATTTTAAGAAAGGCTTCATAAACTATCAGGAAAGATTCAAGGTGTTCAGTACATTGCTAGAGACATGACAATTATCACCGGAGTGGTAAAAGGCTGAGAGCAGAAGGATACCTTATCCCAAGAATGGCCTCGAAACTCATTCACCGAAGCTGCATTTTGAGCATACATCAAAGGAGAAACCCAGTAACCCCATATCCACCAACTGGGGATGCTATCTGCCACAATATGAAAGATCATGGAAAGCTTCAATGCAATGTTCTAAATAATGCTATGACGGAACATATATGTGATTAGGCAGGGTCAATTCGGAAAAGCAAAACATAGGTGGCCTCCAAGGCACCAACAGAGGTCCAGCACCTAGGCTGAGGCTCATAATGAACCACACTACGTGATTGAACACACCAATTAGCTAGTCTAACTCAAATCTTTATGAATCCTAATGAACGTATACGTCTCTCTTTACTATTTATATGTGGGACTCTTAACAAGGCTGATGCTGAAAAGTAATAGCGGTGAAGCTTTATTACCTCTGGACAGAACAAACCCACCAAGTGCCATGACTACCAACATTGCAAATGATCCAAATGTGTTAGCAACTACCATATTTCGGCCTAATGATGCCATCACACGAAAAAGGCCTATTGACATTTGGTGCAATGAAAAATACACAAGAAATTGCTTCAGGCATCTGAAGTTCAACACAATAAAGTACTTATATCAATACTTTTAAACCACCTAATGCCCGATACACATTGGTAAAAAATGGAAACACGTATTAAACATAAAGCTTACCTTATTATTTGAGGATCAAAGCCAACTGTATAATATGTGGCTGCAACCCATATCACAGATTCAGCAAGTGAGGTAGGGATACTCAAAATCCAAGAGGGAAAGGTAAATGCCCAACATGGGTATAGCCGAAGATCTCTGTGCTTATAAAGGACCGGGAGCTTGGCTATGATCATGGGAACCTCCAAAAAGCCATTGAAAAGAACCATAAGGATTGCAAAGTAGAGTGCACCGAGATAGATAGCTCCATCTTCAAGTGTATCATGATGCATTGTTGACCGGAAAAATACACTCATCATGATCGAAATGATCATAAAGAGCTGCAAACAAAATGTTTCCGTCTCATAATCATAACAAGTAGATAATTCTAATAAAAAATCCATATTACATTTGAATTCCATTATATGTTCATATGGTGGTTTAACAAAATAAAGCTGCTCATTTAAGCTTAATATACTACACCATATCAAGAATTCAAGACTTACATTCCGCCCGAAAAAGTCAACGTCATTGTATATGTTTTCCATGTATTTCTGTTAGGAATAGTATACGAAGTTATATGTACATTACTTTCCAGTTGTATTGTGGTTAGAGTCTGTACTAATGGTTGTTAGTCGGTTATAACTAGTCAACTATATAAACACTCTGTACAACTGATTTAATACAAGTTTGTTTTCATTTACCAATTCTATCTCTTGTCTAAACTATAATATGGTATCAGAGCTTCTCTCGTTCCAGCCATGACGATCTCAACTTCTGATTCATCGTGTTATCAGAATATATAATAGTAATGAGAATGGAAGAATTTTCTGTGTATTTCATTGGAGGGATAAGTCCCTATATATATACATTACAAAGATAGAATATTCCTATAAGATGCTATACAATAATAATATCTTAGAGTATATTCCTAAAATATTCTAAAGCATATTCTAAAGATAGAAGAATATTCTAAAGCATATTATACAGCATATTCCAATGTCTTTCACACTCCCCCTCAAGTTGGAGCATAGATATTTATCATGCCCAACTTGTTACATAAATAACCAACACGAATTCCATTTAGTGCTTTAGTGAACAAGTCTCCAAGTTGCTCTCCCGTCTTCACATATCCTGTAGAGATCAATCCTTGTTGTATCTTTTCTCGAACAAAGTGACAATCGACCTCAATATGTTTTGTTCTCTCATGAAACACTGGGTTGTTGGCAATGTGTATAGCAGCCTGGTTATCACACCAGAGTTTAGCAGGCATTGGTGTCTTCAGTCCGATTTCACTCAATAGATGGTTTATCCAGATTATCTCACATGCCGATTGTGCCATAGCCCGATATTCTGATTCAGCACTCGAACGAGAAACCACATTCTGCTTCTTACTTTTCCAAGAGACGAGATTACCACCAACAAAGACGCAATAGCCAGATGTGGATCTTCTATCATCTTTAGATCCAGCCCAATCAGCATCTGCAAAGCATTCTATGCGCATGTGATTATGATTTTGATAAACAATACCTCGTCCTGGTGTCCCCTTCAAGTAACATAATATATGCTCTACAGCATTCCAATGATCAACTGTCGGAGATGACATATATTGACTTACTACACTCACTGAGTATGCAATATCTGGACGGGTAACTGCGAGATAATTAAGCTTTCCAACCAACCTTCTATATCTTTCTGGATCTTCGAATGGTACGCCTTCATGAGTGAGCTGCACATTGGGAATCATGGGAGTATTGCTCGGTTTTGCCCCCAGTTTCCCTGTTTCAGTTAGCAAGTCAAGCACATATTTACGTTGAGATAGAAATATGCCTTTCTTGCTCCGTATAACCTCAATCCCCAAGAAGTATTTCAATGAGCCCAAATCTTTCGTCTGGAATTGACTATGAAGAAAATTCTTAAGAGCCAAAATACCTGCATTATCACTCCCTGTAATCACAATATCATCGACATACACCACAAGCAATGTGATACCATCTTTTGTTCGTCTGTAAAATACAGAGTGATCTGATTTGCCCTTTATCATTCCAAATCGTTCAATTGATTGACTGAATTTCCCGAACCATGCACGGGGACTCTGTTTCAAACCATAAAGAGACTTGCGAAGTCGACACACTTTTCCATACTCCCCCTGAGCAACAAACCCTGGAGGTTGCTCAATATAAACTTCCTCTTGAAGATCACCGTCCAAGAATGCATTTTTAATGTCCAACTGATGTAAGTGCCAACCATTAGTTGCAGCGAGAGAAATAAGTAACCTGACAGATGTTAATTTAGCAACAGGAGAAAAAGTGTCAGAATAATCAACACCATAGGTTTGAGCATAACCCTTCGCTACTAATCGGGCTTTTAAACGAGCAACGGATCCGTCAGGGTTAACCTTTACAGCAAAGACCCACTTACATCCAATAGATTTCTTCCCTGTGGGCAAGTCTACCAAATCCCAAGTACCATTAAGATCCAAAGCATTCATTTCCTCTACCATGGCATGACGCCATTCAGGATGAGACAAAGCGTCTTTAACAGATTTGGGAACAGAAATAGAATCAATGGAAGCAATAAAAGAACATGAGGTAGATGATAACTGATTATACGACACAAATGAAGAAATAGGATGAGTACAAGACCGTGTACCTTAACGTAGTGCGATAGGGAGGTCAAGATCTGATGTAGAGGCAGGATCTGGAGATGCAAGTATTGGTTCAGGACATGAGATCGAGACCGGATCAGTATCAGGATAAGTAACCACAGGTGGAGGGTGATCTTGTACTTTGTTTCGACGGGTGTAGACCAAGTGTACCGGGGGCCTAGGCTCAGGAAAAGTAACATGTGGAACAACGGCTGAAGCAGTGGACTCGGGTATAGTGACTGTGTAAATGAGTATATCATCATTCTCCTTACAAATATTTGTCTCTGTTGATGAAAACGGTGTATTTTCATAAAAGGAGACATCAATTGAAACAAGATATCGACCCGTACTTGGACAAAAACATCTGTAACCCTTTTGAACTCGAGAGTAGCCTAAGAAAATGCACTTTAATGACTTGGGATCTAACTTTGTTAAATGGGGATTAACATCTCGTACAAAACAAGTGCAACCAAATATTTTAGGAGGGATAGGAAAATTTTCATTATTTGGAAATAGGCACTGATATGGAGTTTTACCATCCAAAACAGTAGATGGCATTATATTGATCAAAAAACATGCGGTAGACACAGCATCTGCCCAAAACTGTTTAGGCACATTCATTTGGAATAGAAGAGCCCGCGCAGTTTCTAATAGATGTTTGTTCTTTCGTTCAGCAACTCCATTTTGTGGAGGTGTGTCTACACATGAAGTTTGATGAATGATGCCATGTTGAGCCATATACGACTTAAATGAGGAAGACAAATATTCTTGAGCATTGTCTCCCCTTAAAATACGAACAGGTACATTAAATTGAGTTTTAATTTCAGCACAAAAGGCACAGAAATGAGAAAATAACTCAGAACGACGTTTCATGAAATATATCCAAGTCATACGAGAATAATCATCAACAAAGGTAACAAAGTACCTAACACCAGTTTTGGACACAACAGGGCAAGCGCCCCAAACATCAGAATGAACAAGTTCAAAAGGAGCATGTGCTCGTTTATTGACTCGGGGACTTAAACTAGTTCGATGATGTTTTGCAAATTGACATGAATCACACTGTAAAGATGACACCTTATTAAATTGAGGATGAAGTTTCTTTAACAACGGGAGAGAGGGATGGCCTAGTCGATAATGAGCCTCTAACACAGTTCCAACTCCAAGACAAGAGATGGATTTGGGTAAGGATGTATCCAAGAGATAGAGACCAGCCGACTCATATCCTTTACCAATAACCCGATTCGTCACCAGATCCTGAAAAACACAATATCCAGGAAAAAAAGTTACAGAGCAATTAAGATTACGTGTGATTTTGCTGATCGAAATCAAATTAAAGGCAAAGTTTGGAAGACTTAGGACGGGTGACAAAGGTAAGGTAGGTGTTGGGACAATTGTACCCGTTCCAAGAACTGGTGACGTAGATCCGTCAGCCAAAGTAACACTAGAAGTATGAAGAGGTGTGTGGAATGAGGAAAAAAGACTAGGATTACCTGTCATATGATCTGTTGCCCCTGAATCGATAACCCATTTTGAGGATGAAGACACAAGACATGTGTTTGGATTACCTGAATTAGCGACAGCTGAGATAGGAGTAGATGAATGCTTTAGAGTCTCTTGGTAGCAAAGAAATTTGGCGTATTCCTCAGAAGACATACTTATTGATCCATCAGAAGACTGTGTAACGGAAGCAATGTGAGCAACCTGATTTCCTTGATTTTTGAATTTTAATTTTCTACAATCTTTGATCAAGTGTCCAGGCTTTTTACAATAGTTGCATACTATGCCTTTCCCAGATGGACCAGTACGTGGATATTTCTCACCTCCTCTGGTGAATGTCGGAACTTGCCCTACAAATGCATTGCTTGACTGAGGTGCTAATGGTGTGGATGAAGTATCGGTGCGAAGCACTCTAGTGAAAGACTCTTGAAGAGAAGAGACCTCGTCACTAGATAAGATATGTGATTTGGCTGTTTCAAATTCAGATGTTAGACCAGCTAAAAAACTCATCACTGCCATTTGTTCTCTTTGTTTCTGCTGCACTTTGATATCAGGACTAAATGGCATTAATGTATTCAGCTCTTCATAGGTTTTCTTGAAATCCATAAAATAAGCCGTGAGAGGCTTATCTTTCATTTCTGCTCTGTAAAAGGCCTTGCACACCTCATAGATGTGGTTAAGATTACCTTTTCCAGAATACATAAATTCCAAATAATCAAACAATTCTTTCACAGTATCGCAATGACTAACGTACCCCATTACCTCATTCTCCATTGAGTTTTGAATCTGGATAAATAATCTAGAATCGTCACGAAGCCAGGCAGTATTAGCAGCTTTATCAACCTCCTCCTTGGGCGGGTCATCAAGTAAGTGGGTATATTTATCAATGCTCCTTAAATAACGTTTGATAGTTTTACTCCATTCAAGATAATTGGAGCCACAAAGTTTATTCTCAGTAATTTTAAAATTAATGGGAATAACTTCAGAAACTATCAAAGGCTGACTTTGTGTTACTGCGGAGGTGTCAGTGTCAGAACCAGGCATTTTTTTTTTCTTTCCTTTTTTTTTCTTTCTTTCTTTTTTTTTTTTTTGAGACCGTAATAAAGTTTAAAATTGAGATATTTAATTTAATGAGAACTTACAGCAGCCCGTTTTGGGCTTGAGAACAAAAGATATAATCTGCTTGGGCTTTGACTGCTACTCCAGATATAAGTCAGATGCCAGACCCCAACGAATAATCAGCCACATGAAATAGTGTGCGTATGTCCACAGACTGAATGAGCAATTGTCGGAGTCGGAAATTCGCCGGGTAGATGGTCGGACCTGGCAGAGATTCTGAATAGAGAGGGCTAAAAAAATAAATCTGTCCTGGGGTGAGTTTCTGGGAGACAGAATGGTGCCTAGAGGTTCTGAAGAATCTGAACTGAACTCAGGTTTCTTTGAGGAAGAACCCAGTATGAAAAACTAAGCTAAAATCTAAAAGAAAAGGAACTAAACTGAAATGGAGGCTCTGATACCATGTTATCAGAATATATAATAGTAATGAGAATGGAAGAATTTTCTGTGTATTTCAGTGGAGGGATAAGTCCCTATATATATACATTACAAAGATAGAATATTCCTATAAGATGCTATACAATAATAATATCTTAGAGTATATTCCTAAAATATTCTAAAGCATATTCTAAAGATAGAAGAATATTCTAAAGCATATTATACAGCATATTCCAATGTCTTTCACACATCGCAATCTTCATCCTCACAAATTTCTCCAGTAATTTTCAATCATCCCCTGCCAATCAAACTTGACTCCAATAATTTTCTGTTCTGGCGTCATCATGTCAAATCTGTGATTCGAGCACATAAACTGTACAAATTCATCGAAAAACCCCAAATACCAGAACAATACATCGTCGGAGATGATGGACAGACGAAAATGATCAACGAAGCCTATAGCATCTGGGAGCAACAAGATCAAATGTTATTCTCCTGGCTTCTAGCGTCGCTTTCTGACTCACTACATGCTCGCGTAATTAGTTGCAGACATTCGCATCACCTATGGAGCGAAATTCAAAAGTTCTTTCGAGCTACTGTTGTTGCAAAGGCTCGACAATTGAAATCTGAGCTTTACAATACTGGTAAGGGTGATCGATCTATCTCTGACTATCTGCTTCGGATTCAGGCCATAGTGGATAACCTAATGTCCATTAGCGAACCAATCTCCACCAAGGATCATATCAACGTCATACTTGAAGGTCTTCCTGAAGACTACGAGTCGTTAGTTTCATCTGTTACTTCTCGTAGCACTCTGGATCCAGTTTCTCTCTCAGAACTGGAAGGTCTTCTATATGCTAAGGAACAACGACTAAGAAAACTTCGAGACACTTCACAGCAAACACTACTCTCAGCCAATGTTGCTCGCCTTGAAATCTCTTCTGAAAACAACAACACTGGAACTCAGGCATCTTCAGAGAATCACTCTGCTCAGGTTGCTCAATTTGAAAATTCTAGTGCACCTTCTGCCTACAGAGGCAGGGGTCGTGGAGGCTTCAACAGAGGAAGAGGTGGTCGCAATGGAGGTCGCAACCCTATTACTTGTCAGGTCTGTGGTAAAAATGGTCACAATGCACTTGTGTGTTACCACAGGTACAATCCTGCATATACTACAACTTGGTTTAAAAAAGCGCGCCTGAGGCGCGCAAAGGCGCGAGGCGCCTCTGGGCGATGACTTCATCGCATCCAAACATCCCAGGCGCAGCAGATTCCATAAGGCGCGCCTTTTACCTCGCCTAGTGCCGCTTTTTGCGCCTCTTTGAGGCGTCGCTTTTCACGCCTTATGGAGAATATGTCCGCTGACCTTCCTTCAAGCCTTTGGCGATTCATCCTGCTCGCCTAGACTTCACTCCATCAACTCAAAGTCTCAAACCTTCCGCTTTTTCTGTCGCAGATCATTGCCGTTTTTATTTTTCTTTTTCTTCCGTTCTCTTGTTTCTTTTGTTCGGCTGGGTACGTTTCTTTCTTCTGTTCTGTTTGTCTTTCTTCCTCTTGTTTTTCTATTCTTTATATTTTTATTTGTTAAATAAAAAAAATAATTCAAATTATGTAAATATATAACCATATAACAATCTTCCCGAAGCTTATTAAAAAAACAATCTTCCCTAAACCCTAATACCAATCCGAATTTTATCAATTTTTAAAAATAATAAATATGGTTTCTCAATCTGTGAATCTGATTGTTTAACTTTATACTCTTGATATTTTATAACAATTAGTCAATTATATATGACAGCTTGTTGTTATTAATAATCTTTATATACAAGTTTATTTTAAAATTTACTATTAATGGCTTAGGATTAGTAATAAGTATTAACAGTTTATTGTAAATATATTTACTATTAATAGAAGTATTTTTTAGAAAAGTGCTTCATGTAGAAGTTGTATAAATATATTTTACCAAAGATATGTGGTTTAGTTCAGTGAGGCGCGCGCCTCGTCGCCTTGCGCCTCACGCCTCGGGTAAATCGATGAATCGCCTCATGCCGCCTCGCGCCTTTTAAAACTAAGTACTACAAACCCTAACTCTTCAAACCAATTTCAACCTTACTTAGCAAATCAGCAGTATCCAAATCCAACACAACAGTCTCAGCAAAACTTCTTCTCAATGCCAAATCAATATCCAAATCATAACCAATCATTCCAATCCCATCAACCTGCAGGACCAACATTTTCACCTAATTTTCCCATTGTTTCACCACCAGCAGGCAACTGGGGATCAACTGCTTTTCCTTGCAACAATCAAAATCCAAACTCAACTGCTCCTACTGCTGCTTGGGCGTGTGCAAACTCTTCTGTGCTAGGACCACCTCCCTCCACTCAAAACTGGTTCCCAGATTCAGGGGCCACACATCACATTACTGCCGATCCTCTCAACTTGCAACACAGTGAGCCCATTGCAACAACTGACAAGCTCTTTATGGGCAATGGTCAAGGTTTGGATATTAAGTCAATTGGTTTTTCATCCTTTTCTTCTCCTTATCAATCTTCTCTTTCCTTACATCTTAATAATATTTTACATGTGCCTGCCATAACCAAGAACCTTCTAAGTGTCAGTCAGTTTGCAAAAGATAATAATGCCTTCTTTGAGTTTCATCCTTATGAGTGTTTTGTTAAATCCCAAGATTCTAAACAGCTCTTGCTATATGGAACTCTTGGAAAAGATGGTCTCTATAGGTTCCATTCATTTCCAGCACTTGGATCCTACAAGTCATCTGCCAACAACCTCAAGACTTCATTTGCTACTTCTATATTTCCTAGTTCCTTTATGTCTCAATGTAATAACTCTCAGTCTAGTTCATCTTGTAATGTTTGGCATTTAAGACTAGGACATCCTCATTTTGAGGCCCTTAAGTCTGTACTCAATCTTTGTAATGTTCCTCATATAAATAAAAGTGTTGTTGATTTCTGTTCTGCCTGTTGTCTGGGCAAAGCTCATAGACTCCCATCTTATCCTTCCACTACTGTATATCACTCCCCATTTGAGTTAGTATTCACTGATTTGTGGGGACCAGCTCCCAGTGTGTCATTTGATGGTTATTCTTATTATATCTCCTTTATTGATGCCTTCACTAAGTACACCTGGATATATTTTCTCAAAAAGAAATCAGATGCTTTCCTTGCCTTTCAGAACTTTTATCAATATGTGTTAAATCAGTTTCATGTCTCTATCAAATCAATTCAATCTGACTGGGGAGGTGAATTCAGATCCTTCACTCAATTTCTAAATGAAAAAGGCATTACTCACAGAATTATTTGTCCTCATACACACCATCAAAATGGTGTTGTAGAGAGGAAACACAGGACCATTGTTGAAAAAGGACTGTGTCTTCTTTCCCATTCAGCTCTACCCCAAAAATTCTGGGATGCTGCCTTTGCCACTGCTGTTCATCTAACCAACAGAACCCCTTCAAAATCTATTGATAATCTCAGCCCTTACTTCAAATTGTATGGGTTTGTTCCTGATTATTCTTTCCTCAAGGTCTTTGGATGTTCCTGTTACCCCTTCATACGCCCATACAACAAACACAAGTTTGACTACCACTCCTCAGAGTGTGTGTTTTTAGGTTACTCTTCACATCACAAAGGTTACAAATGTCTCTCTCCTTGTGGCAAAATCTACATTTCTAGGGATGTCATCTTTGATGAAACCAAATTTCCCTATTATACTCTTTTTTCCACTAAATCTACTCCAACTCACGGTGTCCCAGTCCAATCATCTGTACCTATCACAATATTTCAACCCTCATCAATAACCAACACCACCAATGGCATTCATTCATCTGGCACATCCTCCAGCCCATCTCATAATACACCATCCAATTCATCATCATCATCAATCCAGCCTCACAGTTTCAATCAATCTCGGTCTCAACCTCTTCTCAATTCTCAAAACAATACCAATGACAGTTCTTTCTCATCAAATCACACTCACAGTCCTCATCAACCTGAATCTTCACCTCCTCCCAATTCCCAAATCAATGTCAGTAATAACTCTTCTTCTTCCTCCCCACCCTCAATTCCATTAATCAACACTCATCCTATGCAAACAAGGTCTAAGACAGGGATTGTTAAACCAAGACTTAATCCAACCTTACTATTAGCTCATACTGAGCCCAACTCAGTTAAGCAAGCTCTTTCCTCTCCTCCTTGGCTTGCAGCAATGCAAGCTGAATATGATGCTTTAATAACTAACAAAACTTGGTTTTTAGTCTCCCTCCCTCCAGGAAAACAGGCTGTAGGCTGCAAATGGGTGTTCAGAATAAAAGAAAATTCAGATGGATCTGTCAACAAATTCAAGGCCAGGTTGGTAGCCAAAGGGTTTAATCAGAGATTTGGTTTTGATTTTGGAGAAACCTTCTCTCCAGTAGTCAAACCAATCACTATCAGAATTCTTCTCATAATTGGTCCATACAACAACTAGATGTCAACAATGCCTTCCTCAATGGGGATCTTGAGGAAGAGGTGTACATGACACAACCTCCAGGTTTTCAGGACAAAGACTCTTCTCTAGTTTGCAAATTACACAAATCCTTGTATGGTCTCAAACAAGCCCCAAGGGCTTGGTTTCAGAAGCTCACATCTGTCCTATACCAAGCTGGGTTCAAGCAAAGCAAGTGTGATCCTTCACTTCTCATTCTTTTAACCTCTGACACACAGATCTATATTCTAATCTATGTTGATGATATTTTAGTAATTGGAAACAACTCTACAGTGATTCAGCAAATTATACAAAAACTGAACTCCTCCTTCTCCTTAAAGAATCTGGGTGACATTGATTTCTTTTTAGGCATTGAAGTTAGAAAACTTCATGGTGGTGGTCTACATCTATCACAAGCAAAGTATATTAGAGATCTTCTACACAAAGTTGGAATGTCTGATTCCAAAGGGGTGAAAACACCTATGGTAAGTAGCTGCAAACTTACCAGTGAAGGCAGTGATTCTCTTCCTGACCCATCCTACTACAGATCTGTTGTGGGAGTTCTGCAATATGCTACATTAACCAGGCCTGAACTAAGCTATTCTGTGAACAAAGTATGCCAATTTATGGCTGCACCATTGCAACAACATTGGAAGGCTGTGAAGCACATTTTGAGGTATCTTTCTGGCACAATTACCTATGGTCTAGTCATCAAACCTCTACCTCTATCCACTATGTCCTTGCCAGTTTCAGCATTTTGTGATGCTGACTGGGCATCTGATCCCACAGATAGGAAATCCACATCAGGGTCATGCATATTTCTAGGACCCAACATCATATCCTGGTGGTCAAGAAAACAACTGAGGGTGGCCAGATCTTCAGCTGAAGCTGAATATAGAAGCCTTGCTGATACTACTTCTGAGATATTGTGGATTCAATACCTACTCAGAGAACTTCAAACTCCTTTTGTTACTCCCAGAGTTTACTGTGATAATCTGAGCACAGTACAACTTGCTCACAACCCTGTTCTACACTCTAGAATCAAGCACCTAGAAATTGATCTCTTCTTTGTCCGAGAGAAAGTTAAACTCAAGCAACTTGAAGTCTTCCACATTCCTGCCTCTCAGCAAGTTGCAGATGTGCTGACCAAGCCTCTCTCTGCCTCCACATTCCTTCAGTTCAGAGACAAACTTAGTGTGATTGATTTCCCAAAGCAATCACACTCAGTTTGAAGGGGGAATGTTAGGAATAGTATACGAAGTTATATGTACATTACTTTCCAGTTGTATTGTGGTTAGAGTCGGTACTAATGGTTGTTAGTCAGTTATAACTAGTCAACTATATAAACACTCTGTACAACTGATTCAATACAAGTTTGTTTTCATTTACCAATTCTATCTCTTGTCTAAACTATAATAATTTCATTATATTTGTTTCATGCGGGGTGACTTAACGACTTAGGGGCTAAGCTTTACTTGACTGCTTATTGTTAGAAATATGCTCTAGGACAATCATAATTTTATTTTATTTTTGCTTGGATAAATTATGCTCATTAACATAAAGCTATGAACTTCTTTTATAGTACTATGTTCTCTTTATTAATAACCAGTCCCTGAATAATATGCTTAATAGTTAGTCAACTCGGTGACTTGATCGTGGAATGCTACCCATTCTTATAACTGTTATCTTGTACTTGCCATTAGCAAGAATATCATTTTTTTTCTTGTTTGAACCTGACATACCGCTGGAATTGTAGGTTAGACTATATAAATGAGAAGCGAATTAAGAGGTTATATTCCAATGGACCTCTTTACTCCTTTGATTTTAAATCAATTGAGGAATGTGAATTTTGTTTACTCGGTAAAATGGAAAAGACACCCCTTACTAGTAAAGGTGAGAGAGTTCATGACTTATTAGGCCTCATACACATTCTAATTTATCTGGGCCAATGTCGAAAATGGTTAAAGGAGGTTTTCAGTACTTCACTTCATAACATTCACTAATGACTAGGAAAAAGGGTCAAATAGGCCCTCCTACAATTCCAAAACCATCACTTAAACCCATGTATTATAAAAAGCATCACATAAACCCATGTATTCTAAAAAAACAACCATTTGAGTCAAGTTACCTGAATGTTACCTTTCATAGCAGGTCACTTTTTCTTTCACTTATTTATTTATTATTTTATTTATTGCCTTTCTTAATACTCAACTACTTTCTTGTTGTGTAACAACGTAACTCAAATTGTATATATACTCTAACGCCTCACACTATTATTATTATTATTATTCAATATAACTAAATTTGTTATTATAATAATAACTTCAAGTATTTTTATAGGTGTTATTATATCATAATAATTAACTACAGAGTATTTGTGAAAGATTCAAAACATCTATCCTTATTATTTATAATTTTAATATATAAATATTATTTTCACATATTGTGTATCCAATTCTAAACACATTTTAAATTTTGTTGAAAAACTATATGTTTTAGCTCTTTTTTGTTTATTCTTACAAGAATTATTAAATTTTGAATAATATTAAATCTTGAAAAAATAAATTTAATCTAATACTCCGTATATAATTAACTACGGAGTATATTTTATATTTATTTTTTCACAAAATATTGACCGGTTTTCTAGACGGGTTGACTCATGACCCAATAAATATTGACCCGGCAAACGGATGGGTCATGGATCAAGCTGGATCAGTAATGATATCATTATTGAGTCATGAGTCAATCCGGTAAACGCTAAAAAAATCGGTCAATATTTAGTGAAAGAAAACATAAAATTATATTTATAATATACTCCGTATTAGATTAAAGGGAAAATAGAATTAAATAGGAGTAAATCAATCTGTAAATGCATAAATAGTACTACCTCCGTCCCTCTTATATTGGGACGGAAGAGGATGACATAATTATTAAGAAAAGTGGGTTTGCGTGGTTGATATTAATTGATAAAGTAATATTGATTTTGAGCCACACAAACTTTACCAAATATTGATTTTAGTGGGATTTCCCGAAAAGGTAAAACGGGACAATATAAGGGGGGCGGAGGGAGTAATAAATTGTTTATCTTCCCAAAATAAGACTTTAATATACTCTATATTCATATTCTGCCCTTACTACAACTTAATAGGAAAGTCATATTTTAATTTCTAATAAAAAGCCCGCATCAATTGTAATGTGTTTTATCTATTTATTTATTTTTAAAGTTTAAATTGTTTTTGGATTTTTTATTATATACGTAGTATATTTTTAAAATGTTTTTGAAGGGTTTATATTTGTTTACTATTTCATTATAAATTAAAATAATTCAATTAGTTTTATGTTTTTATTAGAATAGTAAGGTTAGAATGGGAATATATAGTATATTTTAGTCTTATTTTGGGAGGATAAACAATTTGTTCCTATTTATGCATTTACGGATTGATTTACTCCTATTTAACGCTATTTTCCCTTAAATCTAATATATTATGAACTATATTTTAAGTTTTCTTTCACTAAATATTGACCGGTTTTTTGGCATTTACCGGTTGACTCATAACTCAATAAGGATATCATTACTGATCCAACTTGATCCATGACCCATCCGTTTTCCGGGTCAATATTTATTGGGTCATGAGTCAACCCGTCTAGAAAACCAGTCAATATTTTGTGAAAAAATAAATACGGAGTATAAAATATAGTTAAGGCGAAATTCACAAGAATAATCCGTACTTTTAGGGATTCTTCAATAATAATTCCTAGTGAGAATGTCCACAAAAATAATCCAAACTAGCAATAGTGTTCATAAGAATAAATTGGGTGAATTCAAATTAATGCCCGTTTAATACTTTCAACACTTACTCCCACTTTTCTCTTCCCCGAGAAGAAGAGTGATGAATGGAAAAGTGGTAGGGGTTGGGAATATTAAATGAGAATTAATTTGAATTAATTTAAATTTATTCTTATGGACACTATTGCTAGTACGGAGTATATTTATAGACACTCTAAATATGGATTATTAATGTAGAATCCATAAAAGTATGGATTATTCTTGTGAATTTCACCTATATTAATTATATATTAGATTAAATTTATATTGTCAAAATTTACTATCATTCAAAATTTAATAATTCTTATAAGAATAAACAAAAAACAGAGCTAAAACATATATTTTTTCAACAAAATTTAAAATGCGTTAAGAGTATATATACAATTCCAGTTACGTTGTTACACAACAAGAAAGAAGTTGAGTTGGTTGTCCTTCCGTGTTGCTTCAGTGCTTCACCCCTGGTCCCGGTTTCGAATCCCCTGGACAACCATTGTTTTGGACCCCAAAAATTGGTTGGAATGGAGTATTAAAAAAGGCAATAACTAAATAAATAAATAAGTGAGAGAAAAAGTGACCTGCTATGAAAGGTAACCTTCAAGTAATTTGACTCAAATGATTGTTTTTTTAGAGTACATGGGCTTTTTATAGTACATGGGTTTAAGTGATGGTTTTGCAAATGTAGGAGGGCCTATTTGACCCTCTTTCCTAATGACGATAATAAGTTCAGGTTTGTTTACCTAATGAAGCATAAACATAAATCCTTTGAAAAGTTTACAGAATTCCAAAACGACATTCACAATAATGAGTTCTCATTATTAACAATTAGCCACTGAATAATATGCTTAGTAGCTAGTCAAGTACTTGACTTGATCGTGGAATCTCACACATTCTTATAAGCATTATATTTATATTTAATCTCGTGGGAATCACACTTTCAATCCTTCAAATTGTATCCACATTGAAATGTTGCCCCTGTATTTTCAAGTTTGTAAAGGTCACCCCTCTTTTTTCAGTTTTGCCTTCATTTCAATACACTTTTAGCATTAATTTCCCTCTTTTTTCTACTTCAAATTTTAAACAATTTTGAAATACTAGTTAAGAACATGACTTCACAAAGAAGAGGTGTTAATTAGACTTGCATTTAAGACATGGGTAATATAGTAAATTATGTGATATTGTATAGTAGCACATATTTTGATTGGCAATTGGAGTTTATTTCAAATTAAGCTCGAGTGTGCATATTTTAATAGCTACGGAAAGCATAAATTTAATTTTTTTTACATGGGAATGTTTGACTTTTTAAATCATAGTTATTGGTAAAAACAATTGTCACATAATTGATGTGTAATAATAAAAGTAAGGATTTATGCATTTAATTTTAAAAAAAATATGTTGGGTAAATACATTGACGGTGCTGGGTTGCGAGGAAAAATGAATTTATTGAGTGAATATGTATAAACTGGTGGAGAATTTGATTTATTCACCTACCAGTGTTATGGTTAGCCTAACCTTGGGCAATCCATGCCTCGTGCAGTCAGCTAGCTTGTGCATCCTACAACGTCAAATTTTAAATTAAGATGGCAAAAAAAATTACCTGGATGAATTTAAAAGCAAAAACAAACACGTTCCGCTTTAGAAGTAGCATCTGCCATTGGAAGCCAATCTTTAGGATCTTGGCTTTTGTTACACCATAAGTTGTAGTTGACAATGCTCCTGAGTTACTGCAATGCTTTGCATTTGGAGTTTTCAGCTCATCCATCAAAGAGTTACCAACGTGAAAGGTCTGGAAGCTTTCTACAAATTTCGTAGCAGGTATATAGTGGTACTGGCTATTAAGGAACCAATACTTCCTCTGGTCCTTCTCAGATGTAACCTGCAAATGAATATGAAGATGTAAGCTCATTTATTGGGACAAAATTTATCATTGTTTTAGAACGAATCCCCAACTGAACATACAGACCTCTTGCAGAAAGTCAGCAACGTTTTTTCTTGGAGGGCATTTAAAACCCGTAAATGCGAAGAAATCAAGAGCACTTTCTCGTGGACCCTGATATATAATATGTCCTTCACACAGCAGAATCACATCATCAAACAGGCTGTAAGTCTCAGGATCCGGTTGCAAGAGAGAAACTAGTGTGGTCCCACTGAAAGCATGAGTTGAATGCTTTAGATATCTGATGATTTTGTAGGTGGTTGAACTGTCGAGGCCCGTTGAAATCTCATCCATTAACAGTACCCTTGAAGTTCCCACAAGCAATTCACCTGCATGAATAAACAAAAAAAAAAAAAATCAGCAATCAAAAACGCACTTCACTTTGGTAATGTGAAGAATAGCTTTGATGCTAAATCAACTCTCTCAAAAGGTAACACTTATTAAGAGCTTCATCCATGATCCATTCATATTAGGCATGTCGAACACTGGGCAACACCTCTGCATCATGGTTTGTTTTGATGTCATGTTAGGAATAAGGTTGGAGTGATGGACATAACCCTAAAAAAGCTCTAAAGATGTGAGCACCAACTCATATTTAGGCATTTAGCAGATGTAAAACAGTCTTCACCGAGTGGGCGATGGCATGGGGATAGTCAAGCGATTAAATGGGGTTGATTAATTTGGGAAACAAACAGAAACAGTCAAGGGAAGTCTAGCGCCTAGGTGGGAACTAACTATGCGGTCTAGACAGGTAACTTTAGAACAGAGCTAATAAATAAGCCAATAAGGTAGGTAAAACCTGTTGTGAGACGCTTCTTTTGCCCCCCTGAGATCCCTTTGAGCATTTCATCACCCACCAATGTATTAGCACAAGTATCCAATCCTAAAATCTTTGCAGAAATAGATGGGAAAAAATGAAACCTCTTTGCGAACAAACAAAAGTGACGAACAAAAGAAACAGTTAATTTTCTTACCTTTAAAATGTAATCCACAACTGTGCTTGTCTGCTCTCCAAGTGCTACTGCCTAGGATGAAACAATTCCTTTAAATTTGAGACATAAGACATGCATTAACCTAAACAACAATTGTTTTAAGAGGTGATAACAGGGGGGCGAGTTAGGTAAGGAGGATTAATGGTGGAGCCAAAAGACTTGCGCCAACCCCTCCCTCCATGCCTCGGTGGGACCGAAATGAGAAGAAGACGCGGTACAGGGAGATGTACCTTAATAAACATATCAATATCAGGATCAGGGGTTATTCTGGCAACTTTCTCCCTTCTCAACAGTTCCATAAGCAAATCTGGAACCAAATCTCAGCTGCTCCGCATGAAATTGAAAAGCAATTAAGGAATAGACAAAAGGATATGATGCAACAGTGGTTTTACCATGCTTAAAGCCATTGCCCTGACATTGCCCAGAGAACTCGACAGTCTCCCTCACTGTCATCTCTGCAATGTGGCAATCCTTTTGGCTGACGTAAGCTGACGTTCTCTGAGGCACAAACTCCTTCAGACAATGCCCGTTGTATGTAATCTTCCCTGACATCTTCAAGTAGTTAAATGAAAGCACATTATTAAATACTCTAAACAAAACCACATACTGTAGCAATGTGAAAGACTAAAATGTGTATCTTTTTATTAAGATTTGGGATTCTTTTACACAAGTTCTGAGAGTAAACATCATCGACATAGCTAGAGGTAAGCCAATCAGGCCCTCGCCCACCCCAAGTTCATTAAAAAGGCATTTTTTTGGTATAAAGTTTTTGCTGCAATTTTATATGGATGAATTACTTTTCTGGCTCAATCCAGGCTATGGCCATGCTCAGGAGTGAACTGCTCATACCTTATTAATATTAGAGCTCCATGCTAACTCAAAGACAGATACGTTAATATTTTGTTGTTTTATTTTTCCAGTGTGGGATGACATAAACATTCTTCAGTTAAGGAAAACCACTGCACCTTCAAACCAGAACCAAGGCGTCCAGCGAGAGCCAAAAGCAACGTGGTCTTCCCAGAGCTTGGAGGACCGAGAAGAAGAGTCAGCCTGACAGCCACACCACTCTTAAGTAGCAGAAGAAGAAACTTGCTTGATTGATCAAAGCATGCAGTATTACCTTGAAGGCCGTAGAACACCGCTGATGTTATTTAGGATGGACAGCCTCTTTCGTCTCTGGCTCGAAAAAACCCTGAGCTTTCTCAACAAAGCCTTTTTTTAATATTGAAAATTGTCAGACAAAAATGGGAACTCCAACTGTCAAACAGGCTACAGATATAACAAGGGGGAATTTGACTTTGCACCCCACTTTTGGGTGATATTGGACTTTGCACCTCATTTTAAATTTCCTTTGACTTTGCACCCATTTAGAACTTTTTCTTCACAAAATGGTATGTGTTGGGGTGCAGAGTCAAAGCTTCTTGAAAATGGGGTGCAAAGTCCAATATCATCCAAAAAGTGGGGTGCAAGGTCAAATTCCCCATATAACAACAGCCAACAACATCCAAAAAAGTTTAGATCTACTAACATGAATCGCCATATAAAATTGGAGCTAAAAAAGATTTAAAAAAAAACTAAGAAGATAAAGTAAGATAATATAAGATAAAAACGGTAAAAAGGTAAGATAAGAAAAAGATACAGATAAAGCTAAAAAGGATAAGATACAAAAGATAACATAAAAAGATAAAGAAGGTAACAAAGATAAAAAAGAAAAAGGTAAAAAGAGAAATATAGACCAATTCTCCATATGTATATTCTCCCTCCACTTTGCTCTCTCCAAGTCTCCTCTCACCCAACTCAATAATGGGAGGGTAGGGATGCATTGGAGGGATGTGGGATAGGAGAGAGATCGAGTTAAAATGAATGAGATAAAAAAAATGGATCATGGTCTATGACAAGGTCCATATACGGGATTCGAGGAGAAAAGGTTGATAAAAAGTGGGTTAAAAGTGATACTCCCTCCGTCCCGGTGGACTTTGCCAAATGCAAAATAGGTGAGAAATAAGAATAGTAAAAACTGTGTGGTTGAGAGTTGTACAGAGAAAGGAGAAATGCGCAGAACCACAAATTAGTTGTTTTAATAGGAAAGTGGCAAAGTTTTTTGGGACAACTAAAAAGGGGAAGTTGGCAAAGTCCAATGGGACGTAGGGAATATAAAAAATGAAAATGGAAACAAATTAGGAAATATGTGTATCCTACACATAAAAATTGTGAAATAAAAAATGGGACTTATGCGTAAGGGTGTGCATAAAACCACACACTTGCATTGGAGTTGCTCTAAGTACTCAACAGGCTAAAGATATATGAAAATGTATGAAAATATACCTCGGTCGTGTTCAATATGGAATTGGGGATAGTTGGCAATGCTCTACTCCCTTTATGGATAAATGCATCCACCTTGAGATCTTGAAATCGAACTTCGACCTTTGGGAATTCTAAATCAACTCTGCAATTAATTATATAAACAAATATCCACCAGTTTTAGCTACTAGGGCCAAATTAATATCAATGCATCCAAAAAGAAACCAGCTTATTACTAATTAAAGTGTCATTACATTTGAATAGTTGAAGGGCATAAATATTCTCTACTTCTGAGGGGGTCTGATGTTACTCCTTAGTTATATACTCCCTCCGTCCCAAAAACAACTTCACAGTCACTATTCATTGGTCAACTTGAATCACTCCTAATCTTTTATTTTATGTATCACATTTTTATCAAATTGAAATTTTCTTGATCAGGCTTTGGGGCGGTTTTAATGTAGTTTCTGAATATGTAAATTTTATTTACTAAAAATAATCTGTGTGTGAACAGGGATCGAGTTGCTTTATCGTCAGTCAAGCATCGTGAACCGAACGGGAAGTTAATTTTGGGACGGAGGTAGTATGTCAATCCATAAAGAGAAATGCTTGAGGTACACACTTTGTGTACACACTTTGTGTACACTCGTCTGTCTCTTAAGAAAATTTTGTCTGTCACAGACAACTCATATATGAATTGTCTGTGACAGACAAAATTTTCTTAAGAGACAGACGAGTGTACACAAAGTGTGTACACAAAGTGTGTACCTCAAGCATTATTGATCCATAAATTTTGTAGTGGTCAGACACCTCTCATGCATACGCACATATGCACTTTTCATTAATACTGGATTGGCTAGTGGACCTTCTTGGGCGCCCATTCCTATAAGCATCCACGATGCAAGGATGCCTAGTCTAAATAAAGTATACTAATTATCAAGTAAATAGAAGGCCTTTGAACACACATAATACAATGTGAAATGACTAAGCATAAAACTATGAAATAAGGTTCCAATGCATAAAGTCTACACTCTGCGCCTTGATTTAAGTATGTGGAATAAATTATATTAAAGGAAAACTAGACTAATTCATCTGTTTTAACTCCCATTGATATTAAACTGCCATGATTTTTCTCCCTCTCTGCTGATTTTTTGGATTAGTCTTGCCGTTTCTTTTTTTTTTATTTTGTCCAGTCACCACGTGCACAAGGCTTTCTACATTGGAACATGGGGAAATTCCCAAAATAGGACTAAATGAAACTTAAATTGCAAGAATAGGAGTACAACTTCAAAATTCCCTAAATAGGATTATCTTTCCAATTCTACAATTGCCTTGTTTTAATAAAATTCATATTTCATTAATAATTAAAACATAAAAGTAATGACATAAATTTATTGATAATAAAATGTAAGAAAATAAAAACCACAAATATGAATATTAGACAAAATTAATAAAAATAAAAAATTATAAATTAATAAAGTTAAAAATTAAAATAATGAATAAAAAATGTTAAAATAAAAATAAAATGTGTAGGTCTCTGCTGCCCCCTCAACAACCTCCCAACACCACCAGCTCAACCACCAGAAAAAATGCCAACATATGTCAATAATGCCATCTTGATGGTTGTTTTAGAGAAAGAATTGACGTTTTCAAACAGTAAAATTGACAAATTTTGCTGATCGGAGGTGACGTTGCTGGGAGGTGGCAGAGGCTTTGGGAAAGGCCTCCATTTTAAAAAATTATGTGTTTTATCTATTTTTATTTATTTTTAAATTTTTATTTTTTAAAATCTTTTTAAGTTTTTTAAAATTTTAATATTTTTTTTATTTTTTAAAAATATTTTTGAATTTTTTCCTATTCTTTACGCTTTCATTATAAATTAAAATATTTTTTATGTTTTTATTACAAACTAAAATATGATTTTCCCGAAGTTATGGCAAGGGATAGGAAGATAGAGTTTACATTAGACCTATTTGTACAAATTTGATATTAGTTTGCTCATATTTAGGGCTACTTTCCCTCCAAACATTTATGGGAAAAGGTGCAAATAGGCCCATGTACTAACCAAAAAGGTCAAATAAGCCCTTATTTAGGAGGCTTTGTCCGGCCGTCATCATTTGGGGTGGTTCCCGGTGGAATTTTTTGATGAAATTTTTTGAGCGTTTTATTCATCAAGTCTAGTTTACTCATACCAAATTTCAGCTAAAACGTCAATCGGGAAGACATTCAAATGAATTCTTGAAGATAACTGCGCTTCTAACTACGCAGTTATTTTCAAGAATTCATTTGAATGCCTTCCCGATTGAAGTTTTAGCTGAAATTTGGTATGAGTAAACTAGACTTGATGAATAAGATGCTAAAAAAAATTCATCAAACAATTCCACCGAGAACCACCCCAAATGGCGATGACCGGATAAAGCCTTCTAAATAAGGGCTTATTTGACCTTTTTGGGTTAGTACATGCTATTTGCACCTTTTCCCAACATTTAGGGCCTGTTTACTAACAGAGATATTTTCCTGTTTTCTACTTCTGTTTTTCATTCTCCAATTTTCTGTTTTTATTTTTCAGTTTTTCTATCTCCAATTTTCTGTTTCTATTTTTTAGTTTTCCATTTTCAAATCTGAAAACATGTTCATCAATTTTTTCACCTAGTTCTCCAATTCCACACCCTTGACCCATACCCCCTACCCTTATCTTGATCTTACACTCTACCCATACTCCCCCACAACCCTTCATACCCACCCATACCTACTCGTAGGGGTTGGGAAGTTATGGGTGGGGGTGGGGTAAGGGGTATGGTCAGGGTGGGGTGGTAGGGTCTAGGGGTAAGGGGTGGGGGTAGTGGGTGGGTTAGGGTCATGGTTAGGGGTAAGGGTGGGGTAGTGGGTAGGGTAAGGTAGGGGTAGGGTAGGGAGTTGGGATAGGATGGCGGTAGGGTGGGGTCGGGACCAGGGTGGGGCCGGGACCAGGGTGGGGCCGAGGTAGGGAAGGGGTAGGGTGGGGGGGGGGGTAGGATGGCGGTAAGGGTGGGGGTAGTGGGTAGGGTTGGGGTAAGGTAAGGGGTAGGGTAGGGAGTTGGGATAGGATGCTGGTAGGGTGGGCCCGGGATCCGGGTGGGGCCAAGGTAGGGAAAGGGTAGGGTGGGGGTAGGATGGCGGTGGGGTGGGGCCGAGGTAGGGGGCATGTGGTAAGGGGTAAGGGGTAATATACGGGTGGGGGTAGGGTAGGGTGGGTCAGGGTGGGGTCGAGGTGGTAGGGGGGTGGCGGTAGGGTAGGGCGGATCGGGGTGGGGCCGAGGTGGTAGAGGGTGGCGGTAGGGTAGGGTGGGTTGGGGTGGGGTCGAGGTGGTAGGGGGGTGGCGGTAGGGTAGGGTGGATCGGGGTGGGGTCGAGGTGGTAGAGGGTGGCGGTAGGGTAGGGTGGGTTGGGGTGGGGTCGAGGTGGTAGGGGGTGGCGGTAGGGTAGGGTGGATCGGGGTGGGGCCGAGGTGGTAGGGGGGTGGCGGTAGGGTAGGGTTGGTCGGGGTGGGGTCGAGGTGATATGGGGTGGCGGTAGGGTAGGGTGGATCGGGGTGGGGCCGAGGTAGGGGCATGTGGTAGGGGGTGGGGTAGGGTCATTATAGGGAAAAATGGGTACGCGGGGTGCGTTTGGGTGGGTAGGGTAGGTAGGGTAGGTTAGGGTAAGGGGTAAGGTACGGGGATGGAGGTACCGGAATGGAATCGACATCGGAGCGGGACCGGACCCACCACTAGGTGTAAGTATGCAAATTCATTGCAGCGGCACTGTAGCATCTTCGTTTTCCAAATTTAGAAAACTAGTAAAAGTCACTTCTCCAAATCATTAAGGAAAAGAGAGACATGTCTCATTTTTTTCGTTTTGGAAAACGATTTGGTAAACGCGTTTTTCTTTTTTCCTTTCTCCAGTTTTCCAACAATTTCCGTGGTAAACACGTTTCCTGTTTTCTGTTTTCCAGTTTTCCAGTTTTCTGGAAAACTGGAAAATATCTCTGTTAGTAAACAGGCCCTTATTTTTTGACAGTACTTGACTTTTTGCCAACTCATCAAAACTTAATCAATGACTACATTAAATGAACAATGTTAAAGTTAATGATGTGGCACACTTTAATGCATTGGGATGCTGTAATAACGCAATTCAATTGGGGCTACCGTGTTGATTAGATAACTCTTGCCCAGGAGTAGGCGCTTATATAGTTATATTATAGGTGAATTCTATAGTTATATCTTCCATTTAAAACTAAAGATAAAAAATAATCTTTTATTTGTTCACGGCTAATAAAAAACACTCTGTACTCATGAATTGAGCCGAGGAACAGCTCTTTATGCATAAGAAAGTATCCAAAACATTTACTCACTATACCAAACAAAAGTCATCAAGGTACAAGTTTTTAGTTTTGGTAAAACTCTAGCTAGTAAATTAAATCATCAAACCTGTTCAAAATTCTACATTGTTTGTTTTTCAACTAAATTAGCTTTTTGTAAGTAAAAAAGCTCATTTGTTTTTGGATAAATGAGTCTTTTTTAGACTAAAAGTCTAGAAAAGTGGTGAGAATAACCCTTTAATTAAGGGTGCACACACATACACATATATATAGTACTCCCACCGTCTCATTAGAAGGCTCTCACTTTCCTTCTTTGGACGTCCCATATAAAGGTTCTCATTTCCATTTTAGGAAATAATTAACAATCTTAAGCAATAAATTAATTATTAAATATTAAAAACAATATATTTATAACACCACAGTTATCAATACTAACTATATTATAATATAATATATACCATATAATATAATATAATATAATATAATATATAACATATTAAAATTATTTCTCAAAATATATTCGAAGTACTTTATTTATTTATTGTCTAAATAACCGTGTCGTTTTGCTATAGGAACCTTCCAACGGGACGGAGGTAGTATATAGATATGCTCGGACCACTTACGCCTCGAATCTCTGCCTCGCTCTTGTGAAAAATAAGTCAATGTCCCCATCGATGACCGCCATCAGCTTCTGAAGCACTTGCTCCCGCTGCGACTCTTGGAGGCGCCGGACATCCAGCACCGTAACCTCACCTCCTTCCGGCCCTATAAAGACCGAATTGCGGGAACGAAAGACAGTGGGAGACCTCTGCAATGCAGCCTTGATGAGTGCCTCCTCATCGCTGCTTCCTCCATTCTGTGCAATTCCTGAAAACATGGTTTCTTTAGCACTCCACATTGCTAGCTGTGTGCAGTGCAGTGGGGGTTTCTTTCTTTGGTTTATTAAGCATCAACTCTTAAGTACAAACCATAAAGAGTGAGAGGTGGGTGCCGTTAGATGTGCACATTCACCCACTTTGGAGGCTGGCTTTGAAGAGGGAGGGACGGGGGCTTTCATTTCATTTATTACCTCAACCCAACAAACAAGGCTGGCTCATGAATGAATGAGTTGGGAATTCCTTTTTTTTCAACCTGGTTTAATCCCAAAAACCCGGAGGTCCTTGGGGTGAGGGCCAGGAAACACCCCACCTATTTATTAAAGAAACAGAAACTTACACGAGTAGGAGGGCCAAACCAAAGCCTACTCAAAGAAAAGATTACAAAACATAAGGGAAACTAATGGCATCAAACTTGAGAATACCAACAAAATGATTAAATTGATGACTATTGGTTTTAATTGACATGTTATGGTAAGCAAGAAACTCTGCAGCTCTATTAACTTTTGGACTAATGTGGGTGACTGACCAAGTGTTGGTGTTGAGTTTTTTTCTAATTTTGTGGATCTTCGATCAATATTTCCAGTGTTGCAGCGAAATACCTGCAATCCCCTCATAGACCTCTCTATCATCCACCTCAAAGATCACATTATTAAGGACATTGTTGTTTAGAAGAGGGATAAAGTAATCAAGGGCTTCATAGGAGCCCCCAAAATGGAATTTCCCTTTGATCCAAAGTGGAATTTCCCACCCCAGGAGCCCCCACATCCCTAACGCGACAGAATGATGGGGGAGTAAGTCATGGTGTCCAATGGTGGTAGGTCTATACACCCGTGCGCACCAGAGGCTCAGCCTTATTTCATGTTCTGTGATCTCCACCCGATCGCTGCGGGGATTCGAACCTTGGTCCATTAATCCAAATCTCCCACCACTTAACCAACTGAGCTACTCATGCGGGTCTGAGTTGGGAATTCCTGGTTTCACCGCATGTTAATCAGGGAGCGTTTGAGAGAAATTAAAAAAAATGTTTTTTTAGCTTTTGATTTCGAAAAAAGTTGAAATTGGTGCATTCAAAAGTTGGAAGCTGGGCCAAAGGTGCTTCTCACTATTTCTTGGTTTTTTTTGTATATAATCCCAACTCTTGGGATAATTATGATGTGGATATAATATGCCAAAGTCGAGAGTGTCCTTCCCTTCACATATTCCTTATACCCGAGTTCATCGTTGCAATCCATCTTCCTCTTCAACGTACGGATACAATCTACCTTCGCCGAAAATGAAGAAGGTTGTCGCCGGCTAGAATGGAGGCCATCAAAATCTTGGAATTGGACGGAAATGCAGTCAGGAGCTGACGTACCATATAATGAGGGTAAGCATGGGCTACACCTCAAAAGATGTTCTTTAGCCTATCTGGTACCACATGAGTTTTGTTTTTTAAGTGTTATCCAGTATCCTCGCTTTTCGTGAAATAACTAATGCGGTCATACGCCTACTAGGCTGCTACTTTGTTTTCTGTTGTTATAACTTATTATGGACCGCTTGGATGATGGATTTGAGGCCCAAATGTCCAATACCTTTAAATAAAAAATGTCTAACTTAAAAATCCTCCCGCCCCCTGTTAAACCTAATGTGCAACTTATAGTAAGGAGCAGCTTTGACTTCCTATTCAGAGACTCAATTCATCATCCAGTTCTTCAGTTTCAGGTTTTCTAATTCGGTAAAAATAAGTGATTAATCCTTATCATTAATAGCATGTCAGGTTTTGTAATTCTGTAAAAATAAGTGATTAAATCCTTATCATTAATAGCATGTCTGATCTATATTATATTCTCCCTCCGTCCCGCTATTAACTTCCTACTTTTCTTTTTGGGTCGTCCCAAAATAATCTTCTCATTTTCCTAAATGGAAAGTTATCCTACATCAAAACAGTGTCAAACAGTGCAAAACAGTGCCAAACAGTGTCTAAACAGTGCCAAACAGTGCCAAACAGTGCCAAACAGTGTCTAAACAGTAAAGTCAAATTTATTTCCTAAATATGTGTGTAGGTCAAAGTAGGAACTTAATAGAGGGACGGAGGGAGTATATAATCTCTAATGTATCAATTTATTTAGCATTTAAATCATCAAATGTAATTTTAATTTTTGCTCTTATGGACTAAATAAGTATCACTAATGGAATACGAAGTATAAGAATATAATGTTATACACTTAACAGTTATACATGTGATTATGTGACATGTGTAATGTGTTAATTTGGTATTTTGGTTGAAATAAAATTGAATTGTAAATATGTACTTGGGAAGAAAAAATGATTACAATTTTTTTAAAAAAATCAGTTAGTAATCACGAATTTGTAGCTGCATATTGTATAATAATTATGTATTTCCAGTGTTTACTTTAGTTTAGATAGAACTAGTTTTTTTATTCTATTTTACCGTATACGTACATCACATTTTGTATTATAGTGTTCATATTTAAAATAATGTTTTTATTTTCAAATTTTATATAAATATAATGTCCATGTATAATTTAGCCATGACAATTGTGAAGACCGAGTTGCGAAATTGAATGAGAGATGATTGGACAAATAATTGTTTAGTTCCGGATATAGAAAGTCATGTATTTGACATCATTAAATACTCTCATGTGGACATGTGGTATACTACTAGAACTATAACCTACATTAAAAATTGTCCTGAATAGGAGTAAAAGCGTTTTGAAATTCCAAAATAGGATCTTCATGTTTTTATTCTCTAAATTGAATTAATTTCTGTCAAGTTTGAAAAAAACTTGGCAGAAACCACCATGTTTAAAGTCTAACAATGTCAAACTTGGCAGAAAATACCACTATTTAGGGAATAAAAACATGAGAGTCTTATTTTGGAAGTTCAATTTTTTTTTACTTTCTATTTAGGGAATTTTCCCTACCTATATCTATATTAGTGCATACGGTGACCCCCGATGCCTAGATCCGCCACTGAATGCAGTCCGAGAAGTTGTTGAGCGGAGTAACCATCACACACGGTGGCGTGTTGCCAAACATTAACCTTGTCTTGCTCTACCAAATTAAAAAGAGTTTGATACCGCCGGTATGGAACCTAAATAATCCGGCTAAGTCTCCAAAGAAGGATGTAGCTTGACCCAGCTGCATAGATGTGGTTTTGTTCCTATAATTCCGGCCAAACCAGTTTACTGTTACCGAGTCATTGGGTACAACCGTACAAGGACATTGTTGTACTTTTAGAAACGATTACATCTAAAATCATTTTTTACCAAACACTTCAACTCTAACTTTTTCACCATAATCACTCACTCTAAAACAATATCAATTTTTACTATTAACACATGTTCTTTAAAATCATTTCAAAAATCACTTTTTTAACGTAGAAGCGAATGCAAACATTCCCTACCATTGTACCAGTAATAAATACTACCTCCGTCCCGCTATTAACTTCCTGTTTTCCTTTTTGGGACGTCCCAAAATTATCTTCTCTTTTTTTGTAATCACCATCACATAAGTTCATTTTCAGAATAATATTTTCCTCCATAGTTGTCGTAGTAAGACTTGTTAAGCCATAATTTTATTAATTGTATTATACTTGATGTATAACTCTTATCAATTAGCTAGTTCGTGATTTTTTTTGGCAAAGAATCTCTCCATGTGAATCTAGTGTTTCGTTTATTCATTCTTCCTACGTAAGGTTCATTCTTATTCACTTATGGTTTATTTATTCTAGCAAATTCGTTACTTCCTAGACCTGTACAAAACCGGGCCGGCCCGCCCAGCCCGCCCACACAAATTAGCGGGCTTGGGCATATATATTTACCCACCGGCCCGGCCCGGGCCCGGCCCGCAACAACATATGGGCGGGCTTGGGTTAAGGTGTAGGCCCGTTCGGGCCGATAAGCTCGGCCCGCTACATTTAGTATATATACATATATATTTTTATATATACTAATTTATGTATTTATTTACATGTACACTTGTATATTTTCATATTTACTAATTTATCTGTATACGTATATATATAGTTTATTATGTTTAAATTTAAGTTTTTAGTTCTTAACAAATAGTCCAACCAATATAATATCTATTTTTGTACTTAAAGATAATACTTTGTGCTTGAATTTTAAATTTTAGATATAGTTTCTCATTATTATTTTTGTGTAAATATTTTTTGTGTATGTGATGAAAGGCCTATATACATTATAAACGTATTAGCAATTTTTTAAATGTTGTAATATTATTTATAAAGTGTTAAATAAATTATATAATTTTGAAAAATTTAAAGTTTTACCGGGCCCGGCGGCCCGGTGGACTACCCGGCCCGCTCTTACGGGCGGGTATGGACATGGGGTTAGGGCCGTTTTTGCGGGCCGGGCCGGGCCCGCCCACACGCGATGGGCAGAAAAATTATGGAAAGCCCGACCCGAGCCCGGCCCGAACCCGCTTTTGTGCAGGTCTTACTTGATAATGGTGTATCATTTTTCTTTAAAGATTTAGTTATGCATTTGATCTTTTTTTAGATAGTTTTAACACAACTTGTTGAATTCGATGCAACTATACATGTTTACTCTTGCATATTTACCTATGATTGTTGCATTCTTTTCAGATTTTGAATTTTCACTAAACTAATACTCCCTCCGTCCCAATTTGTTTTGCAAAGTCAACATTTTTTGGTCAACCAATAATAAAAGTCAACCCTCCTTATGCATAATTAATTCAACTTTTAATAAATAAAATTTACATATTCATAAACTACATCAAAATCTCTTCAAAGTTGTAAACTCCAAATTAGAATACAATTACAAATTGGCATCCTAATTAAGTGAACAAAACGTAACTGTTTGACCAAGAAAAGACAAATTTGCAAATCAATTCGGGACGGAGGTAGTATTTAATTTTCTAGATTTGCACTAATTATAACAATTAGTGCACCTACATTGTTATGTGATGCATTTTACGTGTTTGATATGGAACACTTTCATGATAGCTATTGATTTGGTTTTCAGATAATAATAAAAATGCTTCTCTATTGAGTTTCTTATGCACTTACCATGCTTTGGTCATACACTTATTAGGTTTTAATTCTTTTCTTTTGTTGCAGATATGATGCAATACCAATAGAGCAATTGTGATCCATTTGGAAGAAAAAGTGCATTTGATTTTGTAAAAAATGTCGATATAAAGTTATAGAAAGTTTTTCATATTAGTGCACTTTTGTATGTATTTCCAATGCACATGATAAAAGTGCACTTTATTTTGTAAGAATGTGTAGGCAAAATTGTAGAAAGTGTGATATAATTTCGCACTTTTGTATAAATGAAAGTGCACTTTTCGATTCATTTAAAGTGCACTCTTGGCTAATACTCTTGTATTTTTTTTTGTTTTATTTAAGACCATTTGATTGAGTTTAGGAATGCACAATGTAGGATTTTCTTAAAACAAAGTGCAAGTTAATAACATAAACGTGCAGTGTACAAAAGTGCAGATTAATATATTAAAGGTGTTATTTTTCTTTATATTTGTTTCATTGATGAATGGTGGTAACTACTTATATTAATATTCGTGGAAAACCCAAACATACGATTAAGTTGATGTTGCATAAAATTTTAGATAAAAGTGCATAAATTATATGCTGGAGTGCAAATACGATACCTGATGTTTTGATAAAGTACGAAAATAATGCAAAAAAGTAAAATATATTTATGAAAAATAATTTAAAAACTATCAAATTAAAAAGGAAGTACGTATTGTAAAACAAATCATGAGAGAAAATAATTTAATTGCTTTCCTAATTACTAGGAAACTTCCAACTAAGAATCACGTATGTAAATGATAGTAGTTACAAAAGGTAAATGCTTCATAATAATAGCCCTAACTTTTAGAGAAAGTTTATTGGTTGAAAATAGAAAAACGATTGAGATTTTTAAGGAAGCTATTGACACGTTCAATTGGATCATGGCACTACTTTTTTAAGGAAGCTATTGACACGTTCAATTGGATCATGGCACTACTTTACAGCTTTACCCCTTATATTAATTGCGTCACTTTTATCATTAGAATAATCCGTCATAATCTCATATAATTACTAGCATTGCCATCGGCACTTTAATCAAATCTTAACCGTCCATTAAGTATATTAGATGGTTAGATGTTATTCTTTTTTCTCTCCTGGGAGTCCTTTCTCACCGGAACCACTCCCTATATATATATATATATATATATATATATATATATATATATATATATATATATATATATATATATATATATTGTGTGTGTGTGTGTGTGTGTTCAAATGAGAACAAGTCTTAACGTGAGAAGTGAGAACAAATCTGAGTCATTCAAATTATACAATGGATTGAGATGATCGAATAAGTATCAAAGGACATTTTCGTATAAATCATTTTGATAGTTTTGTAACCGTCATTCAATTAATACGTGTCCTTCATTTTAGGAAAGGAAATATTCTTAGTGCATTCCATTATTTTTGTTTGACATTTTCAACGTGAGGAGCCATGTCTTCATTTTAATAATGATTTTTTTTAAGAAAAGTACTTTTGTGAACTATTGTATTTTCAAAGACCATTTTCTCAAAAATGCTAAATATATAATATCTTTGCACAATTGACTATAATGATGCACAAATTATTTTATTGTACACTTATTCTAATATGCATAACACACATTCAATAATGCACAATTGACATATACAAAATGTGAGATATATACATGTTCATGTGCATTACATAATAACATAAACGAGTTGTGTGTTAGATATCTATTCATAAACATTACATATTCGTGGTTCTGTGTTAGATATCGGCTCTTGTGCATGACATACTTGTTATGATAATACTTAGTTCTTTTTTTTAACCCGGTAAAAACCCAAAAAACCGTGAAGGTTTTATGGGGTAGGGGCCAGGGAACACCCTACCTATTTATTATAATAATAAAATTAAGGGAAAATTATCAAATAGGTCCTCGAACTTTCATTAAAAAGTCAATTAAGTCCTATAGGAGACTTTGTCCGTCCGTCGCGATTTGGGGCGGTTCCCAGTGGAATTTTTTGATGAAATTTTTTGAGCATCTTATTCATCAAGTCTAGTTTATTCATACCAAATTTGAGCTAAAAATTCAATCGGGAACACATTCAAATTAATTTGAGAACGCAAAAATGCGCAGTTATTTTTAAGAATTAATTTGAATGTGTTCTCAATTGAATTTTTAGCTGAAGTTTGGTATGAGTACACTAAACTTGATGAATAATATGCTCAAAAAATTTCATCAAAAAATTCCACCGGTAACCGCTCCAAATCGTGATGTCCGGACAGTCTCCTATAGAAGGACTTAATTGACTTTTTTATGAAAGTTCGAGGACCTATTTGACAGTTTTCCCTAAAATTAAAGATACAAAGAGTAGGAGGACTATACCAAAGCCTACTCATTAAATTAAAATACATAAGGATAGCTAATTGTTAAGAATTCCAACAAAATGATTAAAATGATGACTAATGGTTTTAATAGAAGTGTTTCTTTAAGCCAAGTACTCTGCAGCCATATTGATTTTAGGATGAATATGTGCAAGTGACCAGTTTTTGCCTTTGAGTTTGTGTTTCACAGCTTGTATCCTAGGCCAAGTCCTCCAATGTTGAGCAGTTACTCCAGCTATCCCTTCATATACGTCTCTATTATCAACTTCAATAACAAAGTTAGTTAGATTATTATTTTGGACAGCCACCAGAGTATCAATAATGGCATCATAGGATGCCATAGTCATATCGGAAGTGGCCGAAATAAAGGTCATGTGACCCTTATAGTCGCCACAATCGTCACGAATAAGAGAAGCAGTTCTAGCCAGGTTAGGAGCAAGGGAGCGGATGGCAATGTTAACTTTGTGGTAAGATGGAGGAGGTTTGAAGAATCCAGGATCAAACGAGCACTAGCAACAAGGTTTTTTCCAGGACTTAAGGGTTGGGCTCGGGACAGTCTTTTTTGGCAGTTTAATGCAAATGAGAAAAGGGGTTTGGGGATGGGGTGAAGTGAGGGGGTGAGCACTGGATATGGCAAAGATTTCAGTTTTAATAGTATGCAATGCCTCAGATAGAATGGTTTTTTTGTCATCATAGATAGCTCTATTTCTTATCTTCCACAAGTTACAAATAATATTATTTGGCAGAATATAGTTGATATCCGAAATATTGCCCTTATGATTGTTATACCACTCAAAAATGTAATTTTGCAAACAGTTTGCGGGTTTTGGTTGGAATTTAAAAAGATTTTCAAAATGCCTCCAAACCATTATGCTGAGGGTACACTCCATAAAGAAATGTTCAAGAGAGTCCTCAGCAGAGCACATAGGACATTTAAAGGGGCCAAAAATACTCAATTGGTGCAGTTTGTCAAGGAAAGGAAGTAAACGATTTTTCAGTTTCGAAAGAAAGAAATCTTTATTGGGGTCCTCTTATTCCAAAAGGAACTAGAACTCATTTTGGGCCTAATCACATCATAGGCACTAGAAAAACTGAAATCGCCATTTTTGCTAGGTTTCCAAATATAGCCATCATCCCTGCCATTATAGCAAATTTTGGTCTTGTTGATACTATCCAGCAGATAATTAGGCAGGTAGTTTTGTAAAAAAAGGGTCAAGATATTATCCGGTATAGCATCTCTTATTGTAATTTGGCTAAGGTGAATTGGGATATCATCAAAGTACAAATACAAAGGACCAATATCACACCAATTAGAGAACCAAAAGGAGCTACGACCCCTATTAATCTGGATGCAAGTATTAGTTTAAAAAATGTGACTGACAGAGTCAAGAGACTTGGCCATAATAGAACGAGTTTCATCTTTAAGAACATTGTACCAATTTGCCCAAATACCAGAATTCTTTCTGATCTTCCACCAAAGTTTAAGGAAAAAAGTTTTTTTGTATGTGGGATAAACTTCTAAAACCCAAACCGTTCTCAGAAATTGGATAGCAGCACTTTTGCCAACTACGCCAAATGTGTTTCCGATTACCCTCAGAATTGTCCCAAAGAAAATTTGTAAGCTTCATCTCAATTTTATGAATAACATTATTGGGGAGGGGGGAAACAGCCATATGATACAAAGGGAGAGTACTAAGCACATGCCGGATAAGAATAATCAGGGCCGGTCCCGAGAAAACGAGGGTCCTGTGCAACAACAAAAAGCAACGAGGGCCCTGTGCAACAACAAAAAGCAGGCCTTTCTTTTCTATCGTTGATAGAAATGCTATTTCAATTGAAATGGTAAATTGTTAATACGGAGTAGTTGTAATTTATTAAAAAATTATTTCAAAATAGAAGTTGCTAGTATTAACTAGCAGTAATAAATCCAAGAAAAAAAATTATTTACGTATAAAGTTATATAGTGAAACAAAAACAAATTTAACAGCCTAAGAACCTATTAATATAATTTTGTTGAACTCAGATTACAAAATTAATTCATAAAGAACCATTACTCTCTATTAGTTACAAATTTATATACCTAGAATAGTGGAGTCCTTCTGTCCTAGATGTGTCCGAATCGCCGCAGCAACTTAGAAATTAGGATGGCTGGAGGCTGGAGCAGAGCCTGGAGACGGAGAGTCGTCCGCACGTCGCTCGTCTCGCTCAGTCACTCGTTATGCCCTTTGGCCTATGCCCTTCCTCTTTCGCAGATTGTTATGCTCGTCCCGCACCTTTTTGTTCGCTATTGGACTGACTAGCTTATACGGAGTAGGAGACTAGTAGTAATACTACTACTAATTTATTTTTTTGGGCCTTCCATATTTTTGGGCCCTGTGCGGTCGGACACCCTGCACACCCCCTGGGCCGGCCCTGAGAATAATACGACCTCCTGGGGAAAGAAGCTTATGCTTCCAACCAAAAAGATTAGAGTAATAAATCTATCATTTTAGTCCTTAATCTATTTAATGTATTTTAATCAAGTCCTTCCGTTAGTTTCCGTTAGTTTTTCCATTTGTCATCAATCTTTATTAAATTTTGTAATTCTCATCTTTAATTAAAATCAGAATTATGGCAGTTTTCTTTAATTGAATTTCTCAGTTTCCCTTACTCACCAACAAATTACTCAAGCATATTATCAAATATTACGTATTAAAATGCCGCTGAGTTAAATCTTGACCTCAAATGGTTAAATGTTTTAATAATCCGTTATTAATTTTTTTTTTTGCTATATATGAATACTCCCTGTAGTAATAAATCTAATAATTATTATTATTTTATTATTAAATATTAATATTGATATAACTAATAATAATTGCAATCCTTATTTTCTTATTTAATTTTGTATCTCCATATAATACAGTTGTTTAATTCTCTCTTACAAAAACAAATACATGACATATACTTTTTTTCAATCCAAGTGAAAATTTAGTATAGTATGGATTGAGACTAATCCATCTAATCTACACTAAATTAATAAGCACCACATGCTCAAATAATGTTGATCCAATACTGATATGGGATAAAACTAAAAAAATCCAAAATATAATTCATCTCCAAAAAGTTCTCCCATAAACTAGAGCATCAAAAGATACGCTCATATGCCTAGAAAAGGGAACACCAGTGAAGGGAAAATTTCCGTAATAGGATTAAAAAAGTTCAAAATTCCGAAATAGAACTATCATATTTTTATTCTCAAAATATGAGTATTTACTGTCAGATTTGTAAAATACTCTCATGTTTAAAGTCTGATACTGCCAAAACATGGTAGTAATTAGTCATATTTGGGAATAAAAAACATGGTAGTCCTATTTTGAAATATACAAACGTTTTTAGTCCTATTTAGGCCAATTTCTTGTTCGCTTTAGATTTTATGCTGACAAAAAACTACTATGTGGAGGTAAATGTTTTTTTACCTGGAAAAAAAATCACCAAAATCAGTTGGGTAATGTCGGAGAACATTTATTGAATGTATCAAGAGTAAAATAAAAATTACATCATCGAGAGGGGGATTAGACCGTAAATTGTATGATACAATCGGTTGTACCATGCACACGATATTATGTAATAATATGCTTGAGTATTAAATCAATAACGATTATTATAACATTTAATCATTGGAAGTTAACATTTAACTCATCAGCATTTAAATACGTGACATTCAATAATATGCTTGAGTAATTTGCTGCTAAGTAAGGGAATCTAAGAAATTCAATTAAAGGAATTTTTCCTAATTCTAATTTAATTAAAGGCGAGTCATGGATATTATAAAATTTTAATAAAGATTGAATGTTTGATTATAAACGGCCAAAACAAACAGAAACTAACGGAAGGACTTGATTAAAATGCATTACATAGAATACGGACTAAAATGATAGATTTATTAGTTGGAGGACCAAAACGATATAGTGATGATAGTTTAAGGACCATTTGTGCATTTTACTCGAAAGATTATTATCCATCTTTTCCAGAATGTGGTCAAAATAGGAGTTTACCCTCCTGCCAATAAAGATAGTAGCTCCAAGATATTTAAAAGGGAAGGAACCCCTCTTGATTTTGAAAATATTTTCAACAATCGAAAAAGAATAGTTTTTAGCATGTTTGGAAATAAGGTAAAAACTTTTATCTTTACTAATGAGCTGCCCAGAAAAGGTTTGATATTCAGAAATAGTTTTGTTGAGGGATTCAAGACTCTTCTTAGTAGGCATTGGAAAACACAATCAGATCATCAGCAAAGGATAAATGATTAATACAGGGCATATCATGAAGGGTACTATAATGGTTGACACTACCAGTTAAATGCAATTCATTAAGCTTTTTGGTCAGAATCTCAGCCATAATAATAAAGAGGTAGGGGATCACCTTGTTTTACACCCCTACTAGGTTTGAAGAACCCTTTAGTAGCACCATTAATAAGGACAGAAAACCATGTACTATCAAGATTATTATAGATTAAAGGAAAAATTGACAAGAATAATCCCACCTTTCACTGGTCTTCTCATAATAATCTCACCTTTACATAATCCCAAAATAATCCCACCTTTGCACCTCATCTTCTTTCATTGGACCCTGACCATGTTTTTTACCTTTCTTTGGAAATCTTATATAAATAATCTCACATTTATAAATATATAATAAAAAAGTGAAAGATGAGATTATTTATATGATTTTCAAAGAAAGAGTAAAAAACTTGGTCAGGGTCCAATGAAAGAAGATGAGGTGCAAAGATGAGATTATTTTGAGTTATGTAGAGGTTGGATTATTATGAGAAGATCAGTGAAAGGTGGGATTATTCTTGTCAATTTTTCCTAGATTAAATTAATAAACACTTGATGGAAGCCATAAGGATTAAGAACATGTTTAATGAAAGGCCAAGAAATTCTATCAAAAGCTTTCATCATGTCAAATTAAAAAATGATATTATGCCCCTTAATTTTCTTATTTATGTGATTAACCAGTTCACGAAGAACCAAAATGTTATCAGATACCTCTTTTCCTTTTTGGAAAGCAGTTTGTTCCTTGGAAATTATTTTAGGGAGCAAATGGGTGATGCGCATGGTGATGATCTTAGTGAAAACTTTATTAATAAAATTGCTCAGGGGAAACTGGTAAGCATTTTTATTTTTAGGAATGAGTGCAATGAGTGTGCGTGTGCAATGGCCTTGGGGATGGGGACACCACAAAAGTATTCTCTAACAACATTATGCAGATCATCCTGAATAATATCATAGGCATAATGATAGAAAAAACCACAGAAACCATCGCTTCCAGGGGCACTGCTCTTATTCAAATCAAACACAGCATTCCTGAGTTCATCTTTAGTAACCGGGCTCAAAAGGGACTCGTTATCAGCATTAGTAATAATAGGACTGATATTACTAAGGTATAAAGTTGGGTCCGTGTAATCAGAGTTATCATTAGCAGTAAGAAGATCACTAAAAAAATGAATAGCAGCATTACTAATATCATCCTGCCTATCAATCCAATTCCCATTATCCAACTGGATTTTGGAGATACATAGCTTTTGATGTTTGGCTTTTAGAGTGTGATGAAAAAAACTTGTATTTGCATCACCGTCCCTTAACCATTTTACTTTTGCCTTCTGTCTATAATAGGTATTAATATAGGCAGAGGCTTGAATGTATCTGGCCTGAGCTTCTTTCAGCATGATATGATCATCCTCAGAAAGGGAATCAGAGGTTTTTTCTTCAAGAAAATTAATTTGTTTTTCAGCTTCGGACTGTTGATTGAAAATATTTCCAAAAATGTTATGGTTCCAATCCTTGAGAGTATTTTTAAGTCTTTTAAGCTTTTTAGAAAAAAGCCACATACCATAACCATCACAGGGAGCATTCCAAGATGTTTTGACAGTGTCAAGAAAACCCGGATGTTTAGTCCACATTTGCTGAAATCGAAAACTTTTGGGGCCATTGTTTGGGACAATATTAGCTTGAAGAAGTAGCGGTTATGATCAGAAACGCATTTATTCGGTTTTTTTAAGGGTTAGGTTCCAATTGAGTTGCAAGAGCTCATTTGAAACCATAATCCTATCCAATTTTTTAAAAACTAAACCTTTCATCCTATTCCCCATCCAGGTACCCTGGAAGTTAATCTGAGACAGACTATTAGTGAAAATGAAATCATTAAAATCATCCATATCAATCCTATTAGGGACACTCTTACCCTTGTACTCATTCAAATTTCTGATGACATTGAAATCACCACCCAAGATCCAAGGCTTTGAGCCAATGTTATTCCTGAAAGAAGACAGCTCTCTGTCCACAGGGTCCACCTATTGACAGTGTCACTGCTCCCATACACAACCGAGATAAATAGGGGAAAATCAAATTGATTAGTGGTAACAGACAGGTTAATGCATTGGGAAAGATCAGACACAATGTTAACATTGTAATTAGGACCCCACATAATCCAAATTTTATTACGAGCATGAGAAAAAGCTTTAGTAAAACCAAGAGTCATCATTCTAGAATTTAAATTGTTGGAATATATTTTAGGCTCAATAACAGCAAGCATATTAATGTGGTAAGTAGTGCAAAGATGGGTCAACCGATCAATGGATTGGGAGTTACCAATCTCCAGAATATTCCAGAAAAGCATATTAATCATTAAAAAGAGGGGGTTGAGCAGATTTCTTAGGCCTTAAACTGTAAGGCTCTCTGTTAGTGGTAAGTATTGTAGGGCCAGAGGGGAAGTGGGGGGAATGTTTGGTTTTTTTGGTCTCGCCATCAGAAAATGTATCTCTGCGGTAAAGTCCAATTTCCAGATTGCTTTTAACCTGATCTCCATCCTGATTAAATTCATTAAGAATCGGGACAGTGTCCCTAGCAGACTGTTCGGATGGGCCAGAAATTGGAGATTGGGTTGTGTGTGTAGGTTTATCAATTATTTCCGCTACAATAGCCTGCACGTTAGTAAGCAAATCCTGAGGAACTTCATTCTCAGTAGGGGTTGGAATTATCCAAATTAGGATGGGAGGGGGTTTCCTGATCGGGAACACCAGTACTGGGTGGGGGAGGGGGGATTTTCCTGGCTTATAGAGTAAGTGTTTTGCACTTTAGCAGAAGCACCCCCTGGGGGTATTCTCAGAAAATTCCATACTGTGGGGTGGGATTGTACTGGTAAGGGGGGAATTGTCCTGGGTAAAAGTCAGGATAGTGGGTTCCAGTGGACTTTCCTCCAGAATTTGGATGGCATCCTCAAATTGATCAATATGAGTCCCATCATCCTGAACCTTAGACACACTAGATGATTGACCCTTTTCAAGATCAATTTTACCCCAAATAATAGCACTTTTAGGGGGGGGGGGGGGGGATTGGAGGTGTTTGGGGGGGTTGGACTTGTGAGGATTCACCTATTTTCCATTATCAAATGTTAGGACGGGGATTTGTTCAGGTTGGGTTTCCTTTTTAGACAGTTTGTTCTTGGAGCAGTTACCCTCAGAGTGCCCAATATGGAAGCAATTGTTATAGTAAGAAGGCAGTTGCTCCTCTATTAAGATATACTGCCAAAAACCTTCATACCCTTCGTCCTCAAGCCAAAATCTTTCCGGTATGGGTTTTAGCAGATATATCTTGACCAGGATCCTCGCAACAGAGGGTCGCGATTTATTTAGGGTTGGTTTATCGCATCGCAGGGATGACAGAAATTAGAGCTTAGTTCAAACAAAAATTCCTCATCGAATAAATGAAAAGGGAGGTGGGGGAACTGGATCCAGCAGGGTACGAACGATGATTCTCTATCCGGATGATACCCAGGGTACCATCTAGAGATTCTCATCGTAAACCCGTGGAATATCCATGGTTGCCTTGTTCTACAGCGAATGTATTCGGATTTGTCAGAGAAATAGATAAGAATCTCTTTCTTCTAGAGTAATCCGATAGAGAAAGATTTAAAGTTGAGAGCTTCAAAGACCTTACGGGTCGAGATTATAGGCGGCCGTCCTTTGATAAAGGTACCCACCAACGTATATTGAAGGTCTCCAGTAAGTATTTATGTCCGAGCTTTGGGGATCTTTACCCTGAAGCATCCCTTGTACTTTCCGATAACTAGGGCAGAGCACGGGTCGGGTTCGGACGGGTCGGGTTCAAAAATAGTAAACCCGTTTGGGTATCGGATTGATAATTTAAAACCTTACCCGATCAAAAAAATTATCGGGTTTTTCGGGTTGAAGAAGTTCGGGTTTCGGTCGGGTTGGTTCGGTTTTCGGGTCCATTCAGATTTTAATTTATTATTGTTGAAATTGTGATAAATAAAATGGTAATTGGTAAAATATCATTCAAAGTTATACTAGTATAACATTCAAAGTAATAGTTGTATAAATACGGTGATAGAGTATTAATTCTAGAGAGAAGTGAGAGCTAGAGAGAGAAAGTGGGTAATTATATTTCTCAACTTGGAACCCCCTATAATTAGCCCCTTGGGGTCTATTTATAGGTGAAAATGTGGATTTGGGCTCCTAGCCATGGGCTTAGGAGGCCCATTACAATAATCATGCCTTCTTTGGGCGAAATAAGGCCACTAATGGGCTGTGTACAATACTTAGTAAATAAAGTAGAAAAATACATTCTGCCTAGACAAAGTCTGGACGATGCGGTCCATGGACGATGCGATCCATGGACGATGCGATCCATGGACGTTGCGGTCCATGGACGATGCGGATCCTGGGTCTTGCCCAAGGATCTAGGCGACATTTTCTTTCTTGGACGTTGCGTGCCTCTGGCCGATGCGGGTGTCTTTTGGGCCGTTGAGTATGTGGGCCATGGGGTCCAGGCCCATATACTCTATCAGGAGTCCCCCACTCTCTGAGCTGAGGTGAAGCCGAAGCGAAAGGGAGTACTTGTTCCTTTCTGGATGGCCGTTGCGTGGCCCTGAGGTTCTTGATGGCCGAAGAGTCTCTGCTTCGATTTTGGACGAAGCGGTTCCCTTATTTGATGTAGATGAAGCGCGCTTAGGAATTCATAACCTTGATGTGGGCCGATGCATTTTCTGTGGAAGTGCTCTTGAGGACGAGGCGATGCGCATTCTTTTTTGTAGATGATGTGATGAATTCTGGTGGATAAACTGACCAGTTTCATTGCCGTTTGTTGGGGCCGAAGAGCTTCCTTATGACTTCTTTGGTCCGCAGCGATAACCTTGTCTTGTGATGTGAGGATGGTTGACTCTGTCTATGTGGATGATGCGATGCACGCCTTTGATTTTGCCACGTAGCCAAAGCGTTTGACTTGTGGTCTTTTGCTTTGGTGAGCCGACGCAGTCCCCCAGTGTACGTAGCCGTTGCGCGCTAGATTTTGCATTTTGGGTTTCTAATTTCTGGGCTCTGTAGCCGATGCGATCCTTAGTGCTTATTGAGGTGAATTGTTTGTTTTTTGTTTATCGGTGAGCCGTAGCGCAACCCTTTGCATTAAGGCCGTTACGTTTTCTTTTCTCGTGGCCGATACAGTCCCCCAGTCCCCCACTCCTTTGGCCGAAGAGTATCTGAGGCACAAGGGAGTAATGAGCCGATTCGGCACTTATGCGTTAGTCGCGACTCCAACCCTTAGGCGAACCTGTCCAAGGTAACCCTGTGGGAGAACCCTTGGACGAAGGCCGCAATGCCAGGGTTATCATCGACGATGCGCGCACAAGCGGCCGTAGCGGTCTATTGAGGCTCCTTGGGTTGTGAGGACGTTTGAGCTTAGGTCGGTGCGTCCCTTCTTCCGGAAGTATGGGCCGATGCCTGCTTTGGAATTTCGTAGCAATTGGGCCGCAGCGTTTTCTAGCCGATGCCTTGCTCTTTGTAAGCTTGGGTTGGGCCGTAGGGGTACTTGCACGAGTGAGTTTGAATGGGTGCCTCTTGATTGGTTTGGAGAGAGGTGGCCGTTGTTGTGGCCAATGCGTGGGTGCCACGTGTAATGACCGTTGGGTGATGTTTATAAATACCCCCTTATTCCGAGGCCACTTCCTTATTTGCATTTGCTAGAGTTGAAGTGCTGCTGAGATTTCTAGAGAGATAAAGTGCTTCCCAGAAATCTTCAAGTGTTCTTCAGACCTTCAAAAACTTTCAAGGTTAGGTTCTTGAATCTTCGCTTTTTCCTTTATATTTTTGCTTCCTAGGGGGTTAGATCTAGTGTTTCTAGGAAAAATCACTTTGATCCTCGAACAACCCTTAGGACGTAGCAATAGTTGTTATGCCGTTCCCTGACGGCCGTAGCGTCCCCTCCCCTCTTAACTTAACAGCTTCTTTGGACGAGTCGGACTGGCCTTTTGACGACGAGGACCCGTCTCCTGGAGTGAATCTTGAGATAGTTCGAGCGTTTGAAACAGAGATGGAGAATACGGCTGATTATCGCACCTCTCAGGACGAGGAGCGTCTGAATGATGATGCGGGTTCCCAACCATCGGGCGAGGACGAGGCGAGCTCTGAACCCAAGCTTCGGGGAGACGAAGCGGGTGATGCCTCTTCGGCCGCCATTCCTTGTCCTCCCCCGCTTACTTCGGTCCCTGGTATCGCCCCGTCTTCCTCCAAATCCAAGAAGCGTAAGTCGCGTCGTCGGAAGGGGTTATCCGGTAGTATCTCACAGCTGGATTTGACGAACCTTTATATCATAAGGCCGGAGGGTTCCCAAGGTGAATATCAGGTGGCTCAACTCTACGTCGGGCCTTATGGAAGGGTTAGGGCACCGAAGCCGACGGACCATGTTCTGGATCCACCCCCCGGTTACTTCGGAGTGTATCCGATGAGCTTCTCCCAGGGTTTAAGGTTCCCCCTTCATCCATTCGTCGTGGAGTATCTCAACATGATAGATCTTCCACCCGCCTTGTTAACTCCGAACAGCTATTCCCTCATCGTCGGGTTCCTCATCCGATGCGATGAGCTTGGGATTGAGCCGACGACGGCATTGTTCATGAACCTATACCGGATCGGACGGGGCAGCCACGAGAACTGTGCTGGGTATGCAGCCCTCCAGCAGTTGCCGAAGAAGAGATCCTTTACTGACCTCCCGTCGTCCATTCATGGGTGGAAGAGTAAGTTTTGTTTCGTGAAACTGGCCGATGGGGTTTTCTTCCCTTCCCAGGGGCACAACGGCATCTTTAATTTGCACACCCCACCGAGGAGCCCTGAGATTGATGCTCAAGTGGAGGTGTTCCTGAAGGGTGGGCCGCGGAGCGTCGACACTTACATCACCGAGTTCAAGTTAGCAGCTCTTGGGATGATGCGGTATTATATTCCCGGCGACCCTGATTGCGGACTATGGCCGAAGATATCTGGCTATTTTGAACAGGCCGATGGGCCCTACTTCGGTGTCCCGGCCGATGCCGAAGGTTGATCACTTTCCTCTGGCTCGCGTTGTGGTTTGCTTTACTTATTTTTCTAACTCTTTTGTTTTTTGCGTCTACAGACTTCACCATGAGCCGGAAGATGTTTATGGCCCAGGCCAAAAAGCTGGTCACCAAGGAGATGGAGGCTGCTCAGCAAGCCGATGTGTCCAAAGGCTCTGGTGACGGCTCCAAGTCACAAGCTGATGCGGCAAAAAAGCCAACGGTGAAGAGGAAGAAGGCCGCTGAGGGCCAGCGTACTCTTACCGAGACGGGTCTGGTGCCGGCTCAAGGTGCTAAGAAGACGAAGCCGAGCCCTCCCCTCAATGATGCCGCTATGGCCGATGCGCAGGCATCGGTTCAAGGGGGAGCTGCCTCTGATGTACAAGTCATCGAGGATCTGACATTGAATGTCGCCTCGTCCGCCCTAGTTTCTGCCAAATCCAGTGCCGCTGCTAAAGAGAGGGCCCGCGTCAGCCGAGACCTGACCTCTGGTCTTTACGAGGTGACGGTGCGGTATCCGCCGAAGGGCGGATTATTTAATGAGAAGGTCTCTGGGCACGACGTCCTGTTCCAGGCCATTCCTGATGCTGATAGGGAGTATCTGCGTCGGCAGAGCAAGGATGTGCGCCTCTTTGACGGCGGGCTGGACTACGTCGTCCATGTGAGTCCCGACTCTTGTACTTAGTAATTTCTTGTATTCCTTCTTTTTCTAATGCTACATGTTTCTGTAGGGTGCCTTCATGCTCATGGAGCAGCAGCGGCGGCAGGACGAGGAGCTTGCTCGCCTTCGGGAAGCTGAGAAGAAAGTCGCTTCTGCTGACGAGGCGCTTTCCAAGTTGGAGCGGCTTCGGGCTGAGACCGACTCCCTGAAGGATAAGTCTGATGCGGCTGAAAGCAGAGCCGTTGCTGCTGAGGACGAGGCGAGGCGCCTCAAAGTTCAGCTGGATGAGGAAGCGGCCGCCCGTCGGCTAGCAGAAGAAAAAGCTGTGAAGCTGGAGGCCGATGCGGCAGCGGCCGCTGATAGAGCCATTGAACTTTTCATGGCTGAAGGTTGGAAGGACGAGACCCGGCGCGACTGGAGTTTTAAAGTCGTGGCGGAGCGCTTCGAAGCGTGGTCTCAGGAGGAAGCTGGCCGAGCTTGCCTCAAACAGGAGTTTGAAGTCTGGTACGACCTCGGCCAGAGGCGTATGCAGATGTTGGTTTACCGCCGTCTTCGCCGGCGTGTGATAAATCTGAAGCCCAGGGGTATCGGCCTTCCCCGGCTGATGAAGGACCCCGAGGAGGAGTTGAAGCTCCCACTGTCCGAGAGGCAACCCCCCATTCTGAGCTCGAGCGAGGAGGACGGGCCCTGGACCGAGAGTGACGACTACCTCTTCCGGAGCTCGGCCAAGTCGAAGACCACTGAGGACGTCGAGGACGATGCCGATAGTGGAGCCGTTGAAGGTGGCCAAGGCCAGGAAGCTTGAGATGTAGCTTAGTGTTTCTTTTCCTCTTTTTCCTTCTTTTTTGTCTCAGACGTGGCGTCTGGTAGACTAGTATTGGCCGAAGCGCCCTGACGTATGTAATGGCCGTTGCGCCCAAATCTTGAATCATTAATGACAACTTTTTTGTTCAAGTATGAATGTTGTTCCTCGCTTCGATTTCTTTTTTATGTTTGGTGTTTAGTTTGTTGATGCCGCGTCGTCTGAGTAACATTGCTTCGCAAGTTTTCATTTTGACAAATTTGCCAAGTTTGAGACGATGCATTCCATCATTTCCTTTATGTGTTGTGGGCGCACTCTCACCTTACTGGTATGTGTTTGAGGACGTTGCGCGTGTTCCTTGCATCTGATAATAGGGACGATGCGCCCCTTTGTCTGAACTGCTGTGTTTAGAACATGTTTCAAAAACTTGCCAAATGTCAAAGTTTTCCTTGGCGCGACGCTGCGTCCCTTGTGTCTTAGGTAAGGCATGGCCCCAAAGTTCTGGAATTCTTCTAAGTGTCAAGAGTTTATCTTGGGAGGATGCCGACGTCCATCCATTGAGACGTAGCGGTCCTTCTTTCATTGTGTTTGGGGACGAAGCGCCTCGTGTCAAACCAGGGGTCTGACCTTGGAATTTGCCTAAGTGTCAAACTTCCTTGATTGTCGATGTTTCGCTCCTTTTTATTACTTGGGCTTTGCCACTAGAATGTGGTCTCGGGTGATTGAGGCCGAAGCGATTTACTCTTATGATGTCGTGGTCGAGGCCGACGCGTGCACTTCGTATTCCTGCATGGTGATCCTGATATGTACTTAGCCAATTTTGAGGCTTGGTTTTTGTGGGGATTTTATTTTATGCTCGAGGCCGGCGAGTGCGCGGTCCGTCGGCTTCCCCTCTTTTTTTTTTTTTTTTTGTAGAGGTTGGCCGAAGGGTTACTGTCCCTTTGTCCATGTGCGGTAGTTTGTCCGCTACGCTTTTCGCGTGAATTAGTGCGAGGGAGTAAATACGCCCTCGGCTTGGTGCGTCAGTGGCGTCTTTTTGGCCTTTCCACGTCTATCGGCGACGAGGGACCGGGCTTAGGCATCGTCTTTCGACAGCCGCCCTTTGTGGTCCTGAGTGAAATTTTACTGACGGGTGGAGTTTTTGTAACCTCAGCCTTAATTCAGGCCTGTCGTCCTGCGGTTTCCGCGCGGACGACGCGGTATGCTTCTCCGTTTGAAGACGTCGGACCATGCACACAGGTCCTTCGTCCTACATATCGCCGGCCGATTTGGGTGTTTCACCGCTTGTGCCGATACGATATTTAGGTGCGTTGACTACGCAACGGCTTTAGGTGCGTCGTTTATTGCGACGGCTTTAGGTGCGTTGTTTATTGTAACGGCTTTAGGTGCATCGTTTATTGCGACGGCTTTGGGTGCGTTGTTTATTGCAACGGCTTTAGGTGCGTCGTTTATTGCGACGGCTTTGGGTCGCATCGGTCCCGGGTGTTTGCACCGCTTAGGCCGATGCGGTCCCCTTTTGCTCAAATCTTATAAGATTGGATGAAACATGAATTTTATTCAATAAGTGGCGCTAGGCCGAGGGTGTTTTATTCAACCAATAAGCCGAGGGGTGGGGGACGTTGCCCGCTTCACCACTTCCCGAGTCATTGGTAAAATTTCACCAGATGGTGTACATTCCACAGTCGTGGTACATCTGACCCATTAGGGTTCTTTAGTTTATAGGTGCCGGCTTTGATGACGGCGCTGATGATGTAGGGCCCTTCATATTTGACGGCGAGCTTTCCTCCTTCCGTCGGCTTGCTTGCTTCCCTTCGGCGGAGGACGTAGTCCCCCACTTGGAATTCGCGGGAGCGGACCTTGGCGTCATAGTAAGATTTGACTTGGCGTCTGTAGTTCTCTGCCCGAAGGTAAGCCATTTCACGTCTTTCGTCGATGAGGTGCAAGTCAATCTTCATGGCCTCTTCATTGGTTTCGGGGTCGTATTGTGTGACCCGTCGGCTGGGGAGGGTGACCTCAGTGGGAGCCTTGGCTTCGAAGCCGTAGCACAAGGAGAATGGCGTCTCCCCAGTGGCCCTCCTTGGAGTAGTTCGGTAGGACCATAGGACGTTGGGGAGATCGTCGACCCAACTTCCGCCTTCTTCCTCAAGCTTCTTCTTTAACCCCTCCAAGATGGTTCTGTTGGCGTTCTCAACCTGCCCGTTGGCCTGAGGGTAGGCAACGGAGGAGAAACGGTGCTTGATACCCCATTCTTGGAGGAGGCTTTGGAACGGTTCAGCCTCAAATTGGGTGCCGTTGTCTGATATGATCTCCTGGGGCACGCCGAAGCGGGTGAGGATGTTCATGTAGACGAACTTTCGACACCGCGCTCCGGTGATGCTTGCGAGTGGTTCAGCTTCGACCCATTTGGTGAAGTAGTCGATGGCGACGATGATGTATCTGTTGTTGCCTGCTGCTCTTGGTAGTGGGCCGACGAGGTCGATGGCCCATCTGGAAAATGGGATGGCAGTGCTGACCGGGGCGTAGTTGACGGCCGGCCGGCCAGGTGCCCTTTGGTAGTGTTGGCATGCGCTGCATTTGCGGGCGACTTCAGCACAATCGCGTGCCATCGTCGGCCAAAAGTAGCCTTGGACGACGAGGCGGCGCGACATGCTGAAGGGCCCCTGATGTGATGAGCATACGCCGCAGTGGACTTCTTCCATGGCCACTTCGGCCTCATTCTGGTGGAGGCACCGGAGGAGGGTGCCATTGTATGATCTCTTGTAGAGCTTGTCACCCTCAATGACATAGCTTGGCGCCCTGAGTTTAGCGAGTTTGGCCCTCTCCTCGTCTTCGGGTAATGTGCCGGAGGTAATGTATGTTGCGATGTCAGTGATCCAATCCTCCGGCTGGTGTTGTATGGAGAGTATAGGGCTGACGTGAATGCTTGACATGCTCAACTCCTCCACCTTCGCTATCTTGGAGATGTGCTCAGGGGTGTCGGAGCTGAGTTTAGAGAGTATGTCAGCCTCGGCGTTCTCTGCCCTTGGGATCTGAGTGATCTCGTGGGTATCGAACGCCTTGAGCAATTCCGCCGCGGCCTCCTTGTATTGCTTCATTCTCCCCTCTTTGGCCTCGTAGGAGCCCTCCATCTGGTTCACTACGAGTTTGGAGTCGCATTTGATTCTGATGTGGCGTGCTTTGAGGCCAGCGGCTAGTCTTAGCCCGCTGAGGAGCGCTTCATACTCGGCTTCATTGTTGGATACCTTGAAATTGAAGCGGATGGCATAGTATGCTCTGAATCCTTCTGGGGAGATGAGGACGACGCCACCCCCACATGCCTTGTTGGCCGACGACCCATCCGTGAAGAGGGTCCAGGCTTCATCTGGTTCATGGCTGGTGGTGGTGACGGCCGTCTCCCTCGCTGTGCATTCTGTGACAAAGTCAGCTAAGGCTTGCCCCTTGATAGATGGCCTCGGCTTTATTTCAATCTGGTATTGGCTCAAGAATATTGCCCATTTGATCATCCTTGGAGAGCTGGTTGGACTCCTCATGAGTGCGCCCAATGGCTGATGCGTGAGGACATGGACGGGGTGAGCTTGGAAATAGTGTCCAAGTTTTTTCACCGTGTGGACGATGGCCAGCACCGTTTTCTCAATGGGGGAGTACCTGAGCTCGGCCTCCCGTAACGTCTTGCTGACGTAGAATATAGCTTTTTGCACCCCGTCATCCTCCCTGATGAGTACAGAGCTGACGGCCGACGTGCTCACCCCCAAGTAGAGGAAGAGAGTCTCGCCGGGTTGGGGCTTGGATAGGACGGGTGGGGAGGCGAGATATTGCTTCAGCTCTTCAAAGGCTTGTTGGCACTCCGTCGTCCATTTGAAGCTGGTGGCCTTCCTCATTATCTGGAAGAAAGGGAGCGACTTCTCCGCAGACTTTGAAAGGAAACGGTTCAGGGCCGCAAGGCGTCCCGTCAGCCGTTGCACTTCTTTGATGTTGCGGGGCGGCTCCATGTTGATAATGGCTTGTATCTTCTCCGGGTTTACTTCGATGCCCCTTCGGCTGACCAGGTACCCCAGGAATTTACCTCCCTGGACGCCGAAGGTGCACTTCTTCGGGTTGAGCCGGAGGTTGTATTTCTTCATGATCTCGAAGATGCCCCGGAGGTCGTCGGCATGAGTTGTGGATTGTTTGCTTTTAACGATCATGTCATCGACGTATGCTTCCATCGTCCGGCCCAAGACTGCTCTAAAAATCCGGGCTACCATTCTTGTATAAGTGGCGCCGGAATTTTTGAGCCCAAAGGCCATGACGAGGTAGCAAAAGATTCCCTCCGGGGTCATGAAAGCAGTCTTCTCTGCGTCATCTTCATGCATGGATATCTGGTGGTACCCTCTGAACGCGTCGAGGAACGACATCAACTCGCACCCCGCCGTCTCATCCACCAACTGATCAATGTTGGGGAGAGGGAATGGGTCCATTGGGCACGCCTTGTTCAGGTCAGTGTAATCAACACACATTCTGAACGTGGGCAGCTTTGGCGCTAGGACGACGTTCGCCAACCACGTGGGGTACTTCACCTCTTTTATGTGCTTGATGGAGAGCAGCATGGCCACTTCGGCCTTGACGAATTCCCTCCTGTCAGCCGAGAGGTAGCGCTTCTTCTGTTTGATGGGGGAGGAGGCCGGGTTCAGCGATAGCCGATGTGTGATTACCTTTGGGCTGATGCCCGGCATGTCCTCTGGTCCCCATGCAAAGACGACGGCATACGCTCTCAAGACGGATAGGATGTCCCTTCTGATTTGTTGGGGGAGCTGTGTCTTAATCTTCAGCATGCGTTCCGGCCGGGAGACGTCCAACGGAACATCTTCCACGTCCCCGACCGGTTCGGCCTTTGGTGCGTCTTCTTCGGCCGAGGCGGTGGTGATAGTGTCTATCCGCTCCTCGGCCTCATTGATCTTCCTTGTGAGCTTCAGGTAGCAAGCCCTGGCTATCTTCTGGTTTCCTCTGGCGCAGCCGACGCCGTCCTTGGTGGGGAACTTGAGGCATAGATGTTTCATGGAGATGATGGCCTCAAGGTCCTCCAAGGCCGGTCGGCCCCAGATCATGTTGTGGGCGCTGTCTAGGTTAGCGACCACGAACTCCATGTCAATTTTCGCCTGACAGGTACCGTCACCGACCACCACGGGAAGCACTATCGTGCCCTCGGCGTCGATAGAGTCCCCGGTGAAGCCGGATAACGGAGTCCGTATCGGCCGGAGCTCGGTCTTCTTCAGTTTCAGCTGCCTGAATGTATCAACGTACATCACGTTGACGGAGCTGCCAGTGTCGATGTAGTTGCGGTGGATGATGTTGTTGCCAATCTCGCATTTGACGACGAGGGCGTCTCTGTGGGGCATAGGGCCGAAGGGGAGGTCCTTGTCGGTGAAGGTGATGGCCTCCACGTGCCGTCGCTTCGGCTGAGGGGGGGCGTGGGACACCTCACCAACGTATAGGGACTGAGCCCATTTTTTCCGTTGGGTAGCCGAGTCCCCCCCTGTGTTCCCGCCAACGATGATGTGAATGTGATGCTTCTTCTGGCGGGGCTCTTCGTCCTCATCTTCACTGAGGGCACCGATCTCCCTCTTTTTCCCGGAGGATCCTTCCCCTCTTTTGCCAGGGTTAACCCAAGTGTTACTCTTGGGGGCACCCTTGACAAATTAGGAAAGTTCCCCCTGTCGGATGAGGCCGTCGATGTGCCTCTTCAGGGTGGTGCAATCCTCGGTCTTGTGGGATGTCTGGCGGTGGTATTTGCAGTATGTCCCTCCTTTGTGGACCGCGAATATCTCCTCCTCTGACCTGGGGTCCTTCACAATGAGGCCCTGCGCCTCAGCGTGGTCAAGGACGCGCTCACCGGGTGGGTGAGGGGGATGCGTTGTGCTTCCAACTTTGGACGCCATGAACGATCCTCTCTTCGCTGTCCGCCCTGCTCCTGGTGTGCCCTCTTTGGCTGGTTCTGTCCTTTGTTGGCCGGCGCGTGATGGGGGTTGGACGAGGAGTCCTTCTTCTGTTGCTTCTCCCCACCCTTCTTCTGGCTCAGGAGCTCGTTGGCATCAGCGTGCCTATCTCCGCGTCGAAGCGCCGCGAGGTATTGTTGGTCCCGTTTAATATGGTAATCAGTCTAGAGGGGGGGGGGTGAATAGACTGATTGGTTTTTCAAATTTTCTCTAAGTCCAAAGTGACTTATCAGAGAAGGTCTGACTCTGGTGACAGAGAGAGGCTGGTTCTGATATCAGAACAGGCCTTGGCAGCGGATTCTGATCTGTCTGGGTAGCCTCAGAAACACTAAGGCAAATGCCTCTCTGATAACTCTGAAAACAAGATCTGCTGAACACAGATTCCAAGTCTTAGAGTTAATCAGTTAATGTCCTAAGTGCAGAAATATAAATTGCAGTAAAGTAAATGACACCAGATATTTTTATAGTGGTTCAAGGAACAACGCGTTCCTCTAGTCCACTGTTCCACTAGCTTTGAAGTAGATCGGTTACAAAGCTAATTCCTAGCACTTAAGAAGCACTCCTCGTCTTCTTTAAGTCTAGATGTCACCCGGGATGCAGTCCTGCTTCCTGATGACTGGTCCTTTCACTCAGCTTCCCGGAAGTATCACCACTTCACTACTGCAGCTACTTGGACGCCCTTCTTTGCAGAAGATGTTCTGAAAACAGAGTTTTCTCCAACTTGCTTCGTTACAAGAGATATGTAGTTGAAGTTCTTGAAGTGTTGAAGAAATAGGATGAACTTTGCTGTGTGTTGGGATTTGAGGTAATGGATATTAGAAACTTCCCAACGTAAGCTTGTCTTGTTGAAGATTGTAGAATTTGAATCTCAAGAGAGCTTGAATTATGATGAGCAAAAGTTGTAGCAAAGTTGTATCCCTGTTCTTCGGTGAGTAGCTTATATACTGGGGTTGTCTGCCCGTTGGAGGAGGAGACAACTGCATTAAATGCGTGTACTGTTGACTTGACCGCCGTTTTGGAAGGTTTCTATTTTTATAATATATCTTCCCGGATTCCTTGGTCAATCATTTGCAATCAATCCTTCAGCGTATCAGGCTCATTTAATGTGCATTAAATGCTTTCCTTTCATGCACAGTCTTCTAGCCGTTGGATGTTTTTACCTGTTGGATTCATAGCTGTTGGATGTTACTTGAAATCTTCTAAGTGTTAGTCGGGCTCTGATTAGGCTCTTCTGATGTGTTGGATTCTGATGGCTTTCTGATGAGTTGAGTTCTGATGGCTTTCTGATCTCTGACTGAACTCTAACTCTGACTCTGATAGGTCCGCTGATGAGTACCTCTGATCTGTAACTCTCATTGGTTATCAGATGTCCAAGCTTATCAGCAACTCTCATGGTGCAACTCTGATGGACTTCTGGTAAGAGAACTCTGATGGAGCAGTTCTCACAGAGCAAGTCTGGTCGAGCAGTTCTGATGCACTTCTGATTTGATCCAAAACAGAGCAACTCTGATCGTCGACTACACTAATACTTACAATTGAAAATTCTAATACATAAAATCTAATTTGGGGGTACTCTATCTTTCTAATCCTATAGCATCATCAAAATCTAATTACATTTATTCCTTACAATTTCCCCCTTTTTGATGATGCCAAAACCCTTAGACTATTTCCAGAGAAGTGCCTTACACCATGAAGGAAAATAAGTTAAAAATAAACTTTCATTTAGAATCTTTGTGGGCACTTAGCATAGGAAAATAGCAAGAGTAAGATACAATCAATCAGATAAGCAGAATAAGAAATAACACAAGATATCAGAGCATAAATAATCAGAATGCAAACATTTGAAATTGCCATGCAAAATAGAGGCAAGCTGGTTATCTTATTAAGGAAGAGTATTTAAAGTAACAAGAGGATAGAGTTTAGATATCTTCCTCTTCTAGATCAGCTTCCTTTGCTTCAATTTCCTTCAGATCAGCATTGACCCTAGCTCTGATTGTAGCAAGATTCCTGGGATTCTGATATTCTGACCAGGCAGGTGCAAGCTGACAATCTAGATAGTTTCTGATGGCTTCAGACAGGTCCTTGCCAGGGATCACTTTCATTCGCCACCAGTCTTCTGCTTCTTGCATTGACCCACCATGGTTAATTATTATTAGCCCATCTCTATCCAGAATGAGATTCTCTTGTTGAATAGGGGTCATATGCTTCTTCATCTCTCTGAATTGAGCAGCATCAGGTTTAGCCAAGTCACTGTTGAGCCATTGGGCCAAAGTGAAAGTGGAGGCTGTCTTCTTCCCTTTCTTTGATCTTGGAGTTGGTCTCTGAATACCAGCAGCAATCCTCTTTTGTTTTGTCCTTTCAAAATATTCTGCAGGATCAACAGCTCTGGTGCTAGTCCCTTCCGTAGCTCTGATGGCTCTAGCAGATTCTCTGATGTCTTCCCCCTTTTTGGCATCAACAAGATCACCAAGCAGGAGTCCGATTTCGGAGAATTCTGTAGCATTATTGTCTTTGATAGCTTCAAGGGCACCTGGGAGTGTCTGAGTCACAGAGGCCAGACCTTCTATTAGCTCTTTCTGTTTGCCCACAGCAGATTGAATATCTTTGGTTGTAGCTTCGAGGAGAGTCAGCTTGTGATCTCTGTCCTTTCCACTGTTTATCAGCTTAAGACCGAACTCTTTGGTTGTCTTGCAGATTTCCTCCACATCTGTCAGATGCTCTGCATTCTTGTCATGTGACCATTGTAGGGTATCAACAGCATCAGAGAGTTCTTGGATGGCCTTGTCCTGGGCTGTCAGAGTCTGAGATTGTGAGAACAGGACAGTATGTAGGCTAGCTACCTCTGTGGCTATGTTATCAACCTTGTCACTAGATGTCTTCATGTAGCTCAAGAAGGTAGTTGCCAAGGTAGAGAGTGTTGTGGATATCTTGGCAAGTTCTGACTCAATGTTGTACTGAACCAAATCCAGATGAGCATCATGCTTCTGATTCAGTACAAGCATCTTGTTGAGTCCTGCAACCATCTGATCTCCAAAGTCTTCAGCTGATTCCACAAACTCCTGGAAGGGGATGAGGACAGCTTTTGGAAGTTCTGGCTGAGGTATTTCATTGACCTGGGGTTGAGGTTGAGCAGAAGATGGAGGGGGAGTAGGTGTCTTCCTTCTGGCTGATTGAAGATCTCCAGCCAATGAGGATGGAAGGAATCCATCATTATCTTTAGTTGAGGAGGGAATCCTCAGTACTGGTGCTTTCTTTTGAGTGGATGCAGCAGATTGTTGGGTTGAAGGCGGTTTGGAGGATGGTTTCTGCTGAGGAGGGGGCGAGGCAGACTTGGTCCTCTGATGTGGGGAGCTCTGATGTAGTGAGGCTTGTAGAGCTGGGGTGTTCTGATGTTGTGGAGAGGGAGGGGGGTGACGGTGAGCGAGTTCTGATGGGGGTCATCTGGTGGCAGGGTGAAAGTTGTTTAGGTGTGGGTGATTTCTGAGATTTGTGTGAGGGGGATTTCTGATGAGATGGAGAAGATGTTTTCTTGGGTGTGGGGGTTGAGATTTGCTGAGGTTGAGAAGGAGATGGGGGTGGAGTAGTGGTTGGTGTGATTGGTTTGGGTGAAGGAGATTTGGGAGGTGATGGTAGGGGGACAGGAGAGTTAGGAATTACCTCAATCTCCTGGTTCTGAGCTTTCCTCCAATCAGCAATCAGATTGGCAAGGATGAGGTTTGCATCAGAGGGTCCTCCAGCTGGTTGTTGAGGTGTCATAGAGTCCCTCATGGTCTTCTGCACCAGCCAAGCTTCAAAAAGTGGTACCTCTTGCTCAGTGAGAGGTGGAACATCTGATGCAGCATGCTCTACTGCAAATGAGGCTGAAAGACGTCCTTTGCCTTTGAAGTTTCTCTTTTTCTCTGCTAGAACAGATTCCAGAAAATTTAAGTCAGTGCACTTGATCACATCATCAGTGCCTGTCCAGTTGAAAACTTCCTTTTCTTCAGTAGAGTAGTACCCAAACTGTTGCAAAATGTTGGAGAGTGGTCCCAATCTCCACTTCCTCCATTCTAGCACTCTGGTGAACTGTTTGTTCAGAGCAGTAAGGATGTCATCTTGAACTTCATCCTCTGGTGTTGGAAGTACTGGAGAGATAGAGATATGCAAGTCTTGTTCTGAGGAGGGTTGGGCTTCTGATGCAGGTTCCCCCTGAGCATCAGCCTTCTCTGGCGCTGGTTCTTGTGCAGCAGCCAACTCTGGTGCAGGTTCCCCCTGAGGTTCTGATTCTTTGGGGGAGAGTTAGTTTTCTTCTTCTTCTTCTGCACTCTAATAGAAGATTTTGAGCTATCAGAGTCACTCTGAATGATAGCTCTTCTTCTCCTCTTCTGTCTCAACTTTTTGACAGGAACCTCAGCTGGTGCATCCTTCTCTGATGCTTCATCTTCTGATGCAGGTTTCTCTGGGGTGATGTCAGGCTTCTTTTGAAGCTATTTCTTCTTGCCCTTGGGTTGTTCATCATCAACCTCAACTGCTGTAGCTGGTTTCTCCCTCAGTTGCTCTTGTTTCTTGGCTTTCTTTAATTCTGCAGCAATGGCCACATTGAATTTGGGAGAGGCTGTGAGGAAGATGGTCTTTGTGTGATTGACTTCAGCAGCTTCTCGGAGCGCTATGTTGACATTGGAAATCAGTCTTGAAATGAGAAGTCCATGGCCCATCTTGGTTGAGAATTGGCCAGTCTTCTTGTCTTTCTTAGCCACAGACTCAGAGAGGGACTGGAATAGTACCCTTCCCCAGTTGACGTTCATGCCCCGATGAACAGCATAGATGGCCTTAGCATTTGTGTTGTTCATCTGATCAGTTGAGCCGGTTTTGCACCACAGACACCGGTGCATTATGCTCATCAGACGTTCATAGTCCTTCTTCAGCTGGTTTTTCTTCATGTAGAGCTTATCTACTCCGGTTGCATCCTCCCGGCAATAGGTTTCAGCAAAGGTTTGGACAGGGATGTTCACATCGTCAAGCTCGATGAGGCTGGTAGTATCCTCTTCTTGAGGATCGAGCTTGATGTCGAAGAACTCATTGAGAGCATCAGCATCTATCTTCAGGTCCTTGCCCTGAACCTGTGAGTGGATGGCTTCATTGGTAATGGTGGCATTCAAGTAGAACTCAGCAACGTCCTTCGTGCTGTATTGTTCATAAGGATGAGCAACAATCTTGCTCAGCTGGGAATCATGCATGCCTTGGATGATTTTCTTCATCCGCTTCTGATTTTCTGCCAATAGAGGCAATGAGGACATGTCAACGCGCATGCCAGTGACGATGTTGTTCACAAGGGTCTTGATTTCCTCCTTGGAGAGATCGTTGATGTTGATGAACTTCATTTTCAGTTTAGTGAAGAGTTTGAGAGGTCTGAAAGTTGAGAGTTTAGAGAGATAAAGCTTGAAGACGAAGAGTAAAATTGCAGTAGCGATTTAGGTTTTTCAGAATGGGTATATATGAATTTGGGTTAGTGGACGTTTGATATAATTTGCGGTTTCGAGGTCGCATTTAATGGAATGTGGGCGGAAAGCCGTTTTCCAAAAATGGTAATAAGTACCGGGGGTAAAATGGTAACTTCCGGTTTATTGAACAGTCTCGCCCGAAATTTAGAAAATTTTGCTAAGTCCACAGCCACTCTGATGAATAACAGTCCATATATCAGAGAAGGGGTATTCTGATACAGGGTCCTCTGATGAATACGCGTATGAGAGGTGGGGTATCTGATAGATCCATATCTGATGCTTCTGCAACTCTGATTCAAGCTTCTGACGGATAAGAGCTCAGGTATCAGAGATGGGGTATTCTGATGAATCCACATCTGATACTTTTGCAACTCTGATTCATGAATCTCTAGGAAGATCATCCATCATTCCCAGTGCTTCCCTTAGCTTGTTAAACCTTGCCTCAGATAGAGGTTTGGTTAGGATATCTGCAAGCTGGTCTTCAGTTGGAACATGCTCAATTGAGATGTGCTTCTTCTCCACATGATCTCTGATGAAGTGATGTCTGATCTCAATATGCTTTGTCCTGGAATGCAGCACAGGATTCTGAGTGATGGCAATAGCACTTGTATTGTCACACAGCAGCTTGATCTCCTTTGCTTGTACTTCATAATCCTTGAGTTGTTGCTTCATCCAGAGTAATTGAGCACAGCAACTTCCAGCAGCAATATATTCAGCTTCAGCAGTGCTAGTTGAGATTGAATTCTGCTTCTTGCTAAACCAGGAGACAAGTCTCCCACCTAGCAGTTGGCAATGACCGGAAGTGCTCTTCCTGTCCAATCTGCAACCTGCAAAATCTGAATCAGAGTAACCAATTAGTTCAAAGTTACCTCCCTTGGGATACCATAGTCCTGCGTTTGGATTTCCCTTGATGTATCTGATAATCTTCTTAGCAGCAACTAGATGGCTCTCCTTGGGCTTTGATTGGTATCTGGCACAGATTCCTACTGCAAAAGCTATGTCTGGTCTGCTTGCAGTCAGATAGAGGAGAGATCCAATGATTCCTCTATAAGTTGTTGCATCAACATCCTTTCCTTCATCATCTGGTCCAATTCCTTGAGATGCATTCATAGGAATTTTGACTGAAGATTTTCCATCAATGCCAAACTTCTTGATGAGATCTCTGGTATACTTCCCTTGATTGATAAAGATTCCTTCTGGTACTTGTTTGACTTGTAATCCAAGAAAGTAACTTAGTTCTCCCATCATGCTCATTTCAAACTTGTTCTGCATAGCTTGAGAGAATTTCTTGCATAATTCTGGATTAGTGCTTCCAAATATAATATCATCAACATAGATTTGCACTAATAGAATATGATTAGCAACAGAAATCTGAAATAGAGTTTTGTCAACCTTTCCTTTAGTAAACCCATGATTTACTAAGAATAGGGACAATGTGTCATACCAAGCTCTGGGAGCCTGCTTAAGACCATAAAGGGCCTTTCTGAGCTTGTAGACACAAGAAGATTGAGTAGGAATGACAAAACCTGGAGGTTGTTCAACATAAACTTCCTCTTCAAGTTCTCCATTCAGAAATGCACTCTTGACATCCATTTGGTAGACTTTGATGTCTTTGTAGGCAGCATAGGCTAGAAAAATCCTGATTGCTTCTAGTCTTGCAACAGGTGCAAAGGTCTCATCAAAATCTATGCCTTCTTCTTGACAGTATCCCTTTGCTACCAGCCTTGCTTTATTCCTTACAATGTTGCCTTCTTCGTCTGCTTTGTTCTTGAATACCCATTTGGTTCCAATGACATTCTGATGCTTTGGTCGAGGAACAAGTTTCCATACTTCATTCCTTTCAAACTGTGTCAGCTCTTCTTGCATTGCATTGATCCAGTCTGAATCTTCTAGAGCTTCTTCCACACACATTGGTTCCATCTGGGAAATACAGCAAGTGAACATGGCTTCTCTTCTTGATGCAGATCTGGTCCTTACTCCACTGGTAACTTGACCAATCACTTGATTAGGAGGATGATCTCTTAACCAAGTTAGATCAGGTTCTGACAGTTGCTGTCTAGGCAACTCTGATGGTTCATCTTCTGATTCTTCATCTTCATCTTTGTCTATCAGAATTGGATTGACAGGAGGAATTGATAAGACAGGATTGATGGTGACCTCTTCTGATGGTTCTGAAACCTTATCTTCAAGATTGATCTTCTGCAGGGTCTCTGATAATCCTTCTGCAGAGGTACCATCATCAAATTTGACATGAATGGATTCTTCAACTTGTATAGTTCTCCTGTTAAGTATTCTATAGGCTTTGCTTGAACTTGAGTAGCCTAAGAATACACCTTCATCAGCTTTTTCTTGAAATACTTTCAGATTCTCCTTTCCATTGTTTAGAATATAGCACTTGCATCCAAACACATGGAAGTAGCTGATGTTTGGCTTTCTTCCTTTCCACAGCTCATAGGGTGTCTTCTGATGGTTCTTGTGGATCATGCTTCTATTCTGAGTGTAGCATGCAGTGTTGATTGCTTCAGCCCAGTATCTGATGGGCAAACCTGATTCAGCAATCATGGTCCTTGCGGCTTCTTTCAGTGTTCTGTTCCTTCTTTCAGCAACACCATTTTGTTGGGGTGTTCTGGCAGCAGAAAGTTGATGGAAGGTGCCATTCTGATCACAGAAGTCCTTGATCACTTTGTTGACAAATTCAGTTCCTCTGTCAGATCTGATTGTTCTGACCTTCATATTCTTCTCAGTCTGAAGTTGCTTTAACAGAGATGGCAACTTCTGAAGAGTTTCATTTTTCTTTGCTAGGAACACAGTCCATGTATATCTTGAGTAGTCATCAACCATAACAAGAGTATATCTTTTTCCACCAATCACTGGGAGTTTCAACTGGTCCAAATAAATCCATGTGAATCAGATTTAGAGGACAAGTAGAAAGATCTCCAGCTATGGGTTTGAATGAGGTCTTCACTTGTTTGCCCTTCTGACAAGCACTGCAGAGGGTCTCCTTTTTGTAAACAATGTCAGGCAGACCATCTACAATGTGTTCCCTTGCCAGTTTGTTGATAGTTTTGAAATTCAGGTGGCTAAGCTTCTTGTGCCAGTCCCAGCTTAGCTTTGAATTGTCTTTAGCTATCAGGCAGGTTCCATCTTTTGCTGTTTGCCAGTCAACAACATAGATGTTTTTCCTTCTTTTGGCTGTAAGAACCACTTCTTTGGTTGTCTCATGCTTGACATAGCATAAGGTCTTGGTGAATTCAACTGTGTAGCCTTTGTCACAGAATTGGCTAGCACTTAGGAGGTTGAACTTCAGACCTTTGACATATGAGACATCTTCAATGATTATCTGGTTCTTGATCAGTTTCCCTCTTCCTTTTGTTTGACCATCCTTGTCACTTCCTCCAAAAGTGACTCGGGGTCCATTGTATTTCTGGAACTCTGATAGGCAACTCTTGTCACCTGTCATGTGTCTGGAGCATCCACTGTCAATATACCATTCTTGTTCTGAGATAGCTCCAGCACACAGTTCCTGTAAGATTAAAAGGAAGATTTAGGTACCCAAGCAATGTTGGGTCCTGGGGGGTAATGTAGTCTTGGTAGTTGGTACCATTTTGGTCTCATCAACTGAAACCTTGGTGGATGGTACCCATTGTCCACCTGGTAGTTGTAGTAAACAGATGTATGATTCACTTTGGGCAGATGCTTGTGAGGATCATGCTTTCTGTTTGCATACTTTTGCATAGCCTTCTTTGTTGGAAAGAAGTCCCATATACTATCAAGATCAGAGGAGCGCTTAACTTTAGGCTTCTGAGGTTGACCAGACAACCTCTTCTGCCTATAGTTAATCTTCTCTTGATATCTGCCTTTCTGATAGCAGTTTCTGATACCATTGTCATGAGATTGTCTGATTGGATTAGGCCTTTGATTATTATTTTTCTGAAAACTCTTCCTTTTGTTAGAATTTCTGCCAGGTTCATTAGTTTTCAAACTGTGTTTTGGTTTGGCCTTTAGAGTTTGTTTCTCTGGTATGACCTTCTCATGAACAACTTTAGTACCAGAAGTACTAGCATGGCAAATGGGGCTGCAAGTCTGTGAAATCATGACCTTTTTGGCTTTAGCAACTTGGGTGCTAGGCCTTACAGAAGATTCACCAGACTTGGGTTCAACATATCCAAGACCAGGGGTAGAGTTGTGAAAGTCATTGATACCCTTCATAGAAGATTGCATCTTCAAAAGGCTATTGTATCTGACTTCAAGATGTTCAATCTCTCTTATTCTCTTTAGAAGGGACTCATTTTCAGCTTTCAGCTTACTGTTCTCTTCTTTAATAAAGGAATAAGATCCTTGGATAGTCTTGAACTCTTCCCAAAATGATGACATTGGATCATCATTTAAGGCTGTGCCTACCGAAGAAGAAATAGAATCAGCTGTAGAACATACCTCATCATCAGATTGTGCCATGAGGCAAAGGTCTTCAGTTTCTGCATCCAAGCAGCAGAATGCTTCATCAGAGTCGGAGTCTGAACTGGACTCTGATTCAGAGAGTGGATCTCTCTCAGCTTGCTCTGAGACGAATGCTCTTCTTCTTCTGTGTTGATCATCTGGTTTCTTTTCTTCTTCATGTCCTTGCTTCTTGGACACTCTTGGATAGGGGCAGTTTGCTTTGAAGTGCCCAGGTTGTCTGCAGTTGTAGCAGAGGTACTCTCCATTGCTCTCAGAAGACTTGGTCTTCTGATGGGGTCTTCTGCTAGAAGATGGACTCCTTTCATCTTTCTTCATAAACTTCTTAAACTTCCTGGCAAAAGCAGCCATATACTCATCAGATAAAAGAGTAGAGGGGTCAAAGTTACTTACCTTTGAGGTGCTGGCAGTGAGAGCAGTTGTAAGGAATAAATGTAATTAGATTTTGATGATGCTATAGGATTAGAAAGATAGAGTACCCCAAAATTAGATTTTATGTATTAGAATTTTCAATTGTAAGTATTAGTGTAGTCGACGATCAGAGTTGCTCTGTTTTGGATCAGATCAGGAGTGCATCAGAATTCTTCGACCAGACTCGCTCTATGAGAACTGCTCGATCAGAGTTCTCTTACCAGAAGTCCATCAGAGTTGCACCATGAGAGCTGCTGATAGATTTGGACATCTGATAACCGATGAGAACTACAAATCAGAGGTACTCATCAGCGGATCTATCAGAGTCAGAGTTAGAGATCAGAAAGCCATCAGATTTCAATACTTCAGAAGAGCCTGATCAGAGCCCGACTAACACTTAGAAGATTTCAAGCAACATCCAACAGCTATGAATCCAACGGGTAAAACATCCAACGGCTAGAAGACTGTGCATGAAAGGAAAGCATTTAATGCACATTAAATGAGCCTGATACGCTGAAGGATTGATTGCAAATGATTGACCAAGGAATCCGGGAAGATATATTATAAAAATAGAAACCTTCCAAAACGGCGGTCAAGTCAACAGTACGCGCATTTAATGCAGTTGTCTCCTCCTCCAACGGGCAGACAACCTCAGTATATAAGCTACACACCGAAGAACAGGAAAAGAACTTTGCCAAGAACTCTTGATCCATTTCCGAACATACTTCTTGAGATTCAACCTTCATAACACTCTACAAGAAAAGTCAACGTTGGGAAGATTCAAACTCCAAATCTTTCATCCCCAACAACGAGCAAAGTTCATCCTGTTCTTCAACACTTCAAGATCTTCATAACACATCAATTGTGACGAAGCTTGTTGGAGGAAAAACATTGTGTTTTTCAAAGGATCTTCTGCAAAGAAGGGCGTCCAAGTAACTGCAGTAGTGAAGTGGTGATACTTCCGGGAAGCTGAGTGAAAGGACCAGTCATCAGGAAGCAGGACTGCATCCCGGGTGACATCTAGACTTGAAGAAGACGAGGAGTGCTTCTTAAGTGCTAGGATTTAGCTTTGTAACCGATCTACTTCAAAGCTAGTGGAACAGTGGACTAGAGGAACGCGTTGTTCCTTGAACCACTATAAAAATATCCGGTGTCATTTACCTTACTGCAATTTATATTTCTGCACTTAGGATATTAACTGTTAACTCTAAGACTTGGAATCTGTGTTCAGCAGATCTTGTTTTCAGAGTTATCAGAAAGGCATTTGCCTTAGTGTTTCTGAGGCTACCCGGACAGATCAGAATCCGCTGCCAAGGCCAGTTCTGATATCAGAACCAGCCTTTCTCTGTCACCAGAATCAGACATTCTCTGATAAGTCATTTTGGACTTAGAGAAAATTTGAAAAACCAATCAGTCTATTCACCCCCCCCCTCTAGACTGATTACCATATTAAACGGGACCAACAAGTGGTATCAGAGCCTCCTTGTTCTTGTAATCTTTTAGGTTACTCTCTGAACAAAGATCCACTTGTTCTTAGCCTCTTTATTTATTTTAATGGATAATTCTCTTGCAAAGCATCTTATGTTCACAGATCAGAAATATGATGATTGGAAGATCAGAATGAAGGCACATCTGTGTGCTCTTCATGACGAAATGTGGGAAGTCTTGGAAAATGGACCCTTTATCCAGTTCATGAAGATCAATCCTGCTCACTCTATTGATAACTCTCAGCCCCAGATGATTGAGAAAGCCCGGTCAGAATGGACCAATGAAGAGAAGAGGCAGTACAATCTAGATAATATAGCCAAGGACATCCTTTACAAGGCTATTGATGAAAGATACTTCAACAGAATCAAGAAGTGCAAAACTGCCAAAGAAATCTGGGACAAGCTAGATGAGATTGGAGCAGGAGATGAGCAAGAAAGAGACAACAAGTTGACCATTGCAATGAAGAAGTTTGATGACTTCAAACTTCTGCCAGAAGAATGCATTGCTAAGATGCATGAAAGACTGCTGATTCTCATCAGTGAAATTTCTGAGCTTGGGAAGGAGCTCACCATCAAAGAGGTCAACATGAAGATCCTCAGGGAACTGCCTTCAGCCTGGAAGATGAAGGTGATTGCAGTCCAGGAAAGCAAGAACATCAAGACCTATGCCACTGAGAAACTCATCTCTGATCTCAAAGCTTATGAGTTTGAGATGCATGAAGAGAAGGAGGAAATTCCTGATGAGAGGACCACCACTGCTCTCACTGCCAGCACCTCAAAGGTAAGTAACTTTGACCCCTCTACTCTTTTATCTGATGAGTATATGGCTGCTTTTGCCAGGAAATTTAAGAAGTTTATGAAGAAAGATGGAAGGAGTCCATCTTCCATCAGAAGACCTCATCAGAAGACCAAACCTTCTGAAAACAATGGAGAGTACCTCTGCTACAACTGCAGACAACCTGGGCACTTCAAAGCAAACTGCCCCTATCCAAGAGTGTCCAAGAAGCAAGGACATGAAGAAGAAAAGAAACCAGATGATCAACACAGAAGAAGAAGAGCATTCGTCTCAGAGCAAGCTGAGAGAGATCCACTCTCTGAATCAGAGTCCAGTTCAGACTCCGACTCTGATGAAGCATTCTGCTGCTTGGATGCAGAAACTGAAGACCTTTGCCTCATGGCACAATCTGATGATGAGGTATGTTCTACAGCTGATTCTATTTCTTCTTCGGTAGGCACAGCCTTAAATGATGATCCAATGTCATCATTTTGGGAAGAGTTCAAGACTATCCAAGGATCTTATTCCTTTATTAAAGAAGAGAACAGTAAGCTGAAAGCTGAAAATGAGTCCCTTCTAAAGAGAATAAGAGAGATTGAACATCTTGAAGTCAGATACAATAGCCTTTTGAAGATGCAATCTTCTATGAAGGGTATCAATGACTTTCACAACTCTACCCCTGGTCTTGGATATGTTGAACCCAAGTCTGGTGAACCTTCTGTAAGGCCTAGCACCCAAGTTGCTAAAGCCAAAAAGGTCATAATCTCACAGACTTGCAGCCCCATTTGCCATGCTAGTACTTCTGGTACTAAAGTTGTTCATGAGAAGGTCATACCAGAGAAACAAACTCTAAAGGCCAAACCAAAACACAGTTTGAAAACTAATGAACCTGGCAGAAATTCTAACAAAAGGAAGAGTTTTCAGAAAAATAATAATCAAAGGCCTAATCCAATCAGACAATCTCATGACAATGGTATCAGAAACTGCTATCAGAAAGGCAGATATCAAGAGAAGATTAACTATAGGCAGAAGAGGTTGTCTGGTCAACCTCAGAAGCCTAAAGTTAAGCGCTCCTCTGATCTTGATAGTATATGGGACTTCTTTCCAACAAAGAAGGCTATGCAAAAGTATGCAAACAGAAAGCATGATCCTCACAAGCATCTGCCCAAAGTGAATCATACATCTGTTTACTACAACTACCAGGTGGACAATGGGTACCATCCACCAAGGTTTCAGTTGATGAGACCAAAATGGTATCAACTACCAAGACTACATTACCCCCCAGGACCCAACATTGCTTGGGTACCTAAATCTTCCTCTTAATCTTGCAGGAACTGTGAGCTGGAGCCATCTCAGAACAAGAATGGTATATTGACAGTGGATGCTCCAGACACATGACAGGTGACAAGAGTTGCCTATCAGAGTTCCAGAAAATCAATGGACCCCGAGTCACTTTTGGAGGAAATGACAAGGATGGTCAAACAAAAGGAAGAGGGAAACTGATCAAGAACCAGATAATCATTGAAGATGTCTCATATGTCAAAGGTCTGAAGTTCAACCTCCTAAGTGCTAGCCAATTCTGTGACAAAGGCTACACAGTTGAATTCACCAAGACCTTATGCTATGTCAAGCATGAGACAACCAAAGAAGTGGTTCTTACAGCCAAAAGAAGGAAAAACATCTATGTTGTTGACTGGCAAACAGCAAAAGATGGAACCTGCCTGATAGCTAAAGACAATTCAAAGCTAAGCTGGGACTGGCACAAGAAGCTTAGCCACCTGAATTTCAAAACTATCAACAAACTGGCAAGGGAACACATTGTAGATGGTCTGCCTGACATTGTTTACAAGAAGGAGACCCTCTGCAGTGCTTGTCAGAAAGGCAAACAAGTGAAGACCTCATTCAAACCCATAGCTGGAGATCTTTCTACTTGTCCTCTAAATCTGATTCACATGGATTTATTTGGACCAGTTGAAACTCCCAGTGTTGGTGGAAAAAGATATACTCTTGTTATGGTTGATGACTACTCAAGATATACATGGACTGTGTTCCTAGCAAAGAAAAATGAAACTCTTCAGAAGTTGCCATCTCTGTTAAAGCAACTTCAGACTGAGAAGAATATGAAGGTCAGAACAATCAGATCTGACAGAGGAACTGAATTTGTCAACAAAGTGATCAAGGACTTCTGTGATCAGAATGGCACCTTTCATCAACTTTCTGCTGCCAGAACACCCCAACAAAATGGTGTTGCAGAAAGAAGGAACAGAACACTGAAGGAAGCTGCAAGAACTATGATTGCAGAATCAGGACTGCCCATCAGATATTGGGCTGAAGCTATCAACACTGCATGCTACACTCAGAACAGGAGCATGATCCACAAGAATCATCAGAAGACCCCCTACGAGCTGTGGAAAGGAAGAAAACCAAACATCAGCTACTTCCATGTGTTTGGATGCAAGTGCTATATTCTAAACAATGGAAAGGAGAACCTGAAAGTATTTTAAGAAAAAGCTGATGAAGGTGTATTCTTAGGCTACTCAAGTTCAAGCAAAGCCTATAGAATACTTAACAGGAGAACTATACAAGTTGAAGAATCCATTCATGTCAAATTTGATGATGGTACCTCTGCATAAGAATTATCAGAAACCCTGCAGAAAATCAACCTTGTAGACAAGGGTTCAGAACCATCAGAAGAGGCCATCAACAATCCTATATTCTCAAATCCTCCTGCCAATCCAATTCTGATAGATGAAGAATCAGAAGATGAACCATCAGAGTTGCCTAGACAGCAACTGTCAGAACCTGATCTAACTTGGTTAAGAGATCATCCTCCTAATCAAGTAATTGGTCAAGTCACCAGTGGTGTTAGGACCAGATCTGCATCAAGAAGAGAATCCATGTTCACTTGCTGTCAGTGGTGTTAGGACCAGATTAAGTTTGCACTCAGTCTCTTTCCTTAGATCAGAGATATCAACTTTCAGCCTACTGTTCTCATCTTTAACAAAAGAGTAAGTGGCTTGGATAGTTTGGAACTCTTCCCAAAATGATGACATTGGATCATCATTTAAGGCTGTGCCTACCGAAGAAGAAACAGAGTCAGAAGTAGAGCATACCTCATCATCAGATTGTGCCATGAGGCAAAGGTCTTCAGTTTCTGCATCCAAGCAGCAGAAAGCTTCATCAGAGTCAGAGTCTGAACTGGACTCTGATTCAGAGAGTGGATCTCTCTCAGCTTGCTCTGAGACGAGTGCTCTTCTTCTTCTGTGTTGATCTTCAGGCTTCTTTTCTTCTTCGTGTCCTTGCTTCTTGGACACTCTGGGGTAAGGACAGTTTGTTTTGAAGTGCCCAGGCTGTCTGCAGTTGTAGCAGAGGTACTCTCCATTGCTTTCAGAAGATTTGGTCTTCTGATGTGGTCTTCTGATGGAAGATGGACTCTTTCCATCTTTCTTCATAAATTTTCTGAATTTTCTGGCAAAGGCAGCCATATATTCATCAGATAGAAGAGTTGAGGGATCAAAATTTGTAGCCTTAGAAGTGCTGGCAGTAAGGGCAGTTGTGGTTCTCTCATCTGGCACTTCTTCTTTCTCTTCAATCATCTCGAACTCATAAGCTTTGAGATCTGAGATCAATCTCTCTGTGGGGTAGGTCTTGATGTTCTTGCTTTCTTGGACTGCAATCACCTTCATCTTCCAAGCTGAAGGCAGTCCTCTGAGGATCTTCATGTTGACCTCTTTGATGGTGAGCTCCTTTCCAAGCTCAGAAATTTCACTGATGAGAATCAGCAATCTCTCATGCATCTTAGCAATGCATTCTTCTGGCAGAAGTTTGAAGTCATCAAACTTCTTCATTGCAATGGTTAGCTTGTTATCTCTTTCTTGTTCATCTCCTTCTCCTATCTCATCAAGCTTGTCCCAGATTTCCTTAGCAGTCCTGCATTTCTTTATTCTATTGAAATATCTTTCATCAATAGCTTTGTAGAGAATGTCCTTGGCTATATTATCTAGGTTGTACTGCCTTTTCTCTTCCTTGGTCCATTCTGACCGAGCTTTCTCAATCATCTGAGGTAGATTGTTGTCTAAGGTATGCGCAGGGTTGACCTTCATGAATTGGATAAAAGGTCCATTCTCCAAGACTTCCCACATTTCATCATGCAGGGCACAAAGATGAGCTTTCATCCGGATCTTCCAGTCATCATATTTCTGATCTGTGAACATAAGATGCTTTGCAAGAGAGTTATCCATAATAACAAATAAATAGAGGCTAAGAACAAGTGGATCTTTGTTCAGAGAGTAACCTAAGAGATTACAAGAACAAGGAGGCTCTGATACCACTTGTTGGTCCCGTTTAATATGGTAATCAGTCTAGAGGGGGGGGTGAATAGACTGATTGGTTTTTCAAATTTTCTCTAAGTCCAAAGTGACTTATCAGAGAAGGTCTGATTCTGATGGCAGAGAAAGGCTGGTTCTGATATCAGAACTGGCCTCGGCAGCGGATTCTGATCTGTCCGGGTAGCCTCAGCAACACTAAGGCAAATGCCTTTCTGATAACTCTGAAAACAAGATCTGCTGAACACAGATTCCAAGTCTTAGAGTTAAGCAGTTAATATCCTAAGTGCAGGAAAATAAATTGCAGTAAAATAAATGACACCGGATATTTTTATAGTGGTTCAAGGAACAACTCGTTCCTCTAGTCCACTGTTCCACTAGCTTTGAAATAGATCGGTTACAAAGCTTAGTCCTAGCACTTAAGAAGTTCTCCACGCCTTCTTCAAGTCTAGTTGTCACCCGGGATGCAATCCTGCTTCCTGATGACTGGTCCTTTCACTCAGCTTCCCGGAAGTATCACCACTTCACTACTGCAGTTACTTGGACGCCCTTCTTTTCAGAAGATGTTCTGAAAACAGAGTTTTCTCCAACTTGCTTCGTTTCAAGAGATATGTAGTTGAAGTTCTTGAAGTGTTGAAAAACAGGATGAACTTTGCTCTTGTTGGGGATGAGAGATTGTGAGATTGAATCTTCCCAACGTAAGCTTTTTCTTGTTCTTGTGTTGTGGAGTTTGAATCTCAAGAGAGCTTGAAAATTTGATGAGCAAAAGTTGTAGCAAAGTTGTATCCCTGTTCTTCGGTGAGTAGCTTATATACTGGGGTTGTCTGCCCGTTGGAGGAGGAGACAACTGCATTAAATGCGCGTACAGTTGACTTGACCGCCGTTTTGGAAGGTTTCTATTTTTATAATATATCTTCCCGGATTCTTTGGTCAATCATTTGCAATCAATCCTTCAGCGTATCAGGCTCATTTAATGTGCATTAAATGCTTTCCTTTCATGCACAGTCTTCTAGCCGTTGGATGTTTTACCCGTTGGATTCATAGCTGTTGAATGTTGCTTGAAATCTTCTAAGTGTCCGTCGGGCTCTGATCAGGCTCTTCTGATGTGTTGGATTCTGATGGCCTTCTGATCTCGGATAGAGTTCTAACTCTGACTCTGATATGTCCGCTGATGAGTACCTTTGATTTGTAGTTCTCATCGGTTATCAGATGTCCAAGTTTATCAGCAACTCTCATGGTGCAACTCTGATGGACTTCTGCTAAGAGAACTCTGATGGAGCAGTTCTCATAGAGCAAGTCTGGTCGAGCAGTTCTGATGCACTTCTGATCTGATCCAAAATAGAGCAACTCTGATCGTCGACTACACTAATACTTACAATTGAAAAGTCTAATACATAAAATCTAATTTGGGGGTAATCTAACTTTCTAATCCTATAGCATCATCAAAATCTAATTACATTTATTCCTTACAAGCTCTATCTCTCTAGACTCCCAATCCTCAAACCTCTCAAATCTTTCCAAGAACCTAAAAATGAAGTTCATCAACATTTCTGATCTCTCAGAGGCTGAAGCTAAGTCACTGGTGACAAACATTGTCACAGGAATGAAGGTAGACATGTCCTCGCTACCACTGCTGACTGCAAATAAAAAAATCATGAACGAAGTGATCGAGGGAATGAATGACTCCCAGCTGAGCAAGATCGTGGCTCATCCCTATGAGCATTTCAGCAACGTTGATGTAGCAGAGTTCTACCTCAACGCCCATATCAGCAACAACACCATTTTCTCTCAGGTTCAGGGCAAGGACCTCAAGATTGACGCTAACGCACTAAACGAGTTCTTTGACATCAAGCTTGACCCTCAGGAAGAGGAAAACTCAAGCTTCATCGAACTTGATGATGTGGACATCACTGTCCAAAACTTTGTGGCCACCTACTGCCGGGAAGATGCAACCGGGGTAGAGACTCTCTACATGAAGAAGAATGTCCTGAAGAAGGACTTTGAAAGATTGATGAGCATAATGCACCGGTGTCTGTGGTGCAAAACAGGCTCAACTGATCAGATGAACAACGCCAACTCCAAGGCCCTATATGCTGTTCACAGGGGGATGAACATCAACTGGGGAAAGGTATTGTTTCAGTCCATCTCTGAATCTATTGGGAAAAAGGATAAGAAAACTAGCCTTTTCTCCACCAAGATGGGACATGGACTTCTGATCTCCAGGCTAATCTCCAATGCCAAAATAGCATTAAGAGAAGCCACAGAAGTGGACCACACGAAAACCATCTTTCTCACCCTCTCTCCCAAGTTGAATGTGGCCATAGCTGCTGAGCTCAAGAAAGCCAACAAGCTTGAACAAAACAGGGAGAAGCAGGCTATCAAACCTGTGGCTGCTGCTACCCAACTCAAGGTCAAAAAGGAAGAAAAGCCTAAGAAAAGGAAGCCTCACTCAAAGCCAGAGGAAGAGGTAACAAAGGAGGAAGCATCAGAGGAGGATGCATCAGAGAAGGAAGCCTCTGTTGTGGCCCCCAAAGTTACTCCTGTCAAGAAGGTGAGCCAGAAGAGGAGAAGAAAAGCAATCATACAGAGTGATTCTGATAGCTCCAAGTCTCCTATCAGAGTAGCAAAGAAGAAGAAGAAGATTCTCTCACCCCCCAAGGAGTCAGAACCTCAGGGGGAACCTGCACCAGAGCTGGCTACTGCACTAGTAATCTCTGATGGTCAGGGGGAACCTGAATCAGAGATCCAACCCATCTCTGCACCAGATCAGCACATCATCTTAACTCCACCAGAGCATCTCACCACTCAAATCCCAGAACTGGATCCTCATGCTGCCCTAGAAAGACAATTTCAAAGGGTACTCACTTGGAGGAAATGGAGGATGGGACCTCTGCAACAGATTCTTGCTCAAGCTGCAACTTATGAATCTGAGGAAGTTGAAGTCCTCAAATGGGCAGGTACTGATGATGTCTCTTTATGCTTCGACCTTCAAGTCTTACAATCTATTCTTGAAAAGAAGAAGGCAAGCCACAAAGGCAAGGAGAAGCTGACTACTACCCCACCAGAGGAGCATGTTCAACCTCTAGCTGATCACGAGGTTCCCATCTTTGAAGAATGGCTGATGGAAAAGAAGAGGAGGGAATCATTGATCAAGATGAAACCCATTCCAGGTGCAGAAGGTGAACCCTCTACTGCAAATGATGTGTCTCTGGCCATGATGAATCTGATCAGAGAATGGCGAGACTCTCAGTTTGAAGAAACAGTTCTTGAGGTAATTCCTAACTCTCCACCTGTTCATATTTCACCAGAGCCCCATACTTCACCTCAACCTCCATCACATTCACCCACTCCATCACCCAAGAAAACCCCATCTCCAATCCATCAGAAATCACCTTCTCCTCACAAAACTCCAACCCCTTCATCTAAGCAGCTCTCACCCAAACAACCATCACCATGCAAACCTTTCACCCCCATCAGAACCCGATCCCCTTCACCCCCTCCCTCTCCACAACATCAGAGAACCCCTAACACTCATCAGACTTCTCTCCCTCAGCAACCCAGTCTTCAGAACTCTCCACCAGCTCCCCCGCAGCAGTCTTCTCCTCCTTTACCGCAAGTCCTCACCCTTGTCCAAGGCAATGCTCCTGCACAATCCCTTTTGGCTGACTTAGAACAAGTTGGACAGCAAATAGCCAAGGGAATGAACAAGATTCTGGATGCTGAATATGAGACTGATGCCCATCTCACCAGGGCTCATGATCATCTCTCCAAAGGAATCTCTATGCTGCTAAAGCATGTGGGCATCATGGCCACAGCCTTTGAGGTCCACAAGGACAAAACTGCAGAAAATCTGAGCAGCATTGCTAAGGAAGTGGATGGAATCTCCGCAGTGTTATTTCATCACACTAAGGTCCTTGAAGAGCAAGACAAAGCCATCAAGGACATCTCTGATTCCATTGATAATCTTCAATGGTCCTCTGACAAAGCTCGTCAGGAGTTCCAAGATGTTGAAGGACTATGCAAGGATACTAAAGAACTCACCATCAAGCTGATCAATAGTGGCAAGGACAGAGATCATAAGCTGACTCTCCTTGAAGCTACTTCTAAAGATATCCAGTCTGCAGTAGACAAACAGAAGGAAATCATTGAAGGGCTGGCCTCTGTAACCCAGACTCTGCCAAGTGCCCTTGAGGTCATTAAGGAGAACCACGCAACAGAATTCTCGAAAATTGAACTCCTACTTGGTGATCTTGTTGATGCCAAAAAGGGGGAAGATAGCAGAGAACCTGTCCCACCTCCCAGAGAAGCAGAAGGTCCAAGCTCAAGAACTATTAACCCTGCCAGATACTATGAAAGAGCAAGGCAAAAGAGGCTAGCTGCTGGCATTCAGAGACCTCCTCCTCCTAGCTCAAAGAAGAAGAAATCTCCATCCTTCACATTGAACCAATGGCTGAACAGTGGGTTGTCTAAACCAGACACAGTCCAATTTGCTGAGATGAAAAAGCATATGACTCCCCTGCAGCGTGAGAATCTGATCCAAGATGAGAATGGCATCATCACCATTGCTCATGGAGGATCCATAGAAGAAGCTGAGGAATGGTGGAGGATGAGGGTTCTGCCTGGAAAGGATGAGAAGGATGCAATAAGGTATTATCTTGATTGCCAGCTTACTCCACTCTGGAAGAAATACATGATTCCCAGGAACCTCGCTTCAATCAGAGCAAGAGTAAATGCTGAGCTTCAAGAAGCCAAGGTAAAAGAAGAGGCTGTTCTTGCAGAAGTTGCAGAGGAAGATTTCTAAACTTTATCTCTTTTGCATTTCTTACTTGTAAAACTCTGATTAATAAAAATAACCTCTCTGCCTCTATTGTGCATGGCTATATTATATAATGTGTTATTTATTGCTTTCTATTCTTATCTGTTTATTGCGTGATTGCTTGTATCTTACTCTTACTATTTTCCTATGCCAAGTGCCCACCAAGATTTTAAATGAAAGTTTATACTTAACTTATTTTCCCTATGGTGAAAGGCACTTCTCTGGAAATAGTTTAAGGGTTTTGGCATCATCAAAAAGGGGGAAATTGTAAGGAATAAATGTAATTAGATTTTGATGATGCTATAGGATTAGAAAGATAGAGTACCCCCAAATTAGATTTTATGTATTAGAATTTTCAATTGTAAGTATTAGTGTAGTCGACGATCAGAGTTGCTCTGTTTTGGATCAGATCAGGAGTGCATCAGAATTCTTCGACCAGACTCGCTCTATGAGAACTGCTCGATCAGAGTTCTCTTACCAGAAGTCCATCAGAGTTGCACCATGAGAGCTGCTGATAGATTTGGACATCTGATAACCGATGAGAACTACAAATCAGAGGTACTCATCAGCGGATCTATCAGAGTCAGAGTTAGAGATCAGAAAGCCATCAGATTTCAATACTTCAGAAGAGCCTGATCAGAGCCCGACTAACACTTAGAAGATTTCAAGCAACATCCAACAGCTATGAATCCAACGGGTAAAACATCCAACGGCTAGAAGACTGTGCATGAAAGGAAAGCATTTAATGCACATTAAATGAGCCTGATACGCTGAAGGATTGATTGCAAATGATTGACCAAGGAATCCGGGAAGATATATTATAAAAATAGAAACCTTCCAAAACGGCGGTCAAGTCAACAGTACGCGCATTTAATGCAGTTGTCTCCTCCTCCAACGGGCAGACAACCTCAGTATATAAGCTACACACCGAAGAACAGGAAAAGAACTTTGCCAAGAACTCTTGATCCATTTCCGAACATACTTCTTGAGATTCAACCTTCATAACACTCTACAAGAAAAGTCAACGTTGGGAAGATTCAAACTCCAAATCTTTCATCCCCAACAACGAGCAAAGTTCATCCTGTTCTTCAACACTTCAAGATCTTCATAACACATCAATTGTGACGAAGCTTGTTGGAGGAAAAACATTGTGTTTTTCAAAGGATCTTCTGCAAAGAAGGGCGTCCAAGTAACTGCAGTAGTGAAGTGGTGATACTTCCGGGAAGCTGAGTGAAAGGACCAGTCATCAGGAAGCAGGACTGCATCCCGGGTGACATCTAGACTTGAAGAAGACGAGGAGTGCTTCTTAAGTGCTAGGATTTAGCTTTGTAACCGATCTACTTCAAAGCTAGTGGAACAGTGGACTAGAGGAACGCGTTGTTCCTTGAACCACTATAAAAATATCCGGTGTCATTTACCTTACTGCAATTTATATTTCTGCACTTAGGATATTAACTGTTAACTCTAAGACTTGGAATCTGTGTTCAGCAGATCTTGTTTTCAGAGTTATCAGAAAGGCATTTGCCTTAGTGTTTCTGAGGCTACCCGGACAGATCAGAATCCGCTGCCAAGGCCAGTTCTGATATCAGAACCAGCCTTTCTCTGTCACCAGAATCAGACATTCTCTGATAAGTCATTTTGGACTTAGAGAAAATTTGAAAAACCAATCAGTCTATTCACCCCCCCCCCCCTCTAGACTGATTACCATATTAAACGGGACCAACAGCAGTGGTGGTCCTCTCATCAGGAACTTCCTCCTTCTCTTCATGCATCTCAAACTCATAAGCCTTGAGATCAGAAATGAGTTTCTCAGTGGCATAGGTCTTGATGTTCTTGCTTTCCTGGACTGCAATCACCTTCATCTTCCAGGCTGAAGGCAGTCCCCTGAGGATCTTCATGTTGACCTCTTTGATGGTGAGCTCCTTCCCAAGCTCAGAAATCTCACTGATGAGAATCAGCAATCTCTCATGCATCTTAGCAATGCATTCTTCTGGCAGAAGTTTGAAGTCATCAAACTTCTTCATTGCAATGGTCAACTTGTTATCTCTTTCTTGCTCATCTCCTGCTCCAATCTCATCCAGCTTATCCCAGATTTCTTTGGCAGTTTTGCACTTCTTGATTCTGTTGAAGTATCTTTCATCAATAGCCTTGTAGAGGATGTCCTTGGCTATATTATCTAGATTGTACTGCCTTTTCTCTTCCTTGGTCCATTCTGACCGAGCTTTCTCAATCATCTGAGGTAGATTGTTGTCTAAGGTATGGGCAGGGTTGACCTTCATGAATTGGATAAAAGGTCCATTCTCCAAGACTTCCCACATTTCATCATGCAGGGCACAAAGATGAGCTTTCATCCGGATCTTCCAGTCATCATATTTCTGATCTGTGAACATTAGATGCTTGGCAAGAGAGTTATCCATAATAACCAATAAATAGAGGCTAAGAACAAGTGGATCTTTGTTCAAGGTGTAACCTAAAAGATTACAAGAACAAGGAGGCTCTGATACCACTTGTTGGTCCCGTTTAATATGGTAATCAGTCTAGAGGGGGGGGGGGGGGGTGAATAGACTGATTGGTTTTTCAAATTTTCTCTAAGTCCAAAGTGACTTATCAGAGAAGGTCTGACTCTGGTGACAGAGAGAGGCTGGTTCTGATATCAGAACAGGCCTTGGCAGCGGATTCTGATCTGTCTGGGTAGCCTCAGAAACACTAAGGCAAATGCCTCTCTGATAACTCTGAAAACAAGATCTGCTGAACACAGATTCCAAGTCTTAGAGTTAATCAGTTAATGTCCTAAGTGCAGAAATATAAATTGCAGTAAAGTAAATGACACCAGATATTTTTATAGTGGTTCAAGGAACAACGCGTTCCTCTAGTCCACTGTTCCACTAGCTTTGAAGTAGATCGGTTACAAAGCTAATTCCTAGCACTTAAGAAGCACTCCTCGTCTTCTTTAAGTCTAGATGTCACCCGGGATGCAGTCCTGCTTCCTGATGACTGGTCCTTTCACTCAGCTTCCCGGAAGTATCACCACTTCACTACTGCAGCTACTTGGACGCCCTTCTTTGCAGAAGATGTTCTGAAAACAGAGTTTTCTCCAACTTGCTTCGTTACAAGAGATATGTAGTTGAAGTTCTTGAAGTGTTGAAGAAATAGGATGAACTTTGCTGTGTGTTGGGATTTGAGGTAATGGATATTAGAAACTTCCCAACGTAAGCTTGTCTTGTTGAAGATTGTAGAATTTGAATCTCAAGAGAGCTTGAATTATGATGAGCAAAAGTTGTAGCAAAGTTGTATCCCTGTTCTTCGGTGAGTAGCTTATATACTGGGGTTGTCTGCCCGTTGGAGGAGGAGACAACTGCATTAAATGCGTGTACTGTTGACTTGACCGCCGTTTTGGAAGGTTTCTATTTTTATAATATATCTTCCCGGATTCCTTGGTCAATCATTTGCAATCAATCCTTCAGCGTATCAGGCTCATTTAATGTGCATTAAATGCTTTCCTTTCATGCACAGTCTTCTAGCCGTTGGATGTTTTTACCTGTTGGATTCATAGCTGTTGGATGTTACTTGAAATCTTCTAAGTGTTAGTCGGGCTCTGATTAGGCTCTTCTGATGTGTTGGATTCTGATGGCTTTCTGATGAGTTGAGTTCTGATGGCTTTCTGATCTCTGACTGAACTCTAACTCTGACTCTGATAGGTCCGCTGATGAGTACCTCTGATCTGTAACTCTCATTGGTTATCAGATGTCCAAGCTTATCAGCAACTCTCATGGTGCAACTCTGATGGACTTCTGGTAAGAGAACTCTGATGGAGCAGTTCTCACAGAGCAAGTCTGGTCGAGCAGTTCTGATGCACTTCTGATTTGATCCAAAACAGAGCAACTCTGATCGTCGACTACACTAATACTTACAATTGAAAATTCTAATACATAAAATCTAATTTGGGGGTACTCTATCTTTCTAATCCTATAGCATCATCAAAATCTAATTACATTTATTCCTTACAGGTATGACCGCGGGGGCTCAGTGAACAGACTTCGGGCGAAGTGGCTCGGCCGAAGTGCTCCACGGAGGAAGGCCAGGAGGGTGCGTTCATCGGCTCCTTCACATTCGTCCGCCTCCCTCGTCCAGCGATCGAGGAAGGTTCGGAGCGTTTCCTCCGGTTGTTGTTTGATGGTCAGGAGATGAGCGAAACGCTTCTTCGCGCGTTTCCTCCCGGCAAAGTGGGTGAGGAAGCGTTGAGCAAGGTCCTGCCATGAGTCGATGCTTCCCTCCGGAAGGTTGTTGAACCAATCGTACGCTGGTCCCTCCAAGGTGGATAGGAACCAGCGACACATGTATTCCTCCGAAGCGTTAGTCATCATCATATTGTTCTGATAACGGGTGAAGTGCTCTTGGGGATCAGTGCGGCCGTCATATGGCTTGATTGGGTTTCCCTTATACTTCTCTGGGATGGGGGCAGAGAGCACCCTCGCGGAGAAGGGGGTCCTTGTTCTTATCTGGATGACGGGCTCGTCACGTCGGTCGGCTAATTCCCTTTCCAGAGCGTTGACCTTGTTTAGGAGCGCGTCGTAGTTGGGATGTTGGGATGTATGAGCCGCTGCGCGCCCTGCGGCCTCCCGGGCCTCCATATCAGCGAGGCGCTTCTCCAGGCGGGCGATGATCTCGTCCCTTGGGTCCGTGTTGGCCGCAGCGCCACCCAGAGGGGTCTGGATCCGGGCCGCGTGGGCCAGGTTGATTTGGTGACGCGCATCGTCATCATTCAACTTTTCCTTTCCTTTGTCAGGTCGGGGCCGATCCGTTGTCCGGGAAACGGACCCGAAGCTTTCCTTTGGTGATCCCGGCTCGCGGCCACCCAACCGATCCGCCACCCTTCCCGTAGGTACCCGACGGCTCGCGATGTCACCCAGCCTGTTGAAGGCTGAGATTTTACCGCGAGGTTGGGCCGGTGTATCCCGGGTAGGCGAGGCAGTATGGGAATGGGTGTCCACGGCGAGGACATCCTCATTGTCACCGAAGAAGGTGACGCCTTGTGGACGAGGCGGCGGCGGAGGCACCGTCGCGACCTCTCCAGTTGGAGGGGTGTTGTTTTCCCCGGTCTTTGCGACAAGAGCGCTGACCACGTTGGGGTCCTGGAGGATGCTTGCAACGATGGCCGATAGTGCGGCCGGGTTGATCTGGGGAGCAGTAGGGTGAGAAGCCTGCTGCCCCGAAGCGCGATCAGCATTGCGTCTGTCTTCGAGTCCGATGCGAGCATCCGGAGCAGTCCTGTTGAGCTGGACGCGAAGGTCAGCCGTCGCGTGCTCGACCTCTTGAGCATTCTCATCCTGGATGATGAGGTCATTGGGGACGTTGTCAGCAACGTTTCCCTGCCCTTCCTGGTTCAGAGGGGCGTTCCTACCAGTGTTCTTTGACCTAGTTCTTGTCATAGCTAGCGGTAGTGTCTGGTAGCGACGAGGGGTACTCACTTGATCTGTTCTAAGCTCTCAATGAAAGCACCAAATGATAGAGTATTAATTCTAGAGAGAAGTGAGAGCTAGAGAGAGAAAGTGAGTAATTATATTTCTCAACTTGGAACCCCCTATAATTAGCCCCTTGGGGTCTATTTATAGGTGAAAATGTGGATTTGGGCTCCTAGCCATGGGCTTAGGAGGCCCATTACAATAAGCATGCCTTCTTTGGGCGAAATAAGGCCACTAATGGGCTGTGTACAATACTTAGTAAATAAAGTAGAAAAATACATTCTGCCTAGACAAAGTCTGGACGATGCGGTCCATGGACGATGCGGTCCATGGACGATGCGATCCATGGACGTTGCGGTCCATGGACGATGCGGATCCTGGGTCTTGCCCAAGGATCTAGGCGACATTTTCTTTCTTGGACGTTGCGTGCCTCTGGCCGATGCGGGTGTCTTTTGGGCCGTTGAGTATGTGGGCCATGGGGTCCAGGCCCATATACTCTATCATACGGTAATCGACATATTAGAACATGTAAAATAATAATATACGGTGATTGACATATTTGATATTGTGATAAATAAAATGATAATTGGTCAAAATATCATTCAAAATCATAACAATACAACATTCAAAGTTATAGTTTTACAAATACGTTAATTGGAACATTTGATATGCATAATATGGTAATTGGCATACAATAATTGAGATATTTGAACATGCATAATAATTCAAAGTAGTATATATACTACCCTAGTTCGGGTTTTCGGGCGGGTCGGGTAACATAATTGGTAATCCTACCCGCTACCCGCTTAACTCTCGGGTTGCAAAAATCGGATCGGGTTTGGGTCATTCGGGTCGGGTTATCAGACCCAAAAAATAAAATCGGATATATCCAATCGGGTCAATCGGGTAGGGTCGGGTTTGCTCTCCGTTACCGATAACCAACTTGAGCGACGGGTCATCTTTTATGGTCGGTTGTTTCCTGGGAGAACAAGAAACCACGGAAGCCCATGTTTACTTCACGGGTTACTAAACGATGGTTATTAAGCCTCGCGTTAATAAGCGGCGCATAAAATAAGCAATGTTGTAAGATCATGTTTACTTCAAAGAGTTTAAAACACCGTTTAACATTAAAATGTCCAAAATAACTCTATACATATATAGGCACACAAACATTTTATGAACACAAGTATATAATATAATATGTGGGGTCACCTTGTACGTGTACCCATGCCGTACCCCTAACCCTTACCCCGCCACCCCCCGTGTACCCCTACCCCTACCCTTACCACGACCTTACCCTCTAACCCTATCTCCCCTACAACCCACCTCATACCCCATACCCTACTCGTATGGGTGATGTCGGGGTAGGGTCGAGATAGGGTAAGAAGGGTAACGGGTGGGGGTGGGGTTATGGTCGAAGGTAGGGTGGTTAAGGGCTAGGGGTAGATGGGGTAGGGTGGGGTCGAGGTGGGGGAAGGTGGTAGGGGGGTAAAGGGGTCGGGGTCAAGGTAGGGAAGGCGGGGTGGGGGTGGGGTAGGGTTGGGGGTGGGCAGGGTGGGGCCGAGGTAGGGGCAAGTGGCAGGGGGTAGGGTTGCGGTTAGGGGTAGGGTGATGGGGTTGGGGTGGGGTAGGGATGGCGGTACGGTAGGGTGGGGTCAGGATCAGGGTGGGCCGAGGTAGGGGCATGTGGTAGAAGGTATGGTAGGGGTTGGGGTAGGGTGGTAAGGGCTAGGTGGGGTGCGGTCGGATCGGGATCGGGGTGGGGCCGAGGTAGGGGGCAAGTGGTAGGGGGTGGGGTAAGGTTGTGGTTAGGGGTAAGGGTGGGGATGGCGGAGTTGGGGTCAGGGTTGGGGTAGAGTAGGGTAGGGAGGGGTTAGGGATGGGGTATGATATGGTAGGGGTAGTGTGGGGTCGGGGATGGGGTAAAGGTAGGGGTATGATGGTGGGGTCGGGATCAGGGTGGGGCTGAATGTAGGGGGTAGGTCGGGTGGGGTCGAGGTGGTAGGGGTAGGCAGTAGGATGGCGGTAGGGGTGGGGGTATGGTGTGGGGGGCAATGGTAGGGGTGGGGTAGGGTCATTGTAAGGAAAAGGGGTACGCGGGGTGGGGGTACGGGTGTGGTAGGGGTAAGGTATGAGGATAGAGGTAGTGGGTTAGGGTGGGGTCTGGTAGTAGGGTAGGGTGGAGTGGGGTAGCGGGTAAACGATTGGGTTAGGGCAAGGGGTAAATTCGGAAACTGATAAAGTTTAAAGTGTCGCTTAATTAATACATGGGGGTGATATGCTTAGTAAGCGGCACTTTAAGCACCTCTTTCGGTTAGTAAGCGACTTTTTAAGCAGCGTACATGTTTACTTGACTTGTCTTACTAACCTAACCGTGACTTTAGCGGCGAAGTAAACACCTCCTTAGTTCTTATTTTTTGTGCATTAAATATTGGATCAAGTGTTTGAGATAGTTATTGTAGTGTTTTGTTATACATATTGTGCGTTGAACACTTGTACTTGTGTATTTGATATTTGTACTGGTGTGTTAGCTACATATTCTTGTGTGTTAGATAATAACTCTTTATTTATCCTAACGTGGAGCATAATTTGCATATGATATAATAATTTTTTAATAGCTCTTGTGTGTTAGATAATAGCTCTTGTGCGTTAGGTACTTAGGTACGTACTTAATCACTAATATTTTTGTGCATTAGATATTGATTCTTGTGTGTTATATATTAGTTTAGGTTGTGTGAAATCCTTATGTTTTAGATATTAATTAGTTTTTAATTGTTGTATGTCAGATATTGTTCTTTGTGCATTATATATTGGATTTTGTGCTTGAGATACTTGTTTTAATTTTTCTTATACGTATTGTGTGTTAGATACCGGCTCTTGTGCATTAGATATTAGTGATTGTTAGTGATAGAGTATTAATTCTAGAGAGAAGTGAGAGCTAGAGAGAGAAAGTGAGTAATTATATTTCTCAACCCCCTATAACTAGCCCCAAGGGGTCTATTTATAGGTAAAAATGTGGATTTGGGCTCCTAGCCATGGGCTTAGGAGGCCCATTACAATAATCATGCCTTCTTTGGGGCGAAATAGGGCCACTAATGGGCTGAGTACAATACTTAGTAAATAAAGTGTAGAGATGTATTCTGCCAGGATGAAGTCTGGCCGATGCGGTGCCTTTTGGCCGATGCGGTCCCATGGCCGATGCGGTCCATGGGCCGCCGCGGCCCCGGAAGTTCAGCTGTGCTTTCTGGGACGGTTTGGTTTCTGGCCGATGCGGTCCCCACGTGGCCGAAGGGGGCCACGTGGGTGTCCTCCAGGTCATCGGTGACTTGAGTATGTGGGCCATGGGGTCCAGGCCCATATACTCTATCAGGAGTCCCCCACTCTCTGAGCTGAGGTGAAGTCGAAGCGAAAGGGAGTACTTGTTTCCTTTCTGGCTGGCCGATGCGGTCCCCACGTGGCCGAAGGGGGCGACGTGGGTGTCCTCCAGGTCATCGGTGACTTGAGTATGTGGGCCATGGGGTCCAGGCCCATATACTCTATCAGGAGTCCCCCACTCTCTGAGCTGAGGTGAAGCCGAAGCAAAAGGGAGTATTTGTTTCCTTTCTGGCTGGCCGATGCGGTGCCTGAGGTGCTTTGGGGCCGAAGAGGTTCTGCTTTGACTTTGGTTGAAGCGGTTCCCTCATTTGATGTAGACGGAGCGCGCTTGAGGAATCATAACCTTGATGCGGGCCGATGCACTCTCTGTGAAAGTGTTTTGAGGACGAGGCGATGCGCTTTTCTCTTTCCAGTAGATGATGTGGTGAATTCTGATGGAAAACTGGCCTGTTTCATCATCATTTGCTGGGGCCGAAGAGCTCCTTCGTAACTTTTTGGCCGCAGCGATAACCTTGTTTTATGAAGAGATGATGGTTGATTCCGCCCATGTGGACGATGCGGCTGCACGCATTTGATTTGCCATACAGCCGAAGTGTTTTTGACTTGTGGGTTCTTGCTTCGGTGAGCCGACGAAGTCTCCCAGTGTGCGTAGCCGTTGTGCGCTAGGTTTTGCATTTCTGGATTTTGATTTTTGTGCTCTGTAGCCGATGCGATCCGTAATGCTATTGAGGTGAATTGTTCGTCTTTTGTTATTGGTGAGCCGTAGCGAATCCTCTGTGCATTGAGGCCGTTGCGCTCCATTTTATGCTGTTTTCCTTTCCCTGTAGCCGATACAGTCCCCTAGCCCCCCACTCCTTTGGCCGGAGAGTATTTGAGGCACAAGGGAGTCATGATGTTCTCGAGCCGATACGGTACCCCATGCGTTAGTCGTGAGTCCAACCCTTAGGCGAACCTGTCCAAGGTAACCCTGTGGGAGAACCCTTGGACGAAGGCCGCGATACCAGGGTCATCATCAAACGATGTGCGCGTGAGTAGCCGTAGCGGTACTTGTGGTTCTTAGGGTCACTTTGGGGCCGTAGAGCGTTTTTGGCTGATGCAGCCAGTCCTGTTGGTAAGTTGGGCCGTAACGAGTTTTTCCTTGCTTTTGAGTGCGTAGGCCGGTGCCCACCCTAGTTTTGGGGCTTGTTGGGCCGTAGCGGTGGCCTCAATGGAATGTGAAAAGACATGTGTTGATTGGTTCTGGGAGGGGTGCCGCTGAGGTGACGACTAGGAGGTTGCCACGTGTAGTGACCGTTGGAGGGGGTGCCTATAAATACCCCTTAACCCCGAGGCGGTACCTCATTTGCGATCTTACTGAGTAACGAAGTGTTGCCCCTTTGTTTCTAGAGAGAGAAAGCTCCCGAAGTTTCTTCAAGTGTTCATCCACCTTCCCCAAATCTTCAAATCTTCAAAGGTCAGATTCGTGTTTGCTCTTTGCTATTTTCTCATACTTTGCTTCCTAGGGGGTAAGATCTAGTGTTTGTAGGAAAACCGCTTTGATTCGAACAACCTTCCTTAGAAATAGGTTTTAGATGTTATGCCATTTCCTAACGGCCGTAGCGTTCCCTCCCCCATTGATTTGACAGCCTCGTTGGACGAAGAGGATTGGCCCTTTGACGAGGACGACACGCCTCCTCATATCAATCTTCAACTTGTTGACGAGTTCGCGGCGGAGATGGAGAACACCGCCGATTATCGCACCTCGGTGGACGAGGAGAGACTCAGCAATGACGCGGGTGCTCAGAATTCAAGCGAGGACGAGGCGACGTCAAGTTCGCCTCTGAGGGGAGATGAGGCTCCTTCAGCCAATATCCCTTGCCCTCCACCAATATCGTCCGTAGCGGGGAAAGGCCCCTCGACTCACGGGACGAAGAGACCGTATCGGCGGAAGAAGCGAGAGGGAGTTCCTCAGGGGTGCTCGCAGCTCGACCTTAGCAATCTTTACATTATTCGGCCGGAGGGTCTCTCGGCGAGTATCATGTTGCGCAGTTGTATGTTGGTCCTTACGGCCGCGTGCGGGCCCCTAAGCCGTCGGACCATGTGCTGAATCCTCCTCCTGGGTACTTTGGGGTGTACCCAATGAGCTTTGCCAAAGGGTTGAGGTTCCCCTTGCACCCTTTTATTAGGGAATATTTGAACATGGTGGATCTTCCTCCGGCCCTGCTGACCCCCAACAGTTACTCGCTGATCATCGGCTTCCTGATCCGCTGCAAAGAGTTGGGTTTTTCGCCGACGACCGCTTTGTTCACGAATTTATACCGGATAGGCCGAGGGAGCCACCAGAATTGTGCTGGGTATGCCACCCTGCAACATGTAAGTGGGAAGAGAACGTTTGAAGACCTTCCTTCGTCCATCCATGGCTTGAAAGCCAAGTTCGTATTTGTTACTCTGGGTAAGGGGGGTTTCTTTCCTTCTGTTGGTCACGACGGCGTGTTCCAGTTGCACAATCCGCCATGGGATGCCGAGATAAGTAACCAAGTAGAGGCCTTCATCAAGGGCGGGCCGAGGAGCATAAAGACGTATGTTACAGAGTATAGAATGGCCGCCCTCGGATTTGTTAGATATTACTGTCTTGGTGATGTGGACGATGACCTCTGGCCGAAGATGGAGGGGTCTTATGAACAGGCCGACGGTCCCTCGCTTGGTGTCCCTGCTGAAGCCGAAGGTTGTCCTTCGTCTACTTATCCTTCTCGTAGTATTTTACTTGTTCTTTGCTAATGTCTTGTTTTCCTTGTGTTTCGCGCAGGTTTCATCATGGATCACATGTCTTTTATGGCTCGAGCTGCCAAGAAGGCCGACGCGGAGCTCAAGGCCGCCCAAGCTGCCGAGGCAGCAAAGAAGTCTGCAAGCTGTTCTCAGGGAGGTGGTGAGGCCGTCAAAAAGTCTGCCGCCAAGAAGAAGACTAAGAGGGCTGCCGATGAAGGCCAAAAGACTCTGGCCGAAGCCGGCCTGAACGTGGTGCAGGCCTCGAAGAAGACGAAGAAGGTCCCTGCTAGTGATGAGGCCGGTGCTCCCTCCGCCCAAATTGCTGAGGCTGCCCATCCAGCCAAGACCCTTCCCCTGGTAGATCTGGATGAGGGGCCCTCTTCGGCCATGGTCGCCACGGCCTCCCGCGTGGCTCCTTCTACGGCCGTCGTTGCTCGTCTAGAGGAGGCCCTAGCCAAGGGGACGTACGAGGTCACCGTACGGTACCCTGTGAAAGGCGGTCTCTTTAACGAGACCGTTAGTGGTGACGATGTGCTTGCTCAAGCCATCCCTGACTATGACCGGCAGTATCTCCAACGCCAAGGCAACCATGTCTGGCTATACGATGGAGGGCTTGACTACGTCGTCCAGGTAAGATATCTTCCCTTATGATTTCTCCCTTGCTTTGGTTTCTTGTCCTTTGATTTCAAATTCTGCTTCATCCAGGGTGCCCTGATACTAAGGGAGCAACACTGGAGGCAGGAGGCTGAGATAGAGCGCCTGAGGAAGGTGGAGGCAAAGGCCGTCTCGGCTGATGAGGCCCTCCAAGATTTGAAGGACAAGGCCAAGACGGCGGAGGATGAAATGAAGCTTCTCCAATGCCAGCTTTCTGAAGCCGAGGTGGCCCGGAAGAAAGCCGATGAGGCCGTTGCCGCGGCCATCCAGAGAGCCGAGGAGGCGGAGCGGCTCAAAGCCGATGCTGAGAAGGCCGCTGAAAAGGCCGTAGCTGACTTCAAGGCTGACGGGTGGAAAGCCGAAGACGAGCTCCCCTTCTGCTATAAGGTGGTAGCTGAGAGGCTAACTGATTGGACGACGAAGGATCCTGCCGGCGAGGCCTTCTGGATGAGTGAGATGCGGGTCTTCTATAACTGCGGCCAGTACAGAATGCAAAAGCTGATCTACCGGAATCTTCGTCGTCGCTTTCGCAAGATGAGGCCGAGGGGTCTAAGTCTCCCCCGGAGAATGAAGAATCCCGAAGAGGAGATGAAGCTCCCTCTGGCGGAGAGGCAGCCTCCGATCCTTAGCTCGGACGAAGAGGAGGAGCCATGGAGCGATAGTGATGATTATCTGCTTGACGACCTTGCGGACTCGAAGGCCGATGAGGATGATGGAGGCGACGACGATGCTAGTAGCGACGATGAAGAAGGCATCGGCCATAGTAAGGAGCAAGCTGATGAGGCTACTTAGTTTGTATATATTTTGCCTTTTATTGGTCTGAGTAGCCGTAGCGCTCAAACGTATGTAATGGCCGTAGTGCCCTCCTTTTGTATCTTCGCATCTATTAATGATAAATCTTTTCTTCATCATGTTTCTCTCGTCGTCTTTGTAGTTATGCATGCTTGCCCTTTGATGTAAGTTTTCTCGCACTTAAAATGGTTGTAGAAAAGTGGTGAAAAGTACGAGTATCGTCTCCACAGGGACGGACAAAAGGGAAATAAAGATTAACTAAACTTAGCGATTAAAAAGAAATAAATAAAATAAAAGTGCAATTGTGCGAGATTGGTTGATTGATTAAACTAAAACTAATGCTAATGAGCGAATAAAAAGATTTGGTTTTCCTTAATTAATGACTAAGGGAACAGGAATTGATTCCAGGGTTAACCAGATTTCTGGCAGAACAGGCCTAATCACATGAATTTAATTTAATTGAGCCTAGCTAATCATTACTAAGTTCTTACCTCTCTCGCGGCGTAGAGTACAATAATTTAGGGGTCCAGGCTGATCTCTCATGCGACAAGATCCTAAATTATTGCCAAAACAAACGAGCTTACGGCCCCTTAATCGCTACTAATCTCTTAGCGAACGATTAAGTGTGTGTGAATGTGTCCTAGAACAAATTAGATCTCTCTTAATTTATTCTATAAGCAATTGTAATTCTAGTGGCCATCTAGGTTACAAGAGATATCAGTTAAATTATTCATACACAAATTAAACGGCATTCATGCAATTAAACCGACAAGAATCTAGCCATACATCATGATTAACCCCTTCATCAACCCCAAATCCCTAATTAAACTACTCACTCCTCATAATTGACGAATCAAAAGAATTGGGATGAATAGAAATAATTGTCATTAATTAAAGAATTGAACTTACAAAGAATCCCAGGTTCTTGGATTAAACAACGTAAAAACGCAGGTAAAACTCGTCCCTAGGCCTCTCTCTAAAGTTCGTAACCCTCAAAAGTGGGCATGGAGGCCTTATTTATAGAAAACAGTGAATTCGGGTCGAATTAGGACAAATCGCGGCCAGGCACGGTGCCAGGCACGATCGTGCCTGCGACCGTGCCTGCGGAAGATGCCCGTAATTCGCGTCCAGGCACGGCGTGCCTAACTGCCAGGCACGATCGTGCCTGGCCTCCAGTAGCTCGGTTCCTCGATCAATGCCAGGCACGGCGTGCCTGGCCTCCAGTAGCTCGCAGGATAATTTCGCATCAGGCACGGCGTGCCTAACTCCAGTCACGACCGTGCCTGACCCTATTCTTCATTTTTTTCTTCGTTTTCTTGCTCCCAATGCTCCCGGATGCCTACGAGGTCGATCCAAATGCTCTTTTTTCACCAGAATTTCGTCGCGAATCTCCCGGTGGCCTCCAAATCTTCCAAATCCTTGTCGAATGCCTTCAAATCCTTCCCGAATGCCTCTCAAGCGCCGATTGCCGGACTCTAACTTCTTCAAATCAACTCAAATGCAATGAAACTCGATCCAACGCCTGCTAAACACAACTTGAGCCAAAATTGAGACTTGCAACGCCTTAAAGCCAGGACAATCATCAAAATCCGACCCGAACACGCATCAAATGCGTGTCTAAATACGGACTTATCAGACTCCCCCACACTTAAGCTTTTGCTTGTCCTCAAGCAAATCGAACAACGGGACTTACGATAATCACCACACGGAATTTAAAATAGTTAGCATGCATACGTAGTTAACGGGATATTCACAGGACATACAATTTAAATTAAGAAAATTCTTCCCTAAACTACACCTTTGTACTCAAGCTAAACTATTTGACATAATTATTCACAACATCCTCAAAGTAATGACAGCATACACCAATAAGCTAGCTACTGATCAGAAGGACTTGTGAATGTGATGGTGAATGGTTAATGATAATAGTCCCTTTATTTTGAGAGATAGGAAAATTCTAACAAAGACTTAATGTATTTAGGAACTTCAGGGTTATTCTTGGGGACAGGGAACTCAGTAGGCCACAAATTAGGAACAATCATTTAAACCTATGCAAAGAGTAGACATGGTGTACAACTAAGCTAAACCGTCTCGGCACTTTTGTGCTTTGACGTATACTTGAAGTACGCGGAGGACTAAAGCTAATTTTTCAATAGCCTCCAAGTTCATTGATTAAGTTTAGTTTTCCTTGTCATGTTGGCACGAGAACGCCATTTCTTTCGAAAGATACCCAAGTCTCATCTTACGCTTTTTGACCGGGGCTCCCATTCCCTTTTTCGCAAAGTAAGAGGTCTAGCTATATTAATTTTTCACCTTTCGGATTCTCACTAGACATTACCCCATTCTAATCTCGGCCTCACCAAGGAAAAATAGCAATTTAAGGTTCATTTATTTAAAAGTGAATCCATGCCTACAATGCAATCCTCGAAAGTATCATATTCCTAAAAAGTGACTGCTCTTACCCCATTTGGGGCATAGGAACAGCGCCAAAAATGGCTCCTACACAAAATTCCCCAAACTTAACAAATTATTCCCTTAATTCCCTAAACATCAAGACTAAGTCAGAAATATTCACGGGTAAGGAAACAGGCCATTTGGCTATGGAGCTCAATTAATTGGGTAACAATAAACGGTCAGGCTCAAAATGGCTTCTCCTAAAGGGTTCTTTCAGGTGGGGTGGATGATTATTGAAAAATTCAATGGGTGACTAATGCCTTCATCCTCTCAACAACTAGATTATAGTGCAAGCAATTTAAGCCTAAACACTTCAAAGATGTTCTAAAAGCATAGTCAAAACGCTAGCCAGCTCAAAAAGACACAGTTTAAAGAAAAATTTTCAAAAATTTTGCATGACTTTCCTATGAATATACAACTAACACATGCGCATGCTAACTCTAATAAATCTCATGTAACAACCACTGCCCGAATGCCCAATTCACTCCCCCACACTTAAACTTTGGCATCGCCCTCGATGACCAAATATGCATTATGTACTAGGGGTAAAGAGGAAAGGGTCACGCGTGCTCAAAAACAACTCAAGTTAACATTATGCATCGAGTTCAAAGAATCGTGGAAACTCCCCTATCGCGTTGGTCAGTCAGGAACAGAATTGGGTCTTGATTCGCACGAACACATTCATCCACTAAGCTGCACACATCATTAACACAAAGCAAAGCACAAAATAAAGAGTTAATGTGAAAGAGTGAGAGTGTGAGTGTGATAGTGTTTACGGTACAGTCATCCAACAGTATAATGATACAGATGCTAGCAGAGGACAGTCTAAATGACATCTAATACTCGGGAGGGGGTGGCGGTGGATAGGCGTCAAAGAACGAACTCCAGCTAGTCTCCATGGAAGTGAGTCTCTCATCAATCCGGGTGTACTGAGACTGGAGCTGTGAATAATGGAGTGTCTGGTCCTCCCTCATCTCTCTGTAGAAGTTCTGCTGCTCGAAGCGCATCTGATCAAATCTCTCGTGCTGCTCTGCAGACAGCTGCCGATACACAGCATCCTGGTGCGCATGCATCCCCGCCCAAGAATCCGGAAAAGCTGTGCCGTAGGGGGGTGCATCGTATGGAACCTCGTGGGCAGCTGCCTCCATCTCTACATCATCATCATCATCAACGTCGTCGTCATCATCATCAGCTCGCTGTCCTCCTCCTCCTACTGCTGCTGCCGGCTGTGTCCTCCTCCTTGCCACGCCAGTGTTAATCTCGGGAAGCCGGGTCAAAGAAACAAAATTGGAGCTCTCCTCCATCCTCAGATAGGGGCTGGGGTTATCTCTTTAAAACGCGGGGGTATTCTTGTAAATTCGCCCAGGCACGATCGTGCCTAGGCCAGACACGATCGTGTCTGGCAGGCAGTGGGTACGCTTCTCTCGCGTCCCAGGCACGATCGTGCCTCCAGCCAGACACGATCGTGCCTGGCTGGCAGTGGCCTCGCGTGTTTTCCCCCTTTGCAGGCACGGCGTGCCTGCCCAGGCACGACCGTGCCCGGCAAAAATCAACATTTTTTTTTGTGGTTTTTGTGGTTTTTTTTGCAAAGCAACAAAACTAAACTACTGAAGCAAAAATTAAGCCCGGGTTGCCTCCCGAGATGCGCTATTTTTAACGTCGTTTGCCCGACGCAACTATGCACTCATCTTTCCAAATTCATGACAAAGTGTAAGGAATAAATGTAATTAGATTTTGATGATGCTATAGGATTAGAAAGCTAGAGTACCCCCAAATTAGATTTTATGTATTAGAATTTTCAATTGTAAGTATTAGTGTAGTCGACGATCAGAGTTGCTCTATTTTGGATCAGATCAGAAGTGCATCAGAACTGCTCTACCAGACTTGCTCTATGAGAACTGCTCCATCAGAGTTCTCTTACCAGAAGTCCATCAGAGTTGCACCATGAGAGTTGCTGATAAACTTGGACATCTGATAGCCAATGAGATCTACAGATCAGAGGGACTCATCAGCGAACCTATCAGAGTCAGAGTTCAGTCAGAGATCAGAACTCCATCAGAACTCAACTCATCAGATAGCCATCAGAATCCAACATATCAGAAGAGCCTGATCAGAGCCCGACTAACACTTAGAAGATTTCAAGCAACATCCAACAGCTATGAATCCAACGAGTAAAAACATCCAACGGCTAGAAGACTGTGCATGAAAGGAAAGCATTTAATGCACATTAAATGAGCCTGATACGCTGAAGGATTGATTGCAAATGATTGACCAAGGAATCCGGGAAGATATATTATAAAAATAGAAACCTTCCAAAACGGCGGTCAAGTCAACAGTACGCGCATTTAATGCAGTTGTCTCCTCCTCCAACGGGCAGACAACCTCAGTATATAAGCTACACACCGAAGATCAGGAAAACAACTTTGCTACAACTTTTGCTCATCATCATTCAAGCTTTCTTGAGATTCAAATCCTACAAACTTCAAAAAGACTAGCTTAAGTTGGGAAGATTCAAACTCCAAATCTCTCATCCCCAACAAACAAGCAAAGTTCATCCTGTTCTTCAACACTTCAAGAACTTCATCAAACATCATTTGTAACGAAGTAAGTTGGAGGAAAAACTCTGTTTTTCAAAGGATCTTCTGAAAAGAAGGGCGTCCAAGTAACTGCAGTAGTGAAGTGGTGATACTTCCGGGAAGCTGAGTGAAAGGACCAGCCATCAGGACGTGGAACTGCATCCTGGGTGGCAGCTAGACTTGAAGAAGGCGTGGAGAACTTCTTAAGTGCTAGGAACTAAGCTTTGTAACCGATCTACTTCAAAGCTAGTGGAACAGTGGACTAGAGGAACGAGTTGTTCCTTGAACCACTATAAAATATCCGGTGTCATTTACTTTACTGCAATTTACATTTCTGCACTTAGGATATTAACTGATTAACTCTAAGACTTGGAATCTGTGTTCAGCAGATCTTGTTTTCAGAGTTATCAGAAAGGCATTTGCCTTAGTATTTTTCTGAGGCTACCCGGACAGATCAGAATCCGCTGCCAAGGCCAGTTCTGATATCAGAACCAGCCTTTCTCTGTCATCAGAATCAGACCTTCTCTGATAAGTCACTTCGGACTTAGAGAAAATTTGAAAAACCAACCAGTCTATTCACCCCCCCCTCTAGACTGGTTACCATATTTAACGGGACCAACAAGTAGTATCAGAGCTTCCTTGTTCTTGTAATCTTTTAGGTTACTCTCTGAACAAAGATCCACTTGTACTTAGCCTCTATTTATTTGTTATTATGGATAACTCTCTTGCAAAGCACCTCATGTTTTCAGATCAGAAGTATGATGACTGGAAGATCAGAATGAAAGCGCACCTCTGCGCTCTTCATGATGAAATGTGGGAAGTCCTTGAAGAAGGACCTTTCACCAAATTTATAAAGGTGAATACTGAGCATACTATTGACAGGACTCAGCCTGAGATGATTGAGAAAGCCAGATCAGAATGGACAAAGGAAGAGAGGAGACAGTACAATCTTGACAATATTGCCAAAGATATCCTCTACAAAGCCATCGACAACAGATACTTCAACAGAATCAAGAAGTGTCGAACTGCCAAAGAAATATGGGACAAACTTGATCTCATAGGAGCAGGTGATGAACAAGAGAGAGACAACAAACTGACAATAGCTATGAAGAAGTTTGATGACTTCAAACTTCTACCTGAGGAATGCATAGCTGAGATGCATGCCAGACTTCTGATTCTTACCAGTGAGATATCCGAGCTTGGGAAGGAGCTCACAGTTAAAGAAGTCAACCTGAAGATTCTCAGAGGACTGCCCCCAGTCTGGAAGATGAAGGTTGTTGCTGTCCAAGAAAGCAAGGACATCAAAACCTATCCCACAGAGAAACTGATATCTGATCTCAAAGCTTATGAGTTTGAGATGCATGATGAGAAAGAAGAAGTGCCAGATGAGAGAACCACAACTGCTCTTACTGCCAGCACTTCTAAGGCTACAAATTTTGATCCCTCAACTCTTCTATCTGATGAATATATGGCTGCCTTTGCCAGAAAATTCAGAAAATTTATGAAGAAAGATGGAAGGAGTCCATCTTCCATCAGAAGACCACATCAGAAGACCAAATCTTCTGAAAGCAATGGAGAGTACCTCTGCTACAACTGCAGACAACCTGGGCACTTTAAAGCAAACTGCCCCTATCCAAGAGTGTCCAAGAAACAAGGACATGAAGAAGAAAAGAAACCAGATGATCAACACAGAAGAAGAAGAGCATTTTTCTCAGAACAAGCTGAGAGAGATCCACTTTCTGAATCAGAGTCCAGCTCAGACTCCGACTCTGATGAAGCTTTCTGCTGCTTGGATGCAGAAACTGAAGACCTTTGCCTCATGGCACAATCAGATGATGAGGTATGCTCTACTTCTGACTCTATTTCTTCTTCGGTAGGCACAGCCTTAAATGATGATCCAATGTCATCATTTTGGGAAGAGTTCCAAACTATCCAAGCCACTTATTCTTCTGTTAAAGATGAGAACAGTAGGCTGAAAGTTGATATCTCTGATCTAAGGAAAGAGACTGAGTGCAAACTTAATCTCTTAACTAAGGAAAGAGATAGACTGAAGGCTGAAAATGAGTCTCTTCTTAAAAGAATAAGAGACATTGAAGGACTTGAGAGTAAATATAATAGTCTTCTGAAGATGCAATCTTCCATGAAGAATATTGGTGACTCTCATAACTTCACCTCTGGTCTTGGATATGATGAACCAGAGTCTGGTGAGCCTTCTGTAAGGCCTAGCACCCGAGTTGCTAAGGCTAAAAAGGTCATAGTGCCACAGACTCTGAGCCCCAATTGCCATGCTAGTACTTCTGGTACTAAAGTTGTTCATGAGAAGGTCATACCAGAGAAACAAACTCTAAAGGCCAAACCAAAACAAAGTTTGAAAACTAATGAACCTGGCAGACACTCTAACAAAAGGAAAAGTTTTCAGAACAATAATAATCAACGGCCTAACTCTATCAGACAATCTCATGACAATGGTATCAGAAACTGCTATCAGAAAGGCAGATATCAAGAGAAGATTAACTATAGGCAGAAGAGGTTGTCTGGTCAACCTCAGAAGCCTAAAGTTAAGCGCTCCTCTGATCTTGATAGCATATGGGACTTCTTTCCAACAAAGAAGGCTATGCAGAAGTATGCAAACAGAAAGCATGATCCTCACAAGCATCTGCCCAAAGTGAATCATACATCTGTTTACTACGACTACCAGGTGGACAATGGGTACCATCCACCAAGGTTTCAGTTAATGAGACCAAAATGGTACCAACTACCAAAACTGCATTACCCTCCAGGACCCAACATTGCTTGGGTACCTAAATCTTCCTTTTAATCTTGCAGGAACTGTGTGCTGGAGCCATCTCAGAAAAAGAATGGTATATTGACAGTGGATGCTCCAGACACATGACAGGTGACAAGAGTTGCTTATCAGAGTTCCAGAAAATCAATGGACCCAGAGTCACTTTCGGTGGAAATGACAAGGAAGGGCAAACAAAAGGAAGAGGGAAGCTGATCAAGAACCAGATAATCATTGAAGATGTCTCATATGTCAAAGGTCTAAAGTTCAACTTGCTGAGTGCTAGCCAATTCTGTGACAAAGGCTACACAGTTGAATTCACCAAGACCTTATGCTATGTCAAGCATGAGACAACCAAAGAAGTGGTTCTTACAGCCAAGAGAAGGAAGAACATCTATGTTGTTGACTGGCAAACAGCAAAAGATGGAACCTGTCTGATAGCAAAAGACAATTCAAAGCTAAGCTGGGACTGGCACAAGAAGCTTAGCCATCTGAATTTCAAAACCATCAACAAACTGGCAAGGGAACACATTGTAGATGGTCTGCCTGACATTGTCTACAAGAAGGAGACCCTCTGCAGTGCTTGTCAAAAAGGAAAACAAGTGAAGACCTCATTCAAACCCATAGCTGGAGACATTTCTACTTGTCCTCTAAATCTGATCCATATGGATTTATTTGGACCAGTTGAAACTCCTAGTGTTGGTGGAAAAAGATATACTCTTGTTATGGTTGATGACTACTCAAGATACACTTGGACTGTGTTCCTAACCAAGAAGAATGAAACTCTTCAGAAGTTGCCATCTCTGCTAAAGCAACTCCAAACTGAGAAGAATATGAAGGTTAGAACAATCAGATCTGACAGAGGAACTGAATTTGTCAACAAAGTGATCAAGGACTTCTGTGATCAGAATGGCACATTCCATCAACTTTCTGCTGCCAGAACACCCCAACAAAATGGTGTTGCAGAAAGAAGGAACAGAACACTGAAAGAAGCTGCAAGAACTATGATTGCAGAATCAGGACTGCCCATCAGATACTGGGCTGAAGCAATCAACACTGCATGCTACACTCAGAACAGAAGCATGATCCACAAAAATCATCAGAAGACCCCCTACGAGCTGTGGAAAGGAAGAAAACCGAACATCAGCTACTTCCATGTATTTGGATGTAAGTGCTATATCCTAAACAATGGAAAGGAGAATCTGAAGGTATTTCAAGAAAAAGCTGATGAAGGTGTGTTCTTAGGCTACTCAAGTTCAAGCAAAGCCTACAGAATACTTAACAGGAGAACTCTACAAGTTGAAGAATCCATTCATGTCAAATTTGATGATGGTACCTCTGCAGAAGAATTATCAGAAATTCTGCAGAAGATCAACCTTGAAGACAAGGGAGCAGAACTATCAGAAGAGGTCATCAACAATCCTATATTCTCAACTCCTCCTACCAATCCAGTTCTGATAGACAAAGATGAAGATGAAGGTGATGTATCAGAAGATGAACCATCAGAATTGCCTAGACAGCAACTGACAGAACCTGATCTAACTTGGTTAAGAGACCATCCTCCTAATCAAGTGATTGGTCAAGTTACCAGTGGTGTTAGAACCAGATCTGCATCAAGAAGAGAAGCCATGTTCACCTGCTGCATATCTCAAATGGAACCAATGTGTGTGGAAGAAGCTCTAGAAGATTCAGACTGGATCAATGCAATGCAAGAAGAGCTTACACAGTTTGAAAGGAATGAAGTATGGAAACTTGTTCCCAGACCAAAGCATCAGAATGTCATTGGAACCAAGTGGGTATTCAAGAACAAAGCAGATGAAGAAGGCAACATTGTAAGGAATAAAGCAAGGCTTGTAGCAAAGGGATACTGTCAAGAAGAAGGCATAGATTTTGATGAAACCTTTGCACCTGTTGCAAGACTGGAAGCAATCAGGATATTCCTAGCCTATGCTGCCTACAAGGACATCAAAGTATATCAAATGGATGTCAAGAGTGCATTTCTGAATGGAGAACTTGAAGAGGAAGTTTATGTTGAACAACCTCCAGGTTTTGTCATTTCTACTCAATCTTCTTGTGTCTACAAGCTTAGAAAGGCCCTTTATGGTCTTAAGCAAGCTCCCAGAGCTTGGTATGACACATTGTCCCTATTCCTAGTGAACCATGGGTTTACTAAAGGAAAGGTGGACAAAACTCTATTTCAAATTTCTGTTGCTAATCATATTCTGTTAGTGCAAATTTATGTTGATGACATTATATTTGGAAGCACTAATCCAGAGTTATGCAAGAAATTTTCTCAAGTTATGCAGAAGAAGTTTGAAATGAGCATGATGGGAGAACTCAGTTACTTTCTTGGATTACAAGTCAAACAAGTACCAGAAGGCATCTTTATCAACCAAGGAAAGTACACCAGAGATCTCATCAAGAAGTTTGGAGTAGATGGAAAATCTTCAGTCAAAATTCCTATGAATGCATCTCAAGGAATTGGACCAGATGATGAAGGAAAGGATGTTGATGCAACAACTTATAGAGGAATCATTGGATCTCTCCTCTATCTAACTGCAAGCAGACCAGACATAGCTTTTGCAGTAGGAATCTGTGCCAGATACCAATCAAAGCCCAAGGAGAGTCATCTAGTTGCTGCTAAGAAGATTATCAGATATATCAAAGGAAATCCAAACGCAGGACTATGGTATCCCAAGGGAGGTAATTTTGAACTAATTGGTTATTCTGATTCAGATTTTGCAGGTTGTAGATTGGACAGGAAAAGTACTTCTGGTCACTGCCAATTGTTAGGCGGGAGACTTGTCTCCTGGTTTAGCAAGAAGCAGAATTCAATCTCAACTAGCACTGCTGAAGCTGAATACATTGCTGCTGGAAGCTGCTGTGCTCAATTGCTCTGGATGAAGCAACAACTCAAGGATTATGGAGTGCAAGCAAAGGAGATCAAGCTGTTATGTGATAACACAAGTGCTATTGCCATCACTCAGAATCCTGTGCTGCATTCAAGAACCAAGCATATTGAGATCAGACATCACTTCATCAGAGATCATGTGGAGAAGAAGCATATCTCAATTGAGCATGTTCCAACTGAAGACCAGCTTGCAGATATCTTGACCAAACCTCTCTCTGAGGCAAGGTTTAACAAGTTGAGAGAAGAATTGGGAATGATGGATGATCTTCCCAGAGAAACATGAATCAGAGTTGCAGAAGTATCAGATGTGGATTCATCAGAACATCCCATCTCTGATATCTAAGCTCTTATCCATCAGAAGCTTGAATCAGAATTGCAAGGTTCAGACTTGCAAAAGTCAGAGTTGCAGGAAGGATCAGACTTGGTATTCATCAGAGGACCCTATATCAGAATACCCCTTCTCTGATATATGGACTGATATTCATCAGAGTGGCTGTGGACTTAGAAAAATTTTCTAAACTACGGGCGAGGCTGTTCAATAAACCGGAAGTTACTATTTTACCCCCGGTAATTATTACCATATTTGGAAAACGGCTTTCCGCCCACATTCCATTAAATGCGACCTCGAAACCGCAAATTATATCAAACGTCCACTAACCCGAACTCATATATACTCAGTTTGTAAACCTAAACCACCATTGCATCTTATCTCTCTTCGTTTTCAAGCTTTCTGAACTCTCAAAACCTCAAATCTCAGAAATTTCTTAATCCCTACCCAAAAATGAAGTTCATCAACATCACCGATCTTACTGATGCTGAAGCAAAAGCTCTAGTAAGCAATATTGTCACCGGAATGAAGGTCGACATGTCTTCATTGCCATTGTTGGCAGAAAACCAGAAAACGATGAAGGCGGTCATCGCCGGGATGAATGACTCCCAACTGAGCAAAATTGTGGCTCATCCTTACGAGCACTTCAGCAACATTGACGTAGCTGAATTCTATCTGAATGCCTTCGTCTCCGACAACGTTATCCACTCTCAGGTTCAAGGCAAGAATCTAACGATCGATGCTGACGCTCTAAACGAGTTCTTTGGCATTCAACTCGACTCCCAGGACATAAACACTCCAAATCTCATTGATCTTGAAGATGTAAATGTCTCAGTCGAAGCCTTTGTTGACACCTACTGCCGGGAGGATGCCACAAGAGTTGACAAGCTCTACATGAAGAAGAATGTCCTCAAGAAGGACTTCGAAAGGCTAATGAGCATCATGCACAGATGTTTATGGTGCAAGACTGGGTCAACTGACCAGATGAACAATGCCAACTCCAAGGCCATCTATGCTGTTCACAGGGGAATGAACATCAACTGGGGAAAGGTACTGTTCCAGTCCATCTCTGAATCTGTGTCTAAGAAAGACAAGAAGACTGGCCTCTTCTCAACCAAGATGGGACATGGACTTCTGATCTCCAGACTCCTATCCAATGTCAACATAGCGCTACGAGAGGCTACTGAGGTCAACCACATGAAGACCATCTTCCTCACAGCCTCCCCCAAATTCAATGTGGCCATTGCTGCAGAACTGAAGAAAACCAGCAAGCATGAGCAGAACAGGGAAAAAGTAGTTGAGAAACCCAAGGCTGTCCCCAAGAAGACCACTACAAAGGCGGCAACCACCTCTGAGCAACAAGAGGTAAAGCCTGTTCAAACTCCAAAGAAGAAGAGAACTCCGAGGTCTAAGATTGCCTCCTCTGAGAAGATTGCATCAGAAGAGGATGCATCAGAAAAGGAGAGATCAGACTCGGCTCCTAAACTCTCTCCTTCAAAGAAGCAGAAGCAAAAGAGGAGAAGAAGAGCAATCATCAGAAGTGACTCTGATGACTCTGCTTCTGATCACATGCAAAGGAAGAGGAAGAAAGAGAGCACTTCTCATACGAAGTCAGACACTCAGGGGGAACCTGAGCCAAAGTCTCACCTCTCATCCGTACCAGACATGCCTCTGATGACTCCATCAGAAGTTCATCAAGCATCCCCTGTCAGAGAACCTACCACAGAGTTTCATAAGGCTCTGGATAAGCAGTTTGAGCGTGTGTTAGCTTGGAGAGAATGGAGAATGGGTCCCCTTCAGAAGATTCTTCAATTCTTCCCCTACTATGAAGCTGAGGAAGTTGAAGTCCTCAAGTGGGTGGGAACAGATGATGTCTCACAATGCTTTGACATTGAATTTCTCGAAGCTATTCTAGAGAAGAAGAAAGCCAACTGCAAAGGCAAGGCTATTCTGATATCCAGCTCACCAGAGGAGCATATCAAGCCTCTATCTGAGCATGAAACTCCCATCTTTGAAGAATGGCTCATAGAAAAGAAGAGGAAGGAATCGCTGAGAAAGTATCCTTATCTCCCTCACTTCCATGGAGAACCATCTTCTGTCAATGATCTAGCTCTGACAATGAAGAATCTGATCAGAGAATGGAGAGCATCTCATTCTGAAGAAACCACTCTTGAGGTAATCCCTAACTCTCCATCTCCATCTCTTCAAATTGTAACAGAATCCCATACCTCACCTCCCAAATCCCCCTCACCTAAACCAGTCACACTAACCACAACTCCACCCCCATCTCCTCCTCAACCTCAGCATATCCCATCTCCAACACCCAAGAAATCACCCTCTCCATCACCTAAGAAACCATCTTCACCTACTACCTCACCCAAGAAATCCACCACACCCAAACCATCCTCACCTTGTCATCAGATTACCCCCATTAGAAGCCGCTCACCCTCACCTCCTCCTCCTTCACAACAACAGAGAACCTCAACCCCTTCACCCAAGAAGCCCTCACCCAAACAACCTTCACCCTGCAAATCCCTTACCCCCATCAGAAACCGATCTCCTTCACCTCCTCCTGCTCCACAACATCTGATATCCCCTAACTCTCATCAAACTTCTCCTCATCAGCAATCCAATCATCAGAACTCTCCGCAAGCTCCTACACAGCAATCATCTTCTCCTTCAAAAATGCCAGCACAAACTCTTGTCACAGGCTCTGCTCCATTTCAACACTTCATGACAGACATAAAGCAGGCTGGGAACCAAATTGGCAAAGGAATGGAAAAGCTCCTGGAAGCTGAGTATGAGACTGATGCTCATCTCACCAGAGTCAGTGAACATCTCACCAACGGCATCAATATGCTGCTAAAGCATGTAGGCATCATTGCCACAGCTTTTGAGGTTCACAAGGACAAAACTACAGAGAGCCTGAGCAACATTGCCAAGGAGGTGGATGGAATCTCTGCCGTGTTATTTCATCACACTAAGGCCCTTGAAGAGCAAGACAAGGCTATCAAGAATATCTCTGATGCAGTAAGTGATCTTCAGTGGTCTCATGACAAAAATGCAGAACTTCTGCAAGATGTGGAGGGCATTTGCAAAACAAACAAAGAGTTTGGTCTCAAACTGATTAACAGTGGCAAGGAAAGAGATCACAAGTTGACTCTCCTTGAAGCTACTACAAAAGATATCCAGTCTGCAGTGGACAAACAGAAAGAAATCATTGAAGGACTGGCTTCTGTAACTCAGACTCTGCCAAGTGCTCTTGAAGTCATCAAGGAGAATCAGGCCTCCGAATTCTCTAAGATTGGACTCCTGCTTGGTGATCTTGCTGATGCCAAAAAGGGGGAAGATACTAGAGAACAGATCAGAACTGCAGAAGGATCAAGCACCAGAGCTCAGACTCCCATCTCTGGTACCCCTGATCCTGCTATATATTTTGAGAAAGCCAGACAGAAGCAGATTGCTGCTGGTATCCAAAGACCAACCCCTCCCAGATCCAAGAAAGGGAAGAAGACAGCCTCTACCTTCACTCTGGCTCAATGGCTTAACAGTGACCTAGCCAAGCCTGATGCAGCCCAGTTCCAAGAAATGAAGAAACATATGACCTCCTATCAGAAGGAAAATCTGATCCTAGATAAGGATGGGACGATTATCATAAACCATGGCGGGTCAATGCAAGAAGCAGAGGCTTGGTGGCGATTGAAAGTGATCCCTGGCAAGGACATCTCAGAAGCCATCAGAAACTACCTAGATTGCAAACTTGAACCTCATTGGAATGAATGTCAGAATCCAAGGAACTTGGCCTCCATCAGAACAAAGGTAAATGCTCTTCTGAAGAAGATTGACGATGCAGAAGTTCAACTAGAAGAGGAAGATTCCTAAACTCTATCCTCTTGTTGCTTTAAATATCCTTTATTAATAAGATAACCAGCTTGCCTCTATTTTGCATGGCAATTTCAAATTTTTGCATTCTGATTATTTATGCTCTGATATCTTGTGTTATTTCTTATTCTGCATATCTGATTGATTGTATCCCACTCTTACTATTTTCCTATGCCAAGTGCCCACCAAGATTTTAAATGAAAGTTTATACTTAACTTATTTTCCCTATGGTGAAAGGCACTTCTCTGGAAATAGTTTAAGGGTTTTGGCATCATCAAAAAGGGGGAAATTGTAAGGAATAAATGTAATTAGATTTTGATGATGCTATAGGATTAGAAAGCTAGAGTACCCCCAAATTAGATTTTATGTATTAGAATTTTCAATTGTAAGTATTAGTGTAGTCGACGATCAGAGTTGCTCTATTTTGGATCAGATCAGAAGTGCATCAGAACTGCTCTACCAGACTTGCTCTATGAGAACTGCTCCATCAGAGTTCTCTTACCAGAAGTCCATCAGAGTTGCACCATGAGAGTTGCTGATAAACTTGGACATCTGATAGCCAATGAGATCTACAGATCAGAGGGACTCATCAGCGAACCTATCAGAGTCAGAGTTCAGTCAGAGATCAGAACTCCATCAGAACTCAACTCATCAGATAGCCATCAGAATCCAACATATCAGAAGAGCCTGATCAGAGCCCGACTAACACTTAGAAGATTTCAAGCAACATCCAACAGCTATGAATCCAACGAGTAAAAACATCCAACGGCTAGAAGACTGTGCATGAAAGGAAAGCATTTAATGCACATTAAATGAGCCTGATACGCTGAAGGATTGATTGCAAATGATTGACCAAGGAATCCGGGAAGATATATTATAAAAATAGAAACCTTCCAAAACGGCGGTCAAGTCAACAGTACGCGCATTTAATGCAGTTGTCTCCTCCTCCAACGGGCAGACAACCTCAGTATATAAGCTACACACCGAAGATCAGGAAAACAACTTTGCTACAACTTTTGCTCATCATCATTCAAGCTTTCTTGAGATTCAAATCCTACAAACTTCAAAAAGACTAGCTTAAGTTGGGAAGATTCAAACTCCAAATCTCTCATCCCCAACAAACAAGCAAAGTTCATCCTGTTCTTCAACACTTCAAGAACTTCATCAAACATCATTTGTAACGAAGTAAGTTGGAGGAAAAACTCTGTTTTTCAAAGGATCTTCTGAAAAGAAGGGCGTCCAAGTAACTGCAGTAGTGAAGTGGTGATACTTCCGGGAAGCTGAGTGAAAGGACCAGCCATCAGGACGTGGAACTGCATCCTGGGTGGCAGCTAGACTTGAAGAAGGCGTGGAGAACTTCTTAAGTGCTAGGAACTAAGCTTTGTAACCGATCTACTTCAAAGCTAGTGGAACAGTGGACTAGAGGAACGAGTTGTTCCTTGAACCACTATAAAATATCCGGTGTCATTTACTTTACTGCAATTTACATTTCTGCACTTAGGATATTAACTGATTAACTCTAAGACTTGGAATCTGTGTTCAGCAGATCTTGTTTTCAGAGTTATCAGAAAGGCATTTGCCTTAGTATTTTTCTGAGGCTACCCGGACAGATCAGAATCCGCTGCCAAGGCCAGTTCTGATATCAGAACCAGCCTTTCTCTGTCATCAGAATCAGACCTTCTCTGATAAGTCACTTCGGACTTAGAGAAAATTTGAAAAACCAACCAGTCTATTCACCCCCCCCCCCTCTAGACTGGTTACCATATTTAACGGGACCAACACAAAGGTCACCTCACGTTCGAGTTCTAGCGGTCCTCCGTAGTATTTCTTCAGGTGATGGCCGTTAACTTTAAAACGGCCCTTCTCAGGATGATCAATCTCAACAGTTCCATACGGAAAAACTTCGCTCACTACAAAAGGACCAGACCACCTAGACTTCAACTTTCCTTTAAAAATCTTCATTCGGGGATTGAATAGCAGAACTTGATCCCCCTTACAAAACTCTTTTCCTTGCTTAATGTGCCGATCATGATAGGCTTTGGTACGCTCCTTACTAATTTTAGAGTTCTCATAGGCCATAAGCCTCCACTCATCCAACTCGTTGAGCTTCCAAAGCCGTTCACGACCTGCCAAAGACAAATCCTTATTCAGTGTTTTCAAGGCCCAGTAGGCCTTATGCTCTATGTCTACCGGAAGGTGGCACGCCTTCCCATAAACCAAGTGAAACGGAGTAGTGCCAATGGGTGTCTTATACGCTGTACGCAGTGCCCACAGCGCATCATCTAGCTTATCAGACCAATCCTTCCTATGGGTCTCAACAGTCTTCTCAAGGATGGTCTTAATGTCCCTATTCGAGTTCTCAACTTGGCCACTAGTTTGAGGGTGATAAGGGACGCCCCCTTTATGAGTGACCCCGTACTTTGCCAGAAGGCGAGTCATCGGATCATTCCTAAAGTGGGTACCCCTGTCACTTATCAACACTCGTGGCACTCCAAACCTAGAAAACAATTTTTTCAGAAAACGAATCACAACTCTAGCATCATTAGTGGGCAGAGCTTCAGCCTCAACCCACTTGGAGACATAATCCACAGCAACCAGAATGAATTTATTACCTTTAGAACCCGGGAACGGTCCCATGAAGTCAATGCCCCAAACATCAAATACCTCACAAGCCAATATAAAATTCTGGGGCATCTCATCCCTCTTGGTAACTGCCCCGGTGCGTTGACACTTGTCACATTCCTGCACAAACGTTAGAGCATCTTTAAACAACGTGGGCCAGAAGAAACCACATTCCAACACCTTACGAGCTGTCCGGTTAAAAGAATAGTGTCCCCCAGTCGGTCCGGAGTGACAATGTTTGAGAATCTCAACTCCTTCACTCAGGGGAACACATCTTCTAACAACCTGATCAGCACAAATACGAAACAAATATGGTTCCTCCCAGAAATAATACTTCAAATCAGCAAAAAATTTCCTTTGTTGATGAGGTGTATAATCAGAAGGAACAACACCCCTAACAAGATAGTTGGCGATGTCAGAAAACCAAGGCACCTCATCAACGATCCTCAACAGTCTCTCATCAGGAAAAGTACCCTCAATATCTCTCTCACTCAGGGAATCAAGAAAGGGGTTTTCTAACCTACTCAAGTGATCAGCCGCTAAATTCTCAGCCCCTTTCTTATCCCTAATCTCAATATCAAACTTTTGGAGTAGTAATATCCACCGAATCAATCTAGGCTTAGCATCCACTTTTTGCATCAAATATTTGAGAGCAGAATGATCGGTGAATATCACTACCTTAGACAAAATCAAATAAGGACGAAACTTGTCAAGAGCAAACACAACAGCAAGCAATTCTTTCTCGGTGGTAGTGTAGTTTTCTTGGGCACTATCGAGAGTCTTAGAAGCATAAGAAATAGGCTGAAAATGTTTCTCTCGACGCTGCCCAAGAACGGCTCCTACTGCAAAATCACTAGCATCACACATAATCTCAAAAGGCAAAGACCAGTCAGGAGCTACTACCACCGGTGCCTTGACCAGTTTATCCTTCAAACACTCAAAAGCCTCTAAACACTCCTTTGAGAAGTCAAACGGTGTGTCCTTCTCAAGGAGCTTAGTCATGGGTCGGGCTATCTTAGAAAAGTCCTGGATGAACCTACGGTAAAAACCTGCGTGGCCTAGAAAACTCCTAATGGCACGGACCGAAGTAGGGGGAGGTAATTTAGAAATCACATCAACTTTAGCCGGATCAACCTCAATCCCCCTACTTGAAATCTTATGCCATAGGACCACTCCTTCACTAACCATGAAGTGGCACTTCTCCCTTCGGAAGCTTCCTTGCGCCGGTTGAGGAGCTTGTTGTTGGCCTTGAGGTACCTGGGGCTGATTATAGTTTCTAGACTGCTGCTGATTTCCTTGCCCGTATTGCCCTTGCTGCTGCTGTCCGTAGGGCTGATTGTAGTAGCCCTGTCGCTGATAATACATCGCATCTACTTGCTCTACTCCAGGGGCTGCCGAGTGTGCCATCATTGTGCATTCATGTGGCGAATGGAGTCCCCCACACAAAGTACAAGAGGGACTAATAGGAACGGGGGCTACCATATTCACACTGGGCACCGAGAGAGCAAGTTCCGTCTTCTTTTGATTGTCCTCCACAGTAGTAGCAAGCTTTTGAATCAAACTGGCCAAAGCATCTACCCTTGCTGAAAGGGCAGAATTCTCACTGATCTCGTACAATCCCGGGGCCTTCTGGTGAGGTGTGTCCCGAGAACTGTACCATGAAGCATTATTAGACACAATCTTCTCCACTAATTCTTCTGCAACCTCAGATGGCAACTGAGGAAAAGCTCCACCTCCCGAAGCATCAAGCATCATCTTTCCTTCGTTGTTGAGTCCACTGTAGAAGCAAGATAGAACCTCACAATCAGTCATCTTGCCTTGAGGGCAAGCTCTTCTCAGCACCTTGAATCTCTTCAACGCCTCAGCCAATGTCTCCAAAGAACCTTGCTTGAATTCCTGTAGCTGCTTCTTCAACTTTATGGCCTTTGATGTTGGGAAATATTCTTTGATGAAGGCCTTGTGCAGCTGATCCCAAGTCTGAATGTGGTGATGTGGATTGCTATCCAACCACCTCTGCGTGTCATCCCTCAAAGAGAAAGGGAATAGTAACATCCGTACCTGATCATCATCTAGCACAAGAATCTTGAAAGTCTGGCACATCCTCAGAAATTTGGTAATGTGTGCCACTGGATCTTCCGTAGGGCTCCCTCCGAACTGATTGTTTAGGACCATATTGATCACCGCCGGTTTGATCTCGTAACGGGGTGCAGTAATTCCCGGTACCTGAATACTGTCATACTCTGTGATCTCGGGGGCTAGGAAGTCTGCAATGCTCTCTCCTTGATAGAGTGGATTGTCATGTGGAACATAGTTGTGGTATGGAGGAGCTTGATATCTCGGCTGATGAACTGGTTGTGGTCTTATGGGTTGTGGACGGATGATATTTGGCTGAGGTTGGGTTTGATGGAATTGTTGATATTGGGGTTGGAAGGGCTGATTTTGTGGCTGAGTAGGGGGTGGATTTTGTGTGACTGGCGGTTGGTTCTGTCTGGGCTGGAAGACTGGATTGTTTTGCCCTAGACCTTGCATCCCAAAAGTTTGGTTTTGAAAAGTGGTTTCAGGAGCAATAGAAGTATTTTGAAAGAGCTGATAAAGTGGTGGAAGATTTAGTTGTGGAGTGGACTGATTTTGGGGGAAGAATGGGGTACGGAGATTTTGATACCCCGGTGGTGTGTAGCATATAATGGGCACGCAACTATTTTTTTTTTACCCAAGGAAGTAGGGTGTCGAACCACAGAGAAGCGGGAAATAAAATAATTAAGCACAAACTAAGGATTAAAGTTGGGAGTGCGTTTCTTTTGATTTTTTTTTGGTTGCTTGGAAAAGTAATAAAATAAAAGTGATTGAGATGAGAGATTTTTATCAACACAAAGTTCAACCAATAGTAAGTAGGGGTAGAAATTGGTAACTAATTGTTCAATGTTTAATTGAAAGAAATAATTGCTAATTTTATTCGTAGATAGATTGTGAGAAGTTGTGGATAAATATTTTAGGACCCAACACAAGTCATCTAAAATAAGTAACTAGTCAACATTTCCCAGTGATGGCCAAAACGAGACTAGTTGTTTAAGTACAACGACAACCTTAATTATTAACTATATTATTTACCCAACCCCGTGGTGTAAATAATATAATTAAATAATTAAATTCTCCCGTAAAACTTCAATCCGGGACAAGGTAAAAGAAGTTTAACGGTGTGTTCAGAAAGTGTTCATTTGTGTATTTAACAAATAATATGTTTATGATTGAATACTCATAATATATATCACAAACATAACATAATTAATTTTCTGGACACGACAATCTAAATAGAACAAACTTAACAATTAAAATCAATACAAATTAAAACATGATAAGAACAATTAATTAACCAATTTCTAGCCCCAAATTTATTTAGCTATACATGTTGGGAAGCTTAGAAATAGATGAATTCATGATTGAAGTACAAGATTTAAAGAGATAAGGAAGATCAAACTTGTGATAGATGACAATCCTTGGAGCTTGGTGCTAATCTTGACTTTAATCTTGATTGAGAAAGTGATTAATTGATGTTGAAGATTGGTTAATGATTTGGAGATGAAGAATGAAGAGAGAAGGAGGAGGAAATGATTCTGGGAGGTGTAGAGAGAAGTTGGGTCGAGATTATGTGTGGAGGGAGATGGATTAAGGCAATATAATGATAAGGTGATTAATCATTAATTGCTGGAATTTACGGAACCGGAGAGTATATGTACAACAAAACGCGTCCAGGTGTCAATAATGCGTAGCAGTGCTGCGGACGAAGTGTTTAAGCATGTAGCAGAGTTCGAGGGTTCGATTTTGGCTTCGGACTTTTGTTCCATTTTTTCTTTGATGTGGTCACAAGCAATATATAAACTGCCGGCTGATTTTGTACAACATTGGCAAGTTAGCTCACTGGTTCTGAATGGCTTTCCTCTACCCTTGGTTCAAGGATCGAATCACATCTCTGCGTTTTCATATTTTTGCTTCTTAACTTCAATTTACTCCTTATTTGCTTTGAAAGAAATTCCACTTTTATTGACCTCCAACTTGAACTTTTATTTTCTTCTTTTCTTCACACACAAATGTATCAAATAGTATCAAAAGTACCTGAAAATACAAAATACATGCATAGAACTACACATCGTACAAAGTAATGATAAATAATAAAAATATGTACAAATATACAAATTAAGTGACCAAAATTATTAACAAACTAAGCCTAAAAAGTATGTAAAATACAAGCACATCACCCGGATAAGCTCTAGGTGAATTGTCTTGTGAAGACTGGGGAGAGGTATTAACATAAAAATCCAGATTACCAGAAGTGGTTTGGACCTCAGACGTCCCAGCTGTTCCAGATGCGGATGGTTGATCCATGGTTGCTTTCTGTTTTCTAAAGGTCTTGCGGTTCTGCTTAGCTAGCTTCTCGATCTCAGGATTAAGAGGGACTAGTGATTCTCCCTTCTTAGAGCGTGTATGCATAAACAGATCTGACCTGCAAGGTTAGCAGACAAAAATCCTACGAAAAACTAAAAACAAGTCGCTAAAATTAATTAACCCTTAAATCCGACACCGTCCCCGGCAACGGCGCCAAAAACTGATGTAAGTTTTCTCGCACTTAAAATGGTTGTAGAAAAGTGGTGAAAAGTACGAGTATCGTCTCCACAGGGACGGACAAAAGGGAAATAAAGATTAACTAAACTTATCGATTAAAAAGAAATAAATAAAATAAAAGTGCAATTGTGCGAGATTGGTTGATTGATTAAACTAAAACTAATGCTAATGAGCGAATAAAAAGATTTGGTTTTCCTTAATTAATGACTAAGGGAACAAGAATTGATTCCAGGGTTAACCAGATTTCTGGCAGAACAGGCCTAATCACATGAATTTAATTTAATTGAGCCTAGCTAATCATTACTAAGTTCTTACCGCTCTCGCGGCGTAGAGTAAAATAATTTAGGGGTCCAGGCTGATCTCTCATGCGACAAGATCCTAAATTATTGCCAAAACGAACGAGCTTACAGCCCCTTAATCGCTACTAATCTCTTAGCGAACGATTAAGTGTGTGTGAATGTGTCCTAGAACAAATTAGATCTCTCTTAATTTATTCTATAAGCAATTGTAATTCTAGTGGCCATCTAGGTTACAAGAGATATCAGTTAAATTATTCATACACAAATTAAACGGCATTCATGCAATTAAACCGACAAGAATCTAGCCATACATCATGATTAACCCCTTCATCAACCCCAAATCCCTAATTAAACTACTCACTCCTCATAATTGACGAATCAAAAGAATTGGGATGAATAGAAATAATTGTCATTAATTAAAGAATTGAACTTACAAAGAATCCCAGGTTCTTGGATTAAACAACGTAAAAACGCAGGTAAAACTCGTCCCTAGGCCTCTCTCTAAAGTTCGTAACCCTCAAAAGTGGGCATGGAGGCCTTATTTATAGAAAACAGTGAATTCGGGTCGAATTAGGACAAATCGCGGCCAGGCACGGTGCCAGGCACGATGGTGCCTGCGACCGTGCCTGCGGAAGATGCCCGTAATTCGCGTCCAGGCACGGCGTGCCTAACTGCCAGGCACGATCGTGCCTAGCCTCCAGTAGCTCGGTTCCTCGATCAATGCCAGGCACGGCGTGCCTAGCTGCCAGGCACGATCGTGCCTGGCCTCCAGTAGCTCGCAGGATAATTTCGCATCAGGCACGGCGTGCCTAACTCCAGTCACGACCGTGCCTGACCCTATTCTTCCTTTTTTTCTTCGTTTTCTTGCTCCCGGATGCCTACGAGGTCGATCCAAATGCTCTTTCTTCACCAGAATTTCGTCGCGAATCTCCCGGTGGCCTCCAAATCTTCCAAATCCTTGTCGAATGCCTTCAAATCCTTCCCGAATGCCTCTCAAGCGCCGATTGCCGGACTCTAACTTCTTCAAATCAACTCCAAAGCAATGAAACTCGATCCAACGCCTGCTATACACAACTTGAGCCAAAATTGAGACTTGCAACGCCTTAAAGCCAGGACAATCATCAAAATCCGACCCGAACACGCATCAAATGCGTGTCTAAATACGGACTTATCACCCTTACAAATTTTCCTAAGTATTAAGATTCTGTTTTGAGAATGTTTGTGTCTTTAAATTGAGACGTAGCGATCTCCTTTTCTTTGCTGTCCTCAGGGACGAAGCGCTCCATCGATCCTTGATATGTTTGGTTTTGCCTTGACAATTTTCTGAGTGCCTCAAGTTTTTCGGAGTTTTATTCTCGAAGCGTTGAGGACGAAGCGATGCCTATTGGTAACACAACATTTTTGCGGAAAGTGTCAAGCTTGCCTTGATGTAGGTGCTTTGCTCTGGTTTATCACTTGGGTTTTTCCACTTGTAGACGATGCGACCTATCGTCCGAGTACTAGAGTGTGGTCTCGTATGATTGGAGTTGAAGCGATTCAATCTTATGATGTCATGGTTGAGGCCGAAGCGTGTACTTCGTGTTCCTGTTTGATGAAATCTGATATGTATTTAGCCGATTTTGAGGCTTGGTTTTTGTGGGGATTTTATTTTGTGCTCGAGGCCGTCGAGTGCACGGTCCGTCGGCTTCCCTCTTTTTTTTTCTCTCTCTCTCTCTCTCTTTTTTTTTGAGGTGGCCGAAGGGTTACTGTCCCTTCGTCCATGTGCGGTAGTTTGTCCGCTACGCTTTTCGCGTGGGTTAGTGCGAGGGAGTAAATACGCCCTCGGCTTAGAGTCAGTGGCATCTTTTTTGGCCTTTCCACGTCTATCACCGATGCGGGACCGGACTAGCTACCGTCTTTTGACGGCCGCCCTTTGTGGTCCTGAGTGAAATTTTACTTACGGGTGGAGTTTTTGTAACCTCAGCCTTAATTCAGGCCTGTCGTCCTGCGATTTCCGCGCGGACGACGCGGTATGCTTCTCCGTTTGAAGACGTCGGACCATGCACACAGGTCCTTCGTCCTGCATATCGCCGGCCAATTTGGGTGTTTCACCGCTTGTGCCGATACGATATTTAGGTGCGTTGTCTATGCAACGGCTTTGTAGGCGCGTTGTGGATCGCACCGGCCTTGGTGCGTTGTTTATGGCAACGGCTTTAGGTGCGTTGTGCATTGCAATGGCTTTTGGGTGCGTCGGTTATTGCGACGGCTTTTGGTCGCGTCGGTCCCGGGTGTTATCACTGCTTAGGCCGATGCGGGTCCTCAGTTTTTCCTTTGCTCAAATCTTAAAAGATCGGATGAAACATGAATTTTATTCAATAAGTGGCGCTAGGCCGAGGGTGTTTTATTCAACCAATAAGCCGAGGGGTGGGGGACATTGCCCACTTCACCACTTCTCGAGTCATTGGTAAAATTTCACCAGATGGTGTACATTCCACAATCGTGGTACATCTGACCCATTAGGGTTCTTTAGTTTATAGGTGCCGGCTTTGATGACAACGCTGATGATGTAGGGCCCCTCAAATTTGACGGCGAGCTTTCCTCCTTCCGTTGGTTTGCTTGCTTCCCTCCGTCGGAGGACGTAGTCCCCCACTTGGAATTCACGGGAGCGTACCTTGGCGTCGTAGTAGGATTTGACTTGGCGTCTGTAGTTTTCTGCCCTGAGGTAGGCCATCTCCCGCCTTTCGTCGATGAGGTGCAAGTCAATCTTCATGGCTTTTTCATTGGCCTCGGGGTCGTACTGTGCTACCCGTCGGCTGGGGAGGGTGACTTCAGTGGGAGCCTTGGCTTTGAAGCCGTAGCACAAGGAGAGTGGTGTCTCTCCCGTGGCCCTCCTTGGGGTGGTTCGATAAGACCATAGGACATTGGGGAGCTCGTCGACCCAACTCCCGCCTTCTTCCTCGAGCTTCTTCTTCAGCCCCTCCAAGATGGTTCTGTTGGCGTTCTCAACTTGCTCGTTGGCCTGAGGGTAGGCAACGGAGGAGAAACGGTGCTTGATACCCCATTCTTGGAGGAGGCTTTGGAACGGTTCAGCCTCAAATTGGGTGCCGTTGTCTGATATGATCTCCTGAGGCACGCCGAAGCGGGTGAGGATGTTCTTGTAGATGAACTTTCGACACCGCGCTCCGGTGATACTTGCGAGCGGTTCGGCCTCGACCCATTTGGTGAAGTAGTCGATGGCGACGATGTATCTGTTGTTGCCTGCAGCTCTTGGTAGTGGGCCGACGAGGTCGATGCCCCATCTGGAAAATGGAATGGCAGTGCTGACCGGGGCGTAGTTGACGGCCGGTCGGCCAGGTGCCCTTTGATAATGTTGGCATGCGGTGCATTTGCGGGCGACTTCAGCACAATCGCGCGCCATCGTCGGCCAAAAATAGCCCTGGACGACGAAGCGACGAGACATGCTGAAGGGTCCCTGATGTGATGAACATACGCCGCAATGTACTTCTTCCATGGCCACTTCGGCCTCATTCTGGTGTAGGCACCGGAGGAGGGTGCCATTGTATGATCTCTTGTAGAGCTTGTCACCCTCAATGACATAGCTTGGGGCCCTGAGTTTGGCGAGTTTGTCCCTCTCCTCGTCTTCGGGTAATGTGCCGGAGGTGATGTAGGTTGCGATGTCAGTGATCCAATCCTCCGGCTGGTGTTGTATGGAGAGTATGGGGCTGGCGTGAATGTTTGACATGCTCAACTCCTCCACCTTAGCTATCTTGGAGATGTGCTCAGGGGTGTCGGAGCTGAGTTTGGAGAGTATGTCGGCCTCGGCATTCTCCACCCTTGGGATCTGAGTGATCTCGTAGGTATCGAACGCCTTGAGCAATTCCGCAGCAGCCTCCTTGTATTGCTTCATTCTCCCTTCTTTGGCTTCGTAGGAACCCTCCATCTGGTACACTACAAGTTTGGAGTCGCATATGATTCTGATGTGGCGTGCTTTGAGGCTAGCGGCTAGTCTGAGTCCGCTGAGGAGCGCTTCATACTCGGCCTCATTGTTGGACACCTTGAAGTTGAAGCGGATGGCGTAGTATGCTCTGAATCCTTCTGGAGAGATGAGGACGACGCCGCCTCCACAAGCCTTGGTGGTCGAGGACCCATCTGTGTAGAGGGTCCAGGCTTCGTCTGGTTCGGCTTCTGTGGTGGTTACGGCCGTCTCCCTTGCCGTGCACTCGGTGACAAAGTCAGCCAAGGCTTGCCCTTTGATGGATGGCCTCGGCTTGATCTCAATCTGGTATTGGCTCAAGAATATTGCCCACTTGATCATCCTTGGAGAGCTGGTTGGGCTCCTCATGACGGCGCCCAACGGCTGATGCGTGAGGACATGGACGGGGTGAGCCTGGAAGTAGTGCCCCAGCCTCTTCACCGTGTGGACGATGGCCAGCACCGTCTTCTCAATGGGGGAGTACCTGAGCTCGGCCTCCCGCAGCGTCTTGCTGACGTAGAATATTGACTTTTGTACCCCGTCATCCTCCCTGATGAGTACAGAGCTGATGGCCGACGTGCTCACTCCTAAGTATAGGAAGAGAGTTTCGCCGGGTTGGGGCTTGGATAGGACGAGTGGGGAGGCGAGATATTGTTTTAGCTCCTCAAAGGCTTGTTGGCACTCCGTCGTCCATTTGAAGCTGGTGGCCTTCCGCATTATTTGAAAAAATGGGAGAGACTTCTCAGCAGATTTTGAAAGAAAACGGTTCAGGGCCGCGAGGCGTCCCGTCAACCGTTGTACTTCTTTTATGTTGCGGGGCGGTTCCATGTTGATGATGGCTTGTATCTTCTCTGGGTTCACTTCAATGCCCCTTCGGCTGACCAGGTACCCCAGGAACTTACCTCCCTGGACGCCGAAGGTGCATTTCTTCGGGTTGAGCCGGAGGTTGTATTTCTTCATGATCTCGAAGATGCCCCGGAGGTCGTCGGCATGAGTTGTGGATTGTTTGCTTTTGACGATCATATCATCAACGTATGCTTCCATCGTCCGGCCTAAGACTGCTCTAAAAACCCGGGCTACCATTCTTGTATAAGTGGCGCCAGAATTTTTGAGCCCGAAGGCCATGACGAGGTAGCAAAAAATTCCCTCCGGGGTCATGAAAGCAGTCTTCTCCGCGTCATCCTCGTGCATGGATATCTGGTGGTACCCTCTGAACGCGTCGAGAAACGACATCAACTCGCACCCCGCCGTCTCGTCCACCAACTGATCAATGTTGGGGAGGGGAATGGGTCCATTGGACACGCCTTGTTCAGGTCAGTGTAATCGACGCACATTCTGAACGTGGGCGGCTTTGGTGCGAGGACGACGTTCGCCAACCACGTGGGATACTTCACCTCTTTGATGTGCTTGATGGACAGCAGCATGGCCACTTCGGCCTTGACGAATTCCCTCTTGTCTGCTGAGAGGTAGCGCTTTTTCTGCTTGATGGGGGAGGAGGCCGGGTCGACTGAGAGCCGATGCGTGATTACTTTTGGGCTGATGCCTGGCATGTCCTCTGGTCCCCATGCGAAGACGATGGCGTACGCTCTCAGGACAGAGAGGATGTCCCTTCGGATCTGTTGGGGGAGCTGTGTCCCTATCTTCAGCATACGTTCCGCCCGAGAGACGTCCAACGGAACCTCTTCCACGTCTCCGACCGGTTCAGCCTTCGGCGTGTCTTCTTCGGCCGAGGCGGTGGTGATGGTGTCTACCCGCTCCTCGGCCTCATTGATCTTCCTGGTGAGCTTGAGGTAGCAAGCCCTGGCTATCTTCTGATTTCCTCTGGCGTAGCCGACGCCGTCTTTGGTGGGAAACTTGAGGCATAGATGTTTCATAGAGATGATGGCCTCCAGGTCCTCCAAGGCCGGTCGGCCCCAGATCATGTTGTGGGCACTGTCCAAGTTCACGACCATAAATTCCATGTCTACCTTCGCCTGGCAGGTACCGTCACCGACCACAACGGGAAGCACTATCGTGCCCTCGGCGTCGATAGAGTCCCCGGTGAAGCCGGATAACGGAGTCTGTATCGGCCTGAGTTCGGTCTTCTTCAGTTTTAGCTGTCTAAAGGTATCAACGTACATCACATTGACGGAACTGCCAATGTCGATGTAGTTGCGGTGGATGATGTTGTTGCCAATCTCGCATTTGACGACGAGGGCGTCTCTGTGGGGCAAAGGGCCGAAGGGGAGGTCCTTGTCGGTGAAGGTGATGGCCTCCACGTGCCGTCGCTTCGGCTGAGGGGGGCGTGGGACACCTCACCAACGTATAGGGACTGAGCCCACTTTTTTCGTTGGGTAGCCGAGTCCCCCCCTGTGTTCCCGCCGACGATGATGTGAATGTGATGCTTCTTCTGGCGGGGCTCTTCCTCGTCCTCATCTTCACTGAGGGCGCCGATTTCCCTTTTCTTCCCGGAGGATCCTTCCCCCCTTTTGCCAGGGTTAACCCAAGTGCTGCTCTTGGGGGCACCCTTGACAAATTGGGAAAGTTCCCCCTGTCGGACGAGTCCGTCGATGTGCCTCTTCAGGGTGGTGCAATCATCGGTCTTGTGGGATGTTTGGCGATGGTACTTGCAATATGTCCCTCCTTTGTGGACCGCAAATATCTCCTCCTCTGACCTGGGGTCCTTCACAATGAGGCCCTGCGCCTCGGCGTGGTCAAGGATGACGCTCACCGGGTGGGTGAGGGGGATGCGTTGTGCCTCCAACTTTGGACGCCATGAACGATCCTCCCTTCGCTGTCCGCCTGGCTCCTGGTGTGCCTTCTTCTGCTGGTTCTGTCCCTTGTTGGCTGGCGCATGGTGGGGGTTGGACGAGGAGTCCTTCTTCTGTTGCTTCTCCCCACCCTTCTTCTGGCTCAGGAGCTCGTCGGCATCAGCGTGCCTGTCTCCGCGTCGGAGCGCCGCGATGTATGACCGCGGGGGCTCTGTGAACAGACTCCGGGCGAAGTAGCTCGGCCGAAGTGCTCCGCGTAGGAAGGCCAGGAGGGTGCGTTCATCGGCTCCTTCGCACTCGTCCACCTCCCTCGTCCAGCGATCGAGGAAGGCTCGGAGCGTCTCCTCCGATTGTTGTTTGATGGTGAGGAGGTGAGCGAAATGCTTCTTCACGCGCTTCCTCCCGGCAAACTGGGTGAGGAAGCGTTGAGCTAGGTCCTGCCATGAGTCAAATGCTCCCCTCCGGAAGATTGTTGAACCAATCGTACGCTGGTCCTTCCAAGGTGGAGAGGAACCAGCGGCACATGTATTCCTCCGAAGCGTTGGTCATCATCATGTTGTTCTGGTAGCGAGTGAAGTGCTCCTGAGGATCGGTACGGCCGTCATATGGCTTGATCGGATTCCCCTTGTACTTCTCTGGGATGGGGGTGGAGAGCACCCTCGCAGAGAAGGGGGTCCTGGTCCGTATTTGGATGACGGGCTCGTTGTAACACTTGAGATTTAATATAAACGGATTAATAGTACTACTCATACCAACAGAGGTGCATCTCCTTTTAAGGGAGCTCATTACCTAATAACTCCAAAGTTAAGCGTGCTTGCTCGGGAGTAGTCTTGGGATGGGTGACCCCCTGGGAAGTTTCTCAGGGCGCGCATGAGTGAGGACAAAGTGCGCGGTAAAGGCTTGTGGCGGTTTGTGGGGACAGTACTAGAGGTCTGGAGTAACTACCTCGGGGCCTGCGGGGCCGGGGTGTTACACTCGTCGCGTCGGTCAGCCAACTCCCTCTCCAGGGCACTGACCTTACTCAGAAGTGCATCGTAATTGGGATGCTGGGAGGTAAGGGCCACTGCGCGCCCTGTGGCCTCCCGGGCCTCCATGTCAGCGAGGCGTTTCTCGAGACGGGCAATGATCTCGTCCCTGGGGTCCTTGGTGGCCGCAGCGCCACCTAATGGAGTTTGGATTCGGGCTGCGTGGGCCTGGTTGATCTGGTGACGCGCATCGTCGTCATCCAGCTTTCCTTTGCCTTTGTCTGGTCGGGGCCGATCCGTTGTCCGGGAAACGGACCCGAAGCTTTCCTTTGGTGATCCCGGCTCGCGACCACCGAACCGATTCGCCACCCTTCCCGTAGGTACCCGACGGCTCGCGATGTCACCCAGCCTGTTGAAGGCCGAGATTTTACCGCGAGGTTGGGCCGGTGTATCCCGGGTAGGAGAGGCAGTATGGGAATGGGTGTCCACGGCGAGGACACCTTCGTCGTTGCCGAAGAAGTTGACGCCAAGCGGGCGTGGTGGCGGTGGTGGTACCGTCGCGACCTCTCCAGTCACGGGAGTGTTGTTTTCCCTTGTCTTTGCGACGAGGGCGCTGACTACGTTGGGGTCCTGGAGGATGCTGGCGACAATGGCCGATAGAGTGGCCGGGTTGATCTGGGGGACAGCAGGGTGAGAAGCCTGTTGGCTCGAAGCGCGATCAGCGGCGCGTCTGTCCTCAAGCCCGATGCGAGCGTCTGGAGCAGTCTTGTTGAGCTAGGTGCGAAGGTCGGCCGCTGCGAGCTCGACCTCCTGAGCATCCTCTTCATGGACGTTGGGGTCATTAGGGACGTTGTCCGCAACGTTTCCCTGCCCTTCCTGGTTCAGAGGGGCGTTCCTACCAGCGTTCTTTGATCTAGTTCTTGTCATAGCTAGTGGTAGTGTCTGGTAGCGACGAAGGGTACTCACTTGATCTGTTCTAGACTCTCAATGAGAGCACCAAATGATAGAGTATTAATTCTAGAGAGAAGTGAGAGCTAGAGAGAGAAAGTGAGTAATTATATTTCTCAACCCCCTATAACTAGCCCCAAGGGGTCTATTTATAGGTAAAAATGTGGATTTGGGCTCTTAGCCATGGGCTTAGGAGGCCCATTACAATAATCATGCCTTCTTTGGGCGAAATAGGGCCACTAATGGGCTGAGTACAATACTTAGTAAATAAAGTGTAGAGATGTATTCTGCCAGGATGAAGTCTGGCCGATGCGGTGCCTTTTGGCCGATGCGGTCCCATGGCCGATGCGGTCCATGGGCCGCCGCGGCCCCGGAAGTTCAGTTGTGCTTTCTGGGCCGGTTTGGTTTCTGGCCGATGCGGTCCCCACGTGGCCGAAGGGGGCCACGTGGGTGTCCTCCAGGTCATCGGTGACTTGAGTATGTGGGCCATGGGGTCCAGGCCCATATACTCTATCAGTTAGTCTGATAAATATTCATTTGCATGTGATATATGAAGATGTTTCTTGTGGTTTATTGTATACACTAGTTTTGTGTCGTGCGATGCGCGATTAAGATATGCCCAATAGTATTCATATGCCTAAAAACTAACATATTATATTGATTAGGACACGGATTTGTATCAATCCTCCATATAAGATGTGTGTTATAATCCAAATCAATATGATATTTAATGAAATAAACATCAATCTCAAATCGTACAATTTCCACTAAATTAGCATATAAATACAAATTCATTGATAACACACAAGATTAATAGAAAAGTAAAAGGAGGGGTTATAAGTGTACACAAAGAAACTACAAACCCCACAGTAAGTATTGTTGTTACATAATAGAATATGAATATCAATTGTATTTTGAACTTTGGAATTACACTTTACAAATAAGAAGCAACTCAATAACCTCACTGCAACTGTTTTGCCGCCACTTCTTTTGGCTTTTCACCGCAGTCCCCAATTTCTTTTGTTATATTCTTGTTATTCATGTAATATGCTGGTTGGTTGCACATATGAACACACCTAACGTACCTGTGTTATGAAAATTGTTTCACTTGTACAATCTAGAAAAGGACAATAGTCAATACTCAAAATGCAGGTGCCAAAGGGGAGAATTTCAAGAACTATCACATTATTCATTTGCATTAAAAAAATTGGGTCATAGTTTTTATGTATTTCATAGAAACTAATAACAATGTCAAGAAGCAGGTTTTTAGGCATTCTGAAAAAAGAGATAAATGTAGTAACTTTTTCGGCTTGGGACAATATCATCAACATTTACATTGTCATGGTGTGTTGATCCGAAGTTTAGATAACTTAAAATAAATTGAATTATAGAACCTGTTCAATGAGAACATGGTCAAGATATTACCACCTTTTATCACAATAAAGGTTGACTGACTCCTAAGACAAACAATCCAGAATTAATCATTCACTGCATGCTCCTTCACAACTTGCTAAGTAGCATACACATGGGCATGATTTTTAAGCACAAATGTAATCATACTTGGGTTTAATTCTCCATCCATGAAGGTGTTAATTGTTCATCTATTTTTTACTACGAATGCCCTCTTTCTAATAACATTAGTTCTTCCTTTACCAGATTTCGGCAATTATAACTTGAAATTGATGATCAAATATAATAATCCAACATTCGTATTAAATTCAAGGCAAGAATGACAAGCAGTCCCCATATAATGGGGAATGGTTCAGATAAGTCTGAAATAAGAGCAAGATGTTCAAATCCAGGTTATATGATTTTTAATTTTATGTAAAGAAGTCGAAGAAGCAAAATACAAAGCTTTGGTGGTATCACATTTTTTCTTATAAAAAGTCAAGAAGAGTAAAATCTCACTTTAAGTTATTAATTAATAGGACAACTAACTTCACCAGTCAAGAATTTTTTTTGGGCTAATCACGGTGGAAAAACGAAGCATGGCACCATCATATGTAATGAATTTAAACCTAAAACCTATGCAATAAGATTAGATACTTTGTTTAGATCAATGGGAAAACGAGGGAAAATTAACGGGTACATATACCTATAATTTTAAAGAAATAAAATGGCTGCCAAAGTATTCATTAAATAATTTAGAATGCTACACGTTATTTATCCTAATGGACTACTCATAGAGGAGCCTTCACAAGTGAGGATCTATCTCAATGGGTAGCTCATTGAAGAGCTCAGTTGGTAAACTAAACGAGGACATCAGTTTAACCTTTTAGAGAGCAAATGTGCTCTAAAAGTTTCTTTATTTCAACCTAGTTTCATTGACTAATTCAAAATCCGTTCTGATTGTGATTTTGTACGATTTGGGTTTCCCCAATTCAGGAAGGAGCACACTTGGTTTGGAGAAAGAGATTTTTTTTCATTTTGACATCTATAGGCAGTTTTTTTTCATGTAATAAAAGTAACAGTTGAAACAAGGGAAATTGTAGGGCACTATTTATACACTTCATTACTAACATTTTTGAGAAATAAAACACTCCATTGTTTTTAGAACAATTATTAATCATCATTTAGCACTTCATACCTATCCACCACCTCATTGTGTATATAAACATCCATTGGTCATTTATTTTAATATATAATTTTAAAATTTGCAAAGAATTCATGAGTGACACATAAGAGTAACTTTTCTAATGGGGGGAGACAAAACAAAAAAACGAAAAAGTCCAATAGACATGAGGGGGGAGACAAAACCAAATAGAGATTGCTTTTTAGTGTTTACTGATATAGTGACATGTTAGTGTTTGCTTTTACTATGAAAGAAGTATCGACTTCCTTTCCCATTTAAATCATATAGCTTTTACTCATTTTCCCAAGATAAGATCATGTTAAAAAATCAATCAGTTTTGAAATACCAAAACTAGTATAAATATCTAGAGAGAAGAGATATAAATATAATGAACAATAGAAGCCCAACATCTTCTGTAACTTTATAATGTTAAAATGCAATTTGATATTCTCATTTTAAGTTCAATATCTCAAGAAGTATCAAGTGCTGTAATTTTTTATATATTTCTCAATGAGAGGTTAATATAAGCAACCCGATATCGAATTGAAAAACCTCCCAGCAGTTAAACCTTCCACATTAGTCTACCTAATATGGAATTATTCTTCCTAGATTTCTTGTTTGTTAATATTCTAAATGATAGTATGTTTTTATTCCAAGGCTTCCCTAAATTTGAAAGTCATCGTTGATTCAAATGATGGTAGATTTTAGTTTCTAAATTTCCATAACCTTACGAGGACAACACTTAATGTAAGTGCGGATGATTAGTTAACAATTATATTTCACCCCAATATTCTGCCAGTAAGTAAAGAAAGGTGAACAAACATAGACACCAAAAATACAGAAAGGCCTAAAGGCTTACCCAGAGAAATCTGTTGAGCAGTGGGAGAGAACCCTCTGCCAAGCAACTATTTATAAGGGGAACGGTGGGACGATTGAAGGTGAGCGGCCTCTTCAATTTCCATAACCCGCGATGCACAAGAGATCAATAAAAACAACTTAGGGTAGGGATGAGTTTGAGGTGTATATGAAATTAAATCACTTTCTGAAATGCAATCATCATTGTTATCAAAGCCAATATAATCACCTTACATTCTAAGGCATTCTGAGACATATTATTAGTAAAACTACCTGTTAACCGTATTCCTGGTTGAGGAGCTCTTATTTGAGAAGATGAAAATCCTAGTCCAGAAAAAAAAAAGAATTCAACCGAATTGAAAGAGGCAGCTTTTGAGATCAATTATTGAAATAATCTGCAAGCATATATGTTAAGTTATGCATTAGAGAAACACAAAATCGATTTACTACTTACATGATTTAGGAACCCAAGAAACCACAAAATCCCATACAGTAATCTCTGACTTCTATGTTTATAATCCACCTAAAGCCATCGATTGAGGTTTAAAAGTGCCGTTCCAATCTAAATGGCGATAAGGGAAGTTAGAAATTTATAAATTAAATTACATTTGTGTAGATAGAAATACAGATCTAAACCCTAAGGTGAGGTATTTCGGAACTTGAAAAGTTTACCGGCAGGTGAATTAGTTTTGGTTTCGGCGATGCAGACCCGTACACATCAGTTACGATGAAAGGAAAGTCAGGTGAGAAACGACGGATGATGTATTGGCGGATTGTACTAACGGAACAACACGCCAGTTTCTAGTCTAGAGTGATATAAACCAGGAAGTAGACTTGTTTAACCGAATGGTACATCTTCATAAAGCATTTGTGTTACACCAACATTTTTTCCACTCCCAAAATACCCTAACCAACAATAGTGCTTATAGTTTTTTAGATTAAATCATATAGCTTTTACTCATTTTCCCAAGATAAGATCATGTTAAAAAATCAAACAATTTTGAAATACCAAAACTACTATAAATATCTAGAGAGAAGAGATATAAATATAATGAACAATAGAAGCCCAACATCTTCTGTAACTTTATAATGTTAAAATGCAATTTGGTATTCTCATTTTAAGTTCAATATCTCAAGAAGTATCAAGTGCTATAATTTTTTATATATTTCTCAATGAGAGGTTAATATAAGCAACCCGATATCGAATTGAAAAACCTCCCAGCAGTTAAACCTTCCATATTAGTCTACCTAATATGGAATTATTCTTCCTAGATTTCTGGTTCGTTAATCTTCTATATGATAGTATGTTTTTATTCCAAGGCTTCCCTAAATTTGAAAGTCATCGTTGATTCAAATGATGGTAGATTTTAGTTTCTAAATTTCCATAATCTTACGAGGACAACACTTAATGTAAGTGCGGATGATTAGTTAACAATTATGCTTCACCCCAATATTCTGCCAGTAAGTAAAGAAAGGTGAACAAACATAGACACAAAAAATACAGAAAGGCCTAAAGGCTTACCCGGAGAAAACTGTTGAGCAGTGGGAGAGAACCCTCTGCCAAACAACTATTTATAAGGGGAACGGTGGGACGATTGAAGGTGAGTGGCCTCTTCAATTTCCATAACCCGCGATGCACAAGAGATCAATTAAAACAACTTAGGGTAGGAATGAGTCTGAGGTGTATATGAAATTAAATCACTTTCTGAAATGCAATCATCATTGTTATCAAAGCCAATATAATCACCTTACATTCTAAGGCATTCTGAGACATATTATTAGTAAACCTACCTGTTAACCGTATTCCTGGTTGAGGAGCTCTTATTTGAGAAGATGAAAATCCTAGTCCAGAAAAAAAAACAAGAATTCAACTGAATTGAAAGAGGCAGCTTTTGAGATCAATTATTGAAATAATCTGCAAGCATATATGTTAAGTTATGCATTAGAGAAACACAAAATCGATGTACTACTTACATGATTTAGGAACCCAAGAAACCACAAAATCTCATACAGTAATCTCTGACTTCTATGTTTATAATCCACCCAAAGCCATCGATTGAGGTTTAAAAGTGCCGTTTAAATCTAAATGACAATAAGGGAAGTTAGAAATTTATAAATTAAATTACATTTGTGTAGATAGAAATACAGATCTAAACCCTAAGGTGAGGTATTTCGGAACTTGAAAAGTTTACCGGCGGGTGAATTAGTTTTGGTTTCGGCGATGCCGACCCGTACACATCAATTACGATGAAAGGAAAGTCGTTGAGAAACGACGGATGGTTTATTGGCGGATTGTACTAACGGAACAACACGACAGTTTCTAGTCTAGAGTGATATAAACCAGGAAGTACACTTGTTTAACCGAATGGTACATCTTCATAAAGCATTTGTGTTACACCAACATTTTTTCCATTCCCAAAATACCCTAACCAGCATTGGTGCTTATAGTTTTTTAGATTAAATCATATAGCTTTTACTCATTTTCCCAAGATAAGATCATGTTAAAAAATCAATCAGTTTTGAAATACCAAAACTACTATAAATATCTAGAGAGAAGAGATATAAATATAATGAACAATAGAAGCCCAACATCTTCTGTAAATTTATAATGTTAAAATGCAGTTTGGTATTCTCATTTTAAGTTCAATATCTCAAGAAGTATCAAGTGCTATAATTTTTAATATATTTCTCAATGAGAGGTTAATATAAGCAACCCGATATCGAATTGAAAAACCTCCCAGCAGTTAAACCTTCCATATTAGTCTACCTAATATGGAATTATTCTTCCTAGATTTCTGGTTTGTTAATCTTCTAAATGATAGTATGTTTTTATTCCAAGGCTTCCCTAAATTTGAAAGTCATCGTTGATTCAAATGATGGTAGATTTTAGTTTCTAAATTTCCATAACCTTACGAGGACAACACTTAATGTAAGTGCGGATGATAAGTTAACAATTATGTTTCACCCCAATATTCTGCCAGTAAGTAAAGAAAGGTGAACAAACATAGACACAAAAAATACAGAAAGGCCTAAAGGCTTACCCAGAGAAAACTGTTGAGCAGTGGGAGAGAACCCTCTGCCAAGCAACTATTTATAAGGGGAACGGTGGGACGGTTTAAGGTGAGCGGCCTCTTCAATTTCCATAACCCGCGATGCACAAGAGATCAATAAAAACAACTTAGGGTAGGGATGAGTTTGAGGTGTATATGAAATTAAATCACTTTCTGAAATGCAATCATCATTGTTATCAAAGCCAATATAATCACCTTAAATTCTAAGGCATTCTGAGACATATTATTAGTAAACCTACCTGTTAACCGTATTCCTGGTTGAGGAGCTCTTATTTGAGAAGATGAAAATCCTAGTCCAGAAAAAAAAAAGAATTCAACCGAATTGAAAGAGGCAGCTTTTGAGATCAATTATTGAAATAATCTGCAAGCATATATGTTAAGTTATGCATTAGAGAAACACAAAATCGATGTACTACTTACATGATTTAGCAACCCAAGAAACCACAAAATCCCATACAGTAATCTCTGACTTCTATGTTTATAATCCACCCAAAGCCATCGATTGAGGTTTAAAAGTGCCGTTCCAATCTAAATGACGATAAGGGAAGTTAGAAATGTATAAATTAAATTACATTTGTGTAGATAGAAATACAGATCTAAACCCTAAGGTGAGGTATTTCGGAACTTGAAAAGTTTACCGGCAAGTGAATTAGTTTTGGTTTCGGTGATGCAGACCCGTACACATCAGTTACGATGAAAGGAAAGTCAGGTGAGAAACGACGGATGGTGTATTGGGGGATTGTACTAACGGAACAACACGACATTTTCTAGTCTAGAGTGATATAAACCAGGAAGTACACTTGTTTAACCGAATGGTACATCTTCATAAAGCATTTGTGTTACACCAACATTTTTTCCATTCCCAAAATACCCTAACCAGCATTGGTGCTTATAGTTTTTTAGATATTGTACTTATTTTTTTAAAAGAAAATTATATATGACATATTCGTGTCATATGAAAGATAAAAAAAATTATATAATTTGATATAATTTTTGTTAAAATCAGATTATTCTTTAAAAAGTTAAATCGATTTTTAAACTAGAAATATTTTAAGTGATTTGACCTTTATCTCTTCCTATGTTTTTGGTAAGTGAAGCCTCTAACGGATACACATTAAATGATTTTTAAAAATTACTTTGCTTCCCTTGATTAACTTACGTGTGGATTTGAAAGAGCAAGGACATTTTTAAAATGTTTCTAGTTCCACCATATATTGGTGCACCTCATCCTCTTATGACCTTTGATTTACTAAGATGAATGATTCAGATTTGTTCTCATTTCTTACAACAAGGGTTGTTCTCCCTCCGTCCCAATATATATATATATATATACTCCCTCCGTCCCAATATAAAAGGCACATTTTCCTTTTCGGGTCGTCCCAATATAAAAGACACATTTCCCTTTTTGGCAAACAAAACAGTGTTCAAACAGTGTCAAACAGTGTTCATCCTAAAAATGTTTGAAAAAGCAAATGTGCTCTTTATATTGGGACGGAGGGAGTATATTTTTTTTATGATTGTTTTTTTACACCAGGGGGTCTGGGGGGGGGGGGGGAGTCTGGAGTAATCAGGGTTGAAACTCACTCCATTGAGTTTCGAACCCTTATGTGCCTAGCGGGTTTCGAACTCAAGACCTCCACTAGGCACAGTAACCTAGCTCACAATCAGCTGGGCTGGAATGCTTGGTTACCGGTTTAGTATATATATATATATATATATATATATATATATATATATATATATATATATATGTATGTATGTATGTATATATATATAGATAAGAGATCAAATGCAAACTCATCTTAATATGCTAACCTACAAACTTAATCCTAGCCATTCATTTAGTTTAGATCAACATCCGTTTCATGTTAACTACTCAATTTCGACTAGTTATAGTAAGGGTGCTTTGGTCAATTACTCTTCTTTTATAATGGAACAAAAATCACGCTTATTACTTTCCATCCCATAAACCGCCTATGTTTAGGTTCTTCTTTCATTACATCTTTCCAATCGATCAAGGGTTTCATCTGTCGCTTATCTTCCACTTCGAGATTATGAATAGCGCTCGAATTAATCTCCCATCAGAATCATCAACCACCACGAAATCAGGTATCCCTATATCTTTGATGACCTCTTTTTTTATACATTTTTTTTAGATTTATTATGCCTTGTGGTTATTCGTGTCTCCTGGTCATCCATTTTTTCATTTATTTGATTCACATAACAGGTTGATGTTATCATGTGTTTTGTCAAAACGAATTTCACAATTAAACGTTGATAATGTTACCTCCCTTCACTTCGTAGGTTTTTGATCTTGTGTGAACTCTATTGTATATAAATTATGAATGAAACTGAATTCCACCATCATTAACGTGAAGGGAGAAACTAATTGTTTCAATGTTTTGTGAAATTTCTCTTTGTGTTTTATTTTTTTATCTTCTGCAAGGTAAAGTATGTATTATGCATTTGTTTTTGTTTTATGGTGCATTTGTTTTTGTTTTATGGTGCATTTGTTTAATATTGGTTTTCTTTCATGTTTAATATTATTCATCATATGTTGTTTATATAGATTTGAATTGTTTCTTTTCGAGTGTTCACCCAAAAAGAAACCGGTTCTTGAGATGATATTTCCTAATCTAGATGCTGGTTTGATTTTTACAAAGACTATGCAATTTCTAAATAATTTCTAGGGCCACAAAGACTATGCAGTTTTGAATTAGTATTTTTCTATTTGAATGCCATGGATTCTGCACACACACATGGAGAACATTAGTTCTCAAATGCCATGAATTCTGGCATACAGTTGAATTGATAGGCCAGATTTTTTTTTTATTTTTTTTTGTTTTGGTTTTCATATCAATTCAACAATTTCGTGTTTATTTAAAGTTGTTGTGATTTTAGTGATCTCTCTTTTAATAAACTCTCACATGGTTATCTCCTTCTCAAATCATTGCTTTGTCATATGAATTATAACAGAATAATGAGGTAGTCATCTCTGTTACCATATGGATACATAGATAATGATCATATATGATGCATCTAAATTTCATGATTTCCGTATGCATGAAAATTGAATTTAGAATGCACATGTTGTAACTATATATAAGATGCATCATATGGTCTCTTAAGATGCATGTAAACTTCATTTTACATCTCTGGCTTTCTTTGACTTCATTTTTGTTAATGTCAATTTCTAAACAATTTCTAGGGGCATAGAGAAGGGATGATCTTGCTTATAGGGAGTTTTATCACAAATTTGTTCTGAAGGAAGGAGTACGATGCTTGAGGAGGTACAAGGTTAATTAGCAAGTTATGCAGCCAATTGCCAGAGCATTGTGGTGATTCTTTTATATAGATGGCATTGAGGCATGAAGTTCTACAAAGAGTTTGTAGCTGTAGTTTTCCCCATAATGATAGCAGGAATTACCTTGTAAATAAATAGGATTTGATCATATGAATAAGTTTATTTAGTTATGTTGTATTGTTATTTTTTCCATATTTCAATATGTAAAATGTAAACAAATTTGAGAAATGAATCTATTTTGCCTTTTATTCACTGTATTTTAAGTTTCGTACTATATGTGCACATGTGATTTAGTTACTGTCATCCATTTTTGTATTACAATTTTCACTTTACAGCACTTTGAAGTGCATTCTCTAATGCAATTATATGCATAATAATTTCATCTCTATATTATATATACTTCACTAATGAGGGTATTTGTTATTTTGTTATTTGTATCAAATCGTCATCTCTGTTATATGACGGTTTATAAAATTAGTGGATGCATTTCATAATATGTATTCCTACTTTTTATAGGCAACCTCTTTGCATAATAAAGATAAATGTAGTAACTCTTTTGATTTGTAATAATAAATCTATTATGTGTACAATATGCACCTTATATATCACAATGGTGCATCGTCATATGCTATGTAATGCATAGTTTACTATCTCTTCTCAAAGTGTTAATGTTGTTGAACTAATTTATTCATCCGAACTCATATAACAGTTAACTGCATCCAAAACTCAGATGCTCATACCCTACTTCAACAACAATAAATCGACATTGAGAAATGCTTTCAAACTTCCTTGTCACAATATATTCACACGTGACCATGAAAAATATGCTCATATATATTCATACTTTTCCAAATTCAGGGTAACAATATACCCATACCATCATCCTATTTTATGTTATACGGAGTATATCTCAAATGTATAGTGATGCATACGATTGTTCATCACAGTGCATCATACAAGTTGTTAAGATACAAGTAAACTCATATTAAAATTCATTCAGTCAGAATAAATGTTTGTGTTGCACATTCACGAAACAAACAGTCAACATTATATGATCTGTCATGAACGATGTTTCATTACTAACATCATGTTAAAAAACTTCCATAGGTGTTAAGATGCAAGTAAACTCATACTAAAATTCATTCAGTCAGAACAAGTGTTTGTGTTGCACATTCACGAAACAAACAATCAACATTATATGATCTGTCATGAGCGGTGTTTCATTACTAACATCATGTTAAAAAAACTTCCATAGGTGCCCACCCACACAATAACGTACATCATAGTATTTTTTTTCAAGTAAAATGTAAACAATAACGCATGTTGTCAGAATCAACTCCCATTATGGTGGATTCAATCTCTTTGATTTATTTCTCTTTGCAAATTCTTCCACTTCTCTTTCTCTTCATGATCAATGCTAGTTTCAAGTCTCTTTTTTACTTATCTCAACACCTGCATAGTTACCACAACCTCATACATCCATGAATGACTAATGCACTATAGACTTGTAATGATGCATTGTGATTATATTAGACTTGCATCTTACAATAAAACTTTATGCACACATGAATCTCAAATACACAAGTGCGATTATGTGTGATTTCAATCATAACACTTGACTATTACTAAACACATAAGAAAACCAAAACATGCATAAGGTTATATTCACTTTCAATCAACATTTAACCAATACTATGTGTTACACAATTCCGAGACCTTCATTTTCATTCTACTGTAAATAAATGCATCTTGTATCATACATTCATGCATTTATATATCTCACAAACACAAGTCACTTGCTTTCAAATCCTGCATCTAATATCTATAACTACTGCATATTACATCTACATCCCTCGCATCTTACATCTAAAAGTACTGCATCTTACATTAATCGTAGATTTTACAATAAAAGATTATTAACCCTACATCCGAATATACATTGCAATCCCAACTTTTAATCCGACATTATTCATCATAAATTTGTCAATAATATGCAGTTCAATACTTGAATCAAACATGCATCCATATTAATGTGTTTGAATCTAGTCAAATAATAAGGTCTAAAAATGAGTACCTTCATCAAGCTCAATTTGTATTTGATGCAACAGATCTTCCCTTTGTAATGAAGCCATCCCCTGCAATCGTCAATCACCTTCTCTCCCTTGCGCTCGGCTTCGCTAAAAAGTAACCAAAAACCTTGCTCCAGGCTTTGAGAGTGTTGGTCATTGTATCTGCAATCATCCATGTTCTGCAACTTACCTTTCACGCCATTTGCTATTCATGGGCGGTTACCTTGTTAGTGGATACTAATCGTAAAATCAGGGTTTTTCAAAGTTATTCCTGATTTTGGTTTACACGGCTTCTCTTTTTTGTTAAATTACTACAGTAACCTTGTAACTGACTTTAGCGCTAGACGATGCTTTCTCTGTTCTGTTCCCTGCGTGTCCGTGCACCAATTTAATAATGCATCCCACATGCATCAACCGTCCGCATTGTTTAATCTAGCGGATGTAGTTGGTTTGTAGGTTAGCACCGGAAGCTTGGTTTGCATGGGATCTAAACAAAGCTTCCGGTGCTAACCTACAAACCAACTACATCCGCTAGATTAAACAATGCGGACGGTTGATGCATGTGGGATGCATTATTAAATTGGTGCACTAACACGCAGGAAACAGAACAGAGAAAGCATTGTCTAGCGCTAAAGTCTATTCAATGATGTTAATCTTGGTACTTAGCTTAAAAAATAGATATAAATGAGTTAAAAGAGTTAATGTTGGGGAGGGTCTAGCGCTAAACTCATCTACAAACAGTTAATCTTGGTACTTAGCTTAAAAAAGTTAAAAACCATAACAGTCTATTCACCCCCCCTCTAGACTGTTACCTTGATAACCGGACCAACAGATATAAATGTCAGGCTGTGAAGGTCTGGATTGGAGCATGATTTCCCTAAAATATGACCACACCTCAGATATTATGGGGCGTTGGAATAAATAAATGATCAGTGTTAGTTGAGACCTTTGAGTAGAAAGAAAACATGGACTGTAGTGAGACACTAAACATGCAGAGAATTTGAGGAAATTGGAGGATATTTTCCACATATTTTTATACAAAGTGGTTTCCTGGGGTGCCAATTGTGAGTTGATGGGAAGGTTGAGAATTGGTGAGACCCGGTATCCTCAAAAGCAGAAGCAAGTCTGAAAGAACCATCATCAGAGGGTAACCAACTAGAGATCCATCAAGAGCATACTAAACCAGTTGTGACAAATCAATCATGGTTAGAATGCATAAGACTAGACCTCCAAATGAGCATATCACATTTAATGACAAATTCATTACACTACATCGGTAGTGAGGGAAAAGCAAAACAAAAGTATATATAAAAAGGCCAAATATACATGTGATTCCTTGCAAAAATCAAACACACATGCGATCAACTGCCTGCAAACCTTGGAGGATGGAAGATAAACTGGGATGTTTTCGTTTCTCCGCTTTGGCAAAATCAAAATCAGAAGAGGTTGGATAGGAGTAATTTGCAATTTTAAACCTACTTTTACAAGAAAGTTTAGGTGGAATAAGCGACCATTCAAATCTTGCCAATTGTGAAATGTACCAAAACATTACATAAAGCGAGGGCACCATAAAAATAGTCATTTCTTATTTATGCTCTTTAGTGATGGATCAATATTGGTGCATCTATAAGAGTAGTAAATTTAGCTCAAAACTCAAGTTCATTGTCATTTTTGCATTGGCAATAGAACTGTTGTAGCAATAATCGGAAAAATGTCAAAACCAAACCTGATTCAGCCGAATCATCTATTTCCGCGTCACTGAACGGGCTAAAAGCATCATAGCATTATACTATCTATCTAGTCTTCCAATTGGGGATGCCTCATGCAATCATACCTTCTTCAAGTGCGCCCAAAAGATGGCAAATCTTTCTACTGCTTAAGTGCTTATACATAGATCGATATCTGTTCTTATTTTGAAGCATAAACAATATAGTATCAAAGTATCATATTGTTTGATTGTCTATCTAGCCTCCCCGTTCAAGATTCTATTGGCATCAAACTCAAATAATTTTTCAGTCTTCACCATTTAAGATTTCTATTTCTCAATTTCAGGAGTAGTGGATTGGAGTTTTCAACGGGTCATTGGGGTTGTTGGTAGATTGGGGGATTGTTTGAGACAAATTCTACTCTCGGGATTCTGGTTAATGAGTATTTGTTAGCTAAGCTTCTTAGTTCTTATACGAATGTGTTGTATAACATTGGAAGAGAAGATGAATGAATGATAATGGGGGAAGTAATTATAACCTTGCAGGCGAACAAATTGAATATGTATATGTATCTACAGGAAATACGCACAACAAAAAATTAGAGATGAAGACACCTACCTTTTGGATTGGATGCGGGGTTTTCGTTCCTCCCGCCGTTTCCCTGGTTTGTTGATCTCAGGCTAAGACGTCTCTCACAGCCTTCTTTTAGCGATAACTTGCAGGCTGGATTATTCTTTCACCATAAAGTGATGGTTCAGGATTGGGAAGGACCTCTTTGCAAAAAAAAACGTTTTTTTTATTAAAAAACTGAGGTGGATTACTCTACCAATCAGATGCTGCCAAATATGGGGTGTACCAAAACATTCCTCAAAGAATATCCACTGTAAAATTTTCCATGATAAATTATTTCATTATCTATATATATGATTAATACAAAAGAGTTGGGACGAGTTTTCTCTCTAGGGCTTCGACTATGTCGGCCGCTGGAGCCTTTTTCCGATTTCGACTTTGTCGAAGATCGGCTTTGATATCCCTTGGTCGCTGATGCTCGGCTGGAGTCCAGGTCAGACGCGGAGGGCAGAGATCGGTGGAGGAAGGCGGATTTGCTGTCATGGCTCGAGGAGATCGGCGCTATGGTCAAGATTCGAGGATGCGACGTTGATGTCATTGTTGGAGAAGATCGGCGCCGCCTATCCGTTTACTCTGGTCGCACGGAGCAGAGATGAGTTTGGTTATGCAGGGACGGAGGATTGATGCATGGTGTTTGGCAGCCAAAGGCCATGGAGGATCAATTAGCATGGTACCGGTGGTTCGACCTCCTCTTGAACCACCACCATAGGATGTATGAGGTGCTAGACTTCGTGAAAGTTTTTCTTGGAGTTTTTATCTGTTTGTTATTTGTTTTCTTGTGTCCACTTTTGTTGATGGTTTTGACAGTTTGTTTGAGTTTTTTTGCCTCTCTTTATGTCATTGGGTATGGTTGGATCTATGGGAACAGGTTTGGCTGTGTCAAGCCCACTACATGGTTAGCGATTCGTGTTGCTTTCTCAGGGGTGACCGTCTCAAAGTCTCACCATAGGGTTACAGTCGTAGTTGTTGGAGTTTCAGTTGGTGTCAGTTTTATTTTCCCTTTGCTTGATGTAATGATCCTGAATCTTTTGATATGAATAGAAGCCTGTTTTGATGATAAAAAAAAATATGATTAATACTTAGGAAGTATGTGTTTTTTTTTTTTACTTAGGAAGTATGAGTAATAACAATTTAAATCTACAATTGACATATATGATAACGGGAATACATGAATAGAAATGGGAATAGCATCATTATGAAAAAGGATTCTTCAACCAAGTTTTAATGGAAATAGACTAAACAAAATAAAATTCAAAGAAAAAACAGCGTTATAAAATGCTCACTAAAATTGCAGCAGACTTGCGACCATAAATAAAGCCCATATTTCTCTTTATAGATAGATTTTAGGGAAAACTTCACAAATAGACTAAAAAGTGAAAATAATATCACTTTTGTCACACTTAATTTTCCTTTTCAAAAATAGACTTCCTAATACTTCCTTTTCACAAATAGACATACGTCATACGGAGCCACGGAGGTAACGGAGCATCAGCTTACTTTACTTGATTCTCCTTGCTATTCTTCACAAGTATACTGCTGCTACTCTCTTACGGTCAGTAACAAATAAATTAATAGGAAGTACAAACTTCACCAATCACTCCAGTGTTGTTTTTAAAAAGAAAAAATGTTAGAACTCATAGAAAACCCAAAAGGTGTTAAAATAAATAGCAAAATAATAAAAGTCAAAATAGTAAATAATTTTTAAAAACACAAAGTAAAATTTTAGAATTAAAAAACATAAGTAATAAAAGTTGAAAAAATAAAAAATTGTAAATTTGATATTATCATAAATTATGAACACAAAACTCGAAATTAAAAATAAAAACATTTAAAATGTTGGAAAACTGCAAAAAAAACAATTAGCAAAAAATTATGTGATTTAGTTTTTAATATAGTAAATAAAATTTTAAAAATAATAAATCTCAAAATAATAAACAAATCGTAACTTTCAGAAAAAGTAAAATAGTTAAAAATTTAAAAATCATATAAATATGGCACAAAAATGAAAAATCAAAAGGCACAAATATAATTAAAATGTAACGAACAAGGTAGACAATAAATTTTTTAAATGCAATGTTTTATACTATATAATAAAGTTAATATAAAAATATAAAAATCTATAATTTATATAAATCGAGTATAGAATATTTAAAACCAATAACTTTAAAATTATTAAAAAATACATAAAATAACATAAAAATTTTGAAAATATTAAATAATATGAAAATAATCATAATATTGTATGAAAAAATATTTATTTTGGAATATTGGAAAAACTACATTCAAAAGGTCAAAATAAATTTATATTATAGTGGTAAAAATAAAACATATATTACATAAAATCATACGGATTAAAAAAACACGAAATTTAATGTAACGTAAAAGATTTTAAAATCAAAATAAATTCATAGAATAAATATAAGAAAAATTAAAATATAGAACTTGGAAAAAAAATATTTAAAAGCACTTAAACCTTTGTGAATATTATTATTTTTATTATATTATTAGTTTGTTGCATGTTGTTTCAATGTGTTTCTTATTGTTTTTTATTATTTTTATTATTTTTGTTTTTGATTGTTTATTTATGTTTCTAGTTGTTGTTTAAAATCATAAATATAAATTTTTCATTTTAGGTGTTTCTTTAGTAATCCATTTAGATATTTTGATTTTAGAATTGAAGTAGCAAAGATAAATAGAAGCCTAAAAAATTATAAATCAACAAAAACAACAATAAACAACATCATACAATAATAAGCAAAACTTTGCAACAAAAAACAACATTTTGCAACAAAAAACAACACAGTGCAACAAAAACTATGCACGTGATACAACAATAAGAAAGAAACAATACACATACAAAAGTGTCACAATAAGTATATAATTCAATCCAAATTGAGATTGTCTGTATTTCCGGATTTAGTTATTTGTATTTATAATACACTACTAGAATTTCGCTTATTTGCTGCTGCTTAATTGCTGCGGTTTTATTACACCCGCAGCAAAAAGTAGTTAATTTTTATTTTATTTTATTTTTTATTAATTATTTGCTGCGCAATTCGGTATACTGCAGCAAAAAACCATGCACTTTTCAACAATTGCTGCGGAGGGAGATGAGCCGCAGCATATAAGTCGGTATTTAGTAAACAATAGCTTAGGTTATGGGCGAACCGCAACATATATTCCTCTTCCAACACTCTAATTAGTCGGCGAAACCCTTCCTTTGCATTTCTCACCTCTCAGCCGCTAAGATCGGAGACTGGCAGATTTTCGCCATTCGTCTGCTGCCGCCTAGTAGTCGTGGTGTTGGGGCCAGTTAAGCCAGGCAATTGCCATGGGCCTCACAAAAAGAAGAAGCTATTAGTATTACGGAGTACTACGTATGAGTTGAGATTGAGGAAAGCAACAAATTGGCAATGAATCGGAGGCCTTCTTCCCAAATTCTCAGATTCCAATTTCTAGATCTCAAGTGACAGCCTCAGTTTTCACGTTCTGCTTGAGACGATTTTGCCGGATACCAAGTAGGCGAATAGTAGAGTACACAACATTGATTGAGAGATTGACCCACGCGCCGCCGCCTATCAGTGAGCACCGAACTGCCGACACCGACCTTAGTGAGCCAGTCTTCTTTTCGCTCTAGTTCTCTTATCACTCTATGATTTCTTCTCTTACTCCCTTTAGTCAAATACGGAGTAATCAATAGTCATTTAGTCCAATTCTCTTATCTCTATTGCTGGCTGCCCCTGCTTATGTCCGGTCAAACGACTAAAGGCCTAAATGAGTATAAAGCTTATGATTAAGGATTTTTACCTTTTTAGGATTTGAGATATATTTCTAAATATTAAATATTTGAATGCAATTCAATTTCTAAAGTTAAGCTTATGATTAATGCTTATTAGAGTATATGATCCTATCACCCTAGTTCCTTTCTTCTGAAAATATGGACTGAATTCTCAGGTGCCCTGAAGCTTATTTTGCTACTCAAGAGAAGTTCATTGGCTGTGGTGAGTCTTATGCTGATAGAAAGATCCTCCAAGTTAGTTCACACATCTTTAGTGAAAATAAGTCTTAGTTTGGTCTTTTCTTTCTCCAGAAGTTGAGAACTTTCTGCTTGCAGGAAAGGTATAGTGAATTCTATAAAGCTTTGGAAAAGAATTACATGAATGTGAGCAAATCTGTTAGTAGAGACTATCCGCCCACAATCTAGGTACACAATCCCTTGGATACTTGGATTGACATTGAAATTAAACTTTCTGTTATCAAAATAATAAAAGAAGTATCCATGTCTATGTAGGATAGTAAACAGGAGAGAAAAGTGAATTTGAGCCTTTCAAAGTAATAAGACTATCCATAGTGCACGAAGCTGAAAATTTTAATTTTGGGTCCTTGGATTGAGATTTTTCTCACGGGTGGTATATAATACGTAGTAATGATGTTTTTCTCTACCAGTCTACCTTGAAAATTGAAATGTTATTGGAAAAATTGGCTGACCTACTTAATGGTCTAAATATAAGCTTTGGATGATAAAGAGACTTGATCAGGTTTTTAAATGAGTGGAGTCATTATTTCTAATGTTGTTTGTAATAACTAAGTTTGTTTGTTGCCGTTCTTGCAGTTCTGTAGGCCAATGACGAGATGTTGTATATCTATGCAAATTTGCATTCACATTGCATGCTTGTTATTATTCACATCCTATATTAACTAAGCCCTATTTTCCGCACAGGTTTTCAACTGCCCAAATTTAAAGGAAATCTCATTAAATTTGTCATTTGTTTATAAAGGCGAGCATCAAACCTGTAGGTTAAGTTTTATATGTCCTTTATCGGGGTTTCCCATTTGTTGATTTCAATTTTTTTTTGTCTTAAAAGTGTGGGTCCAATTTTTTTAGAACAATAAGTTATTTTATTTGTTTCTCAAGTTTTTGGATCTAAGGGATTTGTTTGGCACTGGTATAAAGTTTTCATTTTCGTATAACTTTTCTTTTTGGAGTTAGTCATTTTTCTAATTATATCTGAATCTTGGCTCAAATTTTGTAATATTTTTATTAAGAGATATCTTAACTTGGGAAATGAAAACCATAAAAATCACACCAATTCAAGTAAGTTTGCTGGTATGACTTTGCTGGTTTATGTCGTTCATTTTTTTAAAGATATATTTCTTCATTAGATAAACAAGCTCATGTGCATTCTGCCATCATGTGTATTCTGCCGTCATGTGTATTCTTCTTTTATTGCAACAGACAAATGCTTAGTATCATAGTATGAGTCTATCAGGAAGTTTATCACCGGATCTCGATTGTTTATCTTATATGAACATATTGTAAGTTTGTTATTTTATTTGACATGTTTTTCTATTTTATGAGAGGTCTGCTTGGAACCAGGAAATTACCAGAGAATGAATTAGAAGGGAAACTTAAGGGAGAATTTGAAAGAAAGAAAATCATGTGGAAAACAAAAGATAAAATAAAATTGGTTGATCTTTCCTAATCAATTTATTTATTGATCTCTACTATGTAAAGACAGAAAAATAAGTATATGTAAGAATATTAATAAAACTAATTATATTTCATTTTCTTTTGAAAAAACAAACATAAGAAGATAACCAACATTTTTCAGTGTTCTCTAGCATCTTCTAGGATCCTAGAATAGCTTAGCTGGGATGTGCTTTTTATAATCAGCACTGTTCTTATACTAACCAATTTATTTTTGTCTTTCCTGCAAAGAGTCGTGACTTGGAATAGTATTGGAGGAAGCATACAAAAGGAGACTGAGAATATTTCATCATTAAATTATTGTAAGTTATAAATTAGAAATTCTTTTGAATAGTTCAGCGCCACACTATATCAATCAATCAAATTGTTATTATATATTTCAAATGTTAACATGTACTAATTGTTGTTTTAGGTATCACAATTGAAGAACACTTCAAAATATGAGGCAGTGTGACAGTGCCAATAGATGAAATCAGTGAAGTCTCGGATGCATGAGCAATCTATGTTTATGACAAATTATTATTGTAAACTCTATAGGCTACGTACACAATGAATTCTTAGATTATTTTTTATCACATTTGATGTGTTTGAGTTTTTTGTGATGCTTGTCAAGTGACATTATCGGTGATCATCATTACATATATGTATATATGAAAGATTTAAATTTTAGTATGTACAGATTTTGTTTTGGTGTTTTGAAAATGTAATTGTGTATTTGGTTCAATAATAAAAAAACAAAATTTATGTACGATGATGCATTGAACTTGCCGCAACAACATGTTAAAAAGTTGAGAGGGTATTTGCTGCGGTCTTTGAGATAACCGCAACAATAAGTGATTTAAAAATATTTATGAAACATTATTTGTTGCGGTTCATAACCGCAGCAAATAGTCGAAAACACATTTTGCTGCTCCTTCAATTGCTGCGGTTGATAACCGCAGCAAATACATGAAAACAACCGCAACAAATACACTTTTTTCTAGTAGTGATAATGTTTATCTCTAAAAACTACATTTCAGCCAAATGTAGTTTCAATGTTATTTATAGTTTCTGGATTTCGAGATTTCTGACAAAACTTGCAAAAAGATCTTCAAATGACTGGTTGCTAATGTTGAGCATGCCACCTTTCTCAGCTTTATACGTTCCTATCAAATATAAATTAAAAATCAATGAATTATAAAGCATAAGGGAGCATATGGAGATGACGGCAGGTCCAAAAAGGCATAAGACATGTGTGAGTATATGGTTTTAACTCTAACATAGGTAAAGAAGAGCTCTGGACATGCAAACCAAATGCAGAAACACACACATGCATAAACATACAAATGCAGAAACACGCAAGTCCAGATAAAAAATATGCAATTTGGAAGATAGGAAATTCTAGAAGAAGGAAATAATCCGTTTTAGACAATAGTTATGTTATCTTATTGATTGGAGATTTGTCAAGGAAACTCAATTCAAAGAGATTTAAAACAACTTCAACCAAAAGGCAAACAGAACTCACATAATGCATACAAATAGCAAGATGTGTTAATACGAAAAAATCAGAAAGTGATTAAGCATGTAAATCTGACGTATAACTTAAAAGGTAGATAAATTTAAGGTTTGACTTATAAAACGTAACCGGCAACTTTTATTAGTGAGAAAAGAGTAAATTATGAGCAAGAATACGTCTGCAACCAGCACAGCTCATTCACACATCTAAAAGTAAAGTTAAAAATATTACATTTCTTGGAGATTATAATGTTTATAACCTAGAAAGTAGAAACTATACCATATTCGTTTGAGGCTAGTTTCTAGTTTCTAAATTTCTATATCTCAGCCAAATCGAGTTTCTGGATTTCCAAACTAATCAATCTCAACCTTAGTTTGACCGAAATTTCCAAACAATATCAATTAAAAGCTTTTATACGAGAATCACAATTATCTCTAAGCTTGGCAATTGGATAAAGAATAGAGTTCCAACATTTATTCCTCATCTAAGCATGATAGAATGAACCCTATATTATATATATATAAAACAAATAAAAGACATGTATACAAATTAGAAAAATATGTCATATGTACAGAAACGCAAAATTCAAATGCATTCATTAAGTGTTTTCGTCAAAGTCACATTTACACTTAAAATTATTAATTTAATACTTCCTCCGTTCTTTAATTCTTGAAACATTGGGATATTTGCACTATTCACAGACCTTACTTTGACCATGATTTTCTACTAATTTACATAATCAAATTACTATATATAAATTGTTATTGAATTCCTATCAATGTGTATTTCCAAAATATCAACTTTTTATAATGTTTACTAATACATAATTACATATAATTACAGTCAAAGTTGTGTGTTAGCAAACATGAAAGTCAAACTGTTGCAAGAATTAAAGAACGGATGATAGTATTACACTAGGTAATGAGAATATGTGGGAAAAAAATCACAAGCAGAACTCACATTAATACTAATGTAGTTGTACATATGCAGATTGGCTAAAGCTGGAAAGAAAACAACAAAAGCAACATCACACAGGCAACAAGATAGGAACAAAGAAGACTAAAAACATAAAATATCAGTTAGAATACACTCAAAGGCTCAACTAAAAAATACTCTTGCTGGTACAGGACAGATTGAAGAGGCGTGTGAGAGACATAATGAATAAAAAGCGCTTAGTTGCATTCCTGCTGCTAGATAGCCCTGAAGAGTCCATTACACACCTTCAGGTATTTTATCTATCTTTTCGCTCAAAGTGAATTCAATAGTGAATTGTAACAAAATAAAGTAAAAGTAAAATAAAGCTAAATCGGAAATCTGAAAGAAATCTGAACTATCTAAATTATAACAAAAATAAAAGTGAAGGTGAAATGCTCAAAATCTCAAACGTATACCCGCAAATCGGAAACCAGTAGTCAGTGAGGCCGCGATTCAGAGCGGAGTTGCAGAGCAAGCACGGGCGGAGCCGCACAAGACGAAGGATGTATGTATGTATGTATGTATGTATGTATGTATGTATGTATGTATGTATGTATGTATGTATGTATGTATGTATGTATGTATGTATGTATGCATGCATGCATGTATGTATGTATGTATGTATGTATGTATGTATGTATGTATGTATGTATGTATGTATGTATGTATGTATGTATGTATGTATGCATGCATGCATGCATGCATGCATGCATGCATGCATGCATGCATGCATGTATGTATGTATGTAATGGATAATAATCATGTACTCTCTCCGCCCATGAATTATCTTTTAACTTTCATTTTTTGTCAGTTCCAAAATGATAGTTTGTAAATTAAGAGGTGCTTGTATTTTATCCTTTATCATGCACTCTCTTCATCCATAATCAAAATTTCTCTCTCCTCTGCACAACTCTCTACCATACAATTTCCACTTTCATAGTGCACATGAAAAACCCCACTTGAAAGATAATTCAGTGACAGAAGTAGTAACAAATACTCTCTCCGTTCTTTTTTAAATGCAACACATTCCTCTTTTGGCAGTTTCATAACAAATGCAACATTACTTATTTAGGTAAAAAGTGATATCCACAAATTACTTTAATATCCTCACTCAAACTCTCGAAGTTCTTTTGTTTTTCTTTTTAATTAATTCCCACCTACCAATTTTGTTTTACTTTAATGATTCAACTACCTACACCCTACTTTAATATCCTCTCTCTCCTTATCTTGAAGAGACCCTCCCTTATCTTCTCCGTATATTCAACCATCCTTATCTATTGCTTTCTTTATCATCTTCTACCCACTTGCTCCCTATTTTTCTATTTCTTCACTGTTAAAATGGAGGCACCACAAATAGCCGTCGATGATATCAAACTATTCGCTCCTACTACTCCCCCTCGATATTATGCGAGTGAAGACGGCGGTCCTACTACTCCCCCTCGACATTCTGCGAGTGAAGAGAATGAGAAAGAGAACAATCAAGATTAACACAAATTAGAAAATAGAGCTTGCACTTAAATCTGCAAAAAAGGTGGATATGGTTTACCATCCCATTTTCGGTGAGATGAGCAGTTACCAAATGACATTCTTCAAGATCTTGTGGCCAAACCAGTTTCCTGAGGAATCTAAAAACGGTATTTTTATGTTTAGGTTTAATTACAAAAAATATAGTTGACTAAAATTTGTTGATTTGTGGATTTGGTTACATTCTGTTCATTTGGTTTCTGAATATGTTGATTTGTTGATTTTGGTCTGTGTTAAATTTTGCATGACTTTATACGAAGAATTTTTGTTGATTTGAAATTAAATTTTTGATAGTTAAAATCAGCTACTTTTTATTTTTTGAATGGTGGTAGATTGACATTATTAGTGCCTATAGATTTATTGACAAGGTGTGATTTTTGTTGACTAAAGTATTAGCATTTCTGAATATCCTTTAATTTGCAAACATACAATTTAGTGCATTTAGATTGAGTCATTTGGAGCAAAAGAAAGTTTGAAAGTAGTTGCACTACAATAAGTTTACAACCCCTTGAGAGTAGCCTAGTAAACTGTGGCAACATTTACAAAATTTGGCCAGTAAACTTGGGCGAAGTTTACATCCGTGTGAAAGCAAAAAGATTTCAAACTTTTACCTTAACCAAAAATATAATACTGGCACCACCAAAAGTAAGGACCTTCTTTCCTGATGCACTAATTTAGCATTGTTGTATTCACCAAAAGTTGGCCCTCCATCAAGAAATTGTTTGTTTCTTCAATGAGTTCTTCTGGAATTTCAACTTGTGTTGGTAGAACACCCAAACTGTCCAACTTTCTTTTAGCATTGTGGGGGTTCTTATAGTTGTTACCTCCCATTACCTTCAATATTTCCAACATTATGTATTGAAGGTGTACCCATGTGTAGTTTAACAGCCTTGATTCAAAAGAGTAAAATGCATCCCGGACAGCACCAACTAGTTCACCAACCGTCTTAGGAAAAGCCTTATATTGAATAGATTGTATAGCTCTAAAAAAACCTAGATCGAGTACATTCAAATATGGACTTTGGGCAGGTTGGCGTGCTAGTCTTACATTGAAACCAAATAAAGTGGCAGCCTCCATGAATTGCACATCATTAACACCAATGTGAGGCCTAGCGTTATCCTGTTGAATCCAAATATCCTTGCATGCATTAGATGGCCAATGTTCCCTCATAGCCGACAAGATTGAATTTATTAACTTCGATCTAATAATTGTTTGTGTCACACATTGTATGGCTTTTAATTATGGGGTTCCCGCCTCCCTATTACATGATCTCCTTTGTGCATAGACAATTTCAGTAAATGGAAATATTCCTATTTTTCCGTCCCATAAAACTTGACCCGAATCAGAAATATGTGGCCTAACCACAACATCCAAAAACATAACCTTGCCAATAAAGTTTTTGTTCTGACAGCTTCTATAGGGTTCTTCCTCCCGAGAAAATAGATAAAACCTTTGAGTTTTTTGTGGCATGTAAAACCACTTTTCATCTATATGAACCATGTTGTACATACCTAAAAATTTAGGTATTGTGTTCACTGTCATTGGAATTACTTGACCCATAATGTGAATAAGCCTCCTCCTCATGTGCATGTGATTAAGTTTGGGCTTAATACTGTTTGTGTGGGCTCTAAGTTACCCTGTTCTGAGTAGCCGATAGACTACCGAGTGGCTAATCCCAAGGGCAGAAGACAAAGATCGAATAGTGGTTCTTTGTTGAATATGCACAACCTTAAGACTTTCCAAATAAAAAACTTTAGGTTTCCTCCCTACCTTTTCCCTTTGACTTTGAACATCCACTAGTGTACCCCCAGCTAATTGAACTTTAGCTGCAGACCAAATCCTCCAAACAGTGGTTCTATGAACTTTAAATTCCGCTGCAACTGTTGACACAACACCTTTGGGTAAGGTTTTACCATCACTCAACATTAAAAGTTTTTCTACCAAGTGCTTCCTTTGATTATTTGTGAGATTTACTTTTTTACTCTGATGTTTGTGATTCAAATCCTACCTCATTGTCCCTTTCAAAAAAGAAGGAAGAGGATACTTCTAGTTCTGGCTCAACATCAAAGTCATCACACATGGCATCCACCTCCAACTGAAGAAGCTCTGAAACTGATATTTCTTCATCCATAGTTATGAAGTAGTGAAATTTGTTTTTTCCTTTGTAGCAGTTTTTGGATTGTGTATGATGGGTTGATGGTATTTGTAGAAGGAAATTAAAAGTTTTGGTGCGTAAACTATGGTAGGAGAGAAGTTTGATTTTTTTGGTTTCATAACGCCCCAGTATGTAGATGTAGACAGCCTGGAGTACTGTAGATAAGCACTACGTTGCTTTTTGTAATGTTAGGTGTATATCTGGACATTAGAACTCTAAAACCTTTTTGTAATGCTTGTACTTTATTATTAATTCAACCCGTCTGATCATAAAGGGCAAATTTGTAAAGCTATCAAGTAAAGATAGATGTCTTAATTATTGTTCCCACTCACTACCTATGTTGCAAATAAAACCGAACAAAGGGTAGTATGAATTTATTTGACTGCGGTTAATTCATAAGGGGTGTTTGGAAAATGACGTTTCAACAAAAAAATGGTGATTGAACCCCTTTTAACGTTTTCAATAAATGAAAACGTTGTTTGATAAATAGCTTTTCGGCCCTAGCGTTTTTGGACGGAACCACTGAAATGGAAACATTGCAAATAAGACAATTTTGGGTTAGCATTTTAAAAAATGGCGTTTTCTACTAATTTTTATGGCGAAACAGCTAAATTACCAATCATCATTTGACAATCCGACAACTTATTCCACTAGTTAAACCCGCTGACTGAATCTGCTATTGATAACCCACTAACATTACCCGTTATCCGCTAATCACTAACCGCTAAATGCCAAACATGCTCATAATAGACATTCTATCAAACTTGAGGTGTTATAAATAAGAGAAAATTGCCTTTGGTGAGATTAAAACATAGCTTTCTCTCGAAAATAGGAGCATGTGTTTGGTTTTCCCTAAATAGGACTAAACATTCTATTTATACCCCTAATTCAATTAATTAATTAATCAATCAACCTAATTAGTTGTCCCCTAGTTCCCTAGCACAACCAAGGCTATTCGTTGGTGCGGTGCAGTCCGTGATGGCAGCAGAAAATGCTGGTGGCGGCGGCGGACGACGGCTGATTTTCTGCTAGCTCGCCAGAATCTCTGTAATTTTTTTCTAGCGATCACGACTAGAGGTCCGACGCCAGGTGGTAGGCGGCAGTCTGGCGGCCTTGGGGGCAACAATGGTAAAGCCTATGAGGATATTTTGGTCCAATCACAATAAAAAGTCATATTTAAGGCTATTTAAACTAATTGTTCCTATTTGGGAAAAAACTATATTTTAGTCCTATTACGATAAATCTCCTTATAAATAAGAGTTTTTTTTTTCATTTTTGATCTCCCGACTATTGTGTCATTTGCAGTTTGGTACTCATCTTTTAATTTTTCCAATTTTAGTCCTCAACTTTTGTGCTATATACATTTTTAGTCCTTAGTACAAGTACATTACACAATGATTTTGACACAATATGTGGAGACTAAAAATGTCATTATTATAATAGTTGAAGGATCAAAGTGTCACTTTTATGAAAGTTCAAAAAATAAATACGTAGTATTAAATTTTTCAAAGACGGGTACCAAAAGCGTATCAAATTAAAACCGACAAAAAGTCGTATAAATAATTCGTAACCTCTATTAAGATTTTCCATATCAAATTATCACCGCCCAGTCTGAGAGCATCTCCAATGCTAAAATATGCACGGTGCACATGTGGCATGAGTGATATCCACATAAATATTAGCAAATAAATTATCTCTCTCCTTATTTGAATGATTTTATACAATTTTGGTAAGTTTTTCCCTGTAATGTCAACTGCAATGTCAACATTTAGATGGTCTCTTTGACATTGTGGAGAAAAACTTACTAAATATGTATAAAATCATTAAAATAAGGAGAGAAAAAATTTATTTATTAATATTTATGTGGCTATCTCTCGTGTCACGTGTGCACCGTGCACATTATACCATTGGAGATGCTCTGAGATGCACGCCCACTAGAGAAAACTTGAGTCTTGCTAAAGGAAAACAAACCTAACCCCCTTCACCTTTTTCTATCTCAAGGAAGAGGGATTTTATAGCCCTAAAATACCAAAAAAGCTAATAGGAAAATAGAAACAAACTACTAGCGTATTAATTAAACAAAACAACAAATAATAATCCTACGCTCAAATTAGGGTTCCAAATCAAACATGCTCTCACATTCCGTCTTAAATCCCCCGATCTGAAACCATGATTGACCTTCTTCCCTTCAACTTTTTCGATGCCAGGTGCGTGGGTTTTAGGATTCTGTTTGTAATTTTGTTGAATTATCTTTTTATGTGCATGGTTTTCGAGAAGTGGATCATTTTCTACTGTTGTTGTTGTTGTGTGTGGTGGTTGTCTTTGGCTGAATCACTGCTTACCTCTGTTAAAATTTGAATTTAAAACTATGCTTTACGGTTACAGTCTTACAGATCCCAATTTATCGATGTTGAATGTGCATGAAGGTATGTGAAAATTTGCATGTGATTTCAGTGATTCTTTTTGGAGCCAATGAGTGCGGAGAAGTTGGGAGGTTTGGTGAATTTGAAGAAAAAGAGGTCATTGGATCTTCTTACATTGTATCAGCCCGAGGTTGATAACAAGAGAAGGAGTAATAGTAAAGGGAAACGTAAAGAAGAGAAAGAGGGAAATGAGGTTAAGAAAAAGAGGAAGAGGGAAGCTTTAAATGTGGTGGCTTCAGCTAGGTTGGATCAGGTAGAGAAAAAAAGTAGTAGAGCAGATGAGGAAGGTGCTAATGGACTTGACATGCAGCAATCAATCCAATCATATGAAGGACCTGTTAGCAGCTGGAATGGGATTTCATATTGCCTGCTGGGTGAGAATGGTGATCCTGTTAGGATTCCCAAACGTCCACGCAACATTTTCTGCCACAAAAATTCTCAAACCCAGCCAGGTTCTCAGTCATTGAGGTTGTTGGGTTCGGTCAATAGTATCAAGAATTCACATGACGAAGCAGAAGTGTCAGATGATTTTTATCTGCCAAAACAGCCAACATCATCGGGCAGTAATGCCAGTGGTGGTGACCGGATGGCTAAGTCAAGTAAAGCTCCTACATGTAGTGTTGTTTCTGACAATCCAAAGCCGAAGGTGGGCATTAATCACCGTAAGGGACGTAAGAATGCTCAGCTGCCAAAGAAGCCAAGCTTATTAGTAAATGAACCCAGTGGTGATGATGTTTTGGCTAAGTTGGGTAAACATGTTGTTGGAGATGCTGTCAATAAGAAGTTAAAGATGAAGATGGGTGTTGTTGAGTCCATTGGGCATAAGAATGCTCACCTGCCAAAGAAGCCAGGCTTATCAGCAAATGAACTCAGTGCTGATGATGATATGTCTAAGTTGGGTAAACATTTTGTGGGGAATACTGTTAATGAGAAGTTAAAGCAGAAGGTGGGTGTTAATGAGTTTAAGGAGCGTAAAAATAGTAAACTACAGAAAAAGTTAAGCTTATCAGGAAATGAAGCCAGTGCTGCTGACCAGATTGTTAAGTTGGGTAAAGTTTCTGCAGGCAATGCCATAAATGGGAAGTATAAGCGGAAGGGCGTTGCAAATGAGTCTAAGGGAAGTACGAATGCCAAGGCTACTTCAGCTCAGCACTCTATGGTGGAAGTTGAAGAGCTTGATAAAAATGCTGATATATCTTCAAGAAAGTGGCGAAAATCTCATAGGAAGAAAAAAGGTTTGCAATCTGGGGGCATTGATTCTGTAAAGCATGTTGAGCCTCCAGAAGATGTTGCAAGTCACTATTCTGATGATCTTCAAGATGATGATGATGAAGAAAACCTTGAGCAAAATGCAGCCAGGATGCTATCTTCTAGATTTGATCCTCGCTGCACAGGTTTTGCTACAAGCTGCAAATCTTCTGCATTATCATATTCAAATCAGCTATCTTCTCTTATCTCCTCTCCCAAAGATCTTACTACTCAAGATGCGAACTCTTTAGCAAGCTCAGAGGCTGCTTCAAAAGATTATAAAGAGAAGAGTGTTCCAAGGAAACGCCGCCATTTCTACGAAGTTCATCTAAAGGACTTGGATGCATATAAGGTTTTGAATAAAAGGGTTCAAGTATTTTCCCCATTAGAGGAGACTTGGTGTTGTGGCATTCTCAAGGCCTATGATCAGGACAAGAGGCTCCATCAAGTCAAGTATGATGGTCAAGATGATGTTTGGATCAATCTTGAAGACCAAAGATTTAAGCTCCTTCTTTTCCCAGGCGAACTTCCTGGGAAGGACAAATCAAGAAGATCTTCTAAGGCAAGTACAATTGTTTGTAAAGATAAATTAGACGTGGATGTTGATGAAGACAGCCACTCAGGGAGCTATTTGGAGTCTGAGCCCATAATCTCATGGTTAGCTCATCGAATCAAATATTCTTCTAGGACATCGAAGAAACAGAAAACATCAGAAGAGTCTTCCATAATTTTGTCATCACAATCTCATGACCAAACTGAGGATACGAAAGACAATATAGGTTTCTCGGATACATATGGGAAGAAATCAGAACATGTTCATGAATTGCAGAACATTGAAACTGATGTGGGAAAGAATGAGGAGTCTTTGATCGAAAGTGATAGCGTGTCACAGAATAAAGTAACAGTTGTTTATGTGCGAAGGCGATTTCGGAAGAAACCAGAGTGTGTTCCTGAATTGATTCTTCTGGGTTCACACAACGATACTTTGTTATGGTCTCTTGATGATGAAGGCATGCTAAGCTTAAGTCTGCCATTTATAGAGTCCAAACAGTTGACTTATGGTATACATCTACCAGCTTTATCTTTTATTCAGCATGGTGCAGAGTACATCCAGTTGTCTCGTATAGTGTCGTTGCTGCAATATGGTGCCATTGTGACAAAATGGCCAGAGGTTACTCTAGAGATGCTTTTTGTTGATAGTTCTGTTGGGCTGAGGTTTCTTTTGTTTGAGTGTTGCCTAAAGGATGCTATGGTTATCACTTTCCTTGTTATGTCATTGTTTAGTAAACCTGATGAACACTTGGATCTTGAAGATACCCAGCTGCCCGTTACTTCTGTATGCTTTAAATTTTCTAGAGTTCAAGATCTTAAGAAGCAGAGATCATTTGTATTCTACAGATTTTCGAAACTAGAAACCTCAAAGTGGCTATATCTGGACTCTAAGCTTCAATATCGCAGTTTAATGGCTAAGTGTCTCTCTTTGTCTGAATGCACATATGATAACATCAAATCCCTTGAATGTCCAAGTAGTCCGTTTTCAACATACAACCGTCCAGAGGTATTTCTCCTTTTGTTACTTCTAGATTTTATATTCCGTATAACTCTGTTTTCTCTGTGTTCAACATGTTACGGTATGCTGCACTTCATATATGATGTAATAAATCAATAGGTTAGTCTAATATTCGATATCTTTTATGTATCTAATGAGGTTAATTTTGGTTTTCTTTATAGAATTTGCAAAATAAGTGTGTGCCGTGTGGTTTGGCCATGGGCATCTCCAAAGAATCCTACCTTGTCAGGATGTGCCATCCAACTTCTACCTCTAATTCAAAACTTGGACATATTCAATTTTCTCTTTCATTTGCTGCTGTACCTGCTCTTTTCTTTAGTCTGCATCTACACCTGCTCATGGAACAAAACTTTGCTGATGTTGGCCTTCAAAACCATAAGCCTTCATGTTGTTCACTTTTCAGCTCTGGTATAACTTGCCAGCATGTGATACATGATGCCAGCCAGGGGAAGAAGTTCCATGGAAATGTTCCCGAAACAACCTTAAAAAGCAATGTGGAATCCTTGCTCCCTTTAGCTACTTCCAATGACATTGAAGGGTTGGAGAAGAATAATTCCACTGACCGCAAAGGGTTGGCCAAGAATGCTTCTAGTTTGGTTCTGTCTCAAATGAAAATCTGTACTAGTGATCAACGATCATACCCAGTTGTTGATTTTCCACATCCTGATCTAGACCATATTAATATCGAAATTCCTTCACCAGATCAAGTTGATCAGCCTTCCGATGGAAGAGGACTCTTTTCTGGCTTTCCCTCAAGCTATTCATTTCATGACAACCAAAATATGTTACTTTCTTCGCCTGTGGGAGAACTTTCGCCGGTGTGGTCGGATGGGAAGATGGGTTTCATGCGCACTGGATTTGCTAGTGGCCCTAAGAAACCAAGAACACAGGTCCATTACACGTTGCCTTCTGGAAGTTATGAGGTTGGATTAAGAAACAGAAACCAAGGACAAAAGACTCTTCCTTACAAACGGATCAGGAGAGCTAGCGAGAAGAAGATTTTATATGGTGGCTGTAGTTCTGAAAGAAATTTTGAGTTGTTTGGATGTGATGCAAATGTGTTGGTCACCGTTGGAGACAAAGGATGGAGAGAAAATGATGCACGTGTGGTTTTAGAAGTTGCAGATCACAATGAATGCCGGCTTGCTGTTAAATTTTCCGGAACCACAAAGTACTCATATAAGGTTCATAACATTTTGCAACCTGGGTCAACTAACCGCTTCACTCATGCTATGATGTGGAAAGGGGGAAAGGATTGGGTTTTGGAGTTTCCTGACAGGAGTCAATGGATTCTGTTCAAGGAGATGTATGAAGAATGCCACAATCGTAATATCCGTGCTGCTTTGGTTAAGAACATCCCAATTCCCGGTGTTCGCTTGATTGAAGAAAGGGAAGATGATGCAACTTCCACCCCATTTACTCGCAATTTTACTAATTACTTTCGTCAGGTTGAGAGTGATATTGAAATGGCGATGAATACTTCACAAATCTTGTATGACATGGATAGTGAGGATGAATGTTGGCTCTCTGCCAACCAAACTTCTTCAAAATCTAGAGGATATGATGAGATATCAGATGAGTTATTTGAAAAAACGATGAACTTGTTAGAAAAGGTGGCTTATACTGAACAGCGTGAGAACTTTACATCAGAGGAGCTAGGGGAGTTTATGGCAGAAGTAGGTTTTATGGAAGTGGTGAAATCTGTTTATGAACATTGGAAGCTTAAAAGACAGAAAAGTGGCATGCCTCTATTGCGTCATTTCCAGGTAAGATGAGGATTATTAATCATCTCTTATATAATTTTCTATTTTACAGAATTGGCCGCCCATGATTGTCATGAGCTACCTCTGTAGTGTGCGAAATGTTGTTTGGATGAATGGATTTTGAATTTAGTCTCTATTCTGTTCTTGAAGTGTTTCGTACACTTGTTAATCTCCACATTTACTCAGTTCTGGATGCTCGTCTAATAGTGGTTACTCTCTCTAAAGTTATTGATGCCTCATGCCTCTTATTAGTTCATGTTAAGGCTTATGCCTAGGGTTTTTTTGAATTGCTTATAATAGTCAAGGGTCCAAGGCCTGTAAATAAAGTCTTACTTAGAAAACTTGTTTTTAGTTCTCTATGCAATATCTGCTTGACAGTTACTCCCCCTTCCAATAAAACAAGGCCGGAATGAGTAAATTACCACTTTTTGTTTATAGTCAAGTCAATCAACACGCAAGGTTCTACAAGTTATGAATGGCCACTTATATCCCATATTTAGACTGTGTGTAATAGTTGACTAAAAATGTTTGCTGCTTGGATTTACAGGAGTTTTACTAATGTTCCTTTACTTTTTAAATATATTTGTTAATCTTCCCCTATCAGCTTAGTATGGGTTTCCTTTTAAAGTCTATGTTATCATTTATCACTGTCATCAGGTAAAGGCTTGCCTAAGCATTGGAATAAAAACTTAAGATATTCAACTAGAATATTTTGCTAGTAAAGCTGCATAGGGCAGTTGTCATTTGTAGCTGTCTTGTTATTACAATCACACTTCTTTCCTTTTTTAAGTGTTCAGCTGAATGATACTCTCGATCTTTTGGTTGATGTTGAACTTTTAGTTGAATTGTCCCACGATATGATGAGTTATATCAAATATTTAGGATCACATTTATGTGTTAATTCTCATATGCGCTCCTAGAAAATGTAGACCTAGTTACATAAGTGCTCTGAGATTCCTGATTATGCTCTAGAATTTGGATGGAACAAGACTTTTGGGGTCTGTTAGAACTCCGAAAATGCTAGGGAAGTAGAGATGATATTTGGAAAATTAGAAGGAAACAAACATAAGGGAAATAAAAGAAAGTTTGTCAAACTCATTATATCAGTTTTAGATATTTTTTCAATCTCATTTTTATTTGATCATTTTTATCATATAAAGTAAGAAAACTAAACAGATGTAAAAAAACATAAAAGTTCAATAAATTTGGTCTCCCTCATATCTTGCATGGTGAATTCAGACAGCAAAAAAACATTTTCCTTAGGACCCATTCAATATCGCTGTCAGTTTTCAGTTCTTTATTTTTAGAGTATTTGATATATGTTTTATAATGAACTAAAAATAGTCTCACTTGTATAGCTCGTTTGGTAATACCCAAATCGGCAGTGTTGATTTTGATGAAATTTATGAAGTTCCGGCTAAAGGAGATGGATTGGCTGATTCTCCTGATTTATGAAAAAATTATATTTAAAATATATTTTTTGTTAATAAATAAAGAAAAAAATATATGAAAAAGGCTAAAATGATCCTCTACAGTAACTTTAGCCAATACAGCCAGAAAAGTAACCCCAACCTTAATTTTTCTTGTTATTACACAACTCAGCGTGCAAAATAAAAAATTACGTGTTTGGTGAAAAAGGTGGCTGATAAGCATGATAAGCTGAAAAACAGGGTCACCAAACAAGCTCGTAGTAATTATGTTAGTTTTGATAACTGCCAAAAAACTGAACCTTCTGTTTTTGAGAATTTTGTATTTAGTTAAAAAAAACTTAAAACCTAAAACAGAAAAGATACCAAAGGGAGCCTTAGTATCTTGTTTTCTTCCCCTACCATTTTCCTAGTTATAAACATAACCTTGCGGCTTAAGATGATTAAATGAGATTAGGATGATTAAATGAGCTTGTTCTACTTCTTCATGTTGTGTGAGTGTGTAGTCACATCATACCTTTGATTTGTTTTTGATAAATTTCAGACTGTGTGTCTTTATATGTGACTTTAGTGTCTATATTTGAACATGAGGTTATTAAAATGGTTGTTAATATTATTGTTAATTAATTAAGATTATTATAATTATAAATGTAAGTAAAATTATAATTATAATTATATTTACAATTGCTATTGCAGATAATTATATTTGCAATTACAATTTGAATTACAATACCAGTTATGGTCCTGTATTTCCTATTTGGGGTGTCCCAAAATGATAGTCATGTTTCTTTTTTGGTAAAGAAATTAAAGTAGATGACCATTTATACCCCCTCCTTTTTAATAAATAGTAAAAGTAAAGAAGTGAACAATACAATAAAGTAAGGTTATACGGGTCCTTCTACCACTCTTTCTTATTATGTGAGCTCAAAAAGTATAGGACAATCAATTTGGGACGGAGGGAGTATTATAATAAGTATTAAAAAAATATTACTATTATGGAATTGTTTTCTAATGAAGTTAGTGCTTTTTCTTAATTTGTGTTTGATCAGCGCCCGTTGTGGGAAAGGTATCAGCGACAAGTGAAAGACTGGGAGCAACATGTTTCCAGGGCTATCGCTGCAAATCATGTGAAAGCACCTCCGATTGAGAAACCACCCATGTTTGCCTTTTGTTTGAAGCCTCGAGGTTTGGAAACCCCTAACCGAGGTTCAAAACAACGTTCTCAGAAGAGAATTTCAGTGCCTGGGCACAACCATAGTGCCCTGAGGGATCAAGATGGTTTCCATGCCTTTGGTATATTTTTTGTTCCTATTACTTATATCTCTCTTCATGGCTCCCATCAGACATTCAGGCATATATCCATCTTTTGTTTGCTCTGTCCCTCTTTGTTATCTGATTTTCCTGCCATCATAATACCTTAAGGGCTTGTATGGTTGAACAATTTTAAGTGTTTTTGAGGGGAAGGCTGTGGAGGGCCTAATCTATACCTTGATATATAAGAATGTTCATAAAAATGAATAAAAGGTTATTCAATTGTTATAAGATCACATTTTATGTCAATCTTTAAACTTTAATAGTATTCTAGTATTTATCACAGCATGGACTAAGCTCTCCTACCTTACCCTTCCTCCACCCCCCTTTAAAACCCTCCCATCCTAACAAGCCTAAGTTACCATTTGGAATCCAGGCAGTACTTTACAAAGAAAGGATGGAAGGAAATAGAGGAAAATGCGAAGGCAATAAATTTTGAATGAGAATAAATGATAGACCCAAACTCAACAAACTAATACTCCGTACTATGTATTCAATATTCATTAAAAAATGTTTTGCTTATTTATGTCTACTACATAAGACTAAAGTAAATCTAAATGTATGTTAAAAGAACAATAATCATATTTCATCTTGTGTTTTTTCTTCTCAGGGTAAAATTCAAACATAATAAAATCAGTTTCCTTGGCTCTTGTCTATTTTCCTTGACCCAATTATAGTCTAAATCTTCCCATTTTTGTGGTCAGGGAAGAGAATGAATGGATATGCATTTGGAGATGAAATGGATGTGTATACAGGCAACAACCATGAACAACCCTTGGAAGCTTCTTCACCTTGTGATGCTTCAAGAAGGGCCTTTTCTCCATGCGATGCCAGTGGATATATCTCTTTGAGCAATGACGGCTTTGAGTGGAACCCCCACCCAAAGTTTCAGAGAAACAAATCAAAGAGGATTGGGACGTTTGTGCCAGCTGGCAACCCGCATCTGGTTTCTTCTCATGACAGGAGAACCACAAAGAGAAACGGTTTTCATCCACCCGAATGGCCCAGCCCGAAGCTCTATCAACAGTTTGATACCCCAAACGTTCCGGAGTTGAGGCTTCGTGACGCGTCCTGTGCAGCCAAACACGCATGCCATGTGGCAAAACAGAAGCGGGAAAAGGCACATAGGCTGCTTTATGTGGCTGACGTGGCAATCCAGAAAGCTGTGGTAGCTCTCATGAAAGTTGATGCAATGGAAGCTTTTGCCAATGATTAGATTTATTTCCAATGTCAATAATATGTGATTCTTTGGGGGTTTTAGTTCCTGGGCCCTCATGCCACATTTGGCGGCTATACACAGGTTTTCACTCAAATGGGTTTTCATCTGATTCCATCATTGTTCATAAAATATAGTGTAGATTCCTGACATGATGGGCGGAGCGGAGCAGTCATTATCATCGTTATCAAGAGAGTTTTTTATTCATTAACCTTCGGTCCCTTTTTGCACAGTACTTTTTCACCAGGAACACTTAATTTCTGGTTTGTTGCACGACTGGTTTGACTGCTGACCGGGTGGACCCAGTTTTGCTTTTGTAGCTTGCTTGTACATAATGGTGTTGCATTGTGTGTGTGTGTATGTGGCATCTTTAGCTCATGGGTGTTAAAAAAAATATCCTCAAAACTGTGCATGGTGAATTGATTTTAGACGGGGCGTTGAAGTGGGGTTTCCTCTTTTTTTGCGTGTAATTCATTGGAGCACGTTTAGTATTGAAGAAACAAAAATATTTGATGCAAGTAAATTTCTGGTAAAATGTTCATCATAGTCAGTGTGTATGTATTTGGTTTGAAAGGCTGCCTCAGTTCATTTAAAAAGCAAGTGTCTTTTCTACTTGTCCAATAACCAATTACAACGGGTGGACCGGTCTAGTTCCAGTTTACAGTGCCCTTGCTGTAGGATTGGTATTGGTCCCAAGTATATTAGTCCCTGACCCTTGGTCTACTCAGCCGTTGGTTACAATCCACACGATCGGTCCATGACTGAGGCATATGAGTATAACTTTTTATATAAAGATTGAGACATATATTACATGTGCAAGTTCACTTACTTTACACCCCTTAAAAGTTTTTTATATTTAAATTATTTTCCCAAAATATATTTTAATCTCGTGACGCTGAATTTTTTTAGCACTTCTTTCCTCAAGAATTTGTGCAATGATATTTTATTCTCCTTGTAGAGTTCAATGAGTGCTTGCTTATTAGACGAAGATTTTGGAGGGGATTGTGCGGAAAATCACATTAACTTTTAATATCTTGGACTTTAAATGTTCGTAGCTATGTGAAAAGCAAACATTTTCAAGTTTGTTGGGCTGCTTTTTGCTTCGTGTTGTCATTGTTAATAGTGGAAATTGCCCGTCCAGACCATTTTTCTATCTAGAATTTCATTTATGTCAACATACAATTTTTTTATTCATTCTCTAACTTTCACCTTTTCATTTTTGTCTTTTGAGGTTTTTTTCCCACAAATAATCTAACCCAAATCACTTGAGTCATACAACTAATCAAAACCCCATTCGACTGTCATCAGAATTTGGTATCTTCACTCCTGTTTGTTCTCCGTCGTCTTCACGCTGGCTGGTCGTTCGAATCGTGAAGCATCTTCAGGGTCGTCCGCCTGACGCATGACCATCGTAATCTTCTCCTTCCTCTCCTCAAAGGTTACCAAGTGTAAACCTTTGCTGATCTCTTCTATGAGAGACAATATTGAAGTCTTTTACAGGGAAATATATCAATAGCTATGAATCACGTTCATGAACTTGCTAATACATGTGCCGATCAATGGTCCCTGGTAAACATCTCATTCTAATTCAGTGCTCTCTAAATCGTGCGAGACGGGTTTCCATCAAAGAGACCTCACAAACTTGATCTTCCACAGTAATTGTATGTCCGAACAGGCCTAGAAAAAGGTAATGCCTCACTTTCCTTTGCCACTCAAGTGTACGGCATTTGCCATGCTTAGGCCACTTCTTTCCTTATCTAATGAAAGAGTCCACAACCTGCCTTAGAATGCCCTCTTCTCTTTCTTGTATCAAGCATGGAGCTAGGATTTTTACAGGATTTCCGCAATTGTTCTAAGTTTTATTTTTGTAGTTTATTTTTATTTTTCTATTCAGTTGAAATTTAACATTGAAATGTTCACATAGTCTTGTTTAAAATTTGTTGGAAACCACAATTGATTTCTAGATCATGTCTCATGAGTTTAGTACTTCCTTACCTCCTCAAAGTGTTAAACAATAGATGTAATGTTTATATGTGAACAGAGAGGGTATTCTATACTTAATGATGAGTTTGATATTTTTTTTGTTATAACTTCGATTATTTAGATTCTTATTAGTTTGTAAAGCAAGCAAGCTAGAAATCCCGATGACTTGTTGAATTCAACGCTTAGGATTATTGGTAGTCCTGCTATTTTGAGAATGATTCATGTAAGGTAGAACTGATATTATATAAATTGTATACTGAAGTGTTATGTAATTGCTACATTTCTGTAGTTCATATTTTTGTAAGCTAAGGGATTTTTAATGAGTTTGTTTGCAACTAGTATTTGGTTTTTCTTTCTCTTTTTCCTAACTGTTCATTATTTGTCTGTGATGTGTCTATCACTTTTTTCTTTACTAACTGCCCTTGTACCTAACTTGATCTCAATCAATATTTTTAAAAATAAACATAGTATCACTAGTAGATATATGGTGTTTGAGTTGATTATGTTTGTGTGATCAAGCCATTGCTTTTTTAAACATAGGCTAAGACCTTATTAGTGGTTGCAACATTAATTTTTTTTAAATCTAAGATACTCTCGTTCCTTCACTATTTGATGGTTGTTTTGCAAATCCGGGTCAACTTGAAACAGCTGAAATGATATTATTCTGGATCTCCAATGAGAAATTAGGGGTTTGACTCTTAGATTTCGTGTTATTCTCAAAATGGCCATCACGAAATTTATGTGTGTGTTTTACCTCAAATTACGCAGCAGGGTTAATCCCAAATACAATTTTAGTTTCTAGTTCACTAATTACAATTTCATCTATTGTAGGGTTTCTTAGAGGAAAAGCTCTCCATGACTACCTGTTCTAGATTTGACATCCTATTTGTTACGAGGGGAGTTCTTATGTTTGGTTTTGTGGGCTTGAAAATGAAACCCTTGCAGATCAGAATTGTTCAATGATGTAAAAGTGGCACCGCCAGTTAATTCTTCTCGCTACTTAACCTTATCAAATGGATTTTAATTTCCCCTTCAGCAATTCACTTTGTTATTCCTTTATGTGTTGTTGATAATTTATCCATACTTGTCATATGAGATGTGACGTTTTAACTTAGGAAAGTGCTATCTTGCAGCATATTTAAGTGCGTAGTTTACTCAGTCTTGCTCATATTCATTTGTTACAAATTATTAGTATCCTACAATTGCTTATTTTGATGTCATATTTGTGTCATATTGTTTGCATTTTTATTGCAAGCACATACAAGGAAAAGAAGCACATCAAAATTAGAGTGGTTGAAGAAAATAAGACAAGAAAGTCAAATTGTATGAACCATGTGTTGACATGCATAAAAAGAAGAAACGATAAAAAACAAAGCTTAATAATACAATGAAACATGTAATAAATTGAATTATATATTTATTGTGAAAGTTATACTATCGTATATGTTAAATTTGTTGCTTCACTACAAGAAAAGTGCCTATTAGCGAAAGGAAAAATAGTCTCAAAAACTAAGTAAATAATCACATGTGGTCACATGTTGGTCTCTGGTGGCCTCGTAGCAAAAAGTCATTTGCGACTGCAAAAAAAGACTGGTGGCTAAAGCTTTTTAAGACCAGCTAGATCTGTTGTATTTCACCACACTATTATGATGAATATAATACAATATAACTTTCTTATTATATAAAGAAATTCAAAAACACGTAATGTCATTCGAAACTTCATTCAGTACTCCGTATAATTTATACTCCATACAAATTAATCACCTTCAGGTGAAAAAAGAAGGGAAAAAGACATAGGTAGGACTAAAACATACGGGCGGAAACTAAATAAGACTCGGACTTTATTAACTCGTATATAGGACTTAATTTACGCTGATGGGCAAATACACCCCGGAACAAAAATTGGCTACCGAACAACTCCAGAGAACATCAAGCCCTCAACCCCGGCGTGTATTGATTCCTACCTATGATTTCGATTTTCAAGAATAGATTGTCGTCGGCGGTGCTATTGAAACCTACTTTTTCATCTTTCGCGATTGGAAGCTCCGACCCGAAGTTGCCAGCTGCACCATCTCCTTGACCCACGGCACTCCCGCCGTGTTTTTAGTCGCATCCGCCATCCTCTCCATCCCTAATCGGAGCTTCCACTCCCGGAACACACCTTTCCGATCCAAAACACCCTATTTCCCATACATCCGCAGAAGTGTAGATCTGCTATTCGTCTTTTTTTGTGGGCTGTTTTTTTATGTCTTCCGTAGTTTTGTCACTTTTTGTTGTTATTGTTTTACTTTTCATTTTTTTTTGTTTTATTTTATTTTGCAGATTCATTTAATGGTTATAAGTTTATGGGTTCATTATTTATTTTGGAAAATATGTTTGTAGTTGATAATAGATTAATATATACCGAGTATTAATAATGTCTTCCCCCAAATTTAGTATGAAATAATGGAATTATTATGGGAATCGGTTGCTTTAAGGGAACCGATTGAAACCTATTAAAAATTTTTTACATTTCATTATCATAATATTTCCTATAAAATAAAGTTCTTACGAGCCTTAGTCATATCATATATTATTGAAAAAGAATCACTCTTAAAAATACATGTAGTATAATAATGTCATAATTTGAAAATAATGACAATGTACGTCACAATGTCATCAACACAAATAAATGAAATAATATCATTTTTGATAATATTACAAAGTCAATATTGCAGTGTTAGAATGTAATTAGAAAATATTATAATTGCATACTACAATGTCACATGACAATGACACGATATCTTAATGTCATCAATGAAAAATTTTGAAAATATATCACAATGTTAATATCAAAATGTCATATGATAGTATCATAATATAATTACTCAAAAATGTCACAATATCATAATTACAATGTCACAATATCACATCACAATGTCACCATCGTAAATGTCACAATGTCGAATAAAGACAGTGACAATATGAGTGCCAATGCAATAAATTATGATATTGTAATAATGACAATGCCAATGTTGATGTTAATGACTGTCATGACATTATCATTGCTACAATGTTAAAAATGCTCTGCTGTGTCAATTAATGGTAAAAGCAATGTTAATGCGATAAAAAATTAGCACTTTAATAATGTTAATGTCAATGCTATAAAAAGTACTCCGTAATATGATATTATACTACGTAATAAAAACATAAAAATGGCAATGCTACAAAAAAGTACATTGCTTTTGCAGAAAAACACATTGTTAACATTGTATTATACTGATGTGAAATAACGATAATGACAATGTCAACACCAACACTCTAAAATAATGACATTGTAAAACTGATAATGTCAATGGTTTAAAAATTGACATTGTAATAATGACAATGTCAATTTGAATGCTACAAAAATGACATTGTGAGATAGTCAAGAAGTGACATTGTTTTCGACGATGACATTGAGATAAATGTTTACAAATGTCATTTAGTGTCGTCATTGAAAAAATTTACAATGTCATTTAGTGTCATTGGAATTGTTTAAAAATCAATGCCATACAATAAAGCAACAATAAATGTTATTTTTTAAAATAATGATAATGTTTTCATAATTATTACACATTCTCATGATCAAAAGGTAGAAAGTATGGCAACTTGCAATAAAATCACAATGTGAGTTGTGTCAGCAAATAATCAGCCTACTGGTTCATGCAACTTAAGCAAGTTGCCCAGAATTTTTATCAACTGAAAAAAAAGGCATTTTATCGAACAAATCTGGTGCAAAAGAAAAACACACTTATGAATTAATCCATGACATAGCATCAAGTAACTAAGTAAGTTGCCCAGGATTTTTTCAACTAGAAAATGCAAAACGGGAGAATTTTCACTTAAGCCATTTCATCGAACAGTTCCGGTGCGAATGAGAAACTCACTTATGGATATGTTAAATTAATCCAAGAGATAGCAGCTATTTGTAATAGCAAACTAGACAGTTCACCCAACTAATTTATTGCCACTACTGTAGCTGCAAATTGAAGAAGTTAAAATTAAGCAAAAGGCAAAATAAGCACCCGCTTCAGCCTAAAAAATGCTGCAAAAAAAGCACTCCCCCGCTACTAGGCTATATGGAAAACAACAAAAGGATCTGAGAGACTAGGACTAGAGAAAAGATGTTGATGCCTAGGAAGCGGTGTTTTGCTTTGACTTTGCCTTTGTGGAGCCACCCGCAACGGCCTTAGTCCTCCCAGTTTATCACTTCCCTCGTGTGCGGCAGATACTTCAGAGAGAGGGAGAGGGAAAACGGGGAACTCAGCCAAGGAAAGGAGGAGACGGCTGAGGATCGAGAAGATCAAAGAAAAAGAGGACTGCCCCGAGCGACTCGAGACTACGACTACCGCGCTCTCCGCCACGCTCGCCGCCGCCGCACTACTGCCCCGCCTTATCTCAGTTCGCTTAATTCCTGTGAGGCATCTGTTGTTCGGCCAACGATTCTGAAGTATCGGTGAGTTTGCTTGGATAGAGAGGATAAGATAGACAAGGGGTATCGAATGAGATATTAAGGGCAAATTTGGAATAACAGAAAATATTACTCCTATTTAGGAGTTAAAATCATTGAAGTCCTATTTAAGTATATACGGTAAAATTTAGTCCTATTCTCAACCATTTCTCAAAAAGGAAAAAAGAACTATTAAATACGGAGTAATCACCAATTTGTCAAGCCAAATACTTCTAAATATCATATCACCGAGCAACTACCTAAACAACAAATATAAGCTTGAACACATGACTTGGTTGGTACTGCAATATATCTGTCTTTGACCTTGTCACGTCTTTAATCTTCATGCATCGATTTTCTTCTCTAATCAACTTGGTTTCAAGTTGTATTTTTTTACAAGACAAACTTAAAATCACGCCCCCTCCGGCCAGCTGCACAGTGGCGGATCTAGGCATCGGGGGTCACCGTATGTACTAATATAGATATAGGTAGGGAAAATTCCCTAAATAGAAAGTAAAAAAAAAATTGAACTTCCAAAATAAGATTGTCATGTTTTTATTCTCTAAATAGTGGTGGTTTCTGCCAAGTTTGGCATTATTAGACTTTAAACATGGCGATTTCTGCCAAGTTTTTTTCGAACTTGACAGAAATTAATTCAATTTAGGGAATAAAAACATGAAGATCATATTTTGGAATTTCAAAACGCTTTTACTCCTATTCAAGGCATTTTTTAATATAGGTTATAGTTGTAGTAGTATACCACATCACCACATGAGAGTAATTAATGATGTCAAATACATGACTTTCTATATTGGGAACTAAACAATTATTTGTCCAATCATCTCCCATTCAATTTCGCAACTCGGTCTTCACAATTTTCATGGCTAAATTATACATGGACATTATATTTATATAAAATTTGAAAATAAAAACATTATTTTAAATATGAACACTATAATACAAAATGTGATGTACGTATACGGTAAAATAGAATAAAAAAACTAGTTCTATCTAAACTAAAGTAAAAACTGGAAATACATAATTATTATACAATATGCAGCTATAAATTCGTGATTACTAACTGATTTTTTTTTTTAAAAATCGTAATCATTTTTTCTTCCTAAGTACATATTTACAATTCAATTTTATTTCAACCAAAATACCAAATTAACACATTACACATGTCACATAATCACATGTATAACTGTTAAGTGTATAACATTATATTCTTATACTTCGTATTTCATTAGTGATACTTATTTAGTCCATAAGAGCAAAAATTAAAATTACATTTGATGATTTAAATGCTAAATAAATTGATACATTATTAGAGATTATATATATAATATAGATCAGACATGCTATTAATGATAAGGATTTAATCACTTATTTTTACAGAATTACAAAACCTGACATGCTATTAATGATAAGGAATGATAAGGATTTAATCACTTATTTTTACCGAATTAGAAAACCTGAAACTGAAGAACTGGATGATGAATTGAGTCTCTGGAATAGGAAGTCAAAGCTGCTCCTTACTATAAGTTGCACATTAGGTTTAACAAGGGGCGGGGGGATTTTTAAGTTAGACATTTTTTATTTAAAGGTATTGGACATTTGGGCCTCAAATCCATCATCCAAGCGGTCCATAGTAAGTTACTCCCTCCGTTCCTAAATAAACTTCCAACTTTCCTTTTTCGTCCGTCCCAATTAAAACTTTCACTTTCCCTTTTTGACAAAGAATTTGTGGTTCACAACAATCCTTACACATTTCTCTCTCCTCTGCACAACTCTCCACCACACAATACCCACTATCTTAAACTGTGTGCCAAACCTATTTGGAAGATAAATTATGGACGGAGGAGGGAGTATAACAACAGAAAACAAAGTAGCAGCCTAGTAGGCGTATGGCCGCATTAGCTATTTCACGAAAAGCGAGGATACTGGATAACACTTAAAAAAACAAAACTCACGTGGAGCACTGAAAGAGTTTCGATCCTTCGACATGTAGCACTAAGAAGAACTTAATTTGCCTAACACTACCAGATAGGCTAAGAACATCTTTTGAGGTGTAGCGTATGCTTACCCTCATTATATGGTACGTCCGCCCCTGCAGCTGCATGACCAAATAAGCACTTCTCAATTCTGTCATTCTGTCCAAAGTCCAGGATTAATATATCCTGGCAAGTCAAACAGCTAGCCTGGTGTTCAGAAAAACATACAAATAAAAAAGCATCAGTGTAATTAATTTTTGCTTAAAAATATAATGAAACAGTTGTGTATGGCCACAAAACATTAGGAAAAGCATGCATGTCACAAATCTGTGCTCCACATGCATACCTCGATCCGAATATCGAAATTACTTTCACATGCATTTACTTCGATCTCTAAAGCTAGCACAGAATGACATTGTAGGAATTGAAGTACCTCCTCCTTTAGAAGCTCCGATCCATTGGAAGTTACTCCGTGTTGGATTTGCTAAAGGAGGAAGAAGATAATATTGATGGGTTTGCTAAGAGAGGAAAATACACACGGGGCAAATCTTGTAATTCCCTAGCATTAAAACAAAGTGATTACAAGCTTAAATAAATAACTTGGACTCACACCCTAGCACTACACACGTATGCAGGTATTAAGCCACTAACACCACCACTAAGTCAAACATGCAATGTTTAACTTCACAAATTAATTAAACATGCATGCAATTAACTAATTGACCAACCCATGCAAATAACTAATCTAATAATCTAGCACTAATAACAAGATTAGTTCCAACAATCACCTCCCTAATCTTGTTATTACTTATTTCTCTCTTGAAGCTCTTGTCGTCAATCTCGTCGGTGCAACATGTAGACGGCCGCCATTGCCAACTTCCCGCGCCGATTTGTCGATAACGAACGCCATTGGCCTCGACGAGAGACGCACCTCCTACGCTTTCACCACGAGCGCGACCTCGTGACACGCTCGCTGCCGCATAATCGCCATCGGTGCCGCAACTCGCCAGTGACTCGCCTCCATGTTTGCCACCGGTGACACAACTCGCCGATCACTCACTTTCATGGTCGCCTCCGGTGACGCAACTCGCCGGTGACTCACCTTCATGTTTTCCATCGGTGACGCAACTCACCGATGACTCGCTTTCATAGTCGCCACCGGTGACGCAACTCGCTGGTGACCCGCCTTCATGTTGTCGTCGATGCCGCATCTTGTCGACGACTCACACATGGACGACGATCTCTTCACGGCAATGGCCTCCGCACCTTGACCATCACCTCCTCGCTGCCGATGGCGCAACTTATCGGGCAGCCTACGTTTCTCCGTCGTCGTGGCGCTGCTTGACAACGATGGAGACTCGGACCTCAACAAACAAGGCTCTGATACCAAATGTTGGATTTGCTAAAGGAGGAAGAAGATAATATTGATGGGTTTGCTAAGAGAGGAAAATACACACGGGGCAAATCTTCTAATTCCCTAGCATTAAAACAAAGTGATTACAAGCTTAAATAAATAACTTGGACTCACACCCTAGCACTACACACGTATGCAGGTATTAAGCCACTAACACCACCACTAAGTAACTAACTCAAATAAAAAACCTACATATGAAAACATGCAATGTTTAACTTCACAAATTAATTAAACATACATGCAATTAACTAATTGACCAACCCATGCAAATAACTAATCTAATAATCTAGCACTAATAACAAGATTAGTTCCAACATTCCGAAGCTGTTGTTCATATACGTACCATTTTCTTCATGTTTGTTACCCATTAAATTAGAGAAAGAGATTAGAGGCCCCTGTGAACATATTTTATGAATGTACTAAAGAGGAACTCTCTAATCGGTTCAAAGTGATGAGTGTCCACTACCGGCCATTCCTGGCTTGGCTCCGATAACACAATTCTGGTTTGGTGAACCAACTGGTGGCTCCGGCCTCTAGTTGAAGTAGCGGGCCTCTTTTTCGTTGCCTAGCTTTCACTAGTAGAAAATTGGCTTACAGTGACATTTTTTAGTGACACTTTCTGATATAATACTACTAGTAACACTAACACCAAAGTGTCACTATATTTTAACACAAATACATCAATATCATACGGTGACACTTTTTATGGAGTAGAGTAAGTATTCTACCAACGGGCCGGCCTGCGGAGTAATATTTCGGGGCTTAAGTTTTTTCCCGCTCCCCTCTCGTTTCAGATAGGTTTACATCCTCCCTCTTCTTTTTCTTCTTTTCTACGAACCCTAACTTAATCGATTATCGGCTTCCTGATCCTTATCGCGCGAATCCATCTCCTTCGCGACTTATCCTCGTGAGTCTTCTTTGGCAGGTCGAGTTCTTCTTCTCAACGGTTCTAGTTAAATTACAGGTATGTGGTTAGTTCTTTATCTCTTTTCAGTATTCTTGATGAGATTTCATTTTTTTAAAAAAATTGAAGAGAACTATTATTCTAAAATGGGAGCCAAGTAGATTTTTCTTTTTATTTCATCATCTGCTAGGTCAAAACTAAGGAGGGAAGCTACAAGAAACAATACGTTGACTAATGATGTGAAGATAGATGCAATAAGCGTTGCGGTTCTTCTCCTACCGAGCGACCGACAACATGACATCATCCTCACGAAGCAACATACATCATCTATCTCCAGGGAGGAGGCGGTAAGAAACCATATCAATGAACATCATGCTTGGTCTGGATTTAATTAGCTAGCTTCTCCAATATGTCTATTGTCACCATGCCCACCCAATTTAAGGTAAAGAAAGTATTCAATCTTTTCTCTTTCTCAGAGATTCTATCTGTGTTGCAAGGTTTTGGATTCTTCTAACATTCAAAACCATAATTTCTTCTTACACCTTTAAAGTTGATGCCTGGGTGTTTGTGGAAAAGCCTAAGAAAAGAAAAGGACAAAAACTTTGAAAAGTTATTACGAATCTGGCATGTTTAGTTTGCGGCTGGACCCCCCTTACTCTTTTTGTAGGTTTGTTAGTTTAATTCTTTGTTTTGCAGCAGGTTAGTTCTTTGCTAGAGTACTCCACACCAGTTCATTTTATTTTCTATTATTGTTGGCTTATTAATTTTGATTTTCTAATTTGGTCAAAGACTAGCAATCTAGTTGGCTTGTTTCTTACAAGTATGATAAATAAAGTGGCTAGTTTGTACTTGACAATAAACTTGTCCTAATAATTGGTTTGATGATGTTAGATCACACCGCGCGCATTGATGATTTTGAAGTAGATGTTGATGTTGGAGGAGATATGGAGGAAGCGGGCTACTCGTTGGATGAGATCCATAAAGCATTGGAGAAGAAAAAACAAAAAAAAAAAAAGGATAACGGTAAGAAATCTTGGAGCACTAGACAAGGCGGGCTACTTTCATGGTTTTTATAACTTTTTCTTAATACTGAGAGTTATCCTTCCTTAGATGTTTATTTAATTGAATGATGCCTATATATTTTAAATGTTCCGTTTTTCCCTCTCCTGTCTAGATACAGTTCTAGTGATATTATATTGCCCATTAACTATAAGTTTAAAACATGTATGCAAGTAATCGTAGGGGAATTATCCCCTTTTGATTGTTTTCTGTTTTCTAATATTTCAGCCTCGAATGTTCCTAATCGTCCATCATTGGGTCAATTGGAACACATTTATTCTTGTTCATTTTGTGTAGGATGTCAAAGTATATGTCTCTATTTTTGGGGATGAAAGAGGAAGGGAAGTGGCTATTGCAGAGTTGAAGTCAAAGGAAAATATGTACAAGGAGAGTTTGGAATGCGCATAAAGTTGAGATTTACTCCCGAAATCAGATTTATTTAGGATGATTCTCTTGAGTGAGGAACCAGGCTGGGTGAGTAACAACACTTAAGTCGTAAATATAATATTATATCCATGTTGGATTGCAGAAGTTTATAAAATTGTAGCAGTCTATTCTCACCAACAACTAGGATATAATTGTAACCAAACCAATCTTAACATACTGAGTAAGTCCCACTCAGAAGCACGACCTTTGGAGAATGAGTTATACACAGACCTTACATCCATTTAGAGGAGACTAGGAGTACTTGCCGTTGAACCAGTCCATCTCAGGAAAAAATGTGGGCTTTTAAAGATATTAGTAAAAAATGTCCTTACATCCATTTAGAGGAGACTAGGAGTAGCTGCTGTTGAACCAACCCATCTCAAAGATATTAGTAAAAAATGTGTGAACTAAAATTTACTTGAAATTAAAGCAAATTTTAGTAAGATGGATAAAGAGCATAAAGTATAAATCATTTTGAAAAAAGATGATAAAGAAAAGTACCTAAACATGGAAGCAGCTAAACTAATATAGTAAGATGTAATTTGTGGAAGTTCATGAGTATCGTTAATCACATAATAAAGCAATTAACATTTAATTGTTATTTTTACCTTTGGTAATATATACCTAATCAGATTCTTTAATGTTTCTCAACTACAACAAATTTGACTTTTTGTAACACTTTGTTTGTAACATTTTTATTTTTGTTGCATATGACATTTAAAGTTAAAATATTGCAACACATATTTTTAACTGTTGCCAAAACATCAACGTGATATCATTGTGCAACACTTACTCTAAAGTGTTACATATTATTAAGAGTTATGCAACATTTACGTTTCAAGTGTTGCTTGAAAAATAGATATTATTATAAATTACGTAGTATGGAGTATGTTTTTGCGGTATTGGTGACCAAATTTCTAATTTGTTAGATGACATATAAAATTTTATTTGTTTAAATGAATTACAAATACACGAAGTTATCAATCTTTAGAATATTTAATTTGATTAATTAAAATTTCTAGTGTGGTTAGTTTTAGTGTTGTCTAGTCTGATCTGAATTAGTCTATCAGTATTATATGATCTGGTTAGAGACTAAGAGCCTGTTTGGTAACACTGAAATTGAATGAATCGGTTGATTCTGTGGATATTTATGAAGTTCCGGCTGAAGTGACTGGATTTGCTGATTTTGTTAATTTTTGAAAAAACTAAATTTAAAGTATTTTTTATTAATACAATAAAGAAAAAATTATATAAAATTGATTAAAACAGTCATGTATAGTAACTTGAGCTAATGGAGCCAAAAAGTAACATCAACCTTACTTTTTTTGATTATTACATAATTTAACATGTGAAATAAAAAATTACGCAAGAAATTGACTGATAAAATTGATAATCCGAAAAACTTGTTGTTTCTAAAACTATTTCAATTAAAAACATTTTTTGTACTAAAATTTTGGCATAAAAGATGAGATCTCTTTTTAATATCCTGAAAAATGAGACCTTTTTAGTTTACTAATTTAGCACATAAATACACTTGCTTTTACAGCACCTCAGGAGTCAAGGGCCAAAACCAGATATGAAAAATTGAAACCGCTCCTTCACCTTCGGCCGCCGCTCACCTTCACCTTCGCCCGCCGCTCACCTTCACCTTCGGCCGCCGCTCACCTTCGACCGCCGCTTCTTCTCCGTCAAATGCTTCTCCCACGTCACCAGCCGCCGAAATTCGATCTTGCACCGGCAGCACCGCTGCTCTCCGTCCATATTTAGGTAAAAGATGATTTAAGCTTTAATTTTTTATGATTTCAATATTTTGAGTCCGAGTTTGTAGAGCTTTTTATCCAAGATTTGCTTTATATTTTTCAATTTGATTTTAGGGTTCGAAAATTACCAATCTATTAACCTAACTCCTAAGGAAAAGTCCTTGTTCGGTAAAAGTTCCATTTTGTGCAATATATATCATATTAAAATGGTTTTTAATTCAAAGTTTGATTTTAGCATTTGTTTGATTAGAGCTAATTTGATTGCTTTATGTGTGAGATGAACCGTGACAAAGTTTTTGTCTGATTGTTTCTGTTTAGGAATGCGTATAAGATGTTTGGTAGAATGTCTATGTGACATATTTTTTCAACTGATGTATTGATCTGTAATAATCATTGAATAACTCAAAGAGCACCACTTAGTGATGTATTTTTGGTTAACTGCATATTATTACAGCTAGTATAAGTGGACTCCAAAAAAACATTAATTATGCTCAATCATTTGTTTCTTTTGAAAGGATCTTACACGATTTATCTTGGAAAAGCTATAAAGGTTTGGTCTTGGGAGATTGTTTGAGAATTTTAATACACGAGAATCTAACTGACATACTTAACCTTAGATCCCTTTTCTATGTTTATAATCTACCTATATGCATGTTTCTCATGCATAACTGGCTGCACCATGATTCTGAATCACTTTCTTGATGGTATCTTTGTCAATCACTATAATATAAAGTCAAAGGTATCTTTTAATTAAGTATTTACGGTCTTGCTTTTCCCATATTGTTTGTTAATATTCTACATGATTATTTTGACAATGTACAGGACACCTTCTTCATCTGGTAGCCTCTTCATCCAGTATTCATTCGATGGGCTTACACATCGTAAAACATCATCAATCACATGTAATTGTACCACCTGAGATCAAGTAAGTCCATGATTGTTGTATATTTATATATGGTAGATCCTTATTGGTTGTACCAAGTCGTTTCCACCATGTTTTCGATTTTCTGGACTTTATTTTAATCATCCTCCATTTGTTGAAGTTATAGATTTTTTTTAAGTCATTAGATTACAACTTTTGCTTAATTATGTCTTAGTTTTTGTAAGTGAGGTAAGTCTTTGAATTGGAAACTAAGGCTTGGTGGTGGTGTAAATATATGATGAATAATTGTTACACCCATAAGAAAAGAGCATATTTAACCTGACAAACAACGTTTTATATTTGGCATACTAAAAAAAAATAAGCCATAAATGATACTTGCGGACTATATTTTCTCTCATTTTATTAATTGAACTTGCAGTCTACTCCTTTGGACAGAATGGAGCATATTTGACCTGAGGTACAACTTGCAGTCTATTCCAGTGCATTTCGAACTAATATATGAAGTAACAAAATATGTGGATTGGACTGTCATCTTTTACTGCACTTTGCTCTCAGTCTGATCAGTAGTTTTACCTATTACATTAAGGAATATATTAAGAGGCTTAGTAGTAAATTTGGGAAAACCATTTCAAAAATTTTAAGATTTGCTAAGCGTGGTTAATATCTGATCAATCTGATTTTGCATTTGTGATTGATATCTACTGCACAGATTAATGTTGTGGGAGCTTCTCTGAAGTAGGAAACAATAGCATACATAGTTTGAAACCAATCATCATGATATGCATATGGCATTTTGAGCAGCTGCAGTGCGCCTCTTGAGCAATTTGGTCTGTCCGTTTGATTGGTTAGTTGCTTCCAAGGTCCAACACAAGGATTTTCCTTCATGACTCTATCCCCATAACACCATCTGTGCATACTTTAGTACAAGAGCCATGGATGGAGATTCTGACTACACGTTCAATTCCGTCAACGTACATGGACAGGTTGAAGACATTTTGATCGTGATAGAAGACAAAGTGACAATATCAGTTAATAGGCTGCAAGTATTAGTTAGCGTTACTAACTAGACAGTCACTTATGGAGTTATGGTGTTAATTAATACTCTGTATAGTATTAAAAAGTCTGTTATGTATGTCTCAGATATTTGAATATTTGCAGTGTTAATATTTCTGTGTGTTTATTTTATATTTAATACGAGTTTTAATATTTTTGTGCTCATGTTATTATTATGTACGTGTTAAGAAGAAATGTAAAAGTTGAACTCGATCAGTCACCTAAAATTAGTACAAAATATGAAACGTATAATTATATAAATGCTACATAATCTTAAAAAACCTTGTTACATAAAACCTCGATATAAGTGTTGCATATATTAACTCAAATGTTGCAAAAAGATTTAATTAATATATTACATAAATATAATAAAAGTGTTGCCCAAAATTGAGTTATAAGCGTTGCGTTTTACTCAAAAAAGTGTTGCCTAACATGTTAGTTAAAGTGTTACAAAATAGTGTTGTGTTTGAGGTACTTATGCAACACTTATGTTAAATGTTGCTTAATATGATGATAAGTGTTGCATATAGCCTTATGCAACGAGACCTGATGTAGCACCCATCAAAGTGTTGCTTTAGCTTTTTTGTAACACTTTAGCTATGTAATGCAACATTTTTCAAGTGTTACAAAATGTCTATTTTGTTGTAGTGATGATTCTCATCTTGAGTCTTGACACCCGCTCTTCATGAGATATTTGTTCGAAATCCCAATTGTCGGGGGGGGGGGGGGGGGGGGTTGAGGGAAAATTTGTTTGTGAAACTCTGATGATTATCCCATAAAAAATTATGATAACGCTCAAACTCAACCATTTTTTATGCATAATGTTGACCTTAAAAGTACATTTACCACAAAACTAATTTATTAATGGTTCATGATTATTGAGCTCATCCCATAAAACTTTAAGCTTCCCATAATAAGTTGCAACCTATTGTGTCTTAGATTGTTCACACATCTAGGAATGTCGATTTTGACTTATAAATTTAAGATGGAACTGTCAATCACCGAGAAACTATTTCAAATCGTTACATAGTAGTTTTACATCACCAATACAATTTTAGGTAGAGTATGTTTTACCTCTTACATATTCAAAATCCATGAGACGAAACATGGAGTGTTTGGAACTGGTCTTTCTCAATGGAAGGAGGTTCAAGCTCATTGATGACACCATTGATGAACACAAATTTCTGTCTAATACTAAGTGCAAGGCGTACTGGACTTGATTAATCATCACAATTTTCCCCAATTAGACAAACCGCAATAATGAAATCTCCGCATCTGTGATGAGGCCCTAGGAAGAAAGGGGATGTACAAGGACTTAGCTAGGGGGTATGATAGGCCATGACCCACTCCAATTTTTAATTTTTTTAGATAAAAAATGTGTTGTTGTTTTCTTTCAAATTTATAATATGTCGCCTTGGCTACGCCTGGGGATTATATAATCTATTTCAAGAGGGGAAACAATGGCTTCGCTAATAGCCATGGAGAGGAGATATAAATGTTGCTAGAGATTTTAAAATAATAAGGCTCTCAAATCATGTTAATATTATTGATGTAGAGTAAAAGAGAATAAAAATGTTTCTCATGATACTTTATTATGGTGACACGCCGTGCATATATAGTAATAATAACATGTATGTGATATGCACTAATTAGTAGTGCATAAGTGTATGTTTTTATGTTTGATTTGTGTGGATTGTTTACCGTTTTATTTAGTTTGTAAACATTTGTGTGATTTTAGTTGTAATTGTATTTTAATCTTCATTTGTAAGTTGTAAAGTAGAGTTAGGAATTAGGGTGTTGAAAAGGAGGACTTTGAAGTGAAGAAAAAGGTGATAAGTGTGCCCAGGAGCACAAACCCGGTCGGGTCAGACCATGCACCCGGTTGGGTCTGATGTAAAATCCGAAACTGCCTGGAAAATCATTAGACCCGGTCGGGTCCCCTACTTGACCCGGTCGGGTCAGACTTGACCCGGGACACCAGAACGTGCCGAAGATCGCCAGAACGTGGAGGATATCTGATTTTGACCGGACCCGGTCGGGTACCCGGCCCAAGGTGTTGAAAAACACCTATAAATAATCCTATTTTCCTTCACAAAGAATCATCCCTTCTTCCATACTCTTAAGCTCAGTTTAAAATAGTATTTCTTTTATATTTTTATAATATGTTTAGTCTGCAAATGAGGAGCTAAACTTCCATTTCTTGGTGTTGCTCTTGAAGCTTGTTGATTATTAAAGTTGTGAGTTATTTTCTTAACTTCTTCCCTTGAATATTAATTATTCTCTTAATCTATCTATATATTAATGTTGGGGAGTGTTGCTAAGATGACAATTAGTTAACATCTCGACATTAGTTATAGTAGTATTTATTTTCTTCCTCTATATATTAATGTTGGGGAGTGTTACTAAGATGACAATTAGATAACATCTTGACATTAGTTATAGTAGGATTATTCATATTTAATCTTCTTCCTTGAATATTAATTCTTCCCTTAATCTATCTCTATGTTAATGTCGGGGAGTGTTGCTAAGATGACAATTAGTTAACATCTCAACATTAATTACTACTAGAAACGTTCCACGAACCGATGGTTAATCGTTGATGGTTTCACAAGTAAGTAACTTCGGTTTATTAATGCACGGTCGTGGTTAATAAACTTAAGAGGGATTAATTTTGTTGGTTAAACCAAAACCGTTGTGTTGAGGTTATCAATCTCAATTGATTTCATCAAGGAATTAAGAGATTAAATGCTACTATCAAGTCGGTATATGGCGGTGTTCTATACTTGACTAATAGTAAGAGTTATTAATGAACGGTCGTTGTTAATAACTACCCTCGATGAATTGGATATACTCCTCGATTGAGTATTCGAGAGGGGATAAGTTATAGATATAACAATGATCGACTAAAATATATCAACAAGTGGAAAGTAGCAATGCCAAGTCCTTCTTATCTTTGAATTAAATCTCATATAAGTCCTTCATCTTAGTATTTAATTAATTAAATTTCAACAATACCAAAACCCCCATTTTATTTACCAGTTCATAAAAAGAGAATTATTCCTTTCCTTGTGGATACGAACTCTACTTCACTATACTACGTATTAGTGCTAGTATTGAAATTTATTTTGAGTGCATCTCACGACAAGTGCACGTCAGTATGATCTTAATTAATAAGGAGTATATTGAAGGAAACGTATACTAGCTTCACAAAGAATGCTTACCATCCCATCCATAAGAATTAGAGCCGGCTTTAGACCTGAGAATTTGGGTATGTGAGCACCATTATAAAAAAATCCTTACCCCTATAATCAATTTCTCAAAATAAATAAATAAAAGGAAAAGTGTCAAATATGCCACACTACTAATACGAAAAAGTCAATTAAGCCTCCGAACTAAAAAAACACCCAATTAAACCCACGAACTATAAAAAACGAGGTAAAACAGCACTTTTAACTTCACAAAGAATGCTTACCATCCCATCCATAAGAATTAGAGCCGGCTTTAGACCTGAGAATTTGGGTATGTGAGCACCATTATAAAAAATCCTTACTCCTATAATTAATTTCTCAAAATAAATAAAAAAAGGAAAAGTGTCAAATATGCCACCCTACTAATACGAAAAAGTCAATTAAGTCCCCGAATTAAAAAAACACCCAATTAAACCCACGAACTATAAAAAACGAGGCAAACCAGCCATTTTAGCTTCACAAAGAATGCTTACCATCCATAAGAATTGATCTTTCGGATACACATACATCACACTAATAAACAATGTTAGAGATATTTTCATTGTAATTGTGATCAATGTTACTTTGCTAGTTTATAGTTAGCTAGAATAATGAATAGGCCTTTTAAGGCAATTTTGTAATAAAGGTTTTATACCTTTTTAGGTATGGGCCTCCTAGGAAAAGGAGCCCAAATGATTGTAAAACCTACCTTTCCCGTCAGGCTATAAATATGCCTTAAGGGAAAGGCTAGGTTAAGCTTTTCGAAACATTCTGTGCCGCAGTGCCTATTCTTGTGTAAGGTTTTTACGCCTAAAAACTCTCATATCATTCTGTAAAACCTTCACATCAATGGAAAGCTTCATTCCCAGATCTATCTTCCATACATACATATTCTAGACTAGAAAACAGGGACCTAACATCTGGTATCAGAGCCGGAGCTGATCGATCGATTGAAGGCTGAAAATCACTCCTGCGCGATTCTTCATCGTTGAAGTTTCGCACTTGAGCGATCTTCTGTTATATTTTTATTGTTGTTTTTGCAGGAAAATGGCTGAAGGAAAGTGTTTATAGGGCTGAAGGGATCATTTCTGCGAAAAATCTCGATCTGAAATTTGGCGTACAGGTTCAGCCAGATTTGAGCGATTCTGATATTTAGCGCAACTCGCTGGGAAGAAGAACAGGTTCGCGCAACGTCCCTCCTGCGCGATTTCTCAGCTTCGCGCAACACTCCCTGCGCGATCTGGACTTGCGCTATCTTCAGCTGACTCCTGCGCGATTTTAAAGATCACGCAACCTCCCTCTTGCGCAATCTCCAGCTTCGCGCAACACTTACCTGCGCGATCTGTGACTTGAGCGATTTGGACCTGCGCTATCCTTAAGTTGCGTCATTTTACACTTGAGAGATCTTTTTGTATTGTGGAGAGATTGTTTGTTGAGTTGAGAGATCTTTTATTTAGTGTTGAGCGATCTTTTTTGTAAAGTTGAGAGATTGTTTGTAAAGTTGAGTGATCTTAGTGAAGTTGAGCGATCCTTCAACATCTTGCCCGATTTAGACACTTTGCAACCAGAACAAAGACATCTGACTGAAGACTCAAACAACAGAACAGAACCTATTCAATCAACTGATCAGCCCGATCAATTCTAAAATGGATGCCCTATCTATTGGAAACGATACAAGACCCCCGATTCTACGAAGAGGGGAGTACAATGTATGGAAGAACCGATTTCTGAATTTTCTTGAGAGCAAGGACCAATCATCTGGTCTTCTTGATTCCATCACCAATGGACCTGCACAACTCATGATTGCTGTTGAAAGAGACAATGGGAACAATCCACCGGTTGAGATAGAATGGAGACCGAAGACTGTTGACGAATATGATGACGAGGACAGAGCAAGACTCCGGGCAGATCTCATTGCCAAGACCTATCTGTTGCAAGCCATCCCGAACGACATCTACATGCAGATTGACAGCATGTCAACAGCAAAAGAGATGTGGGATGAGATCTTCAAGATCATGCAAGGCACGGAGATCGGAGTAAAGGCGAAGAAAGCTAGCACATTCACTGCTTACGACTCATTCAAAGCCAAGCTCGGAGAATCACTTGAAGACACCTACCTGAGATTTCTGCAACTGATAAATGAGATGAGAAAGATTGGCGTACATAAGTCGAACATGGAACTGAATGTGAGATTTCTATCTTCTCTTGGAGCTGATTGGAAGAAGCTGAGCTCACAGATAAGGCACACGAAAGACCTTGATGAAATGGACATCCATGCTGTGTACAATACACTTGACCAGTATGCTGAAGATTTTTCTGACCTTGTGGTCGCCACTGTGACAGCTGACAAAGGGAAGGGAGCTGTGGACAAGCTTGCTGACACCCTTGCCCTGATGCTTGACAAGCCATCGAAGTCTGGCTCCAAGAAGGATAAGATGATAGTTGAAGAAAGTGAAAGTTCTGACAGTGACATTGGATTTAAGAATGATTCAGATGATGATGAGATGCATGATTTTCAGAGACAAATAGCCCTTCTTACTTCAAGGTTCAACAATCATTTGCAAATGAAGAAGAACTCCTCTAACAACAGGCTCCGCAAGTCCTCTACCAGCAACAACAAAAGAAAAGAGCGATCTTTTGATTCTTCTGAGAATATTGTTGCTGAGGATGCTCCAAAGTGCTTCAATTGTGGGAAGACTGGACATCTGATGAAGGACTGCAGGTTGCCTAAGAGGAAGAAGGACGCTGAGTACTACAAGCAGAAGATGTACCTGAACAAGAAGAAGATGTTGCTGGCTATGGAAGAAAACAAGGAAAAGAGTGCTCTCATGGCTGAAAAAGAACACTGGATGGATGATTCTGATGAAGAAGAGAATCTGGCCTTGATGGCAGTTGTTGAAGAAGGAGAGAAAGAGAAAGATGCTAATGAGGAAGGAAAGATGAAGTCAACCCCTGCTGCTGATGAAAAGAAAGAAAACAAAGCTGAGGAGAAGAAGAACCTGCCTACTGCAACCAATGCTGATGTAGCAACTGCCCTGACTGCTGAAAACAGAAATGCTGACAATGAAGTAAGTACCTCTAATTCATCTGTCCATACTTGCTCTAGAACAGATATGCATGATAAATTTAAGGAGCTAGAGGTGAATTACAAACGGTTGTATGAGGTGTATAACCAACTGCGTGAAAAACAGACATGCTCAAACATTAAGATAATCAATTCAGAGAAAACAATCACTAAGCTCACAACTGAGAATAAGCGACTTAGTGCGAGTGAGAAAGAGTTGACAGAGAAACTTAGAACAACTGAAAAGGAAAGAATTAGGCTTTTTGGTGTAAATAACTTGCTAATGGAAAGAAGGGGTGCACTGTATACTAAAATCAAAGAACTTGAGGATCTGTTAGCCAAAAGGGACCAAACAGATCAGACTATTTTCCTTAACCAGCCTAAGGACACTCGTTTCTATAATGCCAAAGAAGGCTTGGGTTTGACCAATCCTCAGAACCTGAAAAAGGTCAACTGTAAACAACTCTATGATGTTAGATACATGAAAATAGGATTGACCAAACTCATGGCCTTCACTGGTAATGAAGAAACGAATGCCCTTGAGGATGAAAAGAGAAAGACAAAGGCTGGTGTAGAGGTTCCTTTTGACTACACAGAGTTAAACAAGAGCTACAAAACCAAAGCACTCCCTTTGACCCCTGCTGAAGAAATCTTGACCTATCCTCCTGAAAAGGAAGCTGTGAAAGACGGAGAGGAGGCTTCCACATCTGAACCAATTGAGAAACCAGCTTACATTCCACCATTGGTGAGAAAGTTTGCTGAGTTAAAAGAATCTTTTGAAAAGGAAAAGCAGGTTTTAGAAAAAGAAAAGGATGAACTTTTAAAAGAAATAACCTCTTTGAAAACCGCCTCTCAGTCTAACACAGCTTCTCAATCCTCTTCCCCTTCTACATCTGAAAACACTTCTGAAAATTCAAGCGATAGTTTTAAGACTTCTTCTTCTCACCCCAAGTCTCATTCTCCGACAGGGAAAGATGTGAAGAAGAGAGTCGAGAAGAAAGGAGAGTGGATTGAAGACAAAATAAGAAGGAAGAGAGAAGAAGAGTCGAGATTAAGAAATAAGTGTCAGCGGTCGAGCGCCATTTTTTATGTTAAGAATAAGTCTAGTTCTAGCATTAGTGAGCCATCTACTAGTTATGCTAAGAGAGTGGCTCCTAAGTCTTCTAGTTCTAAGATTTCTGTCTCGAATCGCTGTACTAAATGTGTTTCTCTGAATTGCATTAAATCAATGAAACGTTGTTGTCCTGAGTCTGTTTCTTCTTGCAAAGCAAATGATCCTGTGATTGTTAAGAATGTTGTGAATAAGCCCAAGATTGATAGGGTGAATGTTGAGAGTGAGGTCAAATTGCCATTTTTAAGGTATCCTCTCAAGATTCACTCAGTCAAACATCTGAGAAGGCTATCACTTGAACCAATTTTGAAAGATCACTTATCTGAACAATCACTTAGGACAAATGAAAGTTCCCTCGCTCCAAAAATCATTCAAATAAAACAAAAATGGGTTCCTAAGGCTGAAGCAGAACAATTAAAAATGAAAAACTCTTCTCAATCAGCCAGCCTAGGATCCCAAATCAAAAAGAAGTTGAAACAATTGCTCACTGTTGATAAGGAAGGACCCATCTGGCGATGGGTACCTAAGCGAAACTAATCTGTTTTGCAGGTCAGTCATGTGTGGCATCTTGATTCGGGTTGCTCGTCACACATGACTGGACAGATTGAACTACTGAGCAACTATTCTGAAAGGTTTGGAGGAAACGTGAGGTTTGGGAACAATGCTTCATCGCCCATACTCGGGATAGGAGATGTCATTTGTGAGAGCGTCACTATCAGAAACGTGTCATATGTGCAGGGACTGAAACACAACTTGCTTAGCATCGGCCAATTTTGTGATAATGGAATGGAAGTGAAATTCCATGCTAGGCAATGTTGTGTGATGGATATGGGTGGGACACCATTATTAAAGTGTCAGAGGAAAACCAATCTCTACACCATTGATCTGAAATCGGTACGATCCCCCATATCCATCTGTCTCCTGTCCAAAGCATCTGAAGAACAAAGTAATCTATGGCACAGACGTCTCTCACACTTGAATCTGCCAGCCATCAGTTCCCTCTCCTCGAAAAAGTTGGTGAAAGGACTGCCTGTTCTGAAGAACTCCCCAAACCATCACTGTTCTGCATGTCATTTGGGAAAGATGAGGAGAGCATCACACAAGTCAAAACAATTTCCCTCCTCATCTCGTCCCCTGGAGCTACTACATATGGATCTGTGTGGTCCGATGCGCGTGCATAGCATCAGTGGACGCAAATATACTTTGGTAATTGTGGATGACTACTCACGCTACACATGGACCAAGTTTTTGCACTCCAAGGACGAAACTGCAAACTTAATCATGACGTTCATCAGGACCATACAGAACTATCTACAGCAGAATGTGAAGATCATCAGAACTGACAACGGGACGGAGTTCAAGAACAAGGAACTGACCGAATTCTATGAAGCTCAGGGAATCACTCAACAGTTCTCTGCAGCTAAGACACCACAGCAGAACGGCGTTGTAGAACGACGGAACAGAACCTTGGTGGAAGCAGCCAGAACCATGCTAATACAGTCAAAGCTTCCTCACTTCATGTGGGCGGAAGCTATCAACACGGCTTGCTTCACACAGAACAGGACAGTGATCCACAAAAGATTTGACAAGACGCCCTATGAGATTGTGTTCAAGCGGATCCCTAACATTGCCTTCTTCCGCGTCTTCGGCTGTAAATGCTACATTATGAACGACAGGGATGCTAGGGGGAAGCTTGATCCAAAAGCAAACGAAGGGATATTCATTGGGTATTCTACCAATTCCAAGGCGTACAGAGTATACTTAAAAGACAGAAGAACCGTCATGGAGAGCATCAATGTGAGCTTCTATGAAATGGCGGACTTAGCTTCTGAACATTTTCAATCTGAACCATCAACCTCTGCAAACAATGAAACTCCATCATCTTCTGGAGTAGGAGGGCAGGGAGGTGAGACAAGATCAGATGAGCATGTGGTTCTGGATTCTCTTTTTGAACACTTCTACAGTCAACCACGAGCACCACCAACTACAAATGCTACACCTACTCAGAACCCCCTGTTACCTGCTCCAACTACTGAAGAAACCAACACTCCTACTCAGAATGATGATGAGCATACAGATAATGAAGCTGAACAAGAACCAAACACTCCTGCTAATGATCAAACTGAGGAAGCTGCAACGCAAGAAACCCCAGAAGTACCACCAGAACAAGAATATTCTGACCCTGATCATCCAATCATAACTCCACAGCCTCTACAGCACGAGAGAAAGTGGACTAGAGCACATCCGCCAGAGCTGATAATTGGAGATCCATCTCAAGGAGTCAGAACCAGAACGGCATCAGTCAATGAATGCTTATACTCATGTTTTCTGAGTCAGAAAGAACCAACAAAGATGACTGACGCTTTGGCTGATCCGGACTGGGTGATTGCGATGCAAGAAGAAATGAACCAGTTTGAAAGATTGAAAGTGTGGACCCTGGTGCCAAGGCCGTACAAGAAAACCATTATCGGCACCAAGTGGGTCTTCAAGAATAAGAAAGACGAAGACGGTGTGATCGTGAGAAACAAGGCCCGCCTAGTTGCAAAAGGTTACAATCAACAAGAAGGAATCGACTACGATGAAACCTTTGCACCAGTGGCAAGAATTGAAGCGATAAGACTATTCCTCACTTATGCTGCACACAAGAGCTTCACAGTGTATCAAATGGATGTAAAGACGGCATTTCTTAATGGAGATTTGAAAGAAGAAGTCTACGTTGCACAACCTGACGGCTTTGTTGATCCTGAACGCCCCAATCATGTATATAAGCTGAGGAAAGCCTTGTATGGTCTGAAACAAGCACCGAGAGCCTGGTACGAAGCACTATCAGACTTTCTTGTAGAATCAGGCTTCTCGAAGGGAAAGATAGATCCAACTCTCTTCATCAAAAGGCACAAGGGTGACATCATGCTGATACAAATTTATGTTGACGACATCATTTTTGCCTCGTCGAATCCAAATTTCTGCAAAAAGTTCAGCAATCTGATGCGCACCAAGTTCGAAATGAGTATGATGGGAGAATTGAACTTCTTTCTTGGGTTTCAGATCAAGCAAATGCCGGACGGAATCTTCATAAATCAGTCCAAGTACATCCACGATATGCTCAAACGCTTCAAAATGGACAGCAAGTCGACGATGAAAACCCCCATGTCTCCCTCACAGAAGCTCGACTCTGACCCTTCCGGGAAACCAGTCGATGCTACCAATTATCGGGCTATCATCGGTTCCTTGCTGTACCTTACATCTAGCCGACCAGACATTGTCTTTGCAACCTGCCTATGCGCCCGCTTTCAAGCAAATCCGAAGGAATCACATCTGAATGCTGTTAGAAGAATACTGAGATATCTCAAAGGAACAGTCAATCTGGGCCTTTGGTATCCCAAGGAATCAGGTTTTGACCTTGTTGGATACTCAGATGCTGATTTCACGGGTTGCAAATTGGACAGAAAGAGTACATCTGGCGGTGCTCAATTTCTTGGTGATAAGTTGGTGTGCTGGTCCTCCAAAAAGCAGAATTGTGTGTCCACTTCTACAGCTGAGGCAGAATATGTCGCGGCTGCTAGTTGTTGCTCACAAATATTATGGATGAGGACCCAGCTGAAAGACTACGGGTTCACTTTCTCACACATCCCGATCTACAGCGACTCTCAAAGTGCAATAGCCATCACGTGCAATCCGGTCCATCATTCAAGGACAAAGCATATTGACCTCAGATATCATTTCATAAAGGATCACGTTGAGAAAGGCACCGTGGACATGTACTTTGTGTCTACGGAATTGCAACTGGCTGATATTTTCACCAAGGCCCTGGATGAAAAGAGATTCAATTTTCTGATCTCTAAGCTGGGGATGCTGAACCTGACCGAATGAGTAAATCTGAACTGTGTGTGTGTGTGTGCTTTCATGTTTTGCATTTTAGTTTTTCTTTGCATCACATTTTCTTTTCTCTCTCTCATGCGTCATTTTTTTTCTTTTCTTTTCATCGCATGTTTTCCTTTTATTTTTCATGCATCATTTTTTTTAATGCATAAATTGAGGGGGAGCTTTTCAAAATCTACTCATATGTTGAGAGGGAGTATTTCTAGACTGTTCATAAATTGAGGGGGAGCTTTTCTAAATTGTATAAAATTTGAGGGGGAGTTTGCTAAAATTTTCATTTTTAAAGAGAAGCAAGTGTTGAGGGGGAGCATTTTTAAATTTGAAATCAGACTGATTTGGGCCCGTTAAATTCAAAATTTCCCGGGCCTATTTAAAGTCTAAAACGCGCAACCCACTCCCCATCCACTTCCTCTTGCGCGAAACCCTTCAATTCCTCAGAGCAAAAATCTCTCATCCCCCTCCTCCTTCAAGTTCCGGATCTTCTCAAATCGGTAAAATCTCCATTCCCTCTTGCTTTCAAATGAACATTTCACAGGTATCTCGCGAAGATGATGAACAACGAAGTACATGAACTGATGCGCGAAGCCCTTGCGCGGTTTTACAGGTTGCGCGATTCCCTTGTTGCGCGATCTTCCTGAATGGCGAGATCTGTGGACTGCTCAATCTTAATCTCTGCGCTATTTTACAGGTCTTGCGCGATTTCCAAGGATTGCGCGATCAGCTACTTGGCCAAAAGCCTGGGTTGCGTGATCGAATGGCCTGTGCGCTTAAGTGCCCTGCGCCATCTTCGTCCCTTGCGCGATCCGAAGCCTTGCGCAATCTCTACTCTTGCGCGATCCCTACTTGCCCGAAGACTGGGGCTTGCGCGATTACCCCTCTGCGCGATTTCAGGCGTCGCGCGATCTGATAACTATGTGCGCGATCCAGAGCGGGGTGCGCGATTTAGAGTACCCGATTACCTCTTGCGCGATTTTTACCCCTTGCGCGATCGAGACCTCCTGCGCGATCCTTCCCATTGCGCGATTAGGGTTGCCCGATGACCCTTGTGCATTTCTTTTGGGCTGCGCGAAATTAACCAAGCCCAGCCCGGACCAAACCCTTAGCGGAATTTTTCTCAAATGGGCCACAATAATCAAATCCAGGCCCAACCTTGACCAAAATCGATAATCATCTTCAATTGGGCCCCACTTTTCATTAAAAAAAAAAAAAAAAACAATACAGGGCCCTAAATGAAATATAAGTTGTGGACTTAGCCATTTTCAATCAAAAGCTCTAATCTGTTTATCATTTTCAGACTCAGATGGCTGCCAACACTCCAATCAACATGGTCTATGCTAGGGAACAATGGATCCCGATCAAGGAAAACAACTCACAACTGGACCCAGAAGTCTTCTCTTGCCAAGATGACGTGGTCGTCTCCATTCTGAAAGGCCACAAGCTGTGGAAGGCACTGAGCGAAAATGCAGAAGTCCCTCAGGTGTATCTCCAACAATTCTGGGGTACACTTGACAAGGACGTTGATGCGAATGGCAGGCAACTCGATGATGTACTAGCTGCCACAATCTGCAACACAAGAGTCACAATCACAAAGGCGCTAGTCCAGCAAGTGCTACAGATCCCGGAGGAGGAACACTATGACGCGTTGGCCTCAGAAGCGCAAATATTTGAAGACATGATCACTCTAGGCCACGCTGAGCCCCTCCGGTTGATGTCCGCGATCAAGACAGCAAGATTTCCACGACCATGGAGGACACTTATGGCCACACTAAACAAGTGCTGCACATCTAAGCACAGCGGCTTCGACAAATGCAGTGGTTACCTCGTCTACATCTTCCACGGCATCGCTTTCATGAAGAACTACGACTTCACCTCACTAATTTGGGGTGACATTCTGGAAATGCGAAGAAGAAAATTTGAAACTGATCTGATCAAGCATCTACCATATATGAGATGGTTTTCCCTGCTGGTGCGACACTTCTGCAGAACCATTCCAACGATTCAAAGACGCAAAACATCTGAGAATGTCAGCACTCCAGCCCTACAATATCTGAAGAGAATGCCAGAGGTACGCTCACTGGTACCATTACCTATTCCTGTCCCTCTCCTCCTGTTAGCTGGGCGAAATGATCCACATGTCATACGCTACAGTGAGGAGAACAACATCATACTCCCTATGGCTCAGATAAACCCCCCTGAGCCTACCCCGGGGAGTCAGCCGAGAGTGAGTGAGGGTCCTGAGAGTTCAACCCAGCCACAGAGACCAGTGGCAAGCCGGCCCCATGATGATCAGACTATGTCTGCTGAGGGCCACACCCGTGCTGAAGAGTTTACCCGTGATTCGCCAAGCGTAGCCACAACACAAGACGCTGACGATGAGGGCTCTGGGAGCAAGGCTAGGAACGACGACGATGATGATGATGAGGACGACGACAATGCCAATGCAAAGGGCAAGAAAGTCGAGAAAGCCCGCGCTAAGAAAGGACGACTCGTTATCAGGCTTTCTCGGGCTACAACACAAGAGCAGTCTCACCAAATCAAGGACACTCAAGGAAATATCATCAGTGAGACTCGCTCCAAGGTGCGTCATGATCTTGCCTCATCATCTACTCCTGTGCAAAGAGTGCAAACTGCCAGCAACCTGGCAGAAGAGTTAGCTTTATATGACAGCTGCTCTGACCTTGACACAATAAACCGGGCTAACCCCATAGGTGCAGAGGCTGATATTTTCAGTCTCCGAGTAGAAGACGCAGCATCTAGCCCAACTGCGCATGCACAAGCCTCACCTAGCCACTCTGCTGCCTCCCAACAGGTAGTAGTTTCACAAATAGGGGATCTTTTACCCACCTCGCTGCCTCCTTACGAAGCAGCTGAGGATTTACTTTGTGGTCTTCCGCCCCAGACCACTACCCCTCCTTCTAGCACATTGAGTCTAGTTTCCACCATCCCAACTTTTTCAACATTTTCTAGGACACATACACTGCTCACACCACTGCACACGACAGGTGCACTTTACCTGTCCTCAACGATCGGAGATACGTCAATGATGATCGGAAGTCCTGCTGCACAACAGATAACTCCATCATTATCTGCAGGCCACACTTCAGTAATCTTTACTGATGCTGTGACAACGGTTACTACCCCTGTAACCGGTAACCCTGACCCTACTGACCTTTCTGTCATTTTGCAACGTTTCTTGGATTCCACCATTAAGCCATGGGTGCACGAAGCAATAACCGCCCGGGCACAGGAATTCAGGAACACCCCGGCGCTGCATAATGACATCACCCAACCCCAACCATCATCCTCACATACCCAACAAACCCAACCACTTCCTCTCATACCTACCCAACAAACCTCTGAACCATCCACAACCCTACCCCACTCACCTACTGCTTCAAGGGGAACCCAGGATACAGAACTAGTGTCCTCCCCTACTTCGACCACACCTTTTCCTGACCCTAAAACTTTACCGTTCGAGGTACTCGAAACCCTTATGCTAGATCAACTACTAGCTACCGAAGAAGGCAACCTAACCCAGAAACAAAAAGACCTTCTTCGGATCCTTAAGCCTGACAGCTCATGCCGTGATAGTCTCCTAGGTCACAAACGTTCGCATGAGGACCCCGATGACTCGGATCCTCATGAGGGGGAGAACAAGAGACAAAGGACACTTGAGCGTGATGCATCAACAAGCCAACCCTCTACGCAATCCAACCAACCTGAATCCTCGAACAATCAGCCCCCACCATCCACTCATCATAAAAGCCAAACAGCCAACTCACCCACATCTAGCCCGGTCGAGCTAGAAACAACACTCCTAGGCTCATCTTTCATAGATGTAGACCAAGGATGGAGTGGAAGTCCTGAGGTTGCTACGTCAAGTACACCATTCTATTCAGGCCATCAGAAAGAACCTAGTTCTAATCTGATGATAACGGGCAATCCTAGTGATCCCGGAGTTACCATTGACAGAGCGCCACAACAGCAGCAAGCTCCCTCTAGCCAACCTGATGATCGAATGCATGACGAACTTGAAGAAATTCTTGTTCACAACAAGTGGTCTCGGCTATGGACGAATGTGGATGAAATACAGCGAAGAGCCTATCTTAGAGAGCTCCTAGCTAAATGTGCTGCTGATGTAATACTGCTTAATGATGATGAACTTAAGGAAGGAGAAAATTATCAAGAATCTCCCAAGGAGCTGGAATCCATCATCAGACAAACAGCGGCTCGAATGCCCAGGAGCGAAAAACCTTGGGAGAATATTAACATCAATGCTCCTTTCCAAGAGGAAATCAGAAAGCGTATATGGCGGAAGGATGACAAAGTCAAGGAATTGGACGAATTAAAAATCTGTGGACTTAATCATCTGAGAGGGAAGAACAAGGGCGGACAATTGTTTCTGCTTAGTCATCATTACATGGGGAAACAGAGAGAGGTATGGCAACATGAACTACAAACCGCAAAAGACCCAGTATGGAGTATACTAAATGTAGCCGAAATAAATTATCAAGACATCCCACTCTCTGTTTACCGCCTGCAACGCTCCGACGGGACTGAGTTTACCTGCAAGGAAAATGACCTTTATATGTTAAAGATGGATGACATCTATCACATGTATCTAGCCTTCCAGGAAATTCCAGTCACCTGGGACAAATCTACACAAGAGGGATTCAAGGCACTCAAGCGCTTCATGATCAGACAAGCCAAATTCTTTGCTTCCCATGATCTTCAGATGGCCCTAGAAACCAATCTGCCAAAGACAAACCTCTCAAGACCAAAGCTTTACGGGCCAAAACTTGAGAACTATCCAGCCTATTACATCTTTGATCGCCCATTAGCTATCATCTATCTGAACCACAAAGGTGAGAGGCGCTTGTTGGTGGCAGAAGAAATCAACAAGTATTGTGATGGAACGCTGAAGATCATTAAGGAGAAACTGCAACCTATCAGAAAAGAATTTGAAGAAAAACAACAGAAGTATGCAGATGCCACAGACGATGAACTAACAGAAGCAACCAGAATTGACAAAGTGTTAAAAGCCATCCAGAAACAACTTGACAGAAGAAGGTCTCTCAGAAATTACGAGCATGCACTCAATCTTAGAAAGCATTATTTTAAAGCTCAGAAGTGAAGAAAAGAAGAAGCAAGAACATCTGATCACAAAGGGGGAGATTGTTAGAGATATTTTCATTGTAATTGTGATCAATGTTACTTTGCTAGTTTATAGTTAGCTAGAATAATGAATAGGCCTTTTAAGGCAATTTTGTAATAAAGGTTTTATACCTTTTTAGGTATGGGCCTCCTAGGAAAAGGAGCCCAAATGATTGTAAAACCTACCTTTCCCGTCAGGCTATAAATATGCCTTAAGGGAAAGGCTAGGTTAAGCTTTTCGAAACATTCTGTGCCGCAGTGCCTATTCTTGTGTAAGGTTTTTACGCCTAAAAACTCTCATATCATTCTGTAAAACCTTCACATCAATGGAAAGCTTCATTCCCAGATCTATCTTCCATACATACATATTCTAGACTAGAAAACAGGGACCTAACAAACAACGTACTAAATCAATCAAAAAAAAAATATATTGTAGATGAGGTGAGAAGTGTCCCTTAAAATGAGAAGTGAGAAGTAATCTCAGCCCTTGAATTTGCATCTGATCTTACAACGCAGTAAACTCATAGAGTAAATATATGAACTTATAACCAATAAATCATAACTTATAAAGCTCACCGTAATAATTACGAAAACGCCACCACGTCAAAAAAATTTCCCAGTTCTCAGCCTAAGAGCACTTTTCACCTGATCCGCTCCCTATATATATATATATATATATCCGGTAAGAACAGATCTTAAGAGAAAAATGAGAACGAATCTGGACCGTTGGATTGTATTATGTGGAACCAAATTGTGCATTTGGTGAAAGTGTGAAACTGAAATGTGCATTAAATGATATTGAAATGTGCAAGATAAAAATTTAAACTCAAGTGTGCATTAGATGAAACTGATATGTGCGAAAAAAAAGTACAAAAATAACATTACATCGTACATTTTATTCTGCACATTTCAGCTTCACCTAGTGCACATTTCAATTTCACGTATTGCACAATTCAACTGCACATAATGCCACTCTATCGTACCCTTTGTGATGCACATTTTAATTTCACCTAATGCACATTACAGTTTCATCTAATGCATACTGAATTTCACTTGAGGCAAATCTAACGGTCCAGATTCGTTCTCATTTTTCTCATAAGATCGTGTTCTTATTTGAACCAAAACATATATATATATATATATATATATATATATATATATATATATATATATATATATATATGAGTGGTCTTCTTTTCAGCCCGGCCTGACGGGATGCTCCGTCCGGCCGAGCCCGTTTGGGCACCTTCCCGGTAGAATTTTTAGATGAACTTTTTTGAGCATGTTCCTCATCAAATCTAGTTTGTCCATACCAAATTTCAGCTCAAAATTCGATCGGTAAGGCATTCAAATCATTTTTTGAAGTTGACTGCGTCAAAGTATACATATAAAACTGCAGTCAACTTCAAAAAATGATTTGAATGCTTTCCCGATCGAATTTTGAGCTGAAATTTGGTATGGACAAACTAGACATGATGAGGAACATGCTAAAAAACTTTCATCAAAAAATTCCACCGGGAAGGTGCCCAAACGGACTCGGCCGGACGGAGCATCCCGTCAGACCGACCTGACATGAAGATTTGTCTATATATATATATATATATATATATATATATATATATTCCACCGGGAAGGTGCCCAAACGGACTCGGCCGGACGGAGCATCCCGTCAAACCGACCTGACATGAAGATTTGTCTATATATATATATATATATATATATATATATATATATATATATAGGGCTATTCCTGTCCGGAATTTCTGGACAGGAGCCCCGTCCGGCCTCCTTCACTTGGGGGCCTTTCTGGTGGTATTTTTTGCTCAAATATTTTATGTATGTTTCTCATCAAGTCTAGTTCATCCATACCAAATATCAGCAACAAATTCAATCAGGAAGGTCGTCAAATCATGTTTTCAAGTTAACTTGTCCGGAAAATACATATTCCGGACCAGTTAACTTGCAAAAATCATTTGACGACCTTCCTGATTGAATTTTTTGCTGAAATTTGGTATGGATGAACTAGACTTGATGAGGAACATACAAAAACAATTTTAGCAAAAAATACCACCAGGAAGGCCCCCAAATGGAGGAGTCCGGACAGGGGAGTGGTCCGGCCTGGCCGGACCTGAACATTCGTGTGTGTGTGTGTGTGTGTGTGTGTGTGTGTGTGTGTGTGTGTGTGTGTGTATAGAGAGAGAGAGAGAGAGAATTATTCAGGTCCGGCCAGGCCGGACCACTCCTCTGTCCGTCCACCTCAATTTGAGGTGGTTCCCGATGGTATTTTTTGCCCAAATTGTTTGTGTATGTTCCTCATCAAGTCTAGTTAGTTCATACGAAATTTGAGCAAAAAGTTCAATCGGTAAGGTTGTAAAATGATTTTTGCAAGTTCACTGCGTTCTATATGTATATTCCGGACCAGTTAACTTGCAAAACTCATTTGATGACCTTCCCGATTGAATATTTAGCTCAAATTTGGTATGGATGAACTAGACTTGATGAGAAACATACACAAAAAATTTGGGCAAAAAATACCACCGGGAACCACCTCAAATTGAGGTGGCCGGACGAGCCTCCTGTCCGGCCTGGCCGGACACGAAAAGGACTATATATATATATATATATATATATATATATATATATATATATATATATATAGGGGAAGGTTCACATGGAAACCCCTCTTAAAATGCAAACTCGTGAAAACTCCGACAACCGGTGGTATTTTTGGCTCAAAGTTTTTGTGTATGTTCCTCATCAAGTCTAGTTCATCTATACCAAATTTGAGCAAAAAATTCAATCGGGAAGGTCATCAAATGCTGCTGGTGCTGCTGCTGGTGCTGCTGCTGGTGTTGCTGTTGTTGCTGTTGTTGTTGAGGTTTATTCCTTCAACCCTCGGGTCCAACACGTAAGCCCAAGAGTTTCGAGTGGAGTGTGTATGAAGAAACTAGCTCAACTAACAAGTGAGACAGATTAAGAAACAATAAGTAGCAAGTAAGAGATTATGTATTATTAATCAGTTAATAACTCCCCAATACAATACTTTTCGCTAAGGCTCGTCGGTCGTTCGTCTTACAAGGCAGTAGAAGAGCTGCGAGTAAGAATGCTATAAGCTAGAGTGCTAAGAATAGTAAGTTGCCAACCCCTTACAATGAAATAAATGCTGCTATTTATACTACCAATGGGCAGTTGGCTACGCTGACGTGGAGGATTGTGAGTGGCTGGTGCTCCAACCACCAAATTTTCAGCATTAAATGCGCTTCCCGCCAGAATCTGGGTTTCCCGCCTAGTTGTGGAGACGTTCGTCCAGTCCGGATAAGGGGGCCTGCTCCTGGCATTACTTGCAAAGGGTAATGGGCCGTTCGTATCCTGGCCCTTAGATGATTTGTCACATGGATTGGGCTGGCTCCAAATGTTAATGTCTTCTAGAAGCGACGTTCGTTGCTGCTGTGATTGTCTGGAGGTTTGATCCTGAGACGTTCGTTGTCACTACACTGGTTGTGGGCCTGATTCAGTCATATGTGTGGATGTCCGTCGGAATGGGCTGGTAAGCCAAGGTCTTGGATCCGACGTTCGTCTTCACCAATTCTCCCGTTAGCTTAGCCCACCCAAAGTCCTGTCTGGACGTTCGTCCAAATAAGGGGGTAGATGGGCCGGCCCCTGCTTGGGCTATTAACCCAACACAAGTCCCCCACTTCTGATGTTCTGCGCGTGCGTAGGACATAAAGAAGTATAGTGCTCCTCAGGGGTAAGACGCTCATGACATGGTACCTATGCTTTGCCGCGTTTTTGGGAAAGTGGACGTTCCTTGCCATGGCGCTTATTAACTGGCGCTGGTTCAGGAATCGAGGTGACGGCTATAGTTGCAATGGTACATTTTCCGAGGAAGGGTCATCATTACACTTCCATTCCACGCGCAGCGCGTGCGCTTGGGTACGCTCCTCGCTACGTGTCATTTCCTCATTAGCCCCCGAATCGGTGCTTCCCTTATAAATACCGGGGTTTTCCTCAGGATTAGGGTTCCCGATTTATGTCCTCTCGCTCTAGAATCTCTGCTGCTCGGTGCTTAGTTCGTCCACAAGGCCCTTAGCTTACTTCCGCTGATCCAAGGTATTTTAGGCTATATTCTCCCTTTTTTGTAATCTCTTTCTGACCCTCTCAGTGACCTCCATGGAAATCTCATCGGATTCCGGTTCTAGTTCTTCGGGCTCTTCCTCGGGTTCCTCTTCCGACTCCGGTTCGGGCTCGGGCTCCGGTTCATCCGCACGTTCCTCCAATAATGCTAGCGTTTCTGGCAGCTCTGGTTCGGTTTCGACTGTGGGGACCATTCAGGAAGATGGGGCTCCCAATGACACCGCCGTTGCGAATGTCAGAGATGATGCCACATTTGCAGGACAGGGGGACAACATGGTCGTCGAGGTGGTGGAACATGTGGACAATGCCGCAGATCCAAACTTGGCCGAAAACGCCGGTCGTCCAGAAGATTACGATTCGGGGGCCGAGGCCAGAGATGGATCTGACGTGGAGGTGTTTGATATGGGACTGAAAATAGATGTGGATCGTCATATCTGCCCGATCAAGAACGTGTTGGGCCATGAGCAAGCCTTCTCGGCCGTAGCCCTCAATAAGTTCAAAATATACTTCCCTCCTTCGTTCGTCTACAGCCTCCGAGGCGCATCCCATATGATGAGGAGACGTCCGGGGATGATCATGGTGCACTTGGACTCCATTGAGGCCGGGCTGTGGTTCCCCCTTCACCCATTCTATGTGGAGTTCTTCTGCTGTTTCCAGGTGGCCCCTGCACAATTCATGCCTAATTCCTACCGGTTTATCTCTGCGTTCCTCGTCCATTGCAAAGACAGGGGGGTTACCGCCACCTTGGAACTGTTCCTTTACTTTTTTCGGCTCACCCCCCAAAATTCTGATGGTTTTCTGAGTATTGTCGCACGTCCGAAACGAAGACTCTTCAGTGGGGCACCGAGTTCAATCCACGATTGGAAAAATCGGTTCTTCTTTGTGAACTATGAGGACGCTCGTCTGCCCTTGCGATGGAACGGCTATCCACCCAAGATGGGGCCACCGGACCTGACCGACGATCTGGAGGAGGATATCAAGAAAATCTCGACGGGCGGCGTTCGACCCTTAGATGATTTCCTCACATTCTCAGCGCTTGCCGCAGCAGGAATAGGTACCGCCCGTGTCTCTGGACTCTCAATCCCCCCCTACGCTCGTCTCGGGGCACCGGGCCGTCCTGTCCTCTGAGGTGAGTGTTCTTAGTTTTATCATTTGTTTAGTTTCTAACGTCTTGTGTCCTCCTTGTTTCAGGTCTGCCCCCTACTCAAGCCCAGATGAATCACGACAATCTTTTGAAGAATACAAAGGGTAAGGGAGCGGCCACCGATGCTGCTCTTGCTAAGGCCAAGGCTGTCCAAGCTGCTGATTCCAATTCCTCCGCCTCTCAGGCCAATCGGCGTACGGTTGAGGCAGAGCAGCATCTGATTGCCAAGGTGATGGAAATGCCTCCCCGGACGTCTACGGAAGCTTCCAATGCAGCTCTGTCCGCCGCTCTTCAGGTAAAACTCTGCCTTATTCCAAATAGCTGATTACGGTTTTTCGGAGATTTGTAGCCTTACGTTCGTGTTCAATTTTTGTAGGTCGGGCTCTCCGTGCTGCAAGCTGAAGCCGCGAGGGATGCTGACGCCCTTCAGGCCAAGAACAAGGCGGACGCAATCCTGAAGAAAGCGCGGGAGGCTGCTCGCCTCCAGGAAAAGGAGGTAGCTGCCAAGAAGGAGGAGCTACAGGCCGCCCTGAAGGCGGCTCGAGAGTCAGCTGAGCAGGTTGCTGCTTACGAGAAGGCCGGGTTCAAGCTCGTCCAGGTTCTTCCTGCCCCCAAGGAGGAGGCCCCTGAATGGCTCGTCGACGCCTCTACTTACGAGAGTTCCTTGGCCTTCATGGTCGCGGCCTAGAGGTACTGCAGGGGGCATTTGGCGATGTATTCTCGGCCGAGCTGGAGAAGCAGAAGCCGAAGGATCGCCTCAAATTCGGGGTCCAGGTCCTGGAGAGCGCTCGCTTGTCAGAGCAGTTCTTGTATGACGTTGGAGATAGTTCCTTCGTCATCGTCTACAACGAGGGGGTGAAGGCCACCCTGCCTATCTTCGCAGATCTGCAGGGGCCTGGCTTCAATCTGGCCCAACACACCGATGATGCCGAGCTGATCCGGGCTTTGGGCAAATTTGAACGAGACGCCCATCGAGAAGAGGCTAAGGCCAGGGGGGAGATTCCGGAGCCTCCAACCCCTGAACCTGAAATTGAAGAGGAGGAGGCCGTTCCTGGTGGATCCTGGCCGGTTTTCCTCAATTTCATATGATGTAATTGTAATTTCTTTTGCTTTGATTTGTAATATCCAGCCATTAGAGCTGAAGAATACACAACCTCTTTTTGCCCCATGATTGTCTCTACGTTCGTGCCCCTTTACCTTGTCGTTTCATTCTTTCTGATGATTGTGCGAGACCTTATCCGGGTTCTGTGTAATTTCCTCCTTTGGTGTTCAACAGGGTCATCCCCGACGCTAAGTCCGCGAGGACGAGCATATTGCCTAAATTCAATATCCGGTGGCGGTGTTCCGGCGCTGATACCTGGTCCAACTTTAGGGAGGATGCTCGTTTCCGGGACTGATTAGGCATGTGAGTACGAGCGTAGCTGTTCATGACAGACATAGTTCCCACCTTAGTGTCTCAGGGTGACATTCCTCCGCTGATGTTTGATCCAACCTCTAGCGACACTAAGTGTGGAAATACGAACGTAACCTCTTGGTAACATTGTTTGACGGCTGCGCGCGTCTTCCGTTTGTTGCTAATGTCGGACCAATAAACGGACGTGGTCCTCGTGTATGTGGGAATTCTTGGAGCTGAATCAGCTGATGGACCCCTTTTCCTTTTTGTACCCTTCGGGTTCGTAGTAAGCGCCCATAAATGAGCTATGCCCCATCTCTTGCGCAGGACGCTCGTGGTACTGATTCTGAGTGGATTTTGGGTTTCCTTGTTGCGATTAGGGGGTGCTGAGATCGAGGTGCCTTTAATACCGCAGAATGTACCGGTATTTAGGTGCCACTTGTTCAACTGTGATTGGTGTAGTCCCGCGGTGCTGCCTATAAGTACTCAGAACCACGCTTCTCCAACCATTCACTTCTCCTTACGCTGTGCCATTGCTTTCTCTCTCTAGACATCCTCTGATCTGCATTAAGCTTCGAGTCCCGCAGGTACCGAACGTCGTCATGTCTTCGTCTAGGTTGGATTCCCAAATTACTGATTCAAGGACCCGAATCAGCTCATCGTCCACTGGGGATCGGTTTGACGATGGGTGCTCCTCTGGTGATGACCTGGAGTTCTATGAACGGGGTATGCCACCTCGGCCCCCCCGTCACCACCTTAATTTCTCTGGCGTTCGTCGTCAGCGCCAGCGTTTGTTGAACACGGATCGGTGGGTGATCAGGCAATGGTTCTACCCTCCAAGGGTCTACGACGACCGTCGCCTGCGCAACCCGATGCGCCATTTGCCCGGTCGTGTGGTGGTCCATTTAGATTCCGTTATAGTCGGCCTCTTCTTCCCCCTGCATTCCTTCCATCTAGAACTCTTCAGGAGCCTTAGGATAACACCCGCGCAGCTCGTCCCTGCTGCCTATAGGATCATTGCGGGTTTCATCATCAGATGCCACAGTGTCAGCGTGGTTCCCACTGTGGACCTGCTGCATCATTTTTTCTGGTTGTCCCCGCTCGGACGTACGAGGTACTTGACCATGATTGCTCGTCCGTCCATGGCCTTGTTTTCAAATAATGCCGGGAATCCGGACGGCTGGGAGGAGAGGTTCTTTTTGGCTGGAGTAGGCTCCCCCATGCCATTTTCTGATAGATGGAATGCCTATCCGGTGAAGTCCATCCCACTGCCCATGACGGATGAGGAACTGGGATATGCCAGGCGCATAGCTGACCTTGGCATCCAGAATCTCCGGTTGTTGGTGGCCGAGCCCTTCATAGCTCGGGCCGGATTAGGTGCGTCCATTTGTACTTGCATTGTCCTATCATCTTCCCATTGTTATGGTTCTGAACGTCTTGGTTTATTTTCTGCAGGAGTTTTCCCATCTTCGTCCTCTATGGAACGTTCCGCTGATATCCCTGTCATTTCAGGCCGTGAAGGCAAAGATCAAGACAAGGGCAGGAAGCCGCTCGTCCCCAAGGTCGAATCTCGGGTGACGAGACCGCGGACCGAGGAGGCCTCAGGAGCTGGTGCTTCGAAGAGGCCCCGACTTGAGGGTACTGCTTCCATGGCCATCATCGTGGCCGATGATTCCGATGGCGAGCCCAGGAGTCCCTTGAGGAGGAGACATACTTCAAGGAGCAAGCCCCCTCCTTCTCCGTCAAGGAATTCTGACGTTCGTCATCTTAGGGACGAGGATGTCCAAGTTGATGACGCCCGTCCCTCTTCACCGCCAGAAACTAGCAGGTCCTCTCTTGGCCCTATTGAATTCTCCGGGGTTGGCCCTCACAAGGAGCCCATGATGCTATTTGGTCAGACGGCCTCTTCTATGTGGTGTGGCCTAAATCTTAAGGTTCCCCAAGACTTTGCCGCTCAGGAGGCCCCAGAGGATCTTCTAGAATGTGGACAGAGCACCTTGGATAAGGCTGGGCTCTATTTCCACAGGGCTCGGATGGCCTTCGAGCAGCAAGGCAAGGAAATGGCCGCAGTGCGGGCCGAGTGTGATGCCCTGCTTAAGAACGCTCGGGGCAAGGTTGGGACCCTCTAAGAGAAAGCAGAGGCCTATGACAAGCTGGTCTAGGAGAATGTTTCTCAGAAGGAACTCCTTAGGAAGCAGGAGGGCGAGCTGGTGGATCTGCGCAGCCGTATGTGGGCGGTTTCTCACGCTGGGGTGGACGTTCGTCGCACGGGCATGGACAACCACATCCCCATATATGAGGCTGATGTCTCGAAGATCAAGGAGTCTGGCTCTATTGAATTCCAGAAGTCCAAGGCCTATACTGGTGCCGTGCAGACCATGGCCAGGAGACTTCTTCCGAAATTCGTCGGTGAGTATCTTGCTACCTGCTCGAATCCCTATTTGGACGACATTAAACTGTTGCAGGCCACTCCGACTGGGGAGCGTTTTCTCGACGATCATGCTGACGATACCTATCTCAAAGGTATGATCGGTCTTGTGGCCGAGAATCTTCTGGTCTTCAAGCGTCATTTCGGGGCTCCTTTTAATCCCATAGGGGCTGGGTTTGACTCGCTGATGGTGGATGCCTACCAGGGGGCCCTCGAGCTACTCAAGGAGCGCAAGGATCAGGATGAGTCCGAGGCTAAAGAAAAGGCCAAACAAGTTCCCTTCAAGGTTCCGGCTCCGGACGTCGACTAGCCTGAAGCTCCGCTCGTCACCCAGCACTTGTATTATTTTATCATTCTTTACATTGTACTTCGTATTTGTAACTTCCCGGTCAGTAGTGCCGAAGAATAAAAACATTCCTTGCTCCGTGCTCGTCTGACATCTTTTTTTTTTGGAGTCTTTTGTGTCTTCGTTCAACCCACGCTCGTGATCTTACTAGCCTTCTGCTCTGGCAGAAGACGTTCGCCATTCAACGAGTAAGGAGAAGAACTGGTTTACCCCGATAGGGTTCCCTCTCTTCGTTCAACCCACGCTCGTGATCTTACTAGCCTTCTGCTTTGGCAGAAGACGTTCGCCATCCAACGAGTAAGGGGAAGAACTGGTTTACCCCGCTAGGGTTCCCTTTCTTCGTTCAACCCACGCTCGTGATCTTACTAGCCTTCTGCTTTGGCAGAAGACGTTCGCCATCCAACGAGTAAGGGGAAGAACTGGTTTACCCCCCTAGGGTTCCCTTTCTTCGTTCATCCCGCGCTTATGATCTTACTTGTCTCCTGCTCAGGTAGAAGACGTTCGCCATCTACGAGTTAGGGGAAGAACCGGTTTACCCCGTTAGGGTTCCCGTTCGTCCAGGAGTTATGTCTCCCCTCCTCCCTTTTTTTTCGGGAGGGAATTTTTATCAATGGCTCATTGGTAGAATTTCTTCAGGTGTTCTACATTCCATATTCCAGCAGAGTTTCCTTCCAAGGTTTGAAGGATGAACGTCGCCTGGTTTAGCCTTCGGAGGACCCTATATGGCCCTTCCCAATTTTTGGCCATTTTGCCACCTTCGAGCGGTTTGCTCTTTTCACTTTTGCGCAATACGAGATCTCCAGCGTCGATCTCGCGGATGTTCACTGACTTGTTGAAGTATCGCTGGGTGGCCCGGTGATACTTCTCCATGCGACGGGCTGCTAGGTCTCTTCGCTCTTCGATGAAATGGAGCTCCGCTCTTAGGGTGGCCTCATTGTCTTCTGGTTGGTAATGTTTGGTGCGGTGTGTAGGTACCAGCACCTCAATGGGCACCTTGGCTTGGAAACCATAGGCCAAGGCGAAGGGCGTCTCCCCGGTTGCAGTTCTTGGGGTTGTTCTGTACGTCCATAGGACGTAGTTGAGCTGTTCGGGCCAAGTGGATGCATAATCCTCCAATTTCTTCTTGATTCCGTCCATGATGGTCCGGTTCATGTTTTCCACTTGGCCGTTGGCTTGTGGGTAAGCCACCGAGGCTTTTGAGTGTCTGATGCCCCATTTGGCCAAGTACCCTTCGAATCCGCGTCCGACGAACTGTCGGCCGTTGTCAGTGATGACCTACTCCGGGATTCCGAAGCGGCATATGATATTTTGCCAGACGAACCTCTGGCATTGGTATTCTGTGATAGTGGCCAGAGGCTCGGCCTCTACCCATTTGGTGAAGTAATCAATCGCCACTATGATAAATTTCCTCCTGCCGGTTGCTTTGGGTAAAGGTCTCAGCAGGTCGATTCCCCATCTGGAAAAGGGCAAGGCGATGGTCGTCGGGGTGTAGAAACTCGCCGGCCGCCCTGGGACGGGGGCGTACTGCTCGCACACCGCACACTTCTGCGTGTGGTTGTAACAATCTTGTTGGATCGTGGGCTAGTAGTAGCCTTACAGGATGATCTTCCGTGCCAGATTTCTGGGGCCCCGATGACTTGAGAAGATGCCCTCATGGATTTCCGCCGAACGTCTTCTTGTAGAGGCCCGTCAATGATATCAAAATTCGGGGCCCGTCTCTTAATCCAGGCTGCCTTCCCTGTGCTACCATCGGCCGGGGGTTCAGGGAGGGTCCCATCCTTGATGTAGTCCGCGATCTCCTTCAGCCAGTTGGGTTCAGCTAAGGAAATGGCCTCTATCTGGATTGTCTCCGTTGCCGGTGCTTGGAGCGTCTCATGTCTCACAAATCCCTTGATGTGCCGGGGGATGCTCGTCGTCGGGTCATCGGACGAGGGATTACCTAGCTTTGATAATATGTTAGCCTCAGCAGTTTCCACCCGGGATACCTGTTCGATTATCACTTGCTCGAACTGCGCGGTTTGTTCCTCCACTAGCTCTTTATAGACCTTCATCCTCTCCTCCCTGGATTCGGCCATTCCGTTCATCTGGGTAACCACCAGCTGGCTATCCATTCTTACCTTCAGACGAGCTGCTCCGAGTGCCTTTGCGCATTTCAATCCTGCAATCAGCGCCTCGTACTCAGCCTCGTTGTTGGTGACTTTGAACTCGAACTTCATGGAATAGTAGGCCTTGAATCCCTCATGGGAGGTGCTCACCGCTCCTCCACCACAGCCTCGCGCATTTGAGGATCCATCGATGTACATCTCCCACCAGTTGTCGAAGTCGTTGGTGTTTTGGGAGTTATCCTCGGTGAGCGCAGTGCATTCGGCAATGAAGTCCGCGAGTGCCTGTCCGTTGATCGTCGGCCTTGGTTTGAAATCCATGTTGTACTGGCCGATCGTCAAAGACCACTTGGTGATCCTTCCACTGGCCATGGGACTTCTGAGGACCGTGGCGAGGGTCTGGGTTGTGTAGATTGTGACTAAGTGAGCTAGGAAGTACGGCGCCAAGCGTTTGATGGATGCTATTAGGGCGAGGACCGTCTTCTCCATTAGCGTGTATCGTGTTTCCGGGCCATTCAGTGCCTTGCTCACAAAGTATATTGGCCGCTGAACGCCCTCGTCTTCTTTGAGCAGGACAGAACTTACTGCCAAGTCCGCTACTGCTAAGTACATGTACAGCTGCTCTCCTGGGTCCGCCTTGGTGAGGACGAGCGGAGAGGAGAGGTATGTTTTGAAATCTTCAAAGGCCGCCTGACACTCCTGGGTCCATTCGAAGGGACTCGCCTTCTTCATGATCTTAAAAAAGGGAATTGCCTTGTCGGCCAATTTGGACATGAAACGGCTCAGGGCTACCAGGCGTCCGGTTAATCTCTATACGTCTTTTAAGTTCTTGGGGGGCTCCATGTCTACAATTGCGTTCACTTTCTCCGGGTTGGGCTCGATTCCCCGTTCGCTCATCATGTAGCCGAGGAATTTGTCACCTTTGACCGCGAAGGCGCATTTCTTTGGGTTGAGCCTCATGTTGCCCCCCTCCATTATGGTGAAGACCCTCTCCATGTCCCGGACATGATCTTCCTTCTTCTTGCTTTTGATCAAGATGTCATCCACGTAGACTTCCATGATTTTCCCCACTACGTCTTTGAACAACATCCCGATCATCCTCTGAAAAGTGGCCACGACGTTCCTTAGGCCGAACGGCATGACTATATAACAGTATACGCCATCCGCCGTGACGAACGCTATCTTCTTTGCATCATCCGGGTGCATAAACACCTGATGGTACCCTCTGAAGGCATCCATGAAGCTGAGCAGCTCGCAACCTGTGGTTTCGTCCACCAGTAAGTCGATTCTTGGCACAGGTTATGAGTCCAATGGACAAGCTTTGTTGAGGTCCGAATAATCGACGCACATCCGCCATGTGTCGCCCTTTGGGGCTAGAACCAAATTCGCCAACCACTCCACGTGGATGACCGGCCGGATGTGCTTGATGCTGAGGAGCGTCGCAGTCTCAGCCTTGATGAAGTCACGCCGGTCGGCTGCCATGTACCGTTTTTTCTGTTGAATTGCTTTGGCATCCGGCCGTACGGCCAATCGGTGGCATATGATGTTGGGGTCGATGCCTGGCATGTCCTCCGGTCCTCTGGCAAATAGGATTTTGAACTTCCGGAGGACGACAATCACCCCTTCCCTGATTTCAGGCTCGAGGTTGGCCCCGATGGACACCTTCTTGTCTGTCGGGTCATCGAGCTCCACTTCCTCGAGCAGTGTGGCTGGTTCTGGACGGGCATCGAACTCAGCTCGTCTGGCTGTTGACCCGAGCCTCCCGTTCGTCCAGCCTTTCCATGGCCTTTGTGTAACAGGCTCTTGCCATATGAGGGTCCGTGCGGGCCACCCCAACCCCGGTCTTAGTGGGGAACTTGATGCATGAGTGCCGCACGGAGCATATGGCCTCCAGGTCCTCCAGGCCGGGTCGGCCTAGAATGGCGTTGTGGGCACATTTCAGGCGAACCACGACGAATGTCATCTCCATCCTGGCGACGTGCGGCCCATCCCCGATTTCTACGGGGAGAGTGATGGTGCCCTCTGCGTCGATGCAGTCCCCGGTGAATCCAGCCAGTGGGGTGCGCAGAGGAGTCAGTTGTTCCTTTTTCAGGTGTATTCTCTCGAATACATCCCAATAGAGGACATTCACGCTGCTGCCAGTATCAACAAGAACTCGGCGTATGAGGGCGTCGTTGATGTCCATGCTGATTACCAGCTCGTCCCTGTGCGGAGCTGGCGACTTCGGCAGATCGGCTGGCCCAAAGGTGATGGCCTCCACTTTGTTCTTCTTGGCGGGAGGAGCCGATACGGAGCACACGTAAAGGGACCTTTCAAATTTCTTCCGAGCTGCGGGGGTGTCCCCGGTTTCAGCTCCTCCGAAGATCACTTTGATCTCCAACTTCTTCTTCCCGCCACTTGGTCCGCCGGACCCTTCCGGGCGCTTATAAGCTCGGTGGTATTCTTCATCCTTGGGTTCGGCCTCGGATCGATCATCTCAGTGCTAAGTCTTGTGCTTTTGGTACGGCCGCTTCTGGCTGTTCTTTGTCAGGAGTTGGGTGAACTCGCCAAGATACCCCTGACGAACCAGCTCTTCTATAGCCATTTTCAAATGTTTGCAATTGTCGGTAGTATGACCGACCCTCTTGTGATACTCGCAGAAGGCGGTCTCATCCCTGCCCATGAGTGTCTTTTCGTCCCGGGGGGTGTCTAAGAGGCCTTTGTCCTTGATTGCCTCGAAGATCTGGCTGACAGGGTAAGCCAAGGGGACATAGTAATCCTCCGGACGTACGTGGCCAGGCTCTGGACGAGGTTTCCATGGGGTCATGGCTCCGTCCGTCTTTTTTTTTCTTGTATGGGGGGGAAGGTCCGCCCCCGGGGCCGAGCTTATCCGCCATTTTCCGAGATGAGGCGGCCGGGGCGCCGTCCCTCAATCTAATCTCTTCCTCAATGGAGGCATATTTCTGGGCCCGAGCCAGGACCTTGGTGTAACTGGTGCTGGGGTTCCTCCGGAGGTCCCGGTATAGGTCTCCCGTAGCCAATGCGCTGGTGAACATGTTCACTCCCAGCCGCTCGTCCAGGTCGTCCACTGATAAGTCCGTATTTAGACACACATTTGATGTGTGTTGGGATTGGATTTTGATGGTTTTCCCAGCTTTAAGGTGTTGCAAGTCTCAATTTTAGCTCAAGTTATGTTTACCAGGCGTTGGTTCGAGTTTTGTGTTGTTTGTAGTCAAAATCAGGGAATTTGAGCCCGGTACCGGCACTTGAGGAACAATCGGGATAGTTTGAGAAGCATTTGAGAATGATTTGATAGCTTTGGAGGTCACCGGAAGATTCACGATGAAGATTTGAAGGAAAAAGAGCTCTAGGATTGGCTACGGGGTCAAAAGAAGATGAATGAAGCTTGAAAACGACGATGATGATGACCTTCTGTCAATCATTCAAGCATATCTCTTTGTAGAAACATCCAATGTACACGATTCAAGTTCCATATGAAAGATAACTTCAAGGGCTACAAATAATTTGAAGACACCTTTGCGAGAATCGGAGAGAAAGAAGGTGAAAACAGACGATGAAGTCAGATGATCTCTGCTGCAATTTCAGAAAGACACCTTCCACCGTTTTGATCATACCTCTTGATTGGATGATTCAAATCACATTCGGCAACTTGGTGTGGATAGAGGACTTCATTATCTACAACTTTCATGAAGGAAGCATTGCAAAATTCGGAAGTTAAGTAGGCACGATCGTGCCCTCAAAGTCAGACACGATCATGCCTGAAGGGAAAAGCACTGCGGAGTTACTGCGCACGATCGTGCCTGGAGGGAGGCACGATCGTGCCTGCCCAAAATGCGTGTTTTTGCTCCGGAGGCACGATCGAAGGCACGATCGTTCCTGGCATCGTGCCTGGCTCCGAAAATCCTAATTCAGCTCAAATTTCACCCGATTGTTCTATTTAAACAGCCTGTAAACCCTCGTTTTAAGGGGGGAGCTTAGAGAGAGTGTCTAACACGAATTTTAGAGGGCTTTTCAGCCCTGTTCATCAATCTTTTGGGATTCTTTGTGATGGTCCCGGATAGAGGTAAAAGTCTAGAGGGGGGGGGGGGGGGGGGGTGAATAGACTTTTAAATCTTTTTCAACTTTATGAAGTTTTCCCTCTAGATGAGTTGATCTATAATCTTTTAAGAGATTAATAGATGCACAACGGAAGTCTTTAACCTCTTTATACTTAGTGTGAGATAACTTTCTAGTTTAGATGATGTTTAGACTGGTTACAAGAGGAAGTAGGCTTGGCAGTAGACTGGTGAGCAGGTAACTGCTTAGTCTACTGCTGCACAGGCAGTTTGCTGACTGGCAGGCAACTGCTGAGTTGGCAGTCGGCTGGTGGGCAGGTTACTGCTGAGGCAACTGTTAAGAACAGGATGACTCTTGGATGGCTTTTTGTTCTGGCTTGTTATGGCGTTCGGAAAGACACATATGGATGGGCAGTGGGCTCAGCAGGAGGGTGAAGACCAGGGTACTGCTGAGGCACCTTCTGAGTGTAAGATAACTTCTAGTGGAAAACACTCTCAAGGAGAGTGAGTTATTAAGCAGTAGGCTAAGCAGTATAGTCGATGAAGACTACTGCTTAGGATGCTGCTGGCAAACTACAATCCTTTAGTGAGATGTGTTTGGTGTGTGCTTCTGCATGTATGAAAGTAAATCAACACACGATATATCCTGGTTCAGAGGTGGTGTAATCCTCCTACATCCAGTCCCACCCTATTTCAGATGGATTTCCACTAAAGTATTCAGCCCAATACAATTAGTGCCAATCTAGCCTTGACAACTCTGGCCTAGATTGAAGGTTTTTCACGATGAGTATAACACCACTCAAAGTTACTCAGTCCTTAAGACTTTTCTCGATTGATCCAGTGGGGATCAAAAGGTACTCTATCTATCTAACCACACTATAGGATCCGAACAACTGTTCTCCTAAGTGTTTACAACCACTTGTAAAATACAAGGAATTTCTGGCCTACCAACTAAAATCTAAGCTCTAAAAATATGACAATTTATGATCTAATCTAAGAGCTTAGTGAAGCATGAGTCAAAGCAGAGTGTTCAAGCACTTTCTCTTTTGCTGGATATGCGTAGTGTAATGACTGAACCACTTGCTTTGAACTCAATGACTTACTTTTGATCTCATGCTTCTGCCTATTTTTATAGGCATCTCCAGTAGATTAATCTCCTCCGTTGGTTAAGAGGATTTAATCCTAGACGTCCAAAGTGTTGTACTTGCGTCTTCTTGTGTTGGAGCAGGATAAGGATTTGTCTTTTGAAGACCACTTGCTTTGTACGAAGATAACACCCATACCTTAGGCCTTCTTATCGCTGCATGCCTATTCTGAAACTTCTTCACTATTCACCCATTCTGATGTCTTCTCTGCTCTTGCATTTTGGCCTTGTCTTGCAACTATACTCGTGAAGCTGAGTGCGTGAACCTGCTTAAGTAGTGAAGTAGTAAAATGTGTGACTTAGAATATTTTGTATCAAATAAATTTTGTACTGGTAGGATCTTTGAAATATCCTATTAAGGTAATAAGATTACCTTATTGCATTTTGTTCTTTCCAGTACAATTTATTTGGTACAAATTTCACAGTAAAATTTGTCACTTATTTTACTAATCACTTTCTTTCTTTAAGTGACATGATTAAACTTATGTACCAAATTAAAGCTATACTGGTTGGATCTAAATATCCATGTAAGGTAAATAATTTTTACCTTATTGCATTTTATAGTTCCAGTATGTTTAATCTGATACATAGTTTGTACATTGGAATTCTTGTCACTTTTAAGTACTTGTGTAGTTTAGCAGGTATTGTGTACAACTTAACTGGTAGGATAACAAATCCTATTAAGGTAAAAGTTATTACCTTATTGCATTTTGTGTTCCAGTTAGTTGTTCACTATTCTTGTTCACTTTGATTTATCTATATATCAAATAACACTTTACTGGTTGGATTTAAATATCCAATTTTAAGATAAAGACAACTTTACCTTATTTCATTTTGAATCCCAGTGTGTTCTTTTTGTTATATAGATTTTACATTGTTATTTGTTGTAGTGAATAGAATATCAAGAACTCTTCTTCTGAGTGTATGGTTTATCTAGTATTTCGAACATGATAAGCTAAATATTTAACTGGTAGGATATCAACTCCTATTAAGGTAAAATTACCTTATTGCATTTTGTTTTCCAGTTAAAATAGATAGTTTATTTGTGCGAGATGTTATTGTGTGTAACAAATAAATTTAACTGGTTGGATTTATACGATATCCTTTTAAGGCAATACAATATTGCCTTATTGTATTTTATGGTTTTCCAGTCATATTTATTTGTTAACTATATAAAAAGGAGCACGACACATCTAGATAATTTTCTTAGTACTAGACAACTGCAAGATGCTACTACAGAGGATAGCAAAGACTCTTATAATAATGCTACAATAGAGGGGGGATAACAAAAGCTTTTGGCATCATCAAAAACATTTCATCAAAATCTAGGGTCTAACACTTTGTAAGTTCCACCTTTTTAATTAATGACAATTAATTCTTTTTATTCCAATTCTATTGATTCTTCAATTATGAATTGTGAGTAGTTTTAATTAGGGATTTGGGATTGATGAAGGGGTTAATCATGATGTATGGCTAGATTCTTTTCGGTTTAATTGCATGAATGCCGTTTAATTTGTGTTTGAATAATTTAATTGATATCTTTTGTAACCTAGAATCGCGACTAGAATTACAATTGCATGTAGAATAAATTAAGAGAGATCTAATTTGTTCTAGGACACATTCACACACACTTAATCGTTCGCTAAGAGATTAGTAGCGATTAAGGGGCCGTAAGCTTGCTCGTCTTGGCAATAATTTAGGATCCTGTCGCATGAGAGATCAACCTGATCCCCTAAATTATTGTACTCTACGCCGCGAGAGCGGTAAGAACTTAGTAATGATTAGCTAGGCTCAATTAAATTAATTTCATGTAATTAGGCCTGATCTGCCAGAAATCTGGTTACCCCGGAATCGATCCCTGTTCCCTTCGTCATTAATTAGAAAGAACCCCCTAGTTTAATTGTTCGCATTAGTTTTATTTTCCAAACCAACCAATCTCGCACGACGCTTTTATTTTATTTTCTTTTTAATCGCTGAATTTAATTAATTCTTGATTCCCTTTTGTCCATCCATGTGGAGACGATACTCGTACTTACACCACTATATTACGATCTATCTTAAGTGCGAGAAAACATACATCAGTTTTTGGCGCCGTTGTCGGTGACAGTGTCGGTTTTAAGGGTTAATTAATTTTAGCGAGATTTTTTTTAGTTAGTTTTTTTTTAGTTCTTCGTAGGATTTTTTATGTGCTAACCTTTCAGGTACTTGTTCATAAGAGGATGAGATGAACTCATTCAGCTCGATTTACGGAGGAACACCTTACCCTCAAACCTCCACAGAATATTCACCATTTGCACCATGTCCTCCTTACAGTTCTCCTCAACTTTACACACCTCATCAATATTACTCTCCTACACCACAAAATATTCAGCCTTCTTATCCATACACTCCAACCACGCAACCTTTTCATTCCGATTCTTACTATCTTTCATCACAATACCCTTGGGTAAGCGTAAGACCAGGCTCCATTCTTGAATTTATTCTTCAAACTAAAACGCCTAAGGAAATATCTGAATATTTTAAGGATAGCATTTGTTCCTTCTGTGGAGGAGGTCACCATTTATGTCTTTGCCCCATCAAACCTCTATATGACCATCCTTTCCGGGAAACTGCATACCCTTCTTCATCCTCCCCACAATTTACGAATACAAATGTTTCAGTCACTCCTACGTCCTTGCCAAGTAATGAGCCACAGAATCAGTGTAAGAAGACACTTTCAGGAACTTTGTCTGAGTATCTAGAGTCTTTAAGGGAGAGCTCTTTAGCCATGGAGCAGAGCTCTTTAGCCATGGAGCAGAGCTATTCAAACATCATGAAGCATATAAATACCATAAGGAGCCATCTGGTAGAAGATTGTTGGTCCCGGTTAATGAGGTAACAGTCTAGAGGGGGGTGGGGTGAATAGACTGTTATGGTTTTTAACTTTTTCGAGCTAAATACCAAGGTTAACGGAATAGCCTGTTCTGTTGAGAACAGACTGGCAGCGGAGGTCTTTTGGTAGGTGTTCAGTCGGGATAGCCTCACAGAGGGGCAAAGGCACTTGGCCTTCTGTTAACTCACAAGAAGTGTTCTGCTGAACACAGATACCACTTCTTTGGAGTTAATCAGTTTAAGTAAATGCAAGTATTAAAAGCAGTAAGTAAATGACACCAGGGATTTTTATAGTGGTTCAAGGAACAACTCGTTCCTCTAATCCACTGTTCCACTAAGCTTGTAAAACAACGGTTACAACGCCTTAGTTCCTAGAACTTAAGAAGCTCTCCACGTCTTCTTCAAGTCTAGATGTCTCCTGGGATGCACTTCCTTGCTTCCTTTAAGACTGGTCCTTTCGCTGAGCTTCCCGGAAGTATACCCACTTCACTACTCCAGTTACTTGGACACCCTTCTTTGCAGAAGATGTTCTGTAGAAAAATAGAGCTTTTCTCCAACTTGCTTCGTTACAATAGATTTGTAGATGAAGTGCTTGAAGTGTTGAAGTACTGTTGGAACTTTGCTCTTGTTGGAAGAAAGGATATGAGAATGATATCTTTCCAACGTGGGCTTTTTCTTGATTGATGATGGAAGAGTTTTAATATCAAGAGAATGTAAGTAAGAGTTGTAGCAAAGTTATCCGGTTGTTCTTCATCGAGTATCTTTTATACTGGAATTGTCTTCCCGTTGGAGGAGGAGACAATTGCATTAAATGTGCATACTGTGGAGTTGACCGGTTGGACCCGCAAAGTTGGCAGGTTTCTATTTTTGTATAATATTCTCCAAGAATCATGGTCAATCATCTGCAATTACTCCACAGCGTATCAGGCTCATTAAATGAGCATTAAATGCTTTCCTTTTATCTTTCATGGAAAGTCATCTAGCCGTTGAGGGAATCTTCCGCTGAATTAACCGGCAAAGTAAGATTCAATAATTCTTCAAGTGTTAGGCCTTCTGGTGTCCTTAACCGAAGAGCAATCAGGAGAAGGTCTTGAGCACTTCTGTTGGAACAAGCTATCAGAGGGGCAGATCACAGAGGGCCTCAAGATCTTCTGTTCAGAATACCATGAGCACTTTTGAGGGGCAACCAACTAACAGAGGGCCTGAAGGTCTTCTGATTGTCGACTATTCTAAAATACTTAGACTTAGAAAAAAAATTCTAATACATCAATTCCAAATGGGGGTACTCTAATGTTCTATTAAATCTAGCATCATCAAAATCTAAATACATTTATTCCTTACAATTTCCCCCTTTTTGATGATGCCAAAACCCTTATTCTACTTTCAGAGAAGTGCCTCTCACCAATCAAAATAAACAAGTTTGAAATCAAAATTTTATTTTTGGTGGGCAACTTAGCATAGAAAGTAGTAAGAGTTTTCAGGCAAGAAATATATAAAGCGATAAAGTAAGAGAATAAGCAACGAAGGGGAGCAAGCAGAAGACTTTATTGAGCAGAAGGGTTAAGAGAAGGTTACAGAGGTGTTCAATTACAGGTTTTCTTCCTGACCTGCTCTTAAAGCTAATGCTTCTCTTCTATCATAATCCTGAAGCTGTGCATTTACTTTGGCTCTTATTACAACCAGAAGACCAGACTCTTGATAAGAAGCCCACATAGGTGCAAGCTTGTGGTTCAAGTAGTGAAGAACAGCTTCATCAGCATCTTTGCCTGGGAGCACATTTCTTGTAAACCAGTACTCAGCTTCTTCAAATGATCCACCATGCTTGATTCTCAGAGATCCGTCAGAGTCATGGTAGATGTTCTGTTGTTGAGTGGGGGTCATCTTCTTCTTTATTTCCTCAAATTGAGCTGAGGTTATCTTCAGAGATTCTTCTTTTCTCCAGTCTAAGAAGGTCAGGGCCTTCTTCTTAGTACCTTTCTTCAGAGGAGCTGGAATAGATGGCTGTGCAGCTTTCTTCTTTAGTCTAAGCTGTTCAAAGTATGGTGTAGGATCAGGTGTGGATGTCCTGACAAGCTGCATCTGTTGAGTCGACTGAGGGTTCTCTTCCCCCTTTTTGGCATCATTAAGATCTTGAAGGAGGAGGCTGATTTTCTCAAATTCAGAGGCATGAGCTTTGCCTAAGTCTTCGATAGCAGTGGGAAGAGTTTGTGTGACTTGAGCAAGAGAATCTAGCAATTCCTTCTGCTTTTCTACATCGGTAGCAATAGTTTTGGTGTTGCTTTCAAGGAGAACAAGCTTGTTGTATCTTTCTTTGTCAACACCAGCAAGAGCTTCTGTCTTCTTGATGTTGTCAGAGCAGAGGGCCTCTATTCTGCGGAGCTGAGCAGCTCGCTCTTGATCAGAAGTTTTCAACTGATCAACCGAAGAGGCTAGAGAAGAAAGGACCTTTTTTGGGCTGATAGGGAGTGCAGGTAGTTTAAGAATTATAGATATAAGAGAAAAAAAGAAATATGAAGTAAAGAAGAAGGAATGTTGAGTGGAAGATGCGGGACATAAACGAATGAAGTTACTGACCGGGTTAAAGCAGGGTTAGAGAAACAGATTAAAATGAGCCTTTTATTATGGGCTGTACTAGTTAGTGGACTGTTTTGTTAATTGAGCTGGATGTACGTACATTCGGTTGTAGGATATAGGAACTCTAATAAAAGTACCATAGTAGAAATTGTAATCAAGTCCCTTATTGTTGAAGTTTGTCAATTGCCGTGCGGACATTTGTTGTGTGTATATATATTTCGTATATTATATACTCTATATTATTGTGTATGCATGGAAATATTGAAAAAATCATAGATTATATTATTTAATGTAGGAATTCAATTTAATTGAATACGTTGCTTTAATTATTAACCGAGTCAAATTTAAAAAAGCTGGCAGACCTTTGATAGTCATTGAATTGAATTGCAACAATACTTGTGATTTACGCTTAACCCCCTTAAACTCACTTTGGACTCGTTATTTGGGTAGAAAATTACCTGTGTTTTTCTTCCTTTTGTATGTAGTATGATTCTCATATTCTATTGATATTTACTAATTTTATACTTATCAAAGTGACATCACTGGGGCATGCCCCGGGTGTTACATGCACTAGTTCTATTTAATAGTGCGTTATGTTGTAATTTTGCGCATATAACATTTTCGATCTTAAATTTAATTTTTGTCAAATGTATTCTTAAATTTGATATTTATAAAATACAGTCTTTATAAAATTTATCAAAAACTCGATCATCATGTGAACAACGTTATTGGATAGATAGTATGTGCTTGTGATTCAGGGTTTACCCATATATACCCCAGGAGTACTATATACTCCGTATTACGGAGTATTTTATTTTTGTTTCAAATCAAGACTTATTTTCTCAATGAGACAATGACAAATCAACCACACACACATATAGGAATTATCCTGTTGTTGGGTTAATGACCAGCACATGGGCCGGCCCATTCACCTCGACCAAGACGAACGTCTTCCTGGGCGGTGCAGCCCACTCGGACGAACGTCCGTAAAAGGCAAGTGGATCAGATCCACAGACAGACGCAATGGCGACGAACGTCGCCTCCGGAAGCCATTATCACTTGGAGCCAGTCCAACATGTATGACAAATCATCTAAGGGCCGGGATACGAACGGCCCATTACCCTTTGCAATATCACCAGGAGCAGGTCTCCCTTATCCGGACTGGACGAACGTCCCCACAACTAGGCGGGAAACCCAGATTCTGGCGGGAAGCGCACTTAATGCCGGAGATTTGGTGGTTGGGACACCAGCCACACACAAGCCTCCACATCAGCATAGCCAGCTGCCCATTGGTGGTATAAATAGCAGCATTTATTTCATTGTAAGGGGTTGACAACTTACTATTCTTAGCATTCTAGCTTATAGCATTCTTACTCGCAGCTCTTCTACTGCCTTGTAAGACGAACGGCCGACGAGCCTTAGCGAAAGTATTGTATTGGGGAGTTATTAACTGATTAATAATACCTAATCTCTTACTTGCTACTTACTGTTTCTTAATCCGTCTCACTTGTTGGTTGGGCTGGTTTCTTCACACACACTCCACTCGAAACTCTTGGGCTTACGTGTTGAACCCGAGGGTTGAAGGAATAAACCTCAACACCTGTCCAGCTGGAGGGACGAGAAACTCCATTTGGCCGCCGTCGTTTGGGGTGGTTCTTGGTGGAATTTTTTGAGGAAAATTTTTGAGCTCAGAAAAAGATCCTATCCGGCCAGAGGGACAGGATGCTCTGTCCGGACGCCACCATTTCGGGCGTGTCCCGGTGGCATTTTTTATGAAATGTTTTGAGCATGTTCCTCATCAATTCTAGTTTATGTCCATCAAATTTCATCTAAACATTCACTCGGGAAGGCAGTCAAATCATTTTTTGAAAATAACTGCTTTTTATATGTATATTTTGGCGCAATTATCTTAAAACAATTATTTAAGTGCCTTCCCGGTTGAACTTTTAGCTGAAATATTATATGGACAAACTAGGCTTGATGAGGAACATGCTTAAAAATTTCATAAACAATTTCCACCGGAACCGCCCCAAATGGCGGCGGCCGGATGGAGCATCCTGTCCTTCTGGCTGACCGAACATGATATTTTTCCTATATACGTATATACATATAAATTTACTTTGTTATTTATATATGGGCACCAGCTTAATTAATATTAATAAGTTGTTTGTATTATTATTAATGGTTTGAAGAAAAAAAAGGGCGGGACCATGCAAAATTTGTTTGCGAATTTAATGTAGTTGCGCGCGCAAAAAAGTAGTGGCCGACTGGTCGGGTAGCTAAGGATCATATGGAGTAGCTTAGCTAGTCGTCGTCCTCTGAGATTTTTCTGGCCTACTGCACGCAAATGTCGCTACACTTCCCCACACATTGTCCCACTCTTGCCTTATCTGCATGCATGCACAAGTTTATTTACATTGCCATAATATAAGCATCTTTTATTTTATTTTTCATTTTTTGGAAAATAATCATCCTTTATTATAAAAGACCGGAGCAAAACACTTCACTATCTTTTCTTTTTCACTTTTCCGGCCGCACAATTCTGGCATGTTCTGTTGTACTAATTTTGAAAAGAATAGTCCTACGCATCCGCATAAACATTCAGAATCAACTCCTATCAGCCAAGCCTAAATAGGACTAATATCAATCCTAAATGTTGCGAGTGATCAAACTTGAACTAGTTGAGTCGTGTCATGCATAGCCATGCACGTATAATTACTAAAGTTTATTATTTATTGAATAAGTTTAAGTATGTTACCTAGTTTTTAGGAGCTGAATTATGCATAACTGTTAGATTAAGTTATCAGTTAGTTAAACGAGTATTGGAGTCATGATAGCCACGTTTCTAGGCATGATAGTTACTGGAAAACATGAGCCCCGTCTCAAGTATTGTAATGTCTATTTAAGCCACTTTAATCTTTTCATTAATAGAGAGAGTTTTAGAGCTGCAGTCTTATTGCATTCTTTATTCTTCCTTTAACATTGAACCAGAGGAATCAGATCAAGGTCGAAGGGATAAAAGAAAGAAGGACGCAAAGGCTCTTTACTTCATTCAACAAACCTTGGATGATGAAGTCCACATATTGCAGCGGCCTCTGATCTATATCATGAAGTATTCTTAAACAAGAATACATGTGAGATAAGAAGGTAATTGCAGTCAGGCTGCAATCTCTCAAAAAGGAGTTTGAAAACTCTCAGGTGAAGGACACTTACAAAATGCACAATATTACCTCTATAGGATTACAACAATTGTGCATCAGATGAGGTCCTATGGAGAGGAGGTAAAGTCTCAACAAAGAGTAAGCAAGGTGTTGAGGAGTCTCTCAAAGAAGTATGTACATATATTATCAACGATAGAAGAGTCTAAAGACATGGAGTTATACACCTTTGATGAACTAAAAGGTTCTCTTCAAGCTTATGAAGAGAGGACAACCAAAGATGAAGAAAGAGAGGAAAAGGCTTTTCAAGGCAAAGAAGATACATCCCAAAACGAAAGGATTCAAAAAAATTCAGTGTAGGACAGCTTGTGAGTGGAGGATATTCTGTGATGTTTGAAGATGATATGTGTGTCATTAATTAGAAGAAAAGTAATGAGACAATCATGAAAATTACTATGGAAAAAATAAAGTCTTCCCACTTAATCTGATAGGAAGTGCAGAAAGAGCACTTGTTGTCAAAGGAGATGAAGGTACAACATTGTGGCATCTAAGGTATGGATATTTGAACTCTCAAGGGATGAGACTTATGAGTTAAAAGGACTTTGTGCATGGATTACCATGCACAAAGTCAATTCGAAGTTTGGAGACTGAAGAAACCACCTGTAAGTCAATTAAAGAGTTTTTGGATCCATTGCATATGTTATGATAAACTTAAGGACTAAGCTAGACGATAAAGCTGAAAAGTGTATACTTGTTGGCTATTCAACTAAGTCCAAAGTCTATAGATTATACCATTCAGTGTCTAGCAAAATTGTTATTAGCAGGAATGTGATCTTTGATGAGGATGCAAGATGGAAATTTGAGCAGCACTTCACGAAACTGTTGTAAGAACTATCTCATTTGAGGAAGAGAATGGTGATCATGCTCCTGCCGAATTAGATTCAAGTCCACCAGAGACATCACCACCATTAGTATCACCATCTTCTAGCAATTCAAGCTCTTCATCACCAACATCTGCCTCAAGTGAAACACCTCCAACCCGAGGAAGAACTCTAGTTAATATTTTTGAAAATTATGACTCAGTCCCAGTTGCCACTGAACCAACAGGATTTGAGGAAGCAATCACTCAGAGTGAATATCAAGGAGCAATGAAGGAGGAAATTAAATCAATCCAAAACAATGACACATGGGAGCTAGTGTGTCTACTAGAAGGCAAGAATGTCATATTCCTTAAGTGGGTGTACAGAACAAAGTACAATTCAGATGTGAGTATATTAAAGCATAAGGCATGTTTAGTATCAAAGGGGTATGCTCAATAGGAAGAAATAGATTATGAAGAAACCTTTTCTCCAGTTGCAAGGTTTGAGAGGGTAAGAATTGTGTTGGAACTAGGTTCTCAATGGGGATTGCAAGTATTCCAACTAGATGTCAATTAAGCTTTCTTAAATGGAGAGCTACAAGAGGAAGTATTTGTTAAGCAGCCATAAGGCTTTGTTAGAGAAGGAGAAGAAGAAAAGGTGTACATGTTGAAAAAGACCCTTCATGGCTTAAAACAAACCCTTAGGGTGTGGTAGAGAAAGATTGATTCCTTTTTCAACAAAACAGGTTTCAATAGAAGTGAGAATGAGCCTACTATATATGTGAAGAAGCGAGGTATGAATGAGTTCATTATAGCTTGCCTATATGTTGATGATATTATATATTGTAGTCCCTCAAAAGACTTGGCTGATGAATTCAAGAACTCTATGATGCATGCGTTTGAAATGACTGATTTTGGAGTTTTGCAATACTTCCTTGGTTTGGAAGTCAAACAAAGTAGGGATGATGTTTTTTATGTCAAAGGAAGTATGCTTGTGAATTGTTCAAAAGATTTCTTTTGGAGAATTGTGAGAATGTAAGTACACCCATGAATGCAAATGAAAAGTTACAACTTAATGATGGAAGTGGAAAAGCTTATGAAAGGCTATTTAGAAGTTTGGTGGGCGGACTGAACTACCTTACACACACTAGATCAGACATTTGTTTTTGTGTTAGTGTTGTGTCTAGGTACTTGCATTGTCCTATAATGCAGCACTTTGACGAAGCAAAGCGAATACTAAAGTATGTTGCACACACAATTTAGTGTGGCATTTGGTACAAAAGTGTCAAAAAATTTAAGCTAAGGGGCTACACTGATAGTGATTGGGCAAGATGTGTGGATGATAGGAGAAACACTTTTTGTTCTGTGTTTGATATACGATCTGAAGTCATTACCTGGAGTTCAAAGAATCAAGATACAATTGCACTCTCCTCATCAGAAGCAGAATATGTGCCTGCAGGAGCTGCAGCAAAGCAAGCTCTTTAGTTAAAGAAGTTGCTAAAGGATCTCTGTTGTGCTCAAGTGGATATTCCTGAAGTCTGGCGTGACAACAAATCCACTATTGCAATGGCAAAGAATCCAGGATTCCATGCAAGAAGTAAACATATTGATGTGCAATATCACTTCATTAGGAGGTTGGTAGCAAAGAAAAAAATTAGTTTGCAATTTTGTGGCACTAACTCTCAAAATGCATATTTGTTTACTAAAGCTCTCAATCAAGTCAAGCACCAACATTTCATGCGAACAATTGGCACATGCAAGCTTGAATCAAGGGGATGTGTTGCGAGTGATCAACTTGAACTAGTTTAGTCGTGTCATGCATATCCATGCACGTATAATTAATTAATTACTAAAGTTTATTATTTATTGAATAAATCGAAGCCTGTTACCTAGTTTTTAGGAGCTGAATTATTCATAATTGTTAGATTAAATTATCAGTTTGTTAGACAAGTATTGGAGTCATGATAGCCACGTTTCTAGGCATGATAGTTACTGAAAAACACGAGCCCCATCTCAAGTATTGTAATGGCTAGCTATTTAAGTCACTTTAATCTTTTCATTAATAGAGAGAGTTTTAGAGTTGCATTTTTATTGCATTCTTTATTCTTCCTATAATAGTAAATGCAATAATAGAACTGCAGCATTTTTACTCTCAAAATATGAGTAATATATGTTCTTTTTTCCTATTATTCTACCCTTTTGTATAATCACTAGTACATTTATTTTATTAATACAAAAATAATATAACATACCTAAAAAATAGTTTATCTATTGAATTGCCATATATACTTTCATGGAAATATTTTATTACATGCACAACCTTCCTATTTTTTGTAAAATTTTTCATTTACACATAGACCGTAGTATATACATAAGTTTCCTTACTTTTCTCTCTTTCTGTTGAAATTGCTCGGAATAGGAGTAGAAATGTTTTGAAATTCCAAAATAGGAAATTCATGTTTTTATTCTCTAAATAGAAGTAATTTTTGCCATGTTTGGAAAAAACTACTATGTTTAAAGCTTGATAATGCTAAACTTTACAGAAATTACTCGTATTTAGGAAATAAAAACATGGAAAACCTATTTTGGAATTTCAAAACATTTTTACTCCTATTTAGTGAATATCTCCCTCTTTTTATGCTCTATCATACATTTTCATCGTTATTTTCAAGTTATTTACATTTTTTTCTATATTTTCACTATTTGAATGATAATTTACAATTAGAATACTAATACCTTTTTATTAAAAATAGCCAAAACGCATTTATACCCCAAATCTTAAAATTAAACGATAAGCTATATCATATAATTTACAGGATGTAATTATATAAAATAAATAAAAATAGAAATAAATTAAAATACTACATTGAAAAAATGGAAAATTTAGATTTTTAGAATTAAGATAGCATAAAAAATAAAATACTTTTTGTGAAAAAGGGTATAAAAAAGCTCTAAATCCTAAAAGTTTTGATTAGAGTGTATTTTGGAAAATAAAAATGTATGGAGTAAATTTCAACAAAGGAAAATAATACAAAATCATAAATTGGTAACACATCAACTCGGGAAAAATGAAAAGAAAAAAAAATGTTAGTGAAAATAAATTTAAAAATGACTAAAAAATATTTTATTTAACCTCGGTACATTGTAGAATTCCGTAATTATTTTTGCATGTTTAGAAATATTTAGTTTGGAAATTTATAAAAGTATTTCTACATCTTCCGAAAATTGGGATTAATAAAAAAAGATCGACTATAGTTGGATTATTTATAGTGTACGCTTAGTTCTCATTTAAAAATGACATGTTATACCGGCCAGCTTCACACGTTATAGCTGGATAGGGACTATTTTAAGAAAATGATTCCCATTGTTGGGACCACTCAAAAATTAAATAATCATTGAGATTATCAATAGCGGACCGACAATAGTAGTTGAGATTACTATTTTCAATATTTCATAATGAGAACGTGGAAAATAATGTATGTAGAAATCATTTTTGAAGGGAGAAGTAATTGAAGTATATATGTGGGTCATCATCTGACTAAAAATATATAGATCTCAAGTACGGTACTACGTATATATGTACTGCGTAGTAATTATGGTTGTGAGATGAAACCCATAATTGTAATTTGGAAAATTTAACAATTTGTTTTGAAATACACGCACGTGAGTATATATATTAGTCATACATACATATAAATGAAAAATATATAGAGGAAAGTTTATGTCAGGACCTTTAAAAACGGAACTCCGTACGGAACTCGGCGTTTGGGCCCCTTCCCAGTGGAATTTTTTTATGAAATTTTTTGAGCATGTTCTTCATCAAGTCTAGTTTATCCATACTAAATTTCAGCTAAAAATTCCATCGGAAAGACAGTCAAATGATTTTTGAAAGTTAACTGCATTTTATATGTATATAAAATGGTTTTCAATACTCTATTTAAATGTCTTTTCGCTTGAATTTTAAGATGAAATTTGGTGAAAATAAATTAGATTTGATGAGAAAAATGTTCAAAACATGTCATTGATCGAAAATTGTGTTGGGAAGGCTGTGAAACGGACATATTGAGACGAGGCTTCAATTCCGTGAGGTGCATATAAACATATATACATATACCATTAGTTTCGGAGGTGCAAAATTGGATGGAACATGCCATGCGGCAAGAAGTCAAGAAAGAAGGAGGAGGAACCGAGAAACAATCGCCCAAGCAAACACTTGAAATAGCTAGCACCGGAAAGCTGACTGAAAGCTGCGGGTGTGTTAGAAAATAGAAGAGGTTGTTGGTATATGAATATGTTAAGTGATTTTAGTGAGGTGTAGTGTAGAGGAGGTGTTTTAGAGTAGAGCTCTTGTCTCTAGAAAAGATATATTGTATTGATGTTTCTTGGTTTGCTTGGTTTGCAAATGAGTACAATGGATCATATTTATAGGTGCTAGAGGATCATTCTAGATCCTTATTAAATGCTAGGAATCTAGATTATTCTATTTCTAATAACTCTAGACTCTACTTAAGAATTCTCTAGAACATTATGTCCATTAACTCTCTAGAACATTTCTAGCTTTAACTACATAGAATATTCTAGATAAATGCATCACTATTTAATACTCCTCCTTGATGCATTTGTCGGTGACTCCAAGCATTCTTCGCAGAAACTGGAACCTGTCTCTTGGCAATGCCTTCGTGAAAATATCTGCCAATTGTTCTTCTGTTAGGCAGTACCTCATCTCAATATGCCCCTTTGCTTGAACATCTCTCAAGAAGTGATACTTGATATCGATGTGCTTTGCGCGATTGTGCTGAACTGGATTTTTTAGCCATCGCAATAGCCGACTTGTTGTCGCAGAATATCTCAGTCGCAGAAGTTTGCAATTCTCCCATGTCTTCTAATATTCTTTTTAGCCATATAGCTTGGCACGCTGCTCCGGCTGCTGCAACATACTCGGTTTCGGCTGAAGATAGTGCAACAGAATCTTGCTTCTTTGATCCCCATGAGAAAATTCCCGAACCCAGCTTAAATGCGTAACCGGAGGTGCTTTTCATGTCATCTTGAGATCCAGCCCAATCACTGTCGCTATATCCACTTAGTCGTGAGTCAGGACTTGTTTTGTACCAAATACCATAATTGATGGTTCCTTGTAGGTACCTAAGGAGTCTCTTTGCCGCTCCATAATGAGTCTCAGTTGGACTTTCCATGAACCTCGAGAGCAAGCTTGTAGCATACATTATGTCCGGCCTCGTAGCCGTTAAGTAGAGTAGACTCCCAATCAAACTCCGGTAATTGGTAGCATCCGTTGGTTTTGACCCATCTTCTTTCTTTAATTTCTCATTAGGAACCAACGGAGTAACGACGGCTTTGCAGTCTTGCATTTTGAACTTCTTTAGCATGTCCTTAATATATTTTTCTTGAGATAAGAAGATGCCTTCTTCTTCTTGACTTATCTCTATGCCAAGGAAGTAATGCATTAATCCCAAGTCACTCATCTCAAAGGTGTTCATCATGTCTCTCTTAAATTCTTCAATTAATTTTGAATTATTTCCCATGACAATTAAGTCATCAACATATAGAGAGATGATGAGAATGTCAGATTTACCTTGGGATTTGATGTATAGTGTAGCCTCGTTCTTGCTCCTTCTGAACCCTTGACGGGTGAAGTATCCATCAATCTTGCTATACCAGGCTCGTGGAGCTTGTTTGAGCCCGTAAAGTGCTTTCTTTAGACGAAGAACTTTTCCTTCTTCTTTGATGAATCCTTCTGGTTGCTCTACATACACTTCTTCTCTTAGTTCTCCATTTAGAAAGGCTGATTTAACGTCTAGCTGATAAATTTTCCATTTCTTTTGAGCTGCAAGAGCTATGAGTGTTCTTATTGTATCCATCCGGGCAACTGGTGCAAACGTCTCTGTGTAGTCAACTCCCGGTATTTGAGCATACCCCTTTGCAACCAGCCTTGCCTTATGCTTCTTAATTGAGCCATCAGGGTTCAGTTTCGTTTTGTACACCCATTTGACTCCAATAACCTCCTTGTTATGTGGAAGATCTACCATTTCCCAAGTATCATTCTTTTCTATCATTTTTATCTCCTCCTCCATTGCTTTAATCCAAACTTTTTCTTTGGAGGCTTCAGTGTAACTATGTGGCTCCAAGGAACAAAAGTTGCATGTTTCATAGACGTCAGTAGACTCATATAAGTCTGCTAGAGTTCTTACCCGAAGGGGTGGGGATTCTGGCGAGGAGTCATGTTCGCTAGATTTATTCGCTTCGGAAGAGAATCTTGGAGTAGATGTGGGGCTCTGTTGATCGTGATCTTTTTCTTCTGGGATTTCCTCTAGTTGGGTAGTAGTTATCTTTCTTTCAACTCTTTCCGTCTCCCAATTCCAAGAGGCTTGCTCATCAAACTCCACATCTCGACTTGTCACCAGTTTCTTAGTCTCGAGATTATAGATTCGATATCCCTTGGATTTGGAGCTGTAACCGAGGAAGATTCCCTTCTCTGTCTTGTCTTCTAATTTGTGCCTTTTAACAGAGGGAACATGAATGTAGCATATGCTTCCGAAGACCTTCAAATGTTTGGCTGAAGGCTTTTGTCCTGACCATGCCTCAATAGGTGTTTTGTTTAAAACCGCCTTAGTTGGACATCGATTGAGTAGGTAGACTGAAGTATACACTGCTTCCGCCCAGAACATTTTAGGCATTCCTTTCTCAGCTAGCATGGATCTTGCCATCTCCATGACTGTGCGATTCTTCCTTTCGGATACCCCATTTTGTTGTGGAGTGTATGCTACTGTTAGTTGATGCTCCATGCCTTCATCTTCACAGAACTGATCAAATTCTTTTGAGTTATATTCGGTATCTCGATCGCTTCTCAACTTCTTGATTTGATGACCACTTTGTTTCTCCACGAGGTTCTTGAATCTCTTCAATATTCTAAAAACTTCGGATTTTTCTTGGAAGAAATACACCCATGTCATCCTTGAGTAATCATCGATGAAAGTATGAAGTACCTGTTCTTGGAAACTTAAGGTGTGCGCATTGGACCGCAGACATCGGTGTGGACAAGCTTTAGTATCTGTTTGGCTCTCCATGTCTTCTCTGTTGGAAATGGTTGCCTGTGCTGCTTCCCAATCATACATCCTTCACATACTCCTTCTTTTTCATCCAGTAGAGGCATGTCTCTCATCATATTCTTTTGATGTAGTAATCTCAAGGCATTGAGATTGAAGTGCCCAAATCTTCGATGCCACAGACTTGTATCACTCAGTTGAGCTACCATTGCCTTTTGTGGGTATTGCCATTGAATGGGAAAGTTTCTATTATTTCCCATTTTCACTTCAGCAATTTCTTGGTTATTTTTCTTGTCATAAATTCGACAAGAATTATTCTCAAAATGTAGGGCATATCCACTTTCCATCATTTGGCCAACACTTAGTAGATTTTGTGCAAGGCGTGGCACTAGGAGAACATTTCTAATATAGCGCGTACCTTTCTTTGTATCTATGACAATGGTACCTTTCCCTTTTGCCTCCACCAATTCGCCATTGCCCATCTTGACCTTTGTCTTGATAGAAGTGTCTAACTCATGGAAGATGGTTTCGTTGGATGTCATGTGATTGCTGCACCCACTATCGATGTACCACTCTTCTTCTTTTGCTTCCATTGCTAAGTGACATGCATATAACATGTATTCCTTCTCCTTAAAATCTTCAGAATAGTTGGCCTGGTAATTTCTTCTATCTCTGGAGTCTTTTTCTTCATGCCCGAACCTCTTGCAGTTTCTGCATTGTGGCTTTCCTCGATGGTAGCAATCTTTTTCTAAGTGATTAGTCTTCTTGCATATTTTGCATGGTGGAAAGTTTGTCTTCCTCTCCTTGTGGATAGAATTCCCATCTTTATGAGGTTTAAAGTTTCCACCACTTCTTGAGTCATTCCTTTTAATGTTGAGCTTAGACTGGAAGGCACTTTCTAATGAACTTTCATGTCGTCTATTCAGCTTGTGCTCACGTGCTTCTAACGACCCCATTAATTCAGTGATGGACATTTTTGATAAATCCTTTGACTCCTCAATAGCCGAAACTACTGGATCATATTTTTCAGGGAGACTGATTAAGACCTTTTGGATTATTTTCTCGTCGGTTATGTTTTCTCCAAGAGTTCTCATTTCGTTGACTATATGTATAACCCGAAAGAAATAATCTTATGCCATTTCAGAATCTCTCATCTTCAAATTTTCGAACTCTCTTCTTAAACTTTGTAATTTAATAGTTCTAACTTTCTCATTTCCTTGAAATTCCTCCTTAAGAATATCCCAAGCTTCTTTTGCCGTAGTAGCACGAATTATTCTCGGGAAAATGGTATCACTAACGGATTGTTGAAGAAGATACAGAGCTCTAGCATTTTGCTGCTTTTGTTTCTTACATACCTCGGAAGTTGATGCGTTGTCGCTTCCTTTTTCCGGAGTGATGATTCCTTCTTCAACAATATCCCAAAGATCATGTGATTCTAGGCAAGTCTTCCTACGGACACTCCAATAGTCGTAGCTTTCTCCGTTGAACATCGGAGTCGATACCGAGAAGCTTGATGTCGCCATAACGCCCGCTTGTGATCGAACAGGCTCTGATACCACTTGTTAGAAAATAGAAGAGGTTGTTGGTATATGAATATGTCAAGTGATTTTAGTGAGGTGTAGTGTAGAGGAGGTGTTTTAGAGTAGAGCTCTTGTCTCTAGAAAAGATATATTGTATTGATGTTTCTTGGTTTGCTTGGTTTGCAAATGAGTACAATGGATCATATTTATAGGTGCTAGAGGATCATTCTAGATCCTTATTAAATGCTAGGAATCTAGATTATTCTATTTCTAATAACTCTAGACTCTACTTAAGAATTCTCTAGAACATTATGTCCATTAACTCTCTAGAACATTTCTAGCTTTAACTACATAGAATATTCTAGATAAATGCATCACTATTTAATACTCCTCCTTGATGCATTTGTCGGTGACTCCAAGCATTCTTCGCAGAAACTGGAACCTGTCTCTTGGCAATGCCTTCGTGAAAATATCTGCCAATTGTTCTTCTGTTAGGCAGTACCTCATCTCAATATGCCCCTTTGCTTGAACATCTCTCAAGAAGTGATACTTGATATCGATGTGCTTTGCGCGATTGTGCTGAACTGGATTTTTTAGCCATCGCAATAGCCGACTTGTTGTCGCAGAATATCTCAGTCGCAGAAGTTTGCAATTCTCCCATGTCTTCTAATATTCTTTTTAGCCATATAGCTTGGCACGCTGCTCCGGCTGCTGCAACATACTCGGTTTCGGCTGAAGATAGTGCAACAGAATCTTGCTTCTTTGATCCCCATGAGAAAATTCCCGAACCCAGCTTAAATGCGTAACCGGAGGTGCTTTTCATGTCATCTTGAGATCCAGCCCAATCACTGTCGCTATATCCACTTAGTCGTGAGTCAGGACTTGTTTTGTACCAAATACCATAATTGATGGTTCCTTGTAGGTACCTAAGGAGTCTCTTTGCCGCTCCATAATGAGTCTCAGTTGGACTTTCCATGAACCTCGAGAGCAAGCTTGTAGCATACATTATGTCCGGCCTCGTAGCCGTTAAGTAGAGTAGACTCCCAATCAAACTCCGGTAATTGGTAGCATCCGTTGGTTTTGACCCATCTTCTTTCTTTAATTTCTCATTAGGAACCAACGGAGTAACGACGGCTTTGCAGTCTTGCATTTTGAACTTCTTTAGCATGTCCTTAATATATTTTTCTTGAGATAAGAAGATGCCTTCTTCTTCTTGACTTATCTCTATGCCAAGGAAGTAATGCATTAATCCCAAGTCACTCATCTCAAAGGTGTTCATCATGTCTCTCTTAAATTCTTCAATTAATTTTGAATTATTTCCCATGACAATTAAGTCATCAACATATAGAGAGATGATGAGAATGTCAGATTTACCTTGGGATTTGATGTATAGTGTAGCCTCGTTCTTGCTCCTTCTGAACCCTTGACGGGTGAAGTATCCATCAATCTTGCTATACCAGGCTCGTGGAGCTTGTTTGAGCCCGTAAAGTGCTTTCTTTAGACGAAGAACTTTTCCTTCTTCTTTGATGAATCCTTCTGGTTGCTCTACATACACTTCTTCTCTTAGTTCTCCATTTAGAAAGGCTGATTTAACGTCTAGCTGATAAATTTTCCATTTCTTTTGAGCTGCAAGAGCTATGAGTGTTCTTATTGTATCCATCCGGGCAACTGGTGCAAACGTCTCTGTGTAGTCAACTCCCGGTATTTGAGCATACCCCTTTGCAACCAGCCTTGCCTTATGCTTCTTAATTGAGCCATCAGGGTTCAGTTTCGTTTTGTACACCCATTTGACTCCAATAACCTCCTTGTTATGTGGAAGATCTACCATTTCCCAAGTATCATTCTTTTCTATCATTTTTATCTCCTCCTCCATTGCTTTAATCCAAACTTTTTCTTTGGAGGCTTCAGTGTAACTATGTGGCTCCAAGGAACAAAAGTTGCATGTTTCATAGACGTCAGTAGACTCATATAAGTCTGCTAGAGTTCTTACCCGAAGGGGTGGGGATTCTGGCGAGGAGTCATGTTCGCTAGATTTATTCGCTTCGGAAGAGAATCTTGGAGTAGATGTGGGGCTCTGTTGATCGTGATCTTTTTCTTCTGGGATTTCCTCTAGTTGGGTAGTAGTTATCTTTCTTTCAACTCTTTCCGTCTCCCAATTCCAAGAGGCTTGCTCATCAAACTCCACATCTCGACTTGTCACCAGTTTCTTAGTCTCGAGATTATAGATTCGATATCCCTTGGATTTGGAGCTGTAACCGAGGAAGATTCCCTTCTCTGTCTTGTCTTCTAATTTGTGCCTTTTAACAGAGGGAACATGAATGTAGCATATGCTTCCGAAGACCTTCAAATGTTTGGCTGAAGGCTTTTGTCCTGACCATGCCTCAATAGGTGTTTTGTTTAAAACCGCCTTAGTTGGACATCGATTGAGTAGGTAGACTGAAGTATACACTGCTTCCGCCCAGAACATTTTAGGCATTCCTTTCTCAGCTAGCATGGATCTTGCCATCTCCATGACTGTGCGATTCTTCCTTTTGGATACCCCATTTTGTTGTGGAGTGTATGCTACTGTTAGTTGATGCTCCATGCCTTCATCTTCACAGAACTGATCAAATTCTTTTGAGTTATATTCGGTATCTCGATCGCTTCTCAACTTCTTGATTTGATGACCACTTTGTTTCTCCACGAGGTTCTTGAATCTCTTCAATATTCTAAAAACTTCGGATTTTTCTTGGAAGAAATACACCCATGTCATCCTTGAGTAATCATCGATGAAAGTATGAAGTACCTGTTCTTGGAAACTGAAGGTGTGCGCATTGGACCGCAGACATCGGTGTGGACAAGCTTTAGTATCTGTTTGGCTCTCCATGTCTTCTCTGTTGGAAATGGTTGCCTGTGCTGCTTCCCAATCATACATCCTTCACATACTCCTTCTTTTTCATCCAGTAGAGGCATGTCTCTCATCATATTCTTTTGATGTAGTAATCTCAAGGCATTGAGATTGAAGTGCCCAAATCTTCGATGCCACAGACTTGTATCACTCAGTTGAGCTACCATTGCCTTTTGTGGGTATTGCCATTGAATGGGAAAGTTTCTATTATTTCCCATTTTCACTTCAGCAATTTCTTGGTTATTTTTCTTGTCATAAATTCGACAAGAATTATTCTCAAAATGTAGGGCATATCCACTTTCCATCATTTGGCCAACACTTAGTAGATTTTGTGCAAGGCGTGGCACTAGGAGAACATTTCTAATATAGCGCGTACATTTCTTTGTATCTATGACAATGGTACCTTTCCCTTTTGCCTCCACCAATTCGCCATTGCCCATCTTGACCTTTGTCTTGATAGAAGTGTCTAACTCATGGAAGATGGTTTCGTTGGATGTCATGTGATTGCTGCACCCACTATCGATGTACCACTCTTCTTCTTTTGCTTCCATTGCTAAGTGACATGCATATAACATGTATTCCTTCTCCTTAAAATCTTCAGAATAGTTGGCCTGGTAATTTCTTCTATCTCTGGAGTCTTTTTCTTCATGCCCGAACCTCTTGCAGTTTCTGCATTGTGGCTTTCCTCGATGGTAGCAATCTTTTTCTAAGTGATTAGTCTTCTTGCATATTTTGCATGGTGGAAAGTTTGTCTTCCTCTCCTTGTGGATAGAATTCCCATCTTTATGAGGTTTAAAGTTTCCACCACTTCTTGAGTCATTCCTTTTAATGTTGAGCTTAGACTGGAAGGCACTTTCTAATGAACTTTCATGTCGTCTATTCAGCTTGTGCTCACGTGCTTCTAACGACCCCATTAATTCAGTGATGGACATTTTTGATAAATCCTTTGACTCCTCAATAGCCGAAACTACTGGATCATATTTTTCAGGGAGACTGATTAAGACCTTTTGGATTATTTTCTCGTCGGTTATGTTTTCTCCAAGAGTTCTCATTTCGTTGACTATATGTATAACCCGAAAGAAATAATCTTATGCCATTTCAGAATCTCTCATCTTCAAATTTTCGAACTCTCTTCTTAAACTTTGTAATTTAATAGTTCTAACTTTCTCATTTCCTTGAAATTCCTCCTTAAGAATATCCCAAGCTTCTTTTGCCGTAGTAGCACGAATTATTCTCGGGAAAATGGTATCACTAACGGATTGTTGAAGAAGATACAGAGCTCTAGCATTTTGCTGCTTTTGTTTCTTACATACCTCGGAAGTTGATGCGTTGTCGCTTCCTTTTTCCGGAGTGATGATTCCTTCTTCAACAATATCCCAAAGATCATGTGATTCTAGGCAAGTCTTCCTACGGACACTCCAATAGTCGTAGCTTTCTCCGTTGAACATCGGAGTCGATACCGAGAAGCTTGATGTCGCCATAACGCCCGCTTGTGATCGAACAGGCTCTGATACCACTTGTTAGAAAATAGAAGAGGTTGTTGGTATATGAATATGTTAAGTGATTTTAGTGAGGTGTAGTGTAGAGGAGGTGTTTTAGAGTAGAGCTCTTGTCTCTAGAAAAGATATATTGTATTGATGTTTCTTGGTTTGCTTGGTTTGCAAATGAGTACAATGGATCATATTTATAGGTGCTAGAGGATCATTCTAGATCCTTATTAAATGCTAGGAATCTAGATTATTCTACTTCTAGACTCTACTTAAGAATTCTCTAGAACATTATTTCCATTAACTCTCTAGAACATTTCTAGCTTTAACTACATAGAATATTCTAGATAAATGCATCACTATTTAATAGGGTGGTGGGCGAGGAGAAAGCAGCTAGGCGGTGTACGTTATAGCATCCTCCCCAGCACATGTATGTATATGCTGCCGCCGCCGCTGTCTGCTTGTCCCTTCACCCCCGGCTGCTGCTGCAGGCCTGCCAGCCACATCATCATCACCCAAATCCTTATAATCTCGCACCTCATCTTCTTCGTATACATAACATATATACGTATAGATAGCTAGCTAGAAGTACTTATTATTTTGAGCGATCGATGTGAGGATCGAATTCGATTGATTACTCGTAGTACATATATAGCAATTCAAATGAAACAATAAAACATTTAATGGCACTTAATTATTGCGCGCACAGATTAAAGCTAAGTAGGTGGGCGAATGCATAATTATTAATTAAGGTGCATGCATGCATGCATGGCCGGCCGGGCTGGTCTAGAGATCGTATGTATGTATAGCAGTAACCCATTCAACCATCCATCCAATGCTAGGCTAGCTTCATTCTCTTATATTTTGGATGTGTTTAATTTTGTTGGAACTAATCTTGTTATTAGTACGTGCTAGATTTTTAGATTAATTATTTGCATGGGTTGATAATTAATTATGCATATGTTGTAGCGGCACTGATGTGTGTGTCGTTGCATTAGTGTTAGTCTAATTTGGGTCAATTAGTTAAGATGCACATTATCTTATTTTCATTTAGTATTACATTATGTTACTAGTTACACATGCTGTAACACCCCGACCCCGCAGGATGCGAGGTAGTTACTCCAGACCTCCAGTACTGTCCTCACAAACCACCACAAGCCTTTACCGCGCACTTTGTCCTCACTCATGCACGCCCTGAGAAACTTCCCAGGGGGTTACCCATCCCAAGACTACTCCCGTGCGAGCACGCTTAACTTTGGAGTTCTTGGGTGATGAGTTCCCTTAAAAGGAGATGCACCTCTGTTGGTATGAGTAGTACTATTAATCCGTTTAAATTAAATCTCAAGTGTTACATTCACCCCCACTTAGGATCGCAACGTCCTCGTTGCGCCCTTAAACCAATCTCAAATCTCAATCAAATCCCAGAATCTTCCCCCGCTAAGTGCCCGCCTGATATCCAACGGGTCATCACACTGTCGCGGGGTTGCTCTGATACCAATTTGTAACACCCCCAAATTTCCCACCCAAAACTTTGATAATTTAAAGGAAATTCTTTATTCATTCATCATAATGTTGAAGAAATACAGCGGAAGTTTGAAAAGGAAAATGGGTGTTACCGCCACATCCGGTCATCTCTCAACCGGATGCACAGGCAACTAAAACAAAACAATAAAACTAAATAAATAAATGTTTATTTCAAGACTAAATTTGACTAAGGAAACTTCTAACTCGCTCTCAGGCGCATGCATTCAGCAATCAACATAACCATCATCACCTGCACAAATATCGTGCAGAAACAAAACAAAGAAAGAAAACAAAAATTAGCTTTAGAGCTAAGTAAGTACTACCCAACCCCGTAAAATAATCAGGTTTGGCAAAAATAAGTTTTTATATAATACTATATAAAAATAACACACTCCATAAAAATTCTCTTCTTCTTTGATCATCTCAAAAATCACTTCTTCTCTAACTTTCTAGTAATTTAGAAGGGCGGTGCTCAACCTTTCGACTGAGTCCGGTGGACCGTGGTTACGGACGGCCACCCCGAACAAGTGCCGGTACCACAACTGCTCTTGCGGAAACGAAATGACTACCTTAAGTGTGCACACCCCCTAAAAGGGATTCCAAGCCCTCCGAGTAGTAAGTCGTCACGAGTAATCAGGACTCAGTCTACCAACTACCCCACCTTTAAAATTCTTGAATGATTAGGGACTACTACTATTATAACTTCTTCTTAAAAGGGATCATAGACCCAAATGTCACTTAAAACTCAAATTGTACTTCTTAATAGTAGCAGCCCTAATCACCCTCCACATTTATCCGGATGTGGAAAACCGACACCACGGATTTCTCCCGGGTGCTCACTTCTTATGAAAACGTAAATTTTATCTTGACTTTAGATATACTTCCAAAATATATTTCTCAATCTCTCTAAATAGTCTCAAAGATATTTAAAAATACTTAATACCCAAAAGTACTTCATTTGCACTTCTCAAATACCATAGATCTAATATCTCCTCAAAATCACATACACATAATTCAAAATTCACACTTAATCACATAATGCATAATAAGCATATAATACGAGAAAACAATTTTGGATCGGCAGAGAAACTTACCGTAGGTCCTGACGCCCCTAGTTCTCCTCTTCTATTCCGGTCTCTAAGTATTCACCTTTTTAATTAAGATGATATAATTAGTCACTTATTCTATTTTTAATAACTTGTCCGATTATCACCTTTTATTTTATTATTCAAATTTATTAATATAATTAACTAATTAATTATTCAAACTTAGCTTATCCATTCATTAATCACTTTTATTAATCCATTACTTTGTTACTATCTGAATTCTGCCAATAATTTTTTAATCACTAATGATCATGTTATACTTTTCGAATTATATTTCAATTACATATCCAAATTTCACAATTTCTTTAGTTTATATTAATCAACATTAATTTACTCTTCTTATAATACATCCAAATAATTAATTATATATTATTAAGATATACGAATTATAAACATATAGATTATTACTAATATTTTAATACTTAATGACTATCTTAATTAAATTCGGTAATTAATTCAATAATCCTTTATCAATTTTAATCTAGTCCGATAATAAAAGCTATTAATTAACTAATCTCAGTTCGTCACAATTCCTTTAATATTATTAACACCTATAGTATTTACCCAATAATTATATAAAACAAAAATCCGAATATTATAACAATTATTTAAACTAACTAATCGTTATTAATGTATTCTGATTTTATTAATTACTCAAACACTTAATATTTTTCGAGTCCGTAATTTAATTTTATTAACCTACTTCAATTAATCCAATAATTAGTGAAAATAATATCCATCCAATTTTATTTAAACTAATTATGGTACTACATCAAAATGACTTATTATTTTAATATAATATTAATTAACCAACAATTCATTTCATCATTTATCATTATGTGATTATGATAACTAACAATTAACAAACTTATCTAAGTGATTACTATCAATCAAACAAGCCAATATCATTATTACTAATTTCATTCCAGATTTTATTAATAATTTTGCAGATTATTATTATTATGATTATTATTATTATTATTACTTAGGAGGTTCGGCCCAAACTTAAACAACAGCCCAACAATGTTGTTTTTTTTTTTAAGAAGAGACTCAAGAGAGTACTGTTCTTCTTCCTCGATGGAATGAGCTACGCAGGGCAGGGGGAAAGGGAGGTTACCTCGACGGATTCGTGATACGGTGGTGGTAAAAGACTCGTTTGGGGACGGCGAAGGTCAGTGATGGGTTGGCGGCAGCGGCAGCTCCTCCGTCTTCTCCGTTTTCCGTTTTTACGGTTAGCCCGGCGGAATTCTGGCAAGCCCGTTCTCCGTCGTTTCACGATCGTTTTCAATGATTCTTCTTCCGTTGGACTCCTCTCAAGCAGGGGAAGATCTCAGAGGTGTTTTAAGGGCTCGGTTATGGCTAAAACGACGGGTTGAAATTTGTGTACACATATATATATATACTATTATATATATATATATATATATATATATATATACGTATTCATGAATATATATATGTTGATCGAGCTTTGCTCTGGGTGAAGGGAAGTGAAGGTTGAGGCTAGTATTTATATTATACAGTTCTTAAGGCATACTTAGGGTTTCTTTTGAGCTCATCCGATCGGTTTTAAGCATTGGAGTTGTAAACGGATTGATATTTCTTGGTCTCACCCGATTGAATTGTACGCAGATTTAGTTTTGTTATTATGTTAATGTATCCTTTGCGTTATTAAGGTCCGATACATCGCAATTTCTCCGCATACTTCCTTCTTATGAAGTCCTGATATCATACGTTCCTTGGTTAATATACTTCGTATACTATTATTATTATTAATAATATATATTATTATATACGTATATATGTAGGTAACTTTGTAGTTATTTAGTCAACTCTTTTTACTGTAGCTTATTACTACGTATTACTACGTATAAAGTTACGTATTAATAGTATGTGTATATTACGGATCGGAGTATTATTTGTGTAATTTACACACATATTTTTCTAATAGTAATTGTCACTTTTATCTCATATGATTATCATAAAAAAAATGTTACTTCTATTACCAGAAATGTTATCTAACTAAAAATGTCACAAAATATCATAACATTTTATCTGATCAACAAGATTATTTTATTTAAATTTTTGAGATGTCACATTCTACCCTTCTTAAAAGAATGCTTCGTCCCCGAAGCATAAGCTAAATTATTTATTTTCATTTTTTTTTTCAAGGTGTCACAATCTGTCCTCCTTAAAAGAATGCTTCGTCCCCGAAGCATAGACCAAGATCCAAATTTAACTGTATCAAATTACTAAGTGTTACATTCTACCCCACTTAAATAGGGTTACGTCCCCGTAACTAGAACATTACTATAATATTACCTCTTGATACCATTTGTGCACATCATCCTATCACGTCTCTCAAGTGGCGTTCTTGATTGAACGATTAACCCTTAAGGCATTTTTTTTTCACCGGCCATCTTGGTCACATAACTTCTATTCTCGAGTCTCCTAAATACTAAGGCATTCGTAAGGTCTCTAATTAGCTACCTTAAGCATATATAAGTCCTTCACCAAATCCATAACCAAATGCTATCACATATAAGCATTGAAAGATGCCATCATACCCCACACATTTCACATAAGCAAATAACCCCATGAATTTCCACAGTTCGATCATACTGATCAATTTCGTAAAAGTCTCACATCCTCACCACGTTCCTAAGAGGTCTTTTCCTAGTCATATTCTTTTCCTAGAAAAATTTGTTTTGAACAATTGTTTGGAAAACTTTTTGAAAAAAATTGTGAAAAATCCCCAGAAAATAACCTTAGGCTCTGATACCAATTGTAACACCCCGACCCCGCAGGATGCGAGGTAGTTACTCCAGACCTCCAGTACTGTCCTCACAAACCACCACAAGCCTTTACCGCGCACTTTGTCCTCACTCATGCGCGCCCTGAGAAACTTCCCAGGGGGTTACCCATCCCAAGACTACTCCCGTGCAAGCACGCTTAACTTTGGAGTTCTTGGGATGGGTAACCCCCTGGGAAGTTTCTCAGGGCGCGCATGAGTGAGGACAAGTGCGCGGTAAAGACTTGTAGTGGTTTGTGAGGACAGTACTAGAGGTCCAGAGAGGTCTAGAGTAACTACCTCGGGGCCTGCGGGGCCGGGGTGTTACACATGCATGTAACCACCTGTAGGCACTAGGCACGTTAGTTTAGTATTACATTAGTAGTGTGGTAGTGGGTGAGTGGAGAGTGGGCTTTGGATTGTAACCACCTCTACGTATGTTGCTTTGTTTATCAATTGAGAATTGTGGGTGAATCAAAGTAAGTTTTGAACACCACAAAATAGAGAAAACTATGTGTGTATTTTTTTCTTAGCATTAGCTACATATGAATACTTCCTCGTGAGCAAAGGATTCCCAACATTTGGTATCAGAGCCTCGTTTGTTGAGGTCTGAGTCTCCATCATTGAATTGTCAAGCACCGCCACGACGACGGAGAAAGGTAGGCTGCCCGGTAAGTTGTGCCACCGGCAGCAAGGAGGTGATGGCCAAGGTGCGGAGGCCATTGCGGTGAAGAGATCGTCGTCCATGTGTGAGTCGTTGACAAGATGCGGCATCGACGACAACATGAAGGTGAGTCACCGGCGAGTTGCGTCACCGGAGACAACCATGAAAGCGGGTCATCGGCGAGTTGTGTCACCGATGGCACACATGGAGGTGAGTCATCGGCGAGTTGCGTCACCGGTGGCAAACATGAAAGCGAGTCATCGGCGAGTTGCGTCACCGGTGACAAACATGAAGGCGAGTCACTGGCGAGTTGCGGCACCAGTGGCGAACATGCAGCAGCGAGCATGCCACGACGGCGCGCTCGTGGTGAAAGCGTAGGAGGTGCGTCTCTCGTCGGGGCCAACGGCGACATCGACAAATCGGCGCGGGAAGATGGCAATGGCGGCCGTCTACATGTTGCACCGACGAGATCGATGACAACGGGCTTCAAGAGATAAATAAGTAAGAAATAATTACATAAATATGACCAAAATAAAGATGGTTTACAATAATATGACTAGTTACTAGAGTAGTAATGAAATCATAGTAATTCATATTTAAGTTTTGAACTTAAGTTACTACCACACTACGTTGTAGTAATGAATAGTCATATTTGTGTAAATAAGTTTTATTTTAGTAATATTCTTGTAAAAAACCCAATAAGTAATAACAAGATTAGGGAGGTGATTGTTGGAACTAATCTTGTTATTAGTGCTAGATTTTTAGATTAGTTATTTGCATGGGTTGATAATTAATTATGCATATGTTGTAGCGGCATTGATGTGTGTGTGTCGTTGCATTAGTGTTAGTCTAATTTGGGTCAATTAGTTAAGATGCACATTATCTTATTTTCATTTAGTATTACATTATGTTACTAGTTACACATGCATGTAACCACCTGTAGGCACTAGGCACGTTAGTTTAGTATTACATTAGTAGTGTGGTAGTGGGTGAGTGGAGAGTGGGCTTTGGATTGTAACCACCTCTACGTATGTTGCTTTGTTTATGAATTGAGAATTGTGGGTGAATCAAAGTAAGTTTTGAACACCACAAAATAGAGAAAGCTATGTGTGTATTTTTTTCTTAGCATTAGCTACATATGAATACTTCCTCGTGAGCAAAGGATTCCCAACAAATTTGTTCTATGCACTTTAATTCCTACCTGCCAATCTCCCATGCCTAACTACATACACTTTGACTGGGGATTAATTCATTAAATAGCAGTTTATTAGCTACCTCGCGGTTAATTTTGAATTGCTAGCTTGGACCCTACTAAACATTAATTAATTAATTAATTAATTAATTAAAAGGAAAATGAAAATTAGCAATCTTCCTGTTTGCCCATTATCTTAAACTGATCCCACTTTTACACCCATCTTTTTTCACTAGTTTCTGACCAGTTGATTCCTAGCTATTATATATTTGAGGTTATTTCCTTCATTTTTCTTTGCAAAATATTTTTTTTAACAATAAACTCACGTCTTTTTGCAAAATTTAAAATTCAAAGTTGCAAAAGAGGACAACTTCATAATATTGATAACAATATAATGAAGAAAGACTAAGCCTTGTATCCCCTTCTATCTCTTTTACCCCTAGCCCTCTCAAACTTTCTTTCCTTAGCACGCACATATGGCTTGGTGTGACTGTGAGGAACACCAGGAGCAGGACCAAAGTGTTTTACTGCTTCAACGGAGCCCTTAGATCCAATTGGTCAAAAGTCAAGCATTCTCCACCAGCTTTCTCAATCCTTGCCCTTGCAGTTTTGGTGAACCTCAATGCACAAACTTTGATGGTTGGGACTTCATAGGCCCTGATATCATCTGTAATGGTGCCCAACAACCAGTGGCGGACCTAGGCATTGGGAATCAATGTATGAACATATAGTATGATGATTAATTAGGATCTTGTTTCCCACATTCTTTTGTAATTGCAATACTTGAGTTTTTTTCAACAATATTACTAAAATAAAATTTATTTACACAAATATGACTATTAGTTACTACAATATAATGTCATGGTCATTTAAGTTTAAACACTGAACATAAGTTATTATGATTAAGTACTACTATGGTAACTAGATACATTTTTGTAAACAATCTCAATTTTAATCATAAATACTACTCTGTACTATATAATTATTTCATGAAATATATAAAAAACGATTTGATCATTTATATTTATAAATTTATAAAATATAAAAAACATGACCGTATGAGTGGGTTGACATGCACTTTGTCACGGTGCGTCAAAATAAATTCAAATACTAGCACTAATACGTAGTATAGTGAAGTAGAGTTCGTATCCACAGGGAAAGGAGTAATTCTCTTTTTATGAAACTAGTAAATAAGGGGGGTTTTAGGATTGAGTGATTTAATTTAATTAAATACGAAGATGAACGACTTATATGAGATTTAATTCAAAGAAAGAAAGGACTTGACCTTGCTACTTTCCACTTGTTGATATATTTTAGTCGATCATTGTTATATCTATAACTTATCCCCTCTCGAATACTCAATCGAGGAGTATCTCAAATTCATCGAGGGTAGTTATTAACAACGACCGTTCATTAATAACCCTTACTATTAATCAAATATAGAACAACGCCGTATACTGATAAAATAGTAGCATTTAATCTCTTTAACTCCTTGATGAAATCAATTAAGATTGATAACCTCAACACATACAACGGTTTCGGTTAAACCAACAAAATTAATCCCTTTTAAGTTTATTAACCACGACCATGCATTAATAAACCGAAGTTTATTAATAATTAATGTCGGAACGTTAACTAATCTTCACTTAGCAACCCTCCAACATTAATATAGAATGAGATTAAGGGAAGAATTAATAATCAAGAGAAGAAGTTAAGAAAATAACTCACAACTTTAATAATCAACAAGCTTCAAGAGATAACTATTTAAAATAACTCCTCATTTGGAGACTAAACATGCTATACAAATATAAGAAATAACTATTCTAAACTCAGCTTAAGCATATGGAGGAAGGGATGCTTTAATGTGAAGAAATATGGGTGTATTTATAGGGAAAATAGAGGTGGCAGGTCCTTTACCCGACCGGGTATTTAGGGTACCCGATTGGGTATCCAGAAGCTTCCCGGAAGTCTAAATTGTCAACCCATACCCGACCGGGTGTGCCGGTATACCCGATCGGGTATGGGACCAAATCTTCAAATATTTTTCCGCCACGATCGTTTGTTTCCCGGATCTGATTTTGACAACGAAATCGGGTCAATACCCGATCGGGTATTGCATATACCCGACCAGGTATATGAACTATTTTTCAAATCCTTTTTTGATCTTGTCCCCTTGCACATCTTTTGGTCTTTGGGATCCATTCCTTGATCATTTGAGTGAATCCAACATGTCCTATGCTCAGAATAATCCTAATCTAAACAATTTATACCAATTTAAATAAAACAAAACATTACACCAAAAGTGTGTAATTTCCAAGCTAGCGAATCACAAAACTAATTAAAAACATACAAATACAAACGGAAATTACACACAAATCAACTCCCCCGTACTTAGTCTCTTTACTCGTGCTCGAGTAAAGGCAAATGTTCAAAAGTTTCAAGTCCTCAAAAAGTTCACAATCAATAAGTGAAAGCAAAAGGCCACCAAGGGTAAACAAAAATTTTACATTGAGTATTTAGCTCAAAGAAAAAGTGTTCTCTTGGGTTTCGTGACCTTCTATGCTTCTTGCTATTTCTCATCCTCTTTGTATCTTCAAGAGATCAAAATGATGTCCTGCAAAAACAAATATATCTCTCATATCTCTCATTTTGCCTAGGAGCCTTTTCAGGTTTTCATCCTAGCATCTCTTTCTATTTTTCATCCTTTCCACTCACTCATTTCTTTTTAAAGCCCTTTTTGCTTAGATTGCCCGTTTTGGGATTTTCAACCTAACTAGCATTTCTTTTTCTTTTAATTCATCATTTTTTAAGTAAAAGAGAAGTATGCGTAGTGCAAAGTAGAATTAACAAAAAGGGAAAATTACATACCAATGAGGATTCCCCCCCTTCCTATCCAAGGCACGGTCCCTAGTGTCCTCCTTCCCCGCCGTAGTAGCTACCTCCAAAACCCGGACTGATGCCTCCCTCCATGCCTCCCTCGCCCATCGTGGTATCACCTCCCGTACCGTCGCCAAAGCCCCCACCACCGGAGCCGGATGTGACACCCTAAAAAATTAAAATTAAAAAGAATAATAAGATAAAATAAAAATAAAACAGATATAATTGATTTGATAAAAAATAAAATATTAAAGATGAAAATAAAGAGATAAACGTTACATACTCCAATAGCAATATAGTCTTTACGAATAACGTAACTAGATAATTAAATGATAGCAAAGGTGGTACATTTTTGGGTGTTGGCTAAATAAATAAAACAACAATCATTCATAAGAAGAAGAAACAAAAAAAGTATACATTTTGACCTATAAATAAAACGATACTCCGTATTTATTTATTAGCTATTAACGTACAAGCACCCTATTTATACACTAATAAGTATAGTAAAAAGGCTGATTTTTTTTATAAAAAGGGATACTCACCCATGTCACTAATTATACTCCGTATTTAAAACTATACATACACGCGTAATTTATTTACATACATATCAACTTATATACGAAGTATAAATACAAATATTAAGTGGAAGACGAAGGGGCCGGGTGAAATATATGGGAATTACGCCGGTTATTATGGAAGAAGATTCTGGTAAGGCGAACCATCGACGTCCCATATAAATAGGGCTGCTGCGATCCACCCCTGTGGCAGGAGAACAAACGACGATCTACGACCAAGTAAAAGAAAGAAATAGAGAAAAGTAAACAGAGTGAGAGAAATTGGGAGAGGAAAAGAGAACGAACGTCGACGGAGTGTATGTAGTTGCAACTTGCAAGTCGATCGGCCGGACTGGTACGACGGACGGAACCGTCTTCTCTGAACACGCCGCCAGTCTGTTTCATTGGAGAGGAAGCACCACCGTGAGTTGATGTCACCAAACCGGACTGCTGCCGCTGAATGTAACCGGAGGGTTGCCGCTGAACGTGCCATCGGATTGATTTTCGCACCGGTGATGAAGGAAGCCAATAGGGGATCGACCTCACAAGCCGCTGTCGCCGGCACACCACCGCTGGAGTAGACTTCGGAAATGAAGAGACGCTGCAAAAACCATAGCCGTTGCCGTCAAGTGTTAGTTAACCTTCGCCGCCGACGATCTCCGATTCTTCACTGCGTACGTAGCTTCACACTCAGCATACGTTTAATATTTTGGGCCCTAGATGTGGGGTTACTAATAACAATAGCTAATAATAATAACAATAGCTAATAATAATAATAATAATAATAATAATAATATATTAATAGTAATTAATAATTGGAACGAAAGGATAATGAGAACGATTAAATTAGTATAATGGACTATTGGGAATGTTTATATTTGGACTATCCATAATGAATTATTGCTCACTCTTAATATTGTCACTTTTAATTAATTTGTCAGTTTATATAGAAAAAAAAATTGGCTTGATTAAAATAGTAATTGGACAATTTAACATAACCAGACTATAATAAAATAGATGAAGTAAATCATTGTGGATTCTTATGGAGATTAATTATTATTGACTTAAATTATTATTGACTTAAAAGAATCCTACGGGTATAATTTATAAAGGGTAGAGGAGTTTTACTAAGTTAATAGGTTATTGATTGTGAGTTTTAATAGAAGGTGATTTGGTCAAGGAGCAAAGTAGAGGAGTTAACTAGGAGTATTTGGAGTTTTGAGGTAAGTTCCATTGTACCCAAAATTATACCCTTTTGTTTCGTAATTATTTTGAATGTTTTGTGTGCATTTGAGAATTATATTTATGTAAATGTTATTCTATGAAATTGTTTATACTTGATATGTTGAGTTGTTATCATTGAATATGTATATGAGTTATTGTATATGATTTTGGGTGATTTTGTAATAGTAAGTATGTTGATATGATTGTTGGAGTTGATAAAATGGAGATTTTAGTGTATTTTCATGGTGTTAAGACACGGGGTTCCATCCTAAAAGGTCAACCTGTTAGGAGGAGTAGCCCATATGTTAATATAACATTTTGTTCATCCAAAGCTTTCCGGTGTGGGATATTTAACACCCCTCCTCACGACCAGACACCTCGTCTGGATCGTGCCATAATTCAATTTTTTTCATCGGTCCGTTTTTTTTTTTCATCCGGCCGCAATTGTCATTTTTTATAATCGAGTCATCACGATTCATAAGGGGCCCCACACCATGGATCGATCTGGCTTTGATACCATGTTAAGACACGGGGTTCCATCCTAAAAGGTCAACCTGTTAGGAGGAGTAGCCCATGTGTTAATATAACATTTTGTTCATCCAAAGCTTTCCGGTGTGGGATATTTAACAGATGGATTTTGAGAAAACAAAGAATTAAGATTTTCATAAAAGGTGAGCACCACGGGAGAAATCCGTGGTGTCGGTTTTCCACGTCCCTTAAAATGTGGAGGGTGGTTAGGCCTACTACTACTACTAAATTTTTGGTTTTGGTTTGAGGTGAATTAACGGTCGGTAGAAAACATCCCGGCTTTTGAGTAGTAGTGGTAGTAGTAGCTCCTAATCATTCAGTTTTTGAGGTGGGGTAGTTGGTAGAAAACATCCCGACTACCCGGATCAACTTACTAACCCGGAGGGCTTGGAATACCTTTAGGAGGTGTGCACACTTAAGGTAGTTGTTTCCGTTTCCATTGAGCAGTTGTGGTACCGGAAAAAGTCCCGGGGTGGCCGTACATAACAACGGACCACCGGGCTCAAACAAAGTGTTGAGTACCGCCCTTCTAAATTACTAGGAAGTTAGTGAAAAAGTGATTTTTGAGAAGTTCAAAGAGAAGTGAAAAAGTTTGATATTTTTGGAATTATTATGATGTATGCATGAGTTATGTGATTTGAATTTTGTATAAATTGCGTTCTAATATAAGGTGTTTTAAAAATATTTTTCTCCAAAGTGTTTTACAAAATTATATATGTATCAAATTATATTATTTACGGGGTTGGGTGGAACTTACTTAGCATTGTTGCTAATTTTTGTTTTTCTTTCTGTACTTAATTTTATACAGGTGATGATTTGACGAAGTTGTTGATTTCGAGAGAGCCTCCGCTAGAAAATGTAGTTGTAGTAATCAATGTAGATAATTTACAAGATCTAAATAATCATTTTGGAGTTTTAGTATTTTTAGCCTGTGCACTCGGTTAAGAGAGAACCGAGTGTGGCGGTAACGCCCCTATTTTCCTTTGAATATTTTTCCGCTATAAACTCTGATGTTTTCAAATAAAAGTTCAATATTTCTTTTGAATAAATTTTTATTTAAATATATTTTTGGGTGGGAAATTCGGGGGTGTTACACCGGATGCTCCAAATGTACCCCAATGAGAGGGGTCATACCAAGAAGGTGGTGGAGGAGGTGTGGCCATAGATGCATACCCGCCAAGATGGTCCATGTAGGAGTAAGTAGGCCCATACATGATACATCCTTCAGTAGTCTTCTTCATACCTTTGGTTGTCGGCCACCCGTAGTTCTTCCAACCGTTGAAAACCCGCTTTTCGTTCCTCCCGGTATTGACCAACTTCTTCCCTAAGTTGGTCAAATCCCCCCCCCCCCGCCCCACATAGCCTTGAAATCTGTGCTCATGGTTTGGAACCCGGTAAGAAGTTGTTGAAAGTAGTCGGTTGGGGTGGGTTTTGAGGTGGGTTGGGAATATTTGGTGGGGCATTTTGTTGGTTCACGGGTGGGTTCGATTGATCCGGTTGGTCGGGTTGTTCTTGGAGGTGAGGTGGGATGGCATTGGGGAGTAGGTAGTGGGCGACATGGTTGTGGGGTTCGTTGTACTCAAATGTAGGTAGTTCGGTGGAGGGGATGGAAAAATACTTTAGGGGTTTTGGATGGATATGCCATTTGTAGAATTTGCGTCCTTCATTGTAGTGAGAGTTGGAAAGACATTGTGCACTATTAAGGAAACCAAGGCTCATTAAACAATAATCGGGTATATGTGAGTTATCTGTATACCCGAATTTTATTGCCAAATGCATAATCACTCCCCCACAAACAATTTTTCCGCCAGCTTTTCATTCTTTGAGTAAGTGCGCCCACATCATGTTACAAATATCAAAATATTCGGCATGATAGTACAAATCATTTGTGAGGATACAAACATCTCCCATCCTCACATGGTGGTTATTTGGGCGTCCAAACAAACAATTGGCTAAGAATTTCAAGAAGATTCGGAAAACCGGGCGTTGAACGTGACTAACGGTCAGTTTTTCCGAATCAACATTCGTTTCTCCAATCAATTTCATCCACAAATCATGGCCATAAATGGTATTTTCGGAGACTTTTTCATTCAAAGGGGCGGGAAGACCAAAATGTGCGGCAAATTCACATTTAGTGATGGTATGTTTTTTATTGAACAACCTAAACGTGACTTTGCTTTCCCTCAAATCATCCTCATTCTCAACAAACTTAGCCGAGCTCATGAATTCAAAGATAATGCGCTCATTCGAGTTATATTTCAAACCAAAAATGAGACCCATATGCAATTTGTTGAACAACTCTTCCATAATCACAAACAAATTTAAAGCACGGAGAGTTTCATGGCACATAAAACGGGAAGGATGAACTTGCCTATTTATGTGTTTGATGAATTTTGCCCTTTGTGCGCCATTTGTGAGAATGACATCCTCAAATCCTAGAATAGGAGCCGTGGATGATGAACTTTCACCTTGTTGCCTTTTTGGAGCCATTGGAGGTCTGAATATTGAAGCTTGTGGGAGAGGGGGTTAGGGTTTCGGTTTTGGGGATTTTGGGGGGAGAGAAAGGGTTTTGTTGGTATGAGGTTGAAGAGGATGGTGAGGGGATGATTTTGGTGGTGATGGGGGTTGATTTGGTGGAGTATGGATGGAGTAATCGAAGTTATGAAGTTCGAAAATGAGGGTTAGGGGGAGAGGGTTCGAGCTTTTGAGAAAATTTGGGGAAGATGAAGTGGGTTTGGGGTGTTTTGGGGGTTAAATCGGTCGAGTACCCGATCGGGTACCCCGTCAAACCCGGTCGGGTATATGCCGGTTTTTGTTCTTGTTTTCAGAGCTTCCCCCGACCGAGGGTATAGGCATACCCGGTCAGGAAAGTTAGGCAGTAGGTTCTGGAATTGAAAATCCACGCATACCCGACCGGGTATGTGGCTCACCCGATCTGGGATCAAACTCAAATTTTAATTTTTCGCACCAGGGGTTCCCACCTGGTCGAGTATAAGCCATACTCGATCGGGTTTAAAAAGCCGTAGTTTTAAAAATAATTTTTCGGGGCATATCTGACCGGGTATTAAGTAATACTCGATCGGGTGTTGAACCCCTGGAACCATTATTTTTAAAATCCTTGTCTCTACCCGACCGGGTTGGTTACATACCCGACCGGGTTTTCGCCTTTTTTTTACACACACGCACTCTACGAAATTTGAATGGATAAGAAAACATACCTTTCATGGGTTGTCTCCAAGAAGCGCTTTATTTAACGTTGTGGCTCGACGATATCTCCGTTGCTCCTCATTCATAGACCGGTTCAGAAAGGTCTATGACTTCTGCGTTTTTGGGTTGAAAACCCTCAAAGAATGGTTTTAATCTTTGTCCGTTCACCTTGAGCACCTCTCCCGTCTCCAGGTCTTGAATTTCCACCGCCTCGTGTGGATATGTTTTGACCACTTTGTATGGTCCAGTCCAACGGGATCTCAGTTTTCCCGGAAATAGACGAAGGCGTGATTGGAATAGGAGGACATTGTCATCAAGTTTAAAGTCCTTCCTTATGATCATTTTATCATGCCACTCCTTTGTCTTTCTTTTGTAGATCTCCGCATTGTCATAAGAATCCAGGCGGAGTTCTTCCAATTCTTGCAATTGGAGCTTCCTATGTATACCGGCCTCGTCAAGATTGAGGTTGAATTCTTTCACTGCCCAATATGACTTGTGTTCGAGCTCCACGGGAAGATGACACGCTTTGCCAAACACAAGTCTATATGGGGACATACCGATTGAAGTTTTGTAGGCAGTTCGGTATGCCCATAGCGCATCATCAATGCGTATACTCCAATCCTTCCGGTTCGGGTTCACTGTTTCTGGAGTATAGATTTCAACTCCCTGTTCGAGGTTTCCGCATGGCCATTGGTTTGAGGGTGGTAAGCGGTAGAGATCTTGTGAGTCACACCATATTTTTTTAGTAGGGATCCCACAATTTTATTACAAAAATGTGTGCCTCGATCGCTTATTAAAACTCGAGGAACCCCAAACCTTGAAAATATGTGTGATTTGAGTAAATTTGTAACCACCTTTGCATCATCAGTTTTCGTGACTTTAGCTTCCACCCATTTTGAGACGTAATCCACCGCAAGAAGGATGTAGATGTTACCTTGAGAGTTTGGGAAGGGTCCCATGAAGTCAATACCCCATGCGTCGAAAATTTCACAGAAAAGTATGGGGTTTTGGGGCATCTCGTTCCTCCTTGAAATATTCCCCGTTCTTTGGCAATTGTCACAAGCCCGACAAAAACCACTTGCATCACGAAAAAGACTTGGGCACCAAAAGCCACTTTCAAGTATCTTCATCGCCGTCCGTTTCGGTCCGAAATGTCCTCCACAAGCATAAGAATAGCAAAACTCTATAATGTGGGCTATCTCATATTCGGGGATGCATCTTCGGATTATTTGATCCTTGCAATGCTTCCACAAATATGGGTCATCCCACACATAGAGTCTTGAGTCCATTTTTAATTTTTCTTTTTGAGAATTGGGGAGGAAATTTGCCGGAAACAAGAAAGTTTACCATGTTTGCGTACCATGGTTGTATGACTTTGATGGAGATGAGAGTTTCGTCCGGAAATTCGCCCTTGATGAGATTTGTGTGGAGGCATTCGACGATGTCTTTGTGATAAGAACAGAAAAATAAAATCAACGGTTTGAACCGTTGCCCGATAATCAACGATAAATAAATACCGTTGCCCAAAGCCAAAAGGCTAAACCAACTTTTATTCCCCAAATCATCAAGAATGAAGCATACAAGGGGTATAAATAACCCTCTAGGTCTAATAAGAATAGGAATCCTAAATAAATTAATCTAGGAAACTAAATAGAATAGGAAACCTCTAGTTCTAATAGAACTTCTAATTAAATCATTCTAGGAAACTAAATAGAAATAGGAAACCTCTAATTGTAATAAGAATAGAAGTCCTAAATAAATCCTACTAGGAAACAAATTAAATTAGGAAACAAAATAAAAGGAATAATAAATATTAATTAAACAGCCCGCAACCAGCCAATTGGGTCAGGTTCGGTCCCCCCAATTGATGTCTTTTATTTTTTAAACAGATGTATTTTTGGGGAGGTATGCCTCTCTGGAAAGGTTTTGGTCTAGTCCCCCTTTCCGTTGTAATTTTATTGGATTATTAATAAAACTCGGTAAATGTTCCCCGGCATTTACCCCACCGACTTAGGTGGTTTACCTACCGGGATTAAAAAAAAAAAAAAAAAAAAAAAAAAAAAAAAAAAAACAGCCCGCAACCAGCCCACGAAGGTGGGCTCAAGCCCGTCCCGCCTTCGGTAAACCCACGGGGGCTTTTGCCCCTCTTCTTCCAAGCCCAGATTCTGCTTCTGAAGTGCTTCATATCAATTCCATCCCCCTTCGAAAAAACCTTGTCCTCAAGGTTGAAATCCGTAAACCGGTTGACATTTGTTCCCGGTGGCTGCCCAGTATCTTTAGGAAAAATTGAGATGTACTCCTCCACAGTCCCTGTCTGCTTGCCTCTGGACAGTCGTTCAAAGCAATTGCCCTGAAACTGTGAGTCAAAACGAGCCACCAATGCCTGTGTAAGCTCATCCCATGACATGCCCGGCTTTCGTGTCCGCATCGAGGTCAACCGGTATAGGGCTGACCCTTCCATCACAACTACAGTGGCTGCCGCCTTCTTTCCCGGCAGAGCACAATTCAATTTGAACCGTTTCTCAGCCTTATCAACCCGGCTGATCGGTTCTACTTCGTTAAACGAGGGCAACGTCGTAAGAAAGGAGTTGCATAGTCCAATTCCGAACGAGGATGCTGCTGCCGCGTCGAGTGAAGTCACGACCATTGAATGCTCCGCCGCTGGCGGTGCGAGAGTCTCTTTTAGTGCAGCCAATGCAGAAGTGACGTTGTGCAGTTGTCCGTCGCCGCTGTGCGTAGATACGTTGGGGCTGCCAACCGTGTCCGAGCTTGTTTCCGTCGTGACTGATGGAACGAGCGCCTTGGTAAGCGCTGCCAGGGATGCGGCGATCTCTGCCAGGCGCATGTTGTGCTCCTTTAGGGTTTGAGTGTGCTTGGCCAGCATCTCTGACAAACGTTCACCGATATATCTCGTCATTTTGGCGGGACGGGATCCGGCAGGTCGGACCAATTGATAAGAACAGAAAAATAAAATCAACGGTTTGAACCGTTGCCCGATAATCAACGATAAATAAATACCGTTGCCCAAAGCCAAAAGGCTAAACCAACTTTTATTCCCCAAATCATCAAGAATGAAGCATACAAGGGGTATAAATAACCCTCTAGGTCTAATAAGAATAGGAATCCTAAATAAATTAATCTAGGAACGTTGCAGCCCTGCGAGATATAACTGGGAGGAAATGGAACAGAGAGAGAATAAATGACATTTTTAATGCGGAAGACAGGCGGAAGATCTTAGGTATACCCATTAATGCTTATGACAGGAAGGATGGGTACTGGTGGAATGGTGAGAATAGCGGGAAATTCACGGTGAAGAGTTGCTATCGCTTGCTCGCAGGAGAGATGCAGGTTGGGGATGGTTCGAACTGGTCTCGGTTATGGAACTTGCATATTCCACCGAAGCTTAAATATTTTGCTTGGCAGGCTGTTGATGGCTCTCTTCCTACTGTTGATAATTTGAGGGAAAAATGTGTGCAGGTCTCTGGCGAGTGTAAAGTGTGTGGTGACTCAACGGAGGACACGGATCACGCTCTCCGAGTCTGTGAAAGGGCAAAAGAGGTCTGGAGGAAATTGGGGGTGGATCTGGGGAGGCCGGCTGAATCGGTGAATGAGTGGTTCTGGAGGCAGCTGAACGGGCCGAGGGAGGAGGATAGGTGCAAGTTTATAGCCAATTTATGGAGCCTATGGAAAAGGAGAAATGGATGTGTTTGGAAGGACAAATGGCAGGGTGCGGTGGGTGTTATTAATTCAGCGGCAGGAATTATCGCGGGGTGGAGAGATGCACAGAGCTCCGAGGTTTCAGGTCAGGTTAGAAGAGAAAATATTGTTGTGCCTGTTTGGAAGAGGCCGCGAGAGGGTGTTATAAAGATTAATGTGGATGGGGCGGTGGATGAGACAACACAGACTAGGGCATGGGGATGGGTAGCACGAGACCATGATGGGATTTTTTTGAAAGCGAAAGGAGTTTCTGTAGCAGCCAGCTGGTCAGTAATGGAAACAGAGGCGACGGGTGTTCTAGATGCGTTAATTGGAGCAGCTCAGGCAGGATGGGAGCGTGTGGAAGTGGAAACGGATGCTCTCTCGGTGGTTCAGAGTTTAAAGAATGAAGGAGGTTCTTCTTACCTTTTTCTCATTATTGATGATATTAGGCAGGTGTTACAAGATAAGAGTAATTTCACTGTCTCTTATTGTAAGCGATCCATGAATCGTGTTGCTCATGCTTTAGCAAGAGCACATGTGTCCATCTCGGATCAGTGTTGTTGCTATGATAGTATTCCTGACTCTATTGTAAGCCTTTGGGCACATGATTTGGTGAATTAATATATCTGTCGGTTGAGTTTCAAAAAAAAAAAATTAATCTAGGAAACTAAATAGAATAGGAAACCTCTAGTTCTAATAGAACTTCTAATTAAATCATTCTAGGAAACTAAATAGAAATAGGAAACCTCTAATTGTAATAAGAATAGAAGTCCTAAATAAATCCTACTAGGAAACAAATTAAATTAGGAAACAAAATAAAAGAAATAATAAATATTAATTAAACAGCCCGCAACCAGCCCACGAAGGTGGGCTCAAGCCCGTCTCGCCTTCGGTAAACCCACGGGGGCTTTTGCCCCTCTTCTTCCAAGCCCAGATTCTGCTTCTGAAGTGCTTCATATCACTTTGTGAGGAATGAGGCAGCTTAGATGATCGGCCACCAAGTTCTCCGCTCCTTTCTTGTCTTTAATTTCCACGTCAAACTCACTCAATAGAAGGATCCATCGAATGAGTCTTGGTTTGGCTTCCTTCTTGGTCATAAGGAATCGGAGAGCGGCATGGTCGGTGTAAACAATAACTTTCGTTCCAAGAAGGTAGGAATGAAACTTCTCCAAAGCAAAGACCACCGCTAGCATTTCCTTCTCGGTGGTGGAATAGTTCTTTTGAACTTCATTGAGAGTTGAGGAGGCATATTAGATGACATGAGAAACCCTCCCGGTCTTTTGACCTAAAACAGCCCCCACCCATGAGAAACCCTCCCGGTCTTTTGACCTAAAACAGCCCCCACCGCATAATCACTAGCGTCACACATAATCTCAAAAGGAAGAGACCAATCGGGAGCTTGTATAATGGGGGCGGTTACCAACCTTGCCTTCAAAGTGTCAAACGTTTCCTTGCATTCATCATTAAGATCAAACTCCACCTCCTTTTGCAAAAGTTTGCATAAGGGAGATGAAATTTTGGAGAAGTCTTTGATGAATCTTCTATAGAATCCAGCGTGCCCAAGGAAAGATCGGATGTCCCGTACATTTGTTGGGTACGAGAGCGTTTGAATCACATCAATTTTTTATTTGTCCACTTCAATCCCCTTTGATGAGATCACATGCCCAAGAACAATCCCTTGTTCCACCATAAAGTGGCACTTTTCAGAATTTAGAACAAGGTTGGATTCAATGTAACTTTTTAGTATTAGAGTAAGATGATAGAGGCAAGTGTCAAAAGAGTCTCCATGGATTGTGAAATCATCCATAAGGACTTCCATGAATACCTCCACAAATTCGGAAAAGATGCTCATCATGCACCTTTGAAAGGTGCCTGGTGTGTTGCATGATCCAAAGGGCATTCTTTGGTAGGCAAAAGTGCCAAAAGGACATGTGAAAGTTGTTTTCTCTTGGTCCTCCGGGACTATTGGTATTTGGAAATACCCGGAGTAACCATCGAGAAAACAATAGAACTTGTGCCCGGCTAGCCTCTCTAGCATTTGATCAATGAAGGGCAATGGAAAGAAATCTTTTCTAGTTACCGAATTGAGCCTTCGGTAGTCAATGCATACTCGCCACCCGTTTTGAACTCGGGCGAGCACCATCTCGCCATCTTTGTTCTCAATGACCGTCACTCCGTTCTTCTTTGGCACCACTTGGGTTGGACTCACCCGTTTGCTATCAGAAATGGGAAAGATGATTCCCATTTGAAGCGATTTGATCACCTCTTTTTTCACCACCTCCATCATGGGTGGATTCAATCTTCTTTGCGGTTGCCTCACTGCTTTGGCCTCGTCTTCGAGTAGGATCCGATGCATGCATGTGGATGGACTAATGCCTTTGATGTCGGCAATAGACCATCCAATGGCCAATTTGTACTCCTTGAGGACCGCGATCAATCTTTCCTCTTGTTCTTGGGCCAAGGCATTTGAGATAATCACCGGTAGAGTGTGATTTTCGCCCAAGAAAACATGTTTCAAATTCTTAGGGAGTGGTTTCAATTCCACCTCCAGTGCCTGCAAAACAGATGGTAGTGGCTTCTCGCTCGGAATGGTTAGTGGGAGGGCTTTAGAGCTCGGTGGCAAAAGTGGGAGTTGATTTAACTCCGCCACCATAACCTTCATGTTATTTGACATAGAATATTCCAAAGTGAAATCCTCTATGTCATTCTCAATTGAGCTTAGTAAATTCTCTTTCCTTTCAATTTCAAAGACATCTTGGACCCAAGTGTCGCAAGTGTCAATTGCAAAAAGAGAGTGATTATCGGTGGGGTATTTCATGGAGTCGTAGATATTAAATTCAACTTTTTCACCATCGAACTCCATGGTTAATACTCCATTAAAAACATTAATTTTTGCTTTGGCCGTTTTCAAAAAGGGCCTTCCTAATAAAATTGGGACTGCATTTTTATCGTTCTCCATTTCGAGAACATAAAAATCAGCGGGAAAGATTAGATTATCCACCATGACGAGTACATCCTGCACTAAACCTTTTGGGTAAGCATTGGATCTATCGGCAAGTTGGATAATAACCCCTGTCTCATGTAAAGGGCCTAGTTCTAGGGACTTATATAGAGAATATGGAATGACATTGATTGATGCACCCAAATCTAACATAGCCCTAGAAAAACTAGAATTTCCTAGTTTACATGGTATAGTGAACATTCCCGGGTCGCTATACTTTTTAGGAAGTTTCTTTTGAAAAACGACTGACACTCTTTCACTTACTTGGATTTTATGCTTGCCATTTAATTTGTGTTTCCTTTTAATTGTGCAAATCTCTTTTAAAAACTTTGCAAACCTAGGAACACCTTTTATTAAATTGAGAAGAGGGATATTTACCTCACATTTGCTGAAGGTCTCATAGATGTCCTTGTCATTGTTGTACTTGCGGTTGTCCTTGAGAGCCTCCGGAAAAGGTGGTACTGGCTCGTATGAATCGAGCGGTGGGAACTTTCTTTGAGGTGTGATCTCCTCCTCTTTCTCCTCCTTATTTTGAGGATTTGTGCTTGGCACCAAGATATCTTCCTCTTCTTCTCCAACATGGCTCTTTGCTTTCGCCTTAGCCATAACCAATTCTTTGCCACTTCTCAAAATGACCGTGTGAGCTTGTTGCCTTGGATTCGGCTTCGTTTGAGATGAGAGTTTTCCTGAATCCTTAACTTCAAGCCTACTCACGACATTTGAGATTTGGCTCATTTGGTTCTCCAAGTTGTGGATGCTAGATTTTGTTGTTTCTTGGAATTGGGCCACACTTTGTTGCATCGTGGCCATGTTCATGGCCAGTGCTCGAATCATGTCTTCGGTGGACATGTTCGAGCTCGATGTTTGGCCTTGTTGTTTATATTGTTGAGGAGGAGGATTTGTTTGTTGAGGTGGTTGAGAATTTTCGTACCTTAAATTAGGATGATCCCTCCATCCCGGATTGTAGGTGTTGCCGTGAGGATCATACCTCCTTTGACCTTAGAACCCCAAAGCATTGGCTTGCTCGGAGTTCTCCTCTTGTAATGTCGGGCAAGAATCAGTGGGATGCCCTTGTGTTGAGCATATGCCGCAGACCTTGACTTCATGGGTTTTTGGATTTAAAAGGAAATCTTTAACCAAAGAAGTCAAGCCGACCACTTGACTTTCCACTGAGTTGTTGGATTCCGCCGCCATAACTCTTTTTTATGATGACCTCCCGTTGTAATGTCTCGAGTTTTCGGCCAACTCCGAAATGAGGTCTCTTGCTTGAGAAGGGGTTTTGTTGACAATACCCCCTCTGCATGCCGCATTCACCATGCGTCTATCTTGATCAACAAGACCATCATAGAAGTAAAGGATGAGATCTTGTTCCGAATACCCATGATATGGGCAACTAGCACATAATTATTTAAAGCGCTCCCAATATTCGTACAAGGTCTCATCATCCGCTTGCTCAATGTTGCTGATTTGCTTTTTGAGACTTGAAGAGATAGATGCGGGATAGTACCTGTCAAGGAAGCTCTTTTTCATTTGAGCCCATGTAGTGATACTCCCCGAAGGAAGATAGAATAGTCAGTCCTTTGCGGTGTCTTTTAGAGAAAATGGGAAAGCTCTCAGCTTGATTTTCTCCTCGGACACGCCATTGGGGCACATGCTTGTGGACACAATATGAAATTCCGACAAGTGTTTGTTCGGATCTTCCCCTCGTAGGCCATGGAAAGATGGGAGTAGATGAATGAGCCCAGATTTTAGCTCAAATGTGACCCCCGTATCAAGAGTTGGAAAAGTGATACATAGGAGTTGTTGATTAAGATTCAGAGCCGTGAGCTCCCTCAATGTTATCGTTTCATTAGCCATAGTGATTGGCTCTTCAGTGTCGCTAGAATGAGAACTAGCACTTGATGATTCTCCCGAGTCGGAGCTTGAGAATTTATTTTTCAACCGCTCGAGAGTTTGTTCTATTTCGAGGTTTGATTTGTAGGTGATTTCGTTCAGTGAACGATATTTAACCATATACTACAAAGCTCAGAAGAAATAGAAATCTTTATACTTGAATAATATATATATATATTTTCTTTTTATTAAAATAAAATAAAACGAAAAATTAATTGCCTCTCCCCGGCAACGGCGCCAAATTTGACGTGCACTTTGTCACGGTGCGTCAAAATAAATTCAATACTAGCACTAATACGTAGTATATTGAAGTAGAGTTCGTATCCACAGGGAAATGAATAATTCTCTTTTTATGAAATTAGTAAATAAGGGGGGTTTTAGGATTGAGTGATTTAATTTAATTAAATACGAAGATGAACGACTTATATGAGATTTAATTCAAAGATAGAAAGGACTTGACATTGCTACTTTCCACTTGTTGATATATTTTAGTCGGTCATTGTTATATCTATAATTAATTCCCTCTCGAATACTCAATCGAGGAGTATCTCCAATTCATCGAGGGTAGTTATTAACAACGACTTTTCATTAGTAACCCTTACTATTAATCAAATATAGAACAACGCCGCATACTGATAAAATAGTAGCATTTAATCTCTTTAACTCCTTGATGAAATCAATTGAGATTGATAACCTCAACACAACGGTTTCGGTTTAAGCAACAAATTAATCCCTCTTAAGTTTATTAACCACGACCGTGCATTAATAAACCGAAGTTACTTACTTGTGAAACCATCAACGATTAACCATCGATTCGTTGATCGTTTCTAGTAATAATTAATGTCGGAACGTTAACTAATAGTCACTTAGCAACCCTCCAACATTAATATAGAATGAGATTAAGGAAAGAATTAATAATCAAGAGAAGAAGTTAAGAAAATAACTCACAACTTTAATAATCAACAAGCTTCAAGAGCAAAACCAAAAAATGAAAGTTTAGCTCCTCATTTGGAGACTAAACATGCTATAAAATATAAGAAATAACTATTCTAAACTGAGCTTAAGTATATGGAAGAAGGGATGCTTTACTGTGAAGAAAAATGCGTGTATTTATAGGGAAAATAGAGGTGGCAGGTTCTTTACCCGACCGGGTATTTAGGGTACCCGATCGGGTATCCAGAAGCTTCCCGAAAGTCTAAATTATCAACCCATACCCGACCGGGTGTGTCGGTATAGCCGATCGGGTATGGGACCAAATCTTCAAATATTTTTCCGCCACAATCGTTTGTTTCCCGGATCTGATTTTGACAACGAAATCAGGTCAATACCCGATCGGGTATTGCATATACCCGACTGGGTATATGAACTATTTTTCAAATCCTTTTTTGATCTTGTCCCCTTGCACATCTTTTGGTCTTTGGGATCCATTCCTTGATCCTTTGAGTGAATCCAACATGTCCTATGCTCAGAATAATCCTAATCTAAACAATTTACACCAATTTAAATAAAACAAAACATTACACCAAAAGTGTGTAATTTCCAAGCTAGCGAATCACAAAACTAATTAAAAACGTACAAATACAAATGGAAATTACACACAAATCATGGGTTTAGCATATGCCTGAAGCACATAGGCTAGAGAAGGTGTTTGAACCAGCGACCTGTAGCTTTGCATGAAACTTATGTTTATCATTACTACCACATAGGCTAGAGAAGGTGTTTGAGCTGAAGCCTATGCTTACCCTACTAATAACGTATGTCCGCCCCTGCCACCAACACAGCAATCTTACCTTCCTTTCCGACATGAAAGAGATCAGCCTGGAGAGGGAGAGTGGAGGCTTGTTTGTCTTGCACAGCATTGAACTTGCTTCCTGTTCTTTGCACCAAAAATCGATAGAGCGCTTCACGGGAAGCTTCAAGTAAACATCATCAGATTTCGGCGATGTGCGCTTGGTCTTCTTGCTCTTTCCTCCTGCTTCTAGATCGATACCCATGGCTGAGCTCCATCATTTGCTTTTCTTTTCAAAATATTAATTCCATCATTCACAAATCTTCTCAAAGCAGTCTCAAATATCAAGTATAATTTTTTTCTCCTTTCTCCCTAAAATTAAAGTTATCTCTCTTTAATTTTATCCGCTTGATGCTATTATTTCCCTTTTAGTCTTCTCTTGTTTTTATTTCTTGTCCATGCTTATGTCTTCCATTTTTTCCTTCCTTTTCTTCTTCCCATTTATCATTTCATTTCCACTTTTATGTATTTTTCTTCAGATTATTTCCCTTTTTATAAAAGATTTGGGGAAAAACTATCGTATACACCCTCCTACGTACTAGGTGAAGAAAGTCGATTAAGTCTAATACTTTAAAAACACTCAATTAAACTCTTCAACTCTTAAAAACACTCAATTGAGTGGTTTACCCGTCAAAAATTCGGTTTCTCAATTAACAGCCCGCGCGGCGGCCTACATGGCATTTTCTTGCCTTTTCCTTTTCTTTGTCATTTTCTCTTTTCGTTTTCTTTTCCCTCTTTCTTTCTTTCTTTCTTGAAGTTTCTTCTACGTGAGCCTCTTCCCCTTCTTTCTTTCTCAATGGCCTCTTTTCTTCTTCTTTCTGTGCAAAGGTTGAGCCGCAAGGATGGACTTTGAGATTCCATTCCACTGGCGATGGTTTCCACATTCCCTCCCAGAACGTCTATCTTCTTCCTCGCAATGCTAACTATACCACTGCCACTGTGGATCGGAGGCACAGGCAGCTGCGGCAATGTCGAGCCGATACAAGAATCAGAAGCGGCGAGACTGGAACACCTTCAGTGCTCTGTCCATACCCTCTCCGGCAATCTTGGAGAAGCCTCGATCGATGCCCTCATCGGCCGGCTTCGGGTGGCGTACAAGGAGGCGAGTTGAACTAACGTCGGAGACGATTCTGTTCGAAGCTCGAGTGGTTAGGCTTTACCTCTGAGAAGTTCGGGATTTGCTGTCGAATTGAAGGCTAGCTGAATCAGCCGTGATAAGAAGAATCGGAAACTCCAGCTAACTAGGATCCTGATATGCAAGGGAATGGGGAGAAAGAAAGAAAAAAAGGAGGCAATAAAAAGGAAAGGGAAAGGGGGAGGTGACGTGGGTCGCCACATGTGAACCTCGTCGGTAGGTAACTTACTAATCGGTGGGTTACCAACAAAAAACTAGATTTGACTAAAATTAAGGAGTTCAGTGGTTGAATTGAGTATTCTTAAAGTATTGGGACTTAATTCAACTTTTGTACATAGTAGGAGGGTGTATATTTTTAATGTATACTTGTATGAAAAAAGATTGGGGTACACACAATTTGTACACCTGTCTGTCCCCCACAGACTAGTTGTCTGTCGCGAGATGAGGTCTCGGCTCACAATAAGGAATCAATGAGAGAATTGTATTATAAGAGAGCATCTCTTATTCTGGTCCTCATTAATTCTTCATCAATCAAGTAGTGTTAGAAGAATATGGTGATGATGCAGAAAAGAAATTGTGGGGGACAGACAACTCATCTCGCGACAGACAACTTGTCTGTAGGGGACAGACAAGTGTACAAATTGTGTGTACAAATTGTGTGTACCCCTGGCTCCACCCATTAACCCATACTTGTATAGAGTAGAGTAGAATACTCTAGAATATCATAGAGTTGTATAGAATACTTTAGAATTGAATTGTACCGTTAGATCAAGTAGACCTAGACCATACATTGAGGAGGAGGAGGACAAGTATAAATACTCCTTAGCTCATTTGTATCATCGGAAATCATCGGAAGTTTGAGAGCAATAAAGCATTTGTACGAGTTTCTCCACAATCGGTGTCCTAGTTCCGCAAGAGTTAGGCTGACTTGCATAAGTTTGAGTGAGTGTGCTAGTGTCGCACGGGTTTGAGAGATCTTTTTATCACCCTACTCATTTTTTATTTCAATTTGGTTTTACTTCCACTTGTTTCTTTTTCCTTTTTTCTTTCTTCTCGTCTTCATTCCACCACTTTTCTCTTCTGCATCATCACCATATTCTTCTAACACTACTTGATTGATGAAGAATTAATGAGGACTAGAATAAGAGATGCTCTCTTATAATACAATTCTCTCATTGATCCCCTTATTGTGAACCGAGACCTCAGCTCAATTTGATAAGTGAGTCCATGATTTAATCCATCAGCTACGATGAAAACTCTTGAGATAAAACAACCAGTTTATTAGAAGGAAATTGAAGGGAAAAAAATGTTGTAAAGGAAGAAAGATAAAAGAAAAGGAAGGTTTTGACACATACTTTTTACAGGAAAACAGAAGCGGTAAAATGGGAAGAAGAAAACGAAACAATAACTTTTAATATGGAGAAAAAGGAAAGAAGATGAAGGGGCATATGGCAAAAAAGGTCGTTAGGTTCCTGGATTTTGATGATTAAAATGTAATAGTATTGATGATGCTACCACTTTTTACTTATCCATGTATTAGACTAGTCTCTTGTTTATGTTCTATTTTGTTAATTGTAATGTGTTCATAAAATACTCATAAAAAGCAAAGAGTACTAAAAAAAGAAGAAATGTACCATAAAACAAAAAGAAAAACATAAAAAAGAAAGGGTACGAAAAAGAGTAAACTAGTAATGACTAAAAGTTACTGACTAATACTCCCTCCGTCCCCGAAAGAAGTTCCTCATTTGACTTTCACACACTTTTATGCAAGTAAACATACCAGGGGGTAAATTTTACTATTTTGACACTGTTTCGACACTGTTTCGACACTGTTTCGACACTGTTTGGCACTGTTTGACACTGTTTTGCACTGTTTGACACTGTTTTGTTGTAGATAACTTTCCATTTAAGGAAATGGTAACTTAAATTAGGGACATCCAAATAAGGAAAGTGAGAACTTCTTTCGGAGACGGAGCGAGTAATCATTATTTGTTATTTTTATTGTTAGTACAACAACAACTACTATTAGTAGTAGTAGTATTTATTTGTTTATTAATTAATTAATTTATAATTTTTTTCTATAATTAATTAATGGTTGAACCGTCCAGTTCCAAACTGGATCCGGCAGCTCCAATTCCAAATTTTCAGAGAAACGATGAATCTCTGCTTCTAAACCGGTGGTACTGTGCAATTCAGGTTGCGGTTAAAAAAATCAACAATTCGGGTTGGGGTTGAACTTGAATTTACATTACATGTGCCCTATACTCCTACGTGAAAAGTATATTGATCGATTTCAAAAGTCGAGAAGCAGAGATAAGTGTACCCGATAAGCAACACTCTGATTTTGGGAGGAGAGAGAAACGTTTACTGAAGAAGCCCATAAACACAATCGCACACATAAATTGTTCTTCATCCTTGCACTGCACTGCGTTTCTTAGTCAGACATCTTTCTTCTGAAGCTTTTAGAGGTGAGCTTCAACGTTTTTTTGGAACATTTTTTTTCTAATTATTACCCTTACCCCAAAATTTAGGAGTACTAGATTGTGCATTGTCCATTGTTTTTCATTGATCAATCAAATCTTTATGCCCCCTAACCCTGTTCTTTGTTTTTGATTATGATGTATCTTTGGCCGGATTAGTCTGCTCATGTTTTTACTTACTAGAAGCTTTTTTGGGTGTGACAGACCCGTAATTACGAATATGTGGATGTGGCTTCTTCCTTAGAGTATTGATTGATTAATGAGCATTTGGATTGGGTCCTTGCATTTTGATTTTGCTTTTCACTGAATGTGAATGGTTGCTGAATAAACGTGTTTGAATTATAATGTGCTCTTAAATTCTCCTACTTGTTGACTTTAGTACACCTGTTATCACTCGTTTTCTTTACTTCTGACTTGATCATTTTCTTCTTCACAATTTCTTTCATCTTAAAATGTAATAAAAAATCTTTCTATTCATCTATGGATAGATTTCCACTCTGGATGTGTTAATTTATCTTCGAAGAAATCAATATAAGGTGCTTTCCTTGGTTTTCTTTCCATCAATTGAACTCTACTTCCTTTCTCCAATTTTAATTTTAACAACTCTTCACAGGCTAAAGACATGCTTTGCTTATGTTCACACTGACAGAAAAGGTTCTTCCTTTAATTTGGTTTCTTTTGATTTGTGTAGGGCGATTTGAGGCTTCTGGATAAAATGTTGATGAAGAGGAGCAGATCACTGAAAGATCAACAGATGGGTAACCCGATGCCGAATTCTCTACCCGAATCCTATTTAAGCTCCGGTCTCTTATCTCAGAAACACAAAGCCACTTCCTTTTTCAACGTCCCGGCACTCCTTGTTGGGCTCAATGCCAAACACTCAGAATCAGATTCAGCTAGAAGTCCGACTTCTCCACTTGAATTTCGGGTCTTTTCTTCCACTGTGGGTAGTCCACTTAGGTCCCAAAGATCTCACGAGGGTACTCACAAGAGCTGGGGTTGTAATAAAGTTGGCCTAATAGGCATTATTGATTATTTTGACCACAAAACTGAGTGCCAAGGGATTCTTCCTATAGAAAACCGGGGTATAAATGTAATTTTTGGGCCACAAATGAGTAGCAAGAACTGCTTGGACTCTATTGATGGTTCTAAGTCACTGCCTAATGAGACTAAGCTGTTAAATCTCCATAAAGCTGATTCTTTGGTTCTGTTTGGTTCTTGCTCCCTAGATACGGGTAGTTCTCTCTCAAATTTTCCGGGCATTGCAACCCGGAATTGTAGTTTAAGCAACCCGTCCGGTCCAAAGATGCACTTAATACCAGAGCCGAGCGGATGTATTACGAATGAGATTGAGCTTTCTGAGGATTATACATGCGTGAGGACCCGCGGCCCAAATCCTAAAGTGACCCATATTTTTTGTGACTGCATTTTAGATTGTCACAACTATGAATTTGCCCATTTTTCAAGGTACGGTGATGAAGATGACATAATGGGGTTGTCAAAGGGTTCTGCCTCCTGTGAAGAGCAGCACTTCTTGAGCTTCTGTTATACTTGCAAGAAAGATTTGGATGGAAAAGACATATACATTTACAGGTCTGGTATGCACAATGTGCTGTTTCTATCTTCGTTTACTATGAATTTATACATAATCTCTAGTGTAGCAAGGTGTGCCCAACCTGGTTCCTGCCGGGACCACCAAAGTGTGGCATCAAAAACCATCTGTCCATATTAAGGGGTGAGTTTTCTTCCTAGGCCCACCCCAAAATTTTAAATTTTGGAAGCCTGGCTATGCAAATGCACATGGGTAACATCAGAATGTAATTGTGAATCTAAGTGTATGTTTGGATTTTAAATGCTATGCAGAGGTGATAAAGCGTTTTGTAGTTCTGCTTGCCGGTCCATGGAAATTCTGATTGATGAGGAAATGGAGAAAACCAATAACAGTGATGGTTTTGAGAAGCCAAACAAGCTTGAGGAGTGCAGTTTATTCATCGCCGTATAGGAGTATAGGACACCACCTTGGCCATGATTGATGAGATTTTCACACAGAGTAGACACTATATCATCTGTTTCCTAAGAGCTGTTTCTTCTTTTTTCTTCTTTATTTGGAGGATGTTTCTGCAGCCATGGATGATTGTAGTGTGGCACTGCTCTTGAACTTCATTTCTCATGGTGTTGGTGGGAAATGTTTTAAAACTTGTTTTTTCTTTAGCATGCATTCTAACTTCTATGTGTTGTAAACTTGTAATAGAGTTTTCTTCCTATGGAAATACTACGTATAAAACAGGAGAAGGGATTTAACACACCTTTTGGCTACCAAATTTTGTTACTGCTGTTCTAGTGTGGTGATAACTGATACGCACCCAACCTTTCCAGATGAGGGTTAATGATTTAAATCAAATATCTGTTTGTTATCTTTACGTGGCTTCTTTTGCTTTTTAGTTTAAATAAATAATAAATAATTAGAATAAGCCGAAATGGATGTTAGCAAATAATGTCTTCTATAAAAATTAGGCAAAATTAATTCTAAAAGTCAATCTTTAAAAGGTCATCTCAAATAGTCACTTTTTGAATCTATGAAAGTAATTTGACTTTTAACTCACATTCTTTAACTCATCCTTGATTGTTTGGTGTCAAATTTTATGTCACTTATGAATGTCACTGAAACATATCAATGTGATGATCGATAAAATTTTTGACTATTTTTTTCACCGAATTTAAAAAAATGGAGAAAATGAAAAAAAATCATCAAAAAAATTTCATGGGGGTAGAGATTGAATATATATCACAATGTGAAAAAATTGGATTAGTTAACACAAAATTAGTCATATGTTAGAAGAAGAAGAAAAAGAGTAGTCATTTTTTGTACGTATTTCAAAAGGCTAGAGCCTAGAGGTAATATTTGTATCTTTTTTTGTCCCGAAATTCCACCATTGAGGTGGGGTAAATGTCGGGGAACATTTACCGAATTTATTAAGCTGAAAAGTGTTTACACAAACATGAATTGTGTACATTCAGTGGAAAACAAACACCCACTCGGCCCATTGATTGGCCCAAACAAAAAACAAGGTGCTCCAAACTTAAAGTTATTAAGTGAACAGCCTCCGTCCAAAATAACAGAATAAGCCCTGCTCCAGACATAATCGTCCAAATTGAGATGTCGGGTAACCCTAGAAGATGCATCTATCCAGAGAGACAATCCTGTAGGGCGCTGATGATGATTGGTCTCTTAGTCAGCGTCTCTGAAGAAGCTCACTCCGTCTTTGTCGTTGAAAAATGCCCCCTTAGCTTTGGTCGGGAGAGTATCAGTTGTGAAACGTGAAAGAGATGACGAAATGAGGCCTCCCTGCGCGAGAAAGTGAGCAACAAAGTTTGTTTCCATCGACCGATAAATAAAGTGGAGTTGTGATTTGATCCCTGTCATGCGTAATCGTTGTATTGCCTGTTGAAGGTATGGTGGTGTTTTGAGATTACCTCTTGTCATTTGAATGCATGTGTGTGAATCATTTTGTATTTGAAACTTATTGTAACCCATATTCTGTGTGATTGTTGTTGTTGTGTCCATGGAGATTATTTCTGCCTGTAGTGGATTGCTTGCGGTGACTGGATAGGAGAAAGCTTGAAGAAAGTTCTCGTATCCATCCCTGAGAATAGCCCCACCCCCCGCTTTGTCGTCCTTGAAAGCTGCTTCTGTGTTGAGAATCAGTGGATGTGGTGAGTCCGTTTTCCATTTGTCTCTCTGTGCGTTTTTGTTAGAGTGCTTGATGTACGGCAATAGGCCATCCGGGTGAAGGTTTGAGTCGAAATTGTGAAAGTTTTTGTGTTGGTTGCTGAAACACCAGTTCCGAACATATTGTTTGATGTATGAGGTTACTTGATTTCTTGAAAAGGAATTGTCCTCCCATATGCATGAGTTATAAGCTTTCCAAATGTGCCACATGATCATTCCCGGCAATGATTGCCTTAGAATGTCTCTGAGATTGTTGTTTTTGCCCCCCATCCACCATATGTACAAAGTTTGAATAAGGTCTTGATGCTGAGTTGACCTAACCTGCAAAATGTATGAAAAATGACTCCAAATGGGTCTGATTAGAGTGCATGTGAATAATGCATGGTTTAGCGTTTAGACAAAAAAGGCATCTTGTAACTAGTTGTAAGTGGAATGTAGTTAAGTTGTCTGGGAAAGGGAGTGATCTGGTGAGGTACTTCCAAATAAAGTTTTTAATTTTGAGTTGGGTGTGAGATTCCCAATTTTGAGAGAAAGTTAGGGTAGTGGGGTGGTGAGTTCTGGTGTGGTGGTAGGCACTTTTGAAGGAGAAATGTGAGTTGTTTTCTAGTGTCCAGATCGGATGATCATCATGTGATTGAGTCAGTCCAATGTTTGAGAGGGCTGTGTGGACATCTAAAATTAGTGGGTCATTACTTCATGAATCAATTGGGCTTACGAGATAACCATGACGGGCCGTTAATGTCATTAAGTTTGATTTAAATTCTACCGGACTATTATGCGCCTTATTGAGCCTCTTTCAAGTGATATAGGGCCTTATCAAAGGGAGAGTATTAGCATGGATCCGTTCAAACATAATTTGGTGATTAAATAAATTCAGGTCATCTAAATATCCAATTAATTTAATTATAAATTAAGTTTTTAAAAGAATGGACTGATCCTACTAATTTTGAGCCCATTATCAAATATTGGACCAATGAATAAGAGACATGATCCAATTGATAAAGTGAGCAATGAATCAGATTAAGAAATATGTCTGTATGCATGGAAAGTGGCCGCGAACCTTGTTAAAAAGGCTATCCAGATACATTATATAAGTGATGATTTTTTGAGCTATTAAAATGCAAGCAAATAGAGCCCGGAGCCCATTTTAATTGGGCCCCTAAGCATATGGACGAATTTCCCAAAACTCTAATGCATATTTCATCCCCTCCACACCTAAATAGGGATCTCAGTTGAGAGGAATGAGGAGAGAACTTCCAGACGAAGAAATGCTGCAGCAAAGCTCTGAAGAACTCCCGAGAGGCTCTGAATGATTCCAAAGAAGAGGAAGATATCAAGCCACGATTTTTGTCAAGAATATATGAATAATCCTTTGTGATTTCATCTATTCTTGATAAAATAAGTCCAAAAGTTGAAGAACATTCGAAGATCTGAAGAACGAAACTCGAAGATTCGAAGATCTGAAGAACAAGACTTTGAAGATTCAAAGATCTGAAGAACAAGACTTTGAAGATTTGAAGATATTCATATGAAGATTGAATCAAAATTCAATTGAAGATCAAGCCATATATCCCGGGAAGTCCTTTAACAGAAGATCAAGCCATAAAACGGCCCTTTTAATGAAGATTAAGCTACTTGAAAATTGGAGGCTAGAAACAGTATGAAGGGCCTCAGTGTGTTGTCATTCCTGGAAATCATGGTTACTAATTTACTTCTTCAATAGTCTTACTTAGTTACTTGTTCCTATTGTAGTTACAGTAATAAAGGTTTTATGATGAAGAGTAGAGAGTAAGTGGTTGTATATTTCAACTCAATTTTCGCCTTGCAGATTGGTTTTTAATTGTAGAGAGTAGAGAGTAACTGGTTTCCCAAGTCTACTTATAAATTTATACTTGGTATTAGAAAACGAGCTTGGTTGTACACTCTTATTATATTGGGTAATGATATTTGCAATTCTAAAAATTGAATAGGAAAAAACAAATTTAAATGAATACACTGTACGGAGTATGTTTTTTCCTTTTTGTTTCTCTTTGTTTTATTTTGTTGCTTTTGTTGCATCTTGTTGCTTTTTGTTACACCTTGTTGCATTTTGTTGATATTGATCAATGTCTGATTATTATTATTATTTTTCTTGATTTTGTATTTATGTTTGCAGTTATTTTTTTTCTATTTGGTACAAAACACTCCATATGCGTGTGTGTCTATAGTGACAAGATTTCATATAATAAAATCATAAGAAACAAAAATAAAATCATAAGAAACAAAAATAAACAATAAGAAATAAAAAAATAAACAATAAGAAACAAAATACGAAAATTCGTCAACAAAAAGAAACAAAAGGAAACAAAAAATAACCATATAAAAAACAATGCAACAAAAGGTAACATAAAAACAAAAATAATAGTAATAATAGTATTAAAAAATATTTTAATAAAATTTTTAAATAATATTTATTTACAATTTTAAATAATGTAACTTTAAAAAAATTAAAATGTTACTAGATTAAATAAAAATAATTTCAAAATTTTTATTTTGTATTTTGTGACATATTATCTATTCAACATTTTAAACATATTTTGAAATAAATATATCTTAATTTTTTATTCACGTTTTTTACTATTGATAAAAATTCTAATATTTAAAATATATATTCAATTTACTTTTTCTAATCATATTTTATTTTAATTTCAATTTGAAATATTTGCCTATTCTTTTTTGTACATTTTACATGTTTTCTATTTTTTATTACATATTTTATTATTATGATTGTATGATGATGATGTTTTCGTTCACAAAAATAATAATTGTATGATGTTTGGCTTTTTCATTTCTATACCATATTATATTATTTTCTCAATTTTAAAATTTTTATTTTCTTAATGTATTTCGTTAATTTAGATTGTATTTTATTCAATGTAGTTTTTAAATTTTTTATTGTCTATTTTAACTCTTTAATTCATCAATTATTTACATTATTTTCAGTTTTTATCAATTTATTAAATTTTTTTAACGTACTCTTTTTACTGTTTGTGCCATTCGAATTTTCAGTGTGTATAATTATTTCAATTTCTTATATTTCAATTATATCGTAATTGTATAATTTTTGCATTGATATTATTTTCAAAAAGCTTCGTACCGTGATACGGGTCATATGGCTACTTTGGTGTATGGAAAAGTCGAAAAGATCTAGTGCTTTACTGTTCCTCCGTCCAGCGTGCATTATTTGAACTTAGGTGCGTGAGGTATAGTTTTGAAAGAAAATGTCCGCGCAGTCTATTTTTTAAGAGAAAGTCAAAAGTTGAAAAAAGTGATATTACTTATAGTTTTTAGTCTATTTATGTAAATTTCCCGAGGAAAGCATATCTTATGTCCATATGTGATTTGGCCCATATATTCGAGAATTACTTTTCTCGTTGAAGAACGCTCAAACAAATCTCGAGGGGGCATTTGTGGACATCTAAAATTAGTGGGCTATTACTTCATGAATCAATTGGGCTTACGAGATAACCGTGACGGGCCGTTACTGCCATTAAGTTTGATTTAAATTCTACCAGACTATTATGCGCCTTATTGGGCCTCTTTCAAGTGATATAGGGCCTTCTCAAAAGGAGAGTATTAACATGGATCTGTTCAGACATAATTTGGTGATTAAATAAATTCAGGTCATCTAAATATCCAATTTAATTTAATTATAAATTAAGTTTTTAAAAGAATGGACCGGTCCTACTAATTTTGAGCCCATTATCAAATATTGGACCAATGAATAAGAGGCATGATCCAATTGATAAAGAGAGTAATGAATCTGGTTAAGAAATATGTCTGTATGCATGGAAAGTGGCTGCGAACCTTGTTAAAAAGGATGTCCAGATACATTATATAAGTGATGATTTTTTGAGCTATTAAAATGCAAGCAAATAGAGCCCGAAGCCCATTTTAATTAGGGCCCTAAGCATATGGACGAATTTCCCAAAACCCTAATGTATATTTCACCCCTCCACACCTATAAATAGGGATCTCTTTTATTTGCCTTTCCATCTGTTCAATGAATCGCTTTTATTTGAATTGTGCTCTACCTTTGCTCAACCCCGCAGATGCGATAGGCCTACGCTTGCCAAAAATAGACCATCTGTAGCCAGGGTCCAGGTCGAGATAGACCTTCTTAAACCCATCCCTGATCGAATCTGGTTGGAGGATGAGGGTTATGAACCATTTTGGCAAGCTGTCAAAATTGAGGAACACCTCCCCCTATACTGCAAAAGATGTTTTCGGTTTGGTCACCAAGACCCTCAGTGCCCATTTCAGAACAAAGCTCTGGATAAGGCCCCTAAGCACCAAGGTACTAACATTTCTTCTCAAGATGCAGGTGCCATTGATACTACCAAAGAGCTTTCCATCTCGCAGAGGAAAGGTAAAGAAAAGGCTATAATGGGTGTTTCTTTCAACACTCCCCCCCCCTCTCAATCCCATCCCCAAACCCCCCCCCCCCCCCCCCCCATTCCCCTTCCACATCCACTCCCCCCCAATCCCTTCCCTCCCAGCCCCCTACCACCAGTCCCCCCCCAGTCCCCCCTTTTAGTACCCATCAATGACCATCAGGCTATCCCGAAGACTGGGGACAATAATGATCTTAGTGAGTTGATCCCCAAGGCCCTTTCTGGTGATGATGAAAACCTTTCTGAACCAAACCCTCAACAGGTTCATGGAGACTCTACAGAGATGTCACCCCTTGCTGAGGGTCCAATTCTTATCTCCAAACACAATGAAAATCCTCCACCAATTACTATTACCAACACTTTTGCCTCCTTGTCTGACTCAGAAGAAAATGTTGAAATGGAAAATCCCCCTCACAATGAGTCCCACCACTCCGAACCAGACCATCAAACATTAAGTTCCTTACCCCCCCCTCACTTCCACACAAAAGGCCCAGCTTCACACACCTTTGACTTCCAAAAGAGCTACCAGAAGCTCTACATCAAAAATCATCATTAACTCTACTGCCTCCCAAGTTCTCAATGATTAAAGCAATCATATGGAATGCCCAGGGCATCTCTAACAAAGATACCCAAAATAGACTTCTCACCCTTAAAAATTCTCACTTCCCCAACATTATAGCTATACTAGAACCCATGGGTCATCCAAACCAGATTACCACTCTTCAGAATACCATTCACTTTCAAAATCACCACTGTCACTCCTTTAATAAAATCTGGCTGTTTTGGGATACCACTGTAAACATTACTGTTCTTTCTGAAACTAATCAATGCATTAACTGCAAAGCAGAACACTCTGATCTTAGTTATGTTATTTATCTTACTATTATCTATGCTAGCTGTGACAGAATGACTAGATTGACCCTCTGGGATGATCTTTCAGTTTTCCACAACTCTATTGGTAACCACCCTTGGTTTCTGGGTGGTGACTTTAACACCATTACCGACATTGCTGAGTATAAAGGTAATTCCATTCCCAACCCCACCTCCATTTTCAATTTCAATTCTTTTATCAACAATAACAATCTTTTCGATGTTCCGCTTATTGGGGGGGATTTTACTTGGATAGGAAAACGCTCTGGTGGCACTGTTTTTAAAAGATTGGACAGGGTTCTCATCAACCAATCCCTTTTTCAAAACAACCATATTATTACTTGCACTAAAATGTCTTTTATCTCTTCTGACCATACCCCTCTTCTATTTCAAATTAAACCCCATTCTGCCCTCCCCCACCCTACTGCTTTTAGATACCAGAATATGTGGGCTAATCACAAAGGTTTTTTTACAATGGTTAAAGATTTCTGGTCTGAATCGTATGACGGATTTGGCATGTATTGTTTCTCTCAGAAGTTGAAAAGGCTTAAAAAGGTTTTAAAACTCTGGAACCACAATACTTTTGGCAACATTTTCCATAACCTCACTCAAGCCGAAGAAGATCTTTCCCTTAAAGAGATCAATCTTATTTCCTTAGATAATCTGGAAAATCAGAATGCTTTTAAACAAGCCCAAGCTGATTTTATTCTTAAACAAAAAGACGTCTTCACCTTTCTTCAACAAAAAGCCAGGGTTAATTGGTTAAAAGATGGAGATACTAACTCCAAATTTTTTCACAACTACGTTAAATCTAAGCATGCCAAACTTTCCATTCACAAGATTAAAAACTCCTATGGTGACTGGATTGAAGATCCAACTCTTATTGGTCAAACTGCGGTGGATTTTTTTCCAACCTCTTTTTACTCAAGAGGGAGACCCCCAGAATACTGAGTTTAACACCATCCTTCACCACCTTCCTAATTGTATTACTGAAGAGGACAATCTGTCTTTGCTTAATCCGATTACCCTTACTGAACTGAAAAATGCGGTCTTTGACCTTAACAAAAATAGCACATCTGGCCCTGATGGCTTTAGTGGCTGTTTCTACCATGATTGTTTTGAGATTATTAAACATGACCTTCTCAATGCGGCCAGAGAGTTCCTTTGTGGGGTCCCTATCCCAAAAAGTATAGGACACACTTTCATCACCCTCATCCCCAAAAATTTTAAACCGGACTCTTTTCAGAATTTTAGACCGATAAGTTTAAGTAACTTTATCAATAAAATTTTTACTAAAATTCTTACTTCCCATCTTTCTCCTTTACTTTGCAAATTTATTTCTCCTAACCAAAGTGCTTTTCAAAAAGGCAAAGAAATCTCTGACAATATTCTTGCTATGAAAGAACTCACTCACTGTCTTCCTAAGAAAGTGTCTGGCCATAATGTTTTCTTCAAGATTGATATGACCAAATCCTTTGATCGCATTTCTTGGAATTTCCTTGAGGCCGTTTTGAACAAACTTGGTTTTCACCCTATTTTCACTAATCTTATTCTAAATAATTTGAAAGGGACTTGGTTTTCTATTCTTATTAATGGTTATCCCCATGGTTTTTTCACCCCCACCCGTGGTATCAAACAAGGAGACCCGCTCTCTCCTATCCTTTTTATTATTGTTTCTGAAGCCCTCACAAGGAACTTAAATCACCTGTACACTGAAGGAGGAGGTAAGCCTTATTACTCGCACATTGGCCTTCCGATTATCTCCCATTTAGCTTATGCTGATGATCTGATTATTTTTTCTAATGGTAGAAAGCAAACCTTACAAAAGCTTTTTAACCTTCTTAGAAACTATGAACAGTACTCTGGGCAGAAAATTAACTTTGATAAAAGCTCTTTCTTTACTGGCCCCAAGACCCCCCCTAGTACTATTAATATGATTAAACACGTCTCTAAAATGAATTCGGAGAGGGCTCTGGCGATCGAAGGCGACTGGTGAATGACGGACAAATCTCGTTCGGAGGAGGCTGTGCCTCCTCCTAGGCAGGGGGGAAAAGTTTGGGGAGGGCGATCGTTTGCAGCGGTGGTTGCTGGGGAGCAATCCGATCGTCCATTGTCAAAGAAAGGTTCTACTCGATACAAAGGTGTTCCATCGGTGATCTTCCCGGATGAAGATGTTCAGATCTTGTCCTCTAAGCATACCAAGGCATTGGTAGGTTATTTTTTCAAGGGGCGTCCGGCTATGCCTACTCTACGAAAAGCTTTTGAATTGATTGGGTTTAAAGGTAACTTTCAACTTGGCATATTGGATAAAAAGCATGTAATTCTAAGGTTTGAAACGGATGATGATTACCTTAGATGTTTTAATCGCCAAGTATGGGATATCTTCGGTAACACAATGCGGGTTACAAAATGGACTCCGGACTTTGAACCAAATGTGGAATCTTCGGTTGTCCCAATTTGGTTGAGTCTGGAAGGTTTGCCACTTCACCTCCATGATCAGAGGGCATTGTTTGACATTGCGAGATTAGTTGGGAGGCCATTGAAGATAGATGCTGCTACAGCATCGTTATCAAGGCCATCGTGTGCTAGGGTTTGTGCTGAGGTGGATTTATTACAAGAGATGCCTAGCAAAATTTGGATCCAGTGTGGATCGCGGGGTTTTTTTCAGTCAGTGATATATGAGAATAGGCCATTTTATTGTGGTCAATGTTTTCACTTAGGACATTCGACTAACTCGTGTCCCAAGAGGAAATCTGCCACAGTTCCTGCGATTGCTCAAAATCAGCAGGTTGCTGCTGATAAATGGGTTGCTAAACCCAAACAAATACAGAAAAATGAAAATAAGCTCATTATTACAGACAGGGTGATGGGGGAGGGGAATTTGCTTGATAATACTAATATTCACCCAAACCCAATTGACAAGGGGAAAGGGATTATGATGGAGCCCGTGATACAACAACTTGAGCTAGAGGATATCCCTTCAACATCTAAGATGAATGATCCAGAGGTGGAAGAGGTCTTCATTGAGAATATGGACCCCCCTAGGGAATCAAACATTCCATCATCAGACTTTGTTCTGCCATCATTCCATAAGCATGGTTCCCTTACAGAAGGCATCTCTCCTTCGGAAATTTATCAGACAGATAGAGCATTGGACGATTTCAAGCTGCTGCAGGTTAATAAACAAAATGAGTACGATCCATTTGTTTCTGCAAAAGGATACTCATCCGATGGGGACGGAGGTTTTATTGATAATTTTCAGGGATGGAAGAAAGATCAGAAGGTGCTTACTTCTAAAGTGACAGCTCTCCTGCAAAAGCATTCCTCAACGCAGTCAGATTATGAGCTTTTAGCAAACCTGTTCACAAATCAATCTACAAACAGTCTTAATAAGGAGGATGGATTCATCACAGTTGCAAGGAAGAAAAAGAAGAAACCAGCTCAGATTATTCCACACACTCCTAGAATGACTAGGAAAGCAGCACAAAAGTTGGCTTTAGCTTTTTCTGCTATTCCATGATGAACTGCTTACTTTGGAACGTTCGTGGTCTTGTCTCTTCCTGCCCAAGACTACGAGATTTAATAAGGCAGTGGAATATTCATCTTCTAGTTGCTATTGAACCAATTGTTTCTCCTAACAAAATAGAGGAAATCGCTAATCAGATAGGGTTGAAATCTGTTTTTTGCTGTTCGGATAATAAAATCTGGCTGTTCTGGGATAAGAATAAGCTAGATGTTACAGATATTTCTACTAGCAGTCAATTTATCCACATGAAACTTCATAGTGGGACTTTGGCTTATTGGTTTACTTCTATTTATGGAAGTCACAGTTATATTGAAAGGAGAGATCTTTGGCGATTTCTGGAAACATGGGCTGGATCTAATGTAGATCCTTGGTTTGTTGGGGGTGATTTCAATGCCATTGCGTCTCAGGGAGAACATAAGGGACAAAATATTCCTCTTCTAAGCAGTATGCATGAATTCAAAGACTGTTTAGCAAACAGTGAGTTAATTGATTTACCTTTCATTGGCTCTCCTTTTACATGGTCTGGGGTTCGAACCAATGGAAGAGTATGGCGTAGGTTGGATTGTAACACCCCAGCCCCGCAGGACCCAAGGTAGTTACTCCGGACCAATAGTACTGTCCTCACAAACCACCACAAGCCTTTACCGCGCACTTTGTCCTCACTCATGCGCGCCCTGAGAAACTTCCCAGGGGGTCACCCATCCCAAGACTACTACCGTGCAAGCACGCTTAACTTTGGAGTTCTTGGGTAATGAGCTCCCTTAAAAGGAGATGCACCTCTGTTGGTATGAGTAGTACTATTAATCCGTTTATATTAAATCTCAAGTGTTACATGGATAGAGTCCTTTTCAACTCCTCCTTTTTGGGATTGTTCGACACCATCCAGATAAATCATCTTAATAAAACCTCTTCTGACCACTCTCCAATCCTGTTGCAATGTAAAAATCAGATATTGATAGGTCCAAAACCCTTCAAATTTCAGAACATGTGGATCTCTCATCCCACTTTTTTAGAGGTTGTCAAAAAGGAGTGGGGTGATTGCAATACAGGGGGTGGTATGAGGGGTTTATACAATAAATTGCAAAGTCTTAAGCAGGCTCTCAAAAATTGGAATAGGAATACCTTTGGGGATATCTTTCAGGATATTAAAAAACTGGAAGCTGAGGTCACTGAGGCAGAAATGTTATATGAAGCTGATCCTACTGATTCCCATAGAGAGGACTGGTCATTTAAACAGGCCCTTCTTCTCTCAAAGCATAAACAAGAGACCGAGTTCTGGAGACAAAGAGCACATCTAAAATGGCTAAAAGAAGGGGATTCTAACACTAAGTTCTATCACTCTTATGTCAATCTCAAAAGAAGAATGCAATTCTTACCTGCAATAAGGGACAAGGATGGTAACTGGTGCACTGATTCTGAAGCTATTGGCAAGGCTGCTGAAGATTACTTTCAGAATATCTTTGTGGAGGAAGAGATTCAAGAAGTTGACAACATTCTGCAGTATATTCCAGAGTTAGTGGATAACATTGACAATGTGAATCTGATGCTTTTACCTAATCATGAAGAAGTCAAAAAAGCAGTTTGGGAATTGGATAAGGATAGTGCAGCAGGGCCGGATGGTTTTAATGGGGTGTTTTTTCGACAGTGTTGGGGAATTGTAGGAGAGGATGTAGTCAGGGCTATTCAAGATTTCTTCCAAGGGAATATTATTCCTAAAGCAATGGCTAGCTCTCTTAAAGTGCTTATCCCTAAGAAGGACAAGCTATCCACTTTCTCTGACTTCAGACCGATTAGCCTTTCTAATTTCATTAGTAAGGTTTGCACAAAAGTCTTGGCTAGCAGACTAATTCTAATTCTCCCCAAATTGATTTCAGTTGAGCAAGCAGGTTTCATGAGTGGCAGGGATATCTCAGATCATATATTGGTGGCACAGGAGATGATTAATTCAATAGACAGGAAGGTCAGGGGAACCAATATAGTTGTTAAACTGGACATGGCTAAGGCCTTTGATAGGCTATCCTGGACATTTTTTAGGGCTGTTTTGATCAAATTTGGTTTTGCAATGAATTTTGTTAATATAGTGATGAACCACCTTATGGCTACTCATTTTTCTGTGATTATAAATGGATCTCCAAAAGGTTTTTTTAGGCCTTGCAGAGGGGTTAAGCAGGGGGATCCCCTCTCTCCCTTTCTTTTTATTCTTGCTACCGAAGCCCTTTCACGAGGTCTGAAAAGTCTGGTTGCTGAAAAGAAGATTAAGCCATATTATATTGGTCCCGTTGGGCAATCTGTTAGTCATTTATGTTATGCCGATGATATTCTTGTTTTTTTAAATGGGGAAGCTAGATCTATTCAGAATTTTAAGCGATTCTTGGGTCTTTATCAAAGGGCATCTGGTCAGGCCATAAACTTTGATAAAAGCAGTTTTGGGTGTGGTAAAACTTCCCTTGCCAGAATAAGGAAGATGGAGCGGCTTCTGCAAATGACCAAGATTAATCTGCCTATGAAGTACCTAGGGTCAACCCTGCATAAAGGTATAAACAGAAAGAGGTATTGTAAGGACATTCTTCAAAGTTTTGATAAAAAACTTTCTTCTTGGAAGCAGAGAAATTTAAGCTTTGGAGGCAGACTGGTTTTAATCAAGTATGTCCTTAATACTATTCCTCTTCACACTCTGTGTGTAGACACTCTTCCCAAGGCTATAATTAGGTGCTTGGAAAAGAAAATGTCACATTTTCTGTGGGGTTCCAATGCTGCTAAAAATAAATTTCATTGGATCAGATGGAGGGATATTTGCTTCCCATATGAGGAGGGTGGACTGAATATTAGACCCCTTATTGACATTGAAAAAGCTTACTCTTTGAGACTTTGGTGGAGATGGAGAAGTAAGAAATCCTTTTGGGCTACATTTTGTAATGCTAGATATCCAAGGGGTGCAAATATGACTCCTAAGCAATCTGATTCAGGTATTTGGAAAAGAGTTTGTAGTATTCATGAGTTGGGAAAGACCCTTAGCACATTAAATCAAGATGGGGAGCTTTTGTGGTTACCTGAAAGTAATGGTAGATTTACTTTATCCTCAGCATTTCACAGCGTGAGAAGGGCCAGGAACTCTACCTTCTCCTTTAAACATGCCTGGAATAAATATCAGCAAAATCAAATTCAAATTTTTCAGTGGAAAGTTCTTCACCGAATTCTTCCCTTTCCAGATAATCTGAGTAAGCTCAACATTGTCATTTTTCCTACCAGATGCCCCTTTTGTAAACAAGACTCAGACTCCATGGATCATGTGTTGCTTAATTGTCCCTTTAGTTGGAAAATTTGGAAATATTTTCTTGGAATCTTTGACATTCCTACTCCTACTATTCCAGTTTCTATGAGACAGATGTTCATTGCGTGGTGGTTAGAGGCTGGGAATAAAAGCATTATGGATTTGTTCAAGCATAATCTAGCTGGAATCATTTCTTGGCATATTTGGAAAAGTTACTGCCGAATAATTTGGGGTGGGGAGGATCGAGTTCCAATTTGGCGGATAATTATTAAACAAATCAAAGCCTTCTCTCAGAACTGGGCTGGGATTAAGCTAACTAATGCTAGATTTGGGAAACCTTCCTCAATTTTGTATGAAGAAGGATTTCTTCATTTATCCTATCGGGTAAGGAAATCAAATGTAAGAGCTATCAGATGGGAGTTACCTCACATGGAATTCAAGCTTAACATTGATGCCTCCTTCGGGTATGATCGAGCATCGGGTGGAGCGATATTAAGATCCAAGTCTGGGGAGCTGGCGGCTGCTTTACATTTTCCTCTCTCTGCAACATCGGCATTAGACGCGGAGATTCAGGCGATTCATTTCTCAGTTGGTTGGGCGGTCAAGCATGGCTATTTCGCGGTGGAGGTAGAGTCGGACTCATTGGGGGCGGTGGAAGAGATACTGGGAGGTAAGTTGGAAGGCAGATGGAAGGATATGATGGAAGAGATAAGAAGATGGAAGGATGGTTCGGATATATCTTTCAGACATATTCAGCGTGAGATTAATTGGACTGCTCATTTCCTATCTAAAATAAATTCTGATGATCTTGTAGTTTATTACAAGGCTAGTCAACTTCCAGGTCTAATTCGGCGCAAGCTAATTGCTGATAGGTTGGGCTTGTGCTACTTTCGTTTTTCTTAGTCCTTTTTATCTTTTTGTTGTATTTTTTATTGGGTAAGGTTTGGTCCCCCAATAATTTTGTTTTGTTTTCTTATGGGTTGCATTTCTTGAAGAGGTATGCCTCTTCTGGAAAGGTCTTTCCCCCTTTTCCATTTGTATCTTTATTTATCTTTAATAAAATTTTGGCAAATGTTCCCCGGCATTTGCCCCACTGATTTTGGTGGTTGGCCTTCCGGGTAAAAAAAAAAAAAAAAAAAAAAAAAAACGTCTCTAAAATGAACAAAGGGAATTTCCCTTTTATGTACTTGGGGGTTAACATTTACCATGGGAGAGCAAAGAAAACCTACTTCTCCCATTATGTGATTAGGATCGATTAGCGCCTAAACAGCTAGAAGAACAAATTTCTCTCCCATGCTGGCAAAATTATTCTGATCAAACATGTGTTGGCCACTTTCCCCCTTTATACTATGGCCTCCTCTAAGGTCCCCAAAGGTGTCCTTAAGGATATTGAAAAACGCTGCATAAAATTCCTTTGGCAAAAAGATATCAACTCCTCTAGCACCTTTAGCTGGAGGTCTTGGGCAAAATGCGCCTACCCCTTTAATGAGAATGGTTTGGGTTTTCGCAGGCTGCAGGATATCCAGGACAGCTTTTTCTTGAAACTGTGGTGGAAAAAAGATCATGGGCAAAGCATTTGGGCTTCTATTTTTAATTCTTTACGTTCCCATTCTCTTTCTGTTTTCTGGCCTTCTATGGTTTCTGTGTATAATATCTATAATGCGAATACTATAATCCAGGTGCATAACGGTAACAGCCCCTTCTGGGATTCCAATTGGAGCCCTTTCGGGCCTCTCAATATTTTGTCCCCTGAACCACATGGCCCCATCTCTATAAGAGAGGCCTATGAGAATATTCAAAGCCATGTGGGTGACCTTCCTCATGACATTAGCACAGCCCTGACCAACATTTGTCCATCTTTTGATGAGATGCCTGACAGTATCCACTGGACTCGCACCACCAATGGTGTTTTCAATTTTAGGATGGCCTATGATGAAATAAGGAAGAAACGGCCCAAAATTAAAAATCTTCATCTTTTATGGAAGAAACCGATTCCTAAAAAGATTTCTTTCTTCCTTTGGCGGATTACTAACAATCTTATTGTTTGTGTTGACTCGCTCCAGAGAATGGGTTTCCATGGCCCTTTTAAATGTCCTCATTGCAACCACAGTGACTCAATTGACCACTTCTTTTTGAGTTATCCGTCTCACACTCCTATTTGGAGCTTTTTTAAGGTCCCGAGTCACCGTTTGGATGGCAACATTAAGGACATCATCCTTAATTGGACTCACCACAATTCCTTTATAACCTATATTGTCATTCTTTGGAACATCTGGAAGCTGAGAAACAGCACCCTTTATGATGATTTATCCCCTAACTATTCTGAGGCCATTTATAACATAAGAAAGGAAATTATTTCTCTCAACAGCATTAAGAGTCCTGTTAATGCCCTTAGAAGTAGACCTAAAGTTGTCTCGTGGAACCCTCCTATGCCTGATCATAGAACTCTCAATATAGGTCACACCCAAAATGGCAGCACACACAACTTTGGTTTTTTGGTTAGGAACCATAATGGTGTGATGATCTTTCATCATACTAGCAGCCTGTTTTCCATCTCCACTACGAAGGCTTCCGTTGAGGTCTACTATGACTTTCTTGTCTTTTGTAGGGAACGAGGCATTTACTACAACAACATCCAAATTGACAACCCTCAAGTCTTCAATGCCATAAACCTATTGTGTGTTAAACATTGGGATCAAATTTTCACCATCTCTTGCATTCGTAGGATACTGCACAAACACCACATCATCCTTAGTCTTATCCATGAAAAGGTCAACTGTGCGGCCAAAGAAATCAGTAGGGGCATCGATGTCAGACCAAAAAGATTCTGCAATATCCTTAAATTCGATGCAATTGCTTTTCCTTATGTTACTTAGTTTTTGTTTTTTTCAGTAGGTTTTGGTCTAGTCCCCCTACCATGTTTCTTGTATTCACTATCTTCTTAATAAATGGTAAGGTGTTCCCCAGCCCTTACCCCATCTCAGGATGGTTTGCCACTGGGTTTAAAAAAAAATAGGGATCTCAGTTGAGAGGAATGAGGAGAGAACTTCCAGACGAAGAAATACTGCAGCAAAGCTCTGAAGAACTCCCGAGAGGCTTTGAATGATTCTGAAGAAGAGGAAGAGATCAAGCCACGATTTTTGTCAAGAATATATGAATAATCCTTTGTGATTTCATCTATTCTTGATAAAATAAGTCCAAAAGTTGAAGAACGTTCGAAGATCTGAAGAACGAAACTCGAAGATTCGAAGATCTGAAGAACAAGACTTTGAAGATTCGAAGATCTGAAGAACAAGACTTTGAAGATTTGAAGATATTCATATGAAGATTGAATCAAAATTCAATTAAAGATCAAGCCATATATCCCGGGAAGTCCTTTAACAGAAGATCAAGCCATAAAACGACCCTTTTAATGAAGATTAAGCTACTTGAAAACCAGAGGCCCTTCAAGTTGAATTTTGCATTCAAGAAGATTTGAAGATCCGAAGAACGAAAACTTTGAAGATTCGGAGATATGAAGAACGAATCTTTGAAGATTTGAAGATATTCATATGAAGGTTGAATCAAGATTCTATTGAAGATCAAGCCATATATCCCGGGAGGCCCTAAAATAGAAGATCAAGCCATAAAACGGCTCTTTTGTTGAAGATCAAGACACTTGAAAACTGGAGGCCCTTCAATCTAAATTCTTTATTCAAGAAGATATAAAGATCTGAAGAACGAAGATTCAAAGATTCGAAGATCTCAAGAACGAAGATTCGAAGAACGTTCGAATATTTGAAGGATTAGAGATTTAATTTTAAATTAATATTTTTTTTACCCCGGAAGGCAAACCACCAATCGGTGGGGCAAATGCCGAGGGTCATCTGCCATAGTTTTATTAATAAGCAGTCTGAGTACAAATACAAGATTGATGGGGGGCTAGACCTGACCCAAACAGAGACATTCCTCTGAAGATAAATGAAAGAATAAAAATAAAGAACTCAAGAAACAATATAAGGTGTGAAGAATCACATGATTCATATTTAGAGATTGTACCCGATATTTTCACATATTATTATTTGCGATCAATTTTAAGTAAATACTTAAAATTTGTTTCACAGGCTGTTTTACAAATTTCTTTGCAGGTCGGTGAGTCCTGAGGTTTAAAGGTCATGAGGCCCAGTCTAGAGTATCTTTTGTGCATGTGTTGAGCCCAAATAGATTTTTGTTCAGAGTAGTTCCACCATGTTTTGAGTTTAAAGGACTCCTGAATGTTCAAAGTAATATTTGTATCTTTTCTCCAAAAGAAAAAGTCGAAATCAATAAAGATAAAAGAGGTTCTTCCCTAGGAAAGACAAAGCTTTGTTTAGAGAAATAAACTAGGTGTACGTACACTTTTATGCATGCACACCCTAGTTGATTGTGTACACAATCAACTCATTTAGAAAAAGTTAGCAATTATTTGAGTACTCATGCGAGTATATAAAATGTGTGCACTTGTAGTGCACATCAAGAATGTCTCTTGTTCAGACCATGTCAAGACAAGAAGCTAGGTAATAACTCCCAAAATTGATGATTCAAAATCAATCATCATTTACTCCAGTGCCGCAAAGGCTCCCACCTATGGTGGGGTAAGGGGGGTCGGATGTACGCAGTCTTACCCATGTACTAAAGCACAAAGAGACTGTTTCCGTATGACTCATAATGAAAATCGCGTCCAAAAATTGCATGGACTGATTGATGATTATATTACTAAATATGAATTATGCACATATATATTTCTATTTTTTTAAAACACTGGATATGAACCTTTCTATCTCTATTGGTTCCAATTAGGGATTGGCACAGTCTCGAAGGATCCTGATTTTGATTTGGGTCTGAAACCAGTATGCCGGTTCTCGGTCAGGATCAATTTATAGGACATAGGAGACACATGGAGATCTAATTGATCTTTTGATCATTGGAGGGGTTAGAGGTGGGGCGCAAAAAGAATTTCCACAAACACCTATCATTCTTCTCATTTCTACTGCACTTTCAACTTTAATTTACACTATACTATTCTCTCATCTTCATCAATTATACTACCTACAAATTCCTAATTTGATATTCTTTGATTATTACTTTTATACTTCCTTTGTCTCAAAATGAGGTTCTCGGTTGGACCTACATGATGGTACCATGGACCGCAACCATGGCCCAAGTACAAATTATAGGCGAAGCCCATCACATGGGATTAATTAATAGGAGTCGTTGGACCTAACAGGGGACTGTGACCCACGGAAAGAGCCCACAACCAGGGTGACCTGAACAACAGACCTCGAGCCTGGACGGGATTCTAGCGAGGTTGAACCCACCTGAGGGCTTATGAGGTAGGCTATCCATTGTGCATAGCTATCTGGCAGCGGCAGGAATCTAACGTAAGAGACATGGGCATAAAGGAGTAATAATTGCATAATAATGGGGGACGTTACAAGAGTCCTGGTATGATTGAATTTGTTAAATGTATCAGTTATCTCTCCTTTGGGTAATATAGCTCTGTGTCTATAAATACTTCTTGTACATACTTACCCTAAAAAGGACCCGCCTCCGAAATAATAAAACTGCCTTACGCTGCCTGAATTTACTCTCCTCTCGTAGATTAGCTCTCGTAGTTGGAATTAAACTCCATCATTTGGTGCTCTCGTTGAGAGCTCGATTTATGACGAAAAATAATGGTTGGATCACACAGCCATAATTGTGCTGGCAGTAACCAAGGTGATGCTAGAGTGAACCAGGTTGTGATTGAAGACAAAGGATCCCGTTTATAACGCAATGATTTCCAGAGGAGGAATGACAACGTGTTGACCTAGTCGATTTGAGAAATTGTCTGCATTGTGTGGGGAGTTCCAGGCACCCCACGACGCGGTCGTCACAATTCTACATGCTGGCGTTCGGGAATCTCATTCCAAGCGTAGATCTCGGGCAAGCTCTGGCCTGTTTGGCGACTATTCAGAAGGCTGTGGAAACTCCGACCATGGCATGTCAGGGGATTGTTCCCAATACGCATGATAGGCCACATTCTCCCTGTCAGGTGTAGTCTATACCACGCCAGAAGGAGGAGGAGGAGGCGGTAGATGCACACCACCAGCGGAATTCACCTCAGCAAGATCTCAGGGGTCACACCATTCCAGAAAGACCCCAAGGGCATCAGTGATGGACCGTATTGGAGAACAACGGGTCTCTGTGCATGACATGCTCTCCTCCATGGTGGAGAGAAACGGGGAAACATCCTCCTCAATCGTTTCTTCCCACCGTCACTGTAACACTTGAGATTTAATATAAACGGATTAATAGTACTACTCATACAAACAGAGGTGCATCTCCTTTTAAGGGAGCTCATCACCCAAGAACTCCAAAGTTAAGCGTGCTTGCACGGGAGTAGTCTTGGGATGGGTGACCCCCTGGGAAGTTTCTCAGGGCGCGCATGAGTGAGGACAAAGTGCGCGGTAAAGGCTCGTGGTGGTTTGTGGGGACAATACTATTGGTCCGGAGTACCTACCTCGGGTCCTGCGGGACCGGGGTGTTACAGGTGGTATCAGAGCAACCCCGCGACAGTGTGATGACCCGTTGGATATCGGGTGGGCACTTACCGGGGGAAGATTCTGGGATTTGATTGAGATTTGAGATTGGTTCAAGGGCGCAACGAGGACGTTGCGATCCTAAGTGGGGGTGATTGTAACACTTGAGATTTAATATAAACGGATTAATAGTACTACTCATACAAACAGAGGTGCATCTCCTTTTAAGGGAGCTCATCACCCAAGAACTCTAAAGTTAAGCGTGCTTGCACGGGAGTAGTCTTGGGATGGGTGACCCCCTGGGAAGTTTCTCAGGGCGCGCATGAGTGAGGACAAAGTGCGCGGTAAAGGCTCGTGGTGGTTTGTGGGGACAGTACTAGAGGTCCGTAGGGTGTGTATGAGTAACTACCTCGGGTCCTACGGGGCCGGGGTGTTACAGGTGGTATCAGAGCAACCCTGCGACAGTGTGCTGATCCGTTGGATATCGGGCAGGCACTTAGCAGGGGAAAAGATTCTGGAGTTTGATTGAGATTAGTTTAAGGGCGCAACGAGGACGTTGCGATCCTAAGTGGGGGTGATTGTAACACTTGAGATTTAATATAAACGGATTAATAGTACTACTCATACCAACAGAGGTGCATCTCCTTTTAAGGGAGCTCATTCCCCAAGAACTCCAAAGTTAAGCGTGCTTGCACGGGAGTAGTCTTGGGATGGGTGACCCCCTGGGAAGTTTCTCAGGGCGCGCATGAGTGAGGACAAAGTGCGCGGTAAAGGCTCGTGGTGGTTTGTGGGGACAGTACTAGAGGTCCGGAGTAACTACCCCGGGTCCTACGGGGCCGGGGTGTTACAGTCACAGTGCGTGTGGGGGGATCTCAGGCACGAGATCCCCGGACATCAGGGGGTTCACAGAGATCATACTCCTTGGCCCCGTGGTCAAGCCGGCCAGGACGTGGACGATCTCAGGAGACGCCTTGACAACCTTAAATTAAAAGAGGAGTGGATGGCGGGGCCAACCCTACCCATGATACGAGGATTCTCGAGCCATTTATCTGGCGAATCATGGATGCCCCACTGCCACAGGGATATGTACATGCCTTGCAACATTGAGGCCTATCAAGGTAAGCCTGACCCCCAACACCATGTCTCTAGGTACATGGCCTACATGGTGATGATGGGGTATTATGACGCGATCAGATGTCAAGGGTTTTCCTGTACACTGGATGGACCAGCGCGGGAATGGAATGACTCCTTACCCGGTGGGAGGGTACAGAACTTCGGGAGCTGGCCAAAGCATTCATCGCGCGATTTTCTAGTTTGAAGGATTCCAAGAAAAACTTCTCTCACCTCCTAGGGGTCAAACGGGGATGCCAGGAGACCTTAATCGCCTTCCTGACTCGTTGGAGGGACGGATCCGTGAAAGTTGATAGGCTGGATGACAAAGAAGTTGTGGCCATTTTCACCAATGCTTCGAGAAGAGGCGAACTACGCAAAGAGTGCGTACGACGACCCCCGACCTTGCACAAGGAATCCATGTGTGCTTCAGCCCGAACTGCCTTCGGCCCAGATACCTAAGCCTTCGGTCCGAACTGCCTTCGGCCAAAAGGAGTGGGGGATTAGGAGACTACCCCTTGGTTTTTTTTTTAAAACGCCAACAAATTCACAACGATATGACACAACATAACAGCCTTCAGACAAAGCAATAGAACTACCCCCCTTTACTTCGAGAAGCTCCTCGCAAAGGGAGTGGTGGACTCCTGATGGAGTATATGGCCCTGGACCCCCCCCCCCCCCCCTGTCCACATACTCCTACTATATCAAACCAGGCCCAACAACCGTAAGCAACCCAGATGCAACGGTCTAAGTACAATCACGACAAGGATCACACCTTGGGCCCAAACCCGAGGGCTTCAAACTCTAGTCTCTTCTCTGATTTGCTCCGATAAGAGAACTATTACATTCAATCTTCAAACAAGCCTTCGGTGAACAGCCTTCGGCACCAAGGGAGAAGCCGTCGACCTCAACGCAGAGGACCCTTCTTCCCAACGTTCCACAACGCCCAACTACCGCATTTAATGTTGCACCATGTGCTAGTATCCGCACCACTAGGGGCTCCCGCCATAAATTGCTTACACGTGTATGTGAATTTAATGCACCTAGCATTTACGACTTGTATAAATAGCATCCCCTTGTGCCGTTGTAACAGATTACTGTTCATTCAATACAATTGTTCTCTCTCTCTCTCATACTTAATAGCTCTGCTTTCTCTCTGAATACTGCTAGTGGTATCCCCGTCTTAGCTATCTATCAACTGCCAAGGTGGTAGATGGTGGTGGTGACGTGGTGAGCCCTGGGTGGCTAGCCCCAAGCGTAAAATCTTCCACATCATTGCATTAAATGCACTTCCCGCCAAGTCCATGCTTTACCACCGGTTTCTTTAGAGTAGCAGGCCAGAAGCTCATCCAGGCGATTCATTTAAGGATCCTGTGCCGAGCATCATACGCCGTGTGGGTGGTGCCGCTCGAGCCTGGGGCCTTCACAACCTTCTGGACCCGTGTATCTGTTGTGATATTGGGCATATCTTATGCTAACTGCCGCTGTCAGATAACCGCCACCAACGTACTCCTCTGATTATTCTAGGGAAATAGGAGACAATTAATTATATTAATTAGTTATATTAATGATAGAAATTTAATGTGATAAGAGTATAGATCTAGAGAGAAGTGAAAGCTAGAGAGAGAAAGTGTTTGTAATTATAGAGGAAATGTGGGTTAGGCTCCCAGGTCTCGGGCTTGGGAGGCCTGGTACAATATAAGGCCTCTAATGGGCTGATTACATGATTTCCAGAGCTAAGTATAAAATGAAAGTTATTAGTGAAACACTGGTCGAGGGAGGACCTGACCGATGGAGGGTCTGGTCGATGGGTGCCCAAGCACGGGAGGCGCCGATCTTCTATTCTTGGGCTCTTGGGTTGATCTATGTGGACCGCTTTGTCTGGCTGATGGGATCAGTCAGGTGCCAACTGTCTTATATTAGTCTTCTGAGTATGTGGGGCAAAGGGTCCGAGTCCATATACTCTATCAGGAGTCCCCCACTCTCTAAGTTGAGATGTGTTGAAGTTAAAGGGAGTAGAATATTCTTGTGTTCCTATTCTGGTTCAATTAATTTTTTGCCGATGTGGAGTGTCACATGGTGTGGCCGATGTATCAATGTTTTTCTATTATTTCTGACCGCAGTGTGTTTGTGACACCGCACCCGAATGTCCTTGGAAATTTGATTTGAATATTCATAGCTTATGTATTGGATTTCCGATTCCCAAACATTTTGTAAAACGATCAATGTTCTACGTAATGCATGGTTGAATATCGTACTGTTCAAACTCGTACATTAGTGTCGGGTTTCGCAAATACTTACTCGGGACTTATTAATAAATAAAAAAGCCCAACATTACCTAAATAGTGAAAGAATGATTAAAGGAGAATACAAATGTCTATAACCCCATCTTTGGCATTATTGAGCTAAATAATGGGAGTAGGATTTTCCTTCTAAAATATCCATCAAGTAAATTATTGGGATGAGCCTACACATATTGGAGATCAATAATGTGATTTAGGAAGTTGACTTGTTCTAAATAAATTAGGATGAGTACAAAAAGACATCTTTGACAAAGATAAAACAATAGGACCCATCTTCCCATTTTTGGAAGTATTGGTAGATATTTTGGACCCCAAATTTAATGGGATCAATTGGGAACCACTCCACATGATATTAGTACCTGCAAAACAAATAAAAATGGGTTAGAAGACCTACCTTGGCCGGCCATAATGGAGGGGAGCTGCACATGACTTGATAGGAATCAAAGCTTGGGCCACCATCCTTATTTTCGCACAAATTGGTGTGCTGTTTGTCTCCTCTCATTATAGAAGCTATACTCGACCAAACAACGTGAATAATATGTCCTTGGATAGACTTTGAAGTCTATTATCTCAATTGAGTGGTCTTTGTTCGAGTAGAGAAGGCTTATCTTACAAAAATCGAGCTGGAACGAGCAGAGGTCTGTGAACTCGAGCTGTGAGAGTGCTGAGACTGTTTGGTCGATATCTCGAGTTTTACAAATCCAATTAAGGCGTGTGAGATACCCACAGAAAGCTCTCAAGACGAGGAATCCGTGAAGGTCTGGTTTGCAGGAATCGGAGTTGTGGAAGGCTTCCAAATCGTCCGAGCAAAACACAACCTCGCAGGAGAGGATTTAATCTTCTAAAAGTGAGTTTTAACCCCAAAACTTTACTTTTCATTTTCCAAATGATATGAACGATTGGTGGGACTATCATACACTAATCCAAGTGTATAATATGTCCTTATAAAGTTATTTTATTGATGTAAAGGTTAGATACTAACCTAGAACAAATCTTGGAAAAACTAGGAAACGAGTTGACCGGGAAACACCCGTTCTAGGGGCTGTTTTCGTATCAACGATTAAGGGTTGAACTAGCACTTTGAGGAGGCTGTTTAACACTCATATTTGAGCAAGGAATCAGTTCCAAATCCACCTTGACCAAAGCTTTGACCATTGGACCAAGAAGGGAAAGTTTAAAGCTCAATTGAGGTGAGGATTGACATCTAATTGCTTACAACTTGTAGGTTAAGCATGAGATTACCTAAATGCTTAAATCATGATTTTTCATGGATTATGATGATTATATATTGATGAAATATTGATATAGTTGCCAAAGAATGAAATTTGAAATGATTTGAGAAGGTATGAATAATATGAGATTAAATGAGTATAAATGAACTATTTGTGAAAATGGGCATTTTTCTCATGTATGAATTATGTGGATACATAAATGAATATTTGTGTATTGAGAATGAATGTTTAAGTTGCTGCTACATAATTATAAATATGTAGAGAATTACAAATAACAAGGATAATGGTTTGATAGCAATAATCTTAATAGTATTGAAATACTAGTTAATGATTATTGGGATTTATTGATTAAATTGATCCTAGGGATTGGATTGTATGAAAGGTGCTTGAATATAGTTCAAGTGTATATAATAACTTAGTATGGAACTAAGGTTAAGTTATGGGAAGTCTTTAAGGATGACCCATGGTAGTTTAATGATATGTCAATTCTAGGCATAGGGTTGCTTGAGAATTGGACCTTAATGCATGGTGATGTGATAGAGCCGAGCTCTAGAATGCATGTAAGGGTAGACTTGGAGTCTATGTATTGTATAGCTAGAGCCGAGCTCTAGGACTTGCGTGGTGATGTGGTAGAGCCGAGCTCTAGAACGCAAGGTAAGGAAATTGACCCGAGGTATATGAATTGTATGGTGATGTGGTAGAGCCGAGCTCTAGAATACAATGTCATGTACTAGGGTTGGACTCTAGGAGTTGTCGTGGCTTATAGCCACGGGGTTGGGAATGGTGATTTCCAAATGAAAACGGGCCCACGGGCCGACTACTTGACTTTTATATAAAGTAAGTATATTTTTAAACGGGGTAACTTAGGGTTACAATCATAATGTACTATCACCCTACTTGAGGGTCTTGTGTTTGAAATACTTGTTGTATATCTATTAGATGCCTGCCACACCAGTACTTTATAGCCGTATAGAGTACTGACCCCTTCGGGGGCGTCCCACCACAATTTCAGGTTGAGGCTAGAGCTTGCTTCCTGTGCTCGTTGATCGAGTGATTCCTTGGAGAGAAGACTTGGTTCGTGCTTCCTCCATTCTGTTTTTAAATAATATTAAACTTGCTCATGGATATTTTACTTTAGAGCCTGCGTGCTCATGTTTGCCCTGTGTGGCCCTTTTGTTTTAAACAATGTTTTCCGCTGCGTATTCAATTGTTTATTATGTATGTTTATGGATGACTTATGTGTGAATGATATTCATGACGCCTTGTATAATATGAATGTGTTGGACTGCGGTTGACTATTCGTATTGTATGGCGGGTTGTTGACGTGTCCGGGGAGGTCCGGGGCGTGACAATTAAGTTGGTATCAGAGCCTTAGTCCATAAACTTCATAATGGAGTCTCAAAATTCTCTTTTTGAAAAGATTTTGAAAACCATGAGCATAGAAGTTTTGTACTTGGAGAGCTTTTGGTACTTGGGTTGCAAGGTCTCTAATTGCTAAGATGGTACCCTTAGCAATTGGTATGGCGGTGACTCGAGCCAAGTGTGTCTTAAGTACCTATCCGTCAATTGACATTTGATACGAGTCTAATGACTCTTTCCAAATTTCTTTCAGAAATGGACCGTGGTGGCAGGATTACTAGGAGAAACCCGACGGGCCGTGTACCAGTGGAGACTGGACAGGGCAGTCGAAGGACCTCTAGGGCATCTAGAGGAGCTGGCCGTGGAGGCCGATCACAGACCGTGAGTGACGGTCATGTTGACACAGAAAGTGAAACCTACTGGTCCTATGAGGACTCGACTTACCAACCGGAGACCGAGCCGGTTGAGACCCCTTACGAAGGGGATGACGATGATATAAGTGATGAAGAAGGGGAGAATGACTCCCTAGTCAGAATTGAGGCGCTGCTCCAGCAATACCAGCGGGAGCGCGAGGAAAGGAGGGAACGCCGAAGGCGCCGAGGAGGGCGAACTTCGGGTGGGGCTTCAAGAGGAAGAAGCCATGGCGACTCTAGGGCCCACATTGAACCACATGGGGGCCGGGGTGATGGGGGTCCGATCATAAGGATCTCCAAATACCTCAAGGAGGCACGAGACTTGGGGTGCAAACCCTTCAATGGAGCGGGTGACATCTCGATCGCCGCGGAATGGATCAAGAGGTTGAACGAAGCAGCCCTTGATATGCAACTCACCCCCGAGTTTAAGCTAAGGGTGGCGGTGAGGTTGCTTGAAGGGATGGCATCCACATGGTGGGACGGAGCCAAGGGAAAGTATGGCAATACCGTGACTTGGGAGGATTTCCGACAGGAGTTCTTTGCCCAATACTATTCAGATTTTGAGGTGAACAATAAGAGGAGAGAGTATACCCTCCTAACCCAAGGTGGCACGATGACGGTGAGGCAACTTGAACACAAATTCAGGGAACTCGCGGAATTCATACCGGAGTACATATGTGATGAAAACCGTATGGTGAATCATTTCTGGGACGCCTTGGACCTTGACATACGCGAGAGGGCAACACAATTGCCTAATATGACGTTTAGTCAAGTGGTCGAACAAGGCCTGAAGGGAGAGAAGGAGTGGGAGGAAAGAAAACGAAGGAACGCCGAGGAGGCGAAAAAGAGAAAGTGGGAGAGTCATGGCTCCCAAGGTTCCAACAAGAAGGGGAACCATGGAGGAGGATCTTTCCGGGCACCGCCGCCACCGTCTAGGGGGAACCAAGGCCCGAGTGGGCAAGGCTCGAGGTCACAAACCTCGGTGATAACTCGTTGCAACAATTGCAAGAAGAATCACTCCGGTAAGTGTCGCGACCCCCCTAGATGTTTCCAATGTGGGGATGCCGGACACTTGAAGGCGCATTGCCCCCAGTTGGGTGGGGCAAGGACATCAGGACCAAGTAGCGGGGCTGCGGGAAGTAGAAACCAAGCCGGGGGTTCCCAAGTAACCAGGGGGCAAGGGGGAGCAAGCGCGAGTAACGCGCCGTCCGTGAATCAAGGAAGGACGCAAGCTAGAGTCTACGCAATGACCGAGGCTGATGCTCGGGCTAATCCCGACTCCGTCGCTGGTAATACACTTATTTTGGGCACTTTTAGGCTTACTTAGATCATGTACGTCGTTGGGATTGAGTGCAGGCCACCCCGGGGCCAAAACCGGGTGAGTTAGGCCAAATCAGGCTGGAAACAGCCACTGCCGGCCAGGCACGCCCGCAGGCATGCCGTGCGTGGCACCGTGCCTGGGAGGCAGTGGCCTCGCTGAGGAGTTCCGGCCAGGCACGGCTGCAGGCACGTCGTGCGTGGCACCGTGCCTGGGAGGCAGTGGCCTGTAACACCCCGGCCCCACCGGACCCGAGGTAGTTACTCTAGACCAATAATACTGTCCTCACAAACCACCACGAGCCTTTACCGCGCACTTTGTCCTCACTCATGCGCGCCCTGAGAAACTTCTCAGGGGGTCACCCATCCCAAGACTACTCCCGTGCTAGCACGCTTAACTTTGGAGTTCTTGGGTGATGAGCTCCCTTAAAAGGAGATGCACCTCTGTTGGTATGAGTAGTACTATTAATCCGTTTATATTAAATCTCAAGTGTTACAATCACCCCCACTTAGGATCGCAACGTCCTCGTTGCGCCCTTGAACCAATCTTAAATCTCAATCAAATCCCAGAATCTTCCCCTGCTAAGTGCCTGCCCGATATCCAACGGGTCAACACACGGTCGCAGGATTGCTCTGATACCATTTTTAACACCCCGGCCCCACCGGACCCGAGGTAGTTACTCTAGACCAATAGTACTGTCCTCACAAACCACCACGAGCCTTTACCGCGCACTTTGTCCTCACTCATGCGCGCCCTGAGAAACTTCTCAGGGGGTCACCCATCCCAAGACTACTCCCGTGCTAGCACGCTTAACTTTGGAGTTCTTGGGTGATGAGCTCCCTTAAAAGGAGATGCACCTCTGTTGGTATGAGTAGTACTATTAATCCGTTTATATTAAATCTCAAGTGTTACATGGCCTCCTCGAGGAAATTCGGCCAGGCACGGTCGCAGGCACGCCGTGCGTGGCACCGTGCCTGGGAGGCAGTAGCGCCCAGGGCTTTTTCCCAAGCCAGGCACGACCGTGCCTACCCCAGGCACGCCGTGCCTGGCACCCAGAATGCCGAAACCCGATTTTTCGCACCGTTTTGCGACATTAAGACCTTTTCTTGATCCCAAACACATGTGTGAACATAATAAACCTCTCTAAATGTGTAAGAATGGTAGGAAAGGTATCTTACATGACTTATAAATGTAGGAACACTAAAGATTAATGGGAAGGATGCGCGAATCCTTATCGATACCGGGGCGCAACGTTCATTTGTGAATGAAGCGTTCGCCAAGAGGTTGGGAGTGCAATCCGCACCATTGATGCAAACCTTAATGGTGTCAACACCACTAGGGGATGACGTGGAAAGAACTTGTTACTATCCATCTTGTGGGGTGGAGGTTAATGGTCAAACCTTGACATGTGACTTCGTACCGCTGAGCATGATTGAATTCGATGCAATCCTAGGGATGGATTGGCTAGAAAGGAACCATGCTAGGGTAGATTGCTACATGAAGGTTCTTGAACTCGAAGGCAATGATGGGGAGACCCTACGCTTCGAGGGCGATCGAGGGAGATCAAATAGCTGCATCATATCCGCCGTGAGAGCGAGAAGTATGATGAGAAAGGGATGCCACGCATATCTAGCATACGTGGTTGACAAAACCAAAGAAGAAACGAACATCGATGATGTGAGGGTGGTTTGTAAGTATCCGGATGTCTTCCCTAAAGACTTACCGGGGCTTCCACCTGATAGGGAGATTGAATTTGTGATCGAGGTCGAGCATGGTACCAAACCAATCTCCATACCGCCATATCGTATGGCACCCGCTGAACTTAACGAGTTGAAAACCCAATTGCAGGAGCTTTTGGATAATGGTTTCATTAGACCCAGCCACTCCCCGTGGGGAGCACCAGTTCTTTTTGTGAAAAAGAAAGATGGGACACTCCGAATGTGCATTGACTATCGTCAACTGAACAAGGTCACAATCAAGAATAGGTATCCTTTGCCTAGGATTGATGACTTATTTGATCAACTACGAGGAGCAACCGTGTTTTCAAAGATTGACTTGAGGTCGGGGTACCACCAATTGAAGATTAAGGAGGATGACATACCAAAGAGTGCTTTCCGCACGAGGTATGGGCATTTTGAATTCCTTGTTATGTCGTTTGGGTTAACAAACGCCCCGGCGGCATTCATGGACTTGATGAACCGAGTATTTCATAAATACTTGGACCGATTCGTGATTGTGTTCATAGATGACATCTTGATTTACTCAAGGAGTGAAGAAGAGCATGAAGAGCACTTGATACTTGTTCTTGAGACACTACGGGAGAAACAACTCTATGCCAAATTTTCTAAATGTGAATTTTGGCTAAAGGAGATTGGCTTCCTCGAGCACGTGGTTTCTGGATCGGGAATTGCTGTTGATAACAAGAAGGTAGAAGCCATTACCGAATGGGAGAGGCCAAAGAACGTCAAGGAAATTCGTAGTTTCCTTGGATTGGCAGGCTACTACAGGAAGTTCATGGAGAAGTTCTCTGTTTTGGCATCACCATTGACGAAGCTCACTCGTAAAGGAGCTAAGTTTGTATGGGATGACAAATGTGAGAAGGGGTTCATGGAACTAAAGAAACGATTGACCGAGGCACCGGTACTTGCATTACCCAAACAGGGTGTGGGGTACGATGTCTATAGCGATGCGAGCATCCAAGGGCTTGGGTGTGTACTGATGCAGAATGGGAGGGTAATCGCCTATGCTTCATGACAGTTGAAGAAGCATGAGGTGAATTATCCTACTCATGATTTGGAGCTGGGGGCAGTGGTGTTTGCACTGAAGATATGGAGACATTATCTCTACGGGGAGACATGTCATATATACACTGATCACAAGAGCTTGAAATACGTGTTTACTCAGAAAGAGCTAAACATGAGACAGAGACGGTGGATGGAGTTGATAAAAGACTACCATCTGGTGATAGAGTATCACCCAGGCAAGGCTAACGTGGTGGCAGATGCTTTGAGCCGGAAAAGCTCGTCTGGGCCATTGCTAGCTAATTTGAGGGCATTAAGAGCCCAACTGGAGGTATCCAGCGATGGTGCCTTATTGGCACGATTTGAGGTGAGACCTACTTTACTTGATGAGATCAAGAAGGGTCAGGAAACCGACGAAGAAATTATGAAGATCCGGGAACGCATGCAAGCGGGACCGGTGGAGGACTTCAGAGAAAGAGATGACGGTCTCTTATTATTTCGTGACCGAGTGTGTGTACCGGCAGATGACGAGCTCCGAAAGTCCATCTTAGAGGAAGCTCATTCGTCGGCTTATGCCATGCACCCGGGGGGCACGAAAATGTACCGTGACTTGAAAGAAAGTTACTGGTGGTCTGGAATGAAGAGGGAAATAGCCGAATACATTAGTCGATGCCTTACTTGTCAACAAGTTAAGGCGGAACATCAGCATCCAGCAGGCTTATTGCAGCCACTTTCCATTCCTGAATGGAAGTGGGAACACGTGACTATGGATTTCGTGGTAGGTTTACCACGGACAATCAGAAACTATGATGCAGTTTGGGTCGTTGTGGATAGGCTCACAAAGAGTGCACACTTCTTGCCTATCAACACTACCTACCCACTTGAGAGGTTAGCCAAATTGTATACGGATGAGATCGTGAGGCTGCATGGAGTCCCAGTGACCATTGTATCTGATAGAGACCCACGATTCACATCACGTTTTTGGCCAAAATTTCAGGAGTCTATGGGAACGAGGTTGAAGTTCAGTACTGCTTTCCACCCACAGACGGATGGGCAGTCTGAAAGAGTCATACAGATCCTAGAAGACATGCTGAGGGCTTGTGCATTGGAGTTCCAAGGAAGTTGGGACAACCACTTAGCACTTGTGGAGTTTGCCTATAACAACAGTTATCAGGCCAGCATCGGCATGCCTCCATACGAGGCATTGTATGGGAGGAGGTGTCGTACACCGTTATGCTGGGACGAGGTTGGCATGGCCAAACTCGAGGGTACTGAGTTGGTTGAGGTCACCAAATCAAAGGTGAAATTGATTCGAGAGAGACTCAAAGCGGCTCAGGATAGGCAAAAGAGTTATGCAGATAAGCGTCGAAGAACCTTAGAGTTTAAGGTTGATGACGAGGTGTTCTTGAAAGTTTCTCCTTGGAAAGGAATCATTCGATTTCAAACCCGAGGGAAGCTTAACCCACGATACATAGGTCCATTCAGAATTATAGAGAGGATTGGGGCCGTGGCATATCGTCTACAGTTGACTCCTGAGTTAGAAAAGATACATAATGTGTTTCATGTATCCATGCTTAAGAAGTATGTGCATGATCCCTCTCACGTATTGGAGAAGCCACCTGTAGAGGTACGTGAGGATTTGAACTACTCTGTTCAACCTATCAAGGTCACCGATAGAAAGGTGAAGAAACTGAGGAGCAAGGAAGTCCCAATGGTTAAAGTCCTGTGGAAGAGCGATCGGGTCGAAGAAGAGACATGGGAAACAGAGGCTTTGATGAGGAAGCAGTATGCTTTCCTATTCGAGTAGAGCTGTAAATTTCGGGGACGAAATTCCTGTTAAGGGGGGGTGAACTTGTGACACCGCACCCGAATGTCCTTGGAAATTTGATTTGAATATTCATAGCTTATGTATTGGATTTCCGATTCCCAAACATTTTGTAAAACGATCAATGTTCTACGTAGTGCATGGTTGAATATCGTACTGTTCAAACTCGTACATTAGTGTCGGGTTTCGCAAATACTTACTCGGGACTTATTAATAAATAAAAAAGCCCAACATTACCTAAATAGTGAAAGAATGATTAAAGGAGAATACAAATGTCTATAACCCCATCTTTGGCATTATTGAGCTAAATAATGGGAGTAGGATTTTCCTTCTAAAATATCCATCAAGTAAATTATTGGGATGAGCCTACACATATTGGAGATCAATAATGTGATTTAGGAAGTTGACTTGTTCTAAATAAATTAGGATGAGTACAAAAAGACATCTTTGACAAAGATAAAACAATAGGACCCATCTTCCCATTTTTGGAAGTATTGGTAGATTTTTTGGACCCCAAATTTAATGGGATCAATTGGGAACCACTCCACATGATATTAGTACCTGCAAAACAAATAAAAATGGGTTAGAAGACCTACCTTGGCCGGCCATAATGGAGGGGAGCTGCACATGACTTGATAGGAATCAAAGCTTGGGCCACCATCCTTATTTTCGCACAAATTGGTGTGCTGTTTGTCTCCTCTCATTATAGAAGCTATACTCGACCAAACAACGTGAATAATATGTCCTTGGATAGCCTTTGAAGTCTATTATCTCAATTGAGTGGTCTTTGTTCGAGGAGAGAAGGCTTATCGTACAAAAATCGAGCTGGAACGAGCAGAGGTCTGTGAACTCGAGCTGTGAGAGTGCTGAGACTGTTTGGTCGATATCTCGAGTTTTACAAATCCAATTAAGGCGTGTGAGATACCCACAGAAAGCTCTCAAGACGAGGAATCCGTGAAGGTCTGGTTTGCAGGAATCGGAGTTGTGGAAGGCTTCCAAATCGTCCGAGCAAAACACAACCTCGCAGGAGAGGATTTAATCTTCTAAAAGTGAGTTTTAACCCCAAAACTTTACTTTTCATTTTCCAAATGATATGAACGATTGGTGGGACTATCATACACTAATCCAAGTGTATAATATGTCCTTATAAAGTTATTTTATTGATGTAAAGGTTAGATACTAACCTAGAACAAATCTTGGAAAAACTAGGAAACGAGTTGACCGGGAAACACCCGTTCTAGGGGCTGTTTTCGTATCAACGATTAAGGGTTGAACTAGCACTTTGAGGAGGCTGTTTAACACTCATATTTGAGCAAGGAATCAGTTCCAAATCCACCTTGACCAAAGCTTTGACCATTGGACCAAGAAGGGAAAGTTTAAAGCTCAATTGAGGTGAGGATTGACATCTAATTGCTTACAACTTGTAGGTTAAGCATGAGATTACCTAAATGCTTAAATCATGATTTTTCATGGATTATGATGATTATATATTGATGAAATATTGATATAGTTGCCAAAGAATGAAATTTGAAATGATTTGAGAAGGTATGAATAATATGAGATTAAATGAGTATAAATGAACTATTTGTGAAAATGGGCATTTTTCTCATGTATGAATTATGTGGATACATAAATGAATATTTGTGTATTGAGAATGAATGTTTAAGTTGCTGCTACATAATTATAAATATGTAGAGAATTACAAATAACAAGGATAATGGTTTGATAGCAATAATCTTAATAGTATTGAAATACTAGTTAATGATTATTGGGATTTATTGATTAAATTGATCCTAGGGATTGGATTGTATGAAAGGTGCTTGAATATAGTTCAAGTGTATATAATAACTTAGTATGGAACTAAGGTTAAGTTATGGGAAGTCTTTAAGGATGACCCATGGTAGTTTAATGATATGTCAATTCTAGGCATAGGGTTGCTTGAGAATTGGACCTTAATGCATGGTGATGTGATAGAGCCGAGCTCTAGAATGCATGTAAGGGTAGACTTGGAGTCTATGTATTGTATAGCTAGAGCCGAGCTCTAGGACTTGCGTGGTGATGTGGTAGAGCCGAGCTCTAGAACGCAAGGTAAGGAAATTGACCCGAGGTATATGAATTGTATGGTGATGTGGTAGAGCCGAGCTCTAGAATACAATGTCATGTACTAGGGTTGGACTCTAGGAGTTGTCGTGGCTTATAGCCACGGGGTTGGGAATGGTGATTTCCAAATGAAAACGGGCCCACGGGCCGACTACTTGACTTTTATATAAAGTAAGTATATTTTTAAACGGGGTAACTTAGGGTTACAATCATAATGTACTATCACCCTACTTGAGGGTCTTGTGTTTGAAATACTTGTTGTATATCTATTAGATGCCTGCCACACCAGTACTTTATAGCCGTATAGAGTACTGACCCCTTCGGGGGCGTCCCACCACAATTTCAGGTTGAGGCTAGAGCTTGCTTCCTGTGCTCGTTGATCGAGTGATTCCTTGGAGAGAAGACTTGGTTCGTGCTTCCTCCATTCTGTTTTTAAATAATATTAAACTTGCTCATGGATATTTTACTTTAGAGCCTGCGTGCTCATGTTTGCCCTGTGTGGCCCTTTTGTTTTAAACAATGTTTTCCGCTGCGTATTCAATTGTTTATTATGTATGTTTATGGATGACTTATGTGTGAATGATATTCATGACGCCTTGTATAATATGAATGTGTTGGACTGCGGTTGACTATTCGTATTGTACGGCGGGTTGTTGACGTGTCCGGGGAGGTCCGGGGCGTGACAGTGTTTGTTGGTCCAAAATAGGACGCTCGTAGGCTTTTAGGAAAGCTACGTAAGAACACTCAAGCAGAAATCAGGATAGTAATGCAAATATGGAAAGTAGCTAGAGAGTTTGATAGCCAGAAATAACTTCTCCATTATTTGAATCCAACTTGCCTTTTATAGGCGATTACAAATGGTAACTGCTAAACGTTATAATGACTAATTTAATTACAAAGTTAATACATAATTAATCACATAAATAAATAGTGTATTAATGTCTGGCCGTTGCTCTTCCCTGGCTGGCAGGCCGTTACTCTTCCCTGGCTAGCAGGCCGGGCGCTCGGGCTCCCCGGGTGACAGGCTTCCGTTGGGCCGGAATCAGGCTCCTCGCTAGGCCAAAGACAGGCTTCCGGTTGGGCGGGTAGATAGGCCGTCTTGGGCTTCTGCTCCGCTGGACTTCCACTCCCTGATGGGCCCGGTCGGTTGGGTCGACCTGATATCTGATCGCTGGGTTCACTATCTGGGCTTGCCTGGCGAGACAACAGTCGTGGGCTTGGGCTTGCTGATCCAAGTTTGGGGCCAAGTCTGATTAGGCGTTGGGCCTGGTCCCATAATCCCATCACGAGTCCCCCACTCCCTTAGTCGAGTAGTAGACTCGGCTAAGAGGGAGTAGTCCAAGTCAGCTGCCAACTTAAAAATATTCTCATACCAGGGAGCAATATTTGCGGATTCTGTCAATCTCACAATTTATGGAAATTTTCCAATTTTAAATAAAGCTCTCAGCTTAAAGAGGCTTCAAATTAATTCTTTCAGCATCCTAGCATTCCAACAGTCAGTTTTCTTCCAGACTTCAGAATCCAGGTCAGCCTCCGGAAATTCCTGAAATTCAAAAATTATTTTTTATAATTATTTTCGGACCATATTTATTTTTCTCTTTTCTTTTCCTCTCCTTTTTTTTTTTCTTCTTTTCTTTCCTTCTTTTTTTTCTTTTTCTTTTCTTTCCTTTCTTTTTCTTTCCTTTCTTTTCCTTTCCTCTCTCCTGGTCTCCTGCGTCGTCTTCCTCGCGTCGCCCCAGCGCCGCAGTCAACCCGCTGAATGGGTTGACCGCCATTCTTCTCCCAGCGGTTCCACTGGGCCGACTCCCGCCGTGCCAGGCGGCCGTCCTGCGCCAAGAACCGGTTGCCGGCGTCACCCCCAGAGTCCGGCGGATCTGGCCGGCCGGCTTGGACTCCCCCGTTGGTCGGTGCGATGTACAGGGGCTGGCAAACACCCCACCCCGGCCGGCGTCTCCCAGGGAACTGGCGGCCAGGCGACTAGGCGGCCCCCCAGGTCAGACGAGCTGCCTCCCTCCCAGGCAGCCGGGTGGTCCGGATTACTGCCGCCCGCGCGCTCCTGCTGCCGGCTGTCGACCGCGATGTCTGGCGGCCGTCCTGTGTTGATCTCTGGCGGCCGGTGTTTGATTCCCCGGAACACTCGGACCCTACTGCTGGCAGCCCGGTCTTGAGGCAAGCTAGCCTCTACCTTGTGACTTGACTCTACCATGGCCGTGCGATGTTGGTGGGGACCGGCGGCCCCTATTCTGCCGGTGGGTTTTGCTCAGGAAGCTACCCCGTGCATATGTGAATTAATAATAATAAATAATTTTTTTTTGTTTCGCTTTGTTTTGACGTGCAGGTGCACTTTATCGCGTCTGATTATGCAAAACGGCGGGCGCTCTTCTCATGAAAGTACTGGTCAACGCTCCCAGTCAACGATGCAGGTTGACGTTCAGCCCCTCCCCAAGCCATCAGACTCGGGACTGTCGGCCATCACTGAAGGCAAGCATGGGGCGGCCATGAAACCCATTCGGGCCAGCCGTGGCCCCAGACCACGTATGCATGTGGGGAAAGTTACCGGACAGCAGGCTGAGATTCTCCCAGGGGTAGCCCCAACTAAGCGGGTCACCGTTTTCGAGGGCCGACTCCTCAACGTTCCGGACAGAGCGCGCACCCAAGCCGTGGACGTGTCAGATTCTGATGATGACTCTGGCGCTTGGGAAGACCCGAATTCTTGGTGGGACCTCGACAATAGTGGGATAGTGAACCTCCCCCCTTGCGTCCAAGACGAGGACCTTGCCGTGGCACGCAGTCTGATCGGTGCCGAGTGTTCATCGAAAATCCCGGAGGCTACTGAAGTACTGAGTGATCCCCCGATCCCTTATTTTGGGGTCCATATCCGCTCTCTGGAGTTAGGGATGGTTGTGCCTCTGCATCCTTTTCTGGTTCGATTTCTTCACTTCCTGGGTGTGGCACCGGGCCAACTGGCTCCGGCGGCTCACATGTTCGTGGCAGCTTTCGTGGCGCGGTGCGAGGACGTGGGCCTCACTCCCACAATCGATTTGTTTTTTAGCTGCTTCCAGTGGCGCGCCTCCAGCTTTTTTGCCTCAGTCTCCCAGAGGCCAGTGAGCAAGCTATTCCGGTCGGGTTACCCTGACTCAGGTAGCCGATGGAAGAAGAGGTGGATCTGGGTGTCTGACCCTACCCTTCCATCACCTCCTTTCCAGTGGGGTGAGCGGCTCCGGAAGTGTGATCGGGTCGCCCTTTCCCCTGATCTCAAGTCATCCATCGAGGTGTTGTCCGCAGGCGGCCCCCGCTCCATCAGCTCATACTTAGGTGATCGTCACTCCCTTAGTTTAGGTTTGGCTATTTTGTATTTCACCTTACTCATCCTCACATTTTCCTCCGCAGATGTGCCCGATAGGCCTGAGAAACATATCGCCGGTGCCGAATCCGATGATGATGACGAAGAAGCCCAGCCATTCATCGCTCGTGTAGCTCCCACGGCCACCAAGGAAAAAGGGCATGGAGCTCCCCCAAACCTTGTAGCACAGATTCCGAGGAGGGTGAGGGTCACCTTCGGGCCTCAGCCTGCCGCACCAGCGAAGAAGAAACAGAAGAGGGATATTGTTGATTTACTGGTCGAATTGGATGAGTCTGATGACGAGGAGGTGGAGCCTCACTTAGCCACTGCTCCTGTGGCCCCCCAGGTCGCTGCGGGGAAAAGGCACGGAGCCCCCCTGGGCCGAGAGGGGCATGTTTTGGAAGGGGCGACTGTCACCCCGGAATTCCAATCTGCTGGGCAGGCGCATGAAGATGCTGGTGAGGCGATGGCTGAGCGGGTTAGATGCGACACTCAGCACACAGTTGCTTACACATTCCCATCTCCGGGTGCCTCGATCATGCACGAGGGCTTCCCGGTTGTGGACTATGCCTCAGCGATCTTACCGCCGGGTGACCTTGCACGTATGACCTCACAGGGGTTTCAGCCTCTCCTGGAGGATTCCATTCGGACCCATGTTGATGTGAGTGGCCGATCACATCTCTGGCATACTCTGTTTTATCCCTCGATCCCATCATATTTTGTTTGTTTTGTTTTGCAGGGACTTGCTAAGACCATTGGGGCACTTTGGGCAGCCAACCATTCTCAGGCAAAGCTCCAGCGTGAGGTTGATGAAGTTAGAGCCGCCCTACAGGCTAGGGAGAAAGCTTTCTCCGAGTTGCAACTTTTGCATGCAAGAGAGCGTGAAGAAGTGGCCAAGAAAGCGATTCTCGAGTTCAAGGCCTCCGACGAATTCCAGAAAACCATATCTGACAGGGTGGAAGCGAAGGAATCTGACTTAGTAAATAAATGGCTGAAGACTGACGAGGGGGAGTACTGGCATGCTCGTGAAGTTCTGTACGCCTTTCAGTGTGGCAAGTACTTGACGCAGCGTAAATTGTATGATCAGTTGGAGGGTCTCGGCCCTGACTTCTATCCATCCGTGCTAGGCCTTCCTGCCCGCATGAAGAAACCTGAGGCTGCAATAGCCCTCTTGCCCCCAGGAGTCTACCGCCAGGAGGAGGAGTCCGGTAACTCGAACGAATGGTGCTGGTTCTTTCCAAGACCTTCGGAGGACATGGTCCCCCTTGCATCCGGTCAGCAAGAGGGAGCTCAAGAGTCCGGCCAAGACTTGGTTGCCATGTTAGATGAGATTCCCGAGGCCAATGGCAATGGGCATGTCTTGCCATGACTTTGTATTTTGCATTTTCCTTGTCTTCCACTCGTATACGTTGTGTTTTGACTGAATGTTTAATTAATTCACATATTTTGAACACATGTGTTTCTTTTCATATACTTTGCATTGCGAGTACTTAAGCAATTTTATTCGGGGATCCGGCTTCTCTATCTTCCCGGGGAGCGATTAGGCTGGCGTGGCCAAGCCTATCCGCGCCCACTGGTCATATAGAAGTGATCTGTTCGCAACAAGTATGCGACTTTGTTCGGCTAGCGAGGTCGGACATCGCCCATTCGAGGAGGACACTTAGGTCGGCACCCCGATATTCATGACCTGGGGTCAGTCCTACTGTCACTTTGACCCGTCCAGTTCGCCCGGACTTGGGGAATAATCTGGTTACTCCCGCGAGGTGAGCCAAACAACAGGGGCGGACCCTGCATGATCCACCAGAACGGACCCGCACCGCCAACTCGGAGATGGCGAGAGTGCGAGCTGCTTGGCCAGCGACGTCGGGTTGCGAGCACTCAAAAAGGGGGGACCCAGAGGTCGGCACCTTGGGCGCTCCCGACCCGGGGATCGGCCCTACTATCGCCTCGACCGTCGCGGTTAGCTCTTTACTTTAGAAAATTGCTTGGATTCTTGAAAATCGATGGGCCATTTTCAGTTCAAGAGCCTGACCGAGGTCGGCCAAACACCGAGGGGGGGCATAGTATCTTTTTTTTTTCTTTTTTTTTTTTTTTTTTTCTTTTTTTTTTTTTTTTTTGGCGCCGCCGCCCTTAATTGCTAAGAGAGGTCGGACCTCTTTTGAATACAAAATATCGCTAGCAAAGTATATTGAATTCATAATGTGGGCGGACCACATGAAGAATTACAAGTTGTAATCCTGTGCCCAGAGCACAGGAGTTCATAAAGAAAAGGTGACACTTCAGTTCTCTACTGATAAAACTTCATCAGATGCTCAGCGTTCCAGACACGGTCTACCAGCCGGCCTGTTGTCGTCTTCAATTTGTATGTCCCGGGTCCGACCACAGCATCAATCACGTATGGGCCTTCCCACTTGATGGAAAGTTTGCCTCCCTCCGCCGGCTTGCTGGCCTTCCTACGCCTTAAGACGTAATCACCAACGTCAAAACTCCGGGGCTGGGCTCGGCTGTCCTGGTACGCCTTGACTTGGCGTCGATAGTTTTCTGCTTTGACGAAGGCCCGGTCCCTCCTTTCCTCAATGAGGTGGAGCTCGGCTCGGAGCCTCTCCTCATTGCTAGCTGGTTCGAACTCTTCCATTCGTCGGCTGGGGACTACGGCCTCGAACGGTGCCCTTGCCTCAAAGCCATAACACAAGGCGAAGGGGGTCTCTCCGGTTGCCTTCCTTGGGGTTGTTCTGAAGGTCCAGAGTATATTGTTCAACTCTCCCACCCAGGCAGTCCCGAGGGCCTCCAACTTCTTTTGCAACCCATCGACGATCGTCCTGTTAGTGTTCTCCACCTGTCCATTTGCCTGAGGGTAGCAAACCGCCACCCGGCTGGATTCTACGCCCCACTCTGCGCAGAACTGTCGGAAGGCTTCGCAGTCAAACTGCCTTCCGTTGTCGGATATTATTTGGAGGGGAACTCCGAACCGGCAAAAAATATTCTTCCATATGAACTTCTTACACTGGAGATGTGTGATGCTGGCGAGCGGCTCAGCCTCGACCCACTTCGTGAAGTAGTCCACCGCGACGATTACAAACTTCCGGTTTCCCGACCCGGTTGGCAAGGGACCGACCAGGTCGACGCCCCATCTCGTGAATGGGAGGGCGGTGCTGATCGGTGTGTACATCGTCGCTGGCCGGCCGGGGCTCTTCTGGAACTTCTGACATGTCTCACACCTCCTTGCATAATCGGCACAGTCTCGCATTATCGTCGGCCAGAAGTAACCCTGGAGAACAACCTTCCTGGCAATCGTGCATGCCCCCTGGTGGGCGGAGCACACGCCCCCATGGAGTTCGGAGACGATCATGTCCGCTTCATGCGGGCGCAAGCACTTTAGCAACGTCCCATTGTAGGACCTTTTGTATAGCTTCCCGTCCAAGACGACGTAGCCCGGAGCTCGTCGGCGGACTAGCCTTGCTTCATCCTCCCTGTCAGGCAGCGTCCCATCGGCGATGTAACGCAGGAGGTCGTCCACCCAGCACCAGGCGACCGGTTGCAAGGGGAGGACGTTGACGGGCGGTGAGGCTGCTATGCTTGAAGTTGTCATCTCCTCAATGCGTGCAATTCTCGAAATGTGTTCGGGCAACCCCTGGGATAGCTTTGAGAGGAGATCAGCGTCCGAGTTTTGATTTCTCGGGACGCAAACCAACTCTGCCTGCTTGAACAGCCCGAGCAATTCCCGGACAGCATCTCGGTACTTCGTCATTCTTTCCTCCTTTGCTTCGAACTCACCTTTAACCTGTGAAACGACCAGCCGAGAGTCACATTTGACCGTTATCCATTCTGCTCCCATGGCGGCTGCTAGTCGCAGTCCGGACAATAGGGCCTCGTACTCCACCTCGTTGTTGGAGACTTTGAAAAGATAACGGTAGGCATAGTAGGCCCGAAATCCCTCAGGGGAGATGAGGACGATTCCGCCCCCACATCCCTTTGCTCCGGCCGACCCGTCTGTTGCTAAGGTCCACCACTGCTCATCGCTCTCCTGTTGTTTCTCTGTCACCTCCCGGGCCGTACACTCCACGATGAAATCGGCCAAAGCTTGGCCCTTGATGGATGTCCGAGGCTGGAAGTCGACCTCATACTGACTGAGGAGCATCGACCACTTCACCACCCGCGCTGTGCCGGGCGCCCTCAGGGCTGCTCCTAGAGGTTGTTCCGACAGGATTCGGATTGGATGCGCCTGGAAGTAGTGTGTCAACTTCTTCGCGGTGATGTAAGCGGCATAGATCGTCTTTTCAAGCGGGGTGTACCGGAGCTCGGCATTCTGGAGGGTTTTGCTTACATAGTAGACGGGACGTTGAACGCCTTCTTCTTCACGAACCAGCACGGAGCTGATCGCGCCTTGAGAAACCCCAAGGTACAGGATCAGCGTCTCCCCCCTTTCCGGCTTGCTGAGTAAAGGCTCGGAGAGGAGGTATTTCTTCAAGTCTTCGAAGGCTCGCTGGCACTCATCAGTCCAGACGAAACCATTTTGCTTCTTTAGGACCTGGAAGAAAGGTAATGATTTCTCAGCGGACTTCGACATGAAGCGCCCGAGGGCTGCTAGCCGACCGGTGAGAATCTGGACTTCTTTCACCGATCTCGGGGGCTCCATGTCAAGTATCGCTCTCACCTTCTCGGGATTTGGCTCAATCCCTCTTCGTGTGACCATGTATCCTAGGAACTTGCCTCCCTGGACAGCAAAGGTACACTTCTTTGGGTTCAGGCGCAGTCGCACTGCCTTCATGATCCCGAAAATCTCTGCCAAGTCATCTGCGTGGTCGGCCGCCCGGGTGCTCTTGACGATCATATCGTCGACGTATGCTTCCATGTTCCTTCCGAGCACCTTCCGGAATACTTTGGCCACCATCCTCGTGTACGTTGCCCCGGAATTCTTTAGCCCGAAGGCCATGACAAGATAGCAAAAAATTCCCTCCAGGGTAACGAACGAGGTCTTCTCCGCGTCATCTTCATGCATAAAAATCTGGTGGTACCCTCGAAAGGCGTCCATGAAGCTAAGGAGCTCACACCCGGCCGTCCCATCGACTAGTTGGTCGATGTTAGGTAACGGGAACGGATCCATAGGACACGCCTTGTTGAGGTCGGTGTAGTCGACACACATCCTCCAGGTCGGCGGCTTCGGGGCTAGGACCACGTTCGCCAACCACACTGGGTATAGGACCTCCCGAATGTGTCCGATACTCAGGAGCATGTTGACCTCCTTCTTCACGAATTCCCTCCTTTCGATGGAGAGATGTCTTCTCTTCTGCTGAACAGGTTTTGCCGACGGGTTGACCGCCAACCGGTGGACAGCGATGCTTCGGTCGAGGCCGGGCATGTCCTCCGGCCCCCATGCGAAGACAACGCTGAAGAGGATCAAGACTCTGATGATTTTTTCCCTCAAGTCGGCCGTGAGGCCGGTTCCAATCTTGACCTTCCGCTCTGGTTTCTCAGGGTCAATCTGGATTTCCTCCACGTCTGAAGTGGGTTCAGCACGGAGCTGACCCTCCTCATACTTCATGGCCTTGTTGTTGATAGTGTGGACTCTCAAGTCCTTCTGGCCGATTTGCTTGCAAGCTTTTAGATAGCAGCTCCTAGCCATCCGCTGGTCTCCCCTAGCAACTCCGACACCATTCGGAGTGGGGAACTTCATGCACAGGTGCTCCTGGGATATCACACACCTCAGGTCCTCCAGGGCCGGCCTCCCCATGATGATCTTATGCGGACAAGTTAGGCGTACGACTATGAATTCGACACTTAACTTGGATACGCAGGGCTCGGAGCCCACTATCACAGGGAGGACTATACTGCCTTCTGATTCAATGGAGTCCCCAGTGAAGCCTGAGAGCGGGGTTCTTACCGGGTTCAAGTCCTTTCTGTCCAAGCCGAGCCCCCGGAAGGTATCATAGTACATGATGTTAACGGAGCTCCCGTTGTCTACCAGGACCCGATGGATGACAGTGTCGTTGATCTCGATCTTGATCATCAAGGCGTCCCTGTGCGGAGGCGGCATCGGTGGTAAATCTGCATCAGTGAAGAAGATGGGATCCCTCTTCACCTTCTTGTCGGCGGGAGTCCTGGTTATCTCCTCGATGTATAGGGCTCGGGCCCATTGCTTCCGCTCTCCCGAGGTATCACCTCCTTGGGGTCCCCCGAAGATGTATGAGCACCGATGGTGCTTGCGGGAGCCATCCCCCAGGTCGGCCTCATCATCCTCCGAAAGGGCGCCGAGCTCTCGCTTCTTGGCGGGTTGCTTCTCCTTTGACGTGGCAGCCTGGTCGGACCGCTGCCACGTCAGGCTCCTCTTCTGCGGAATGTTTCCTGGTTTGCCAACAAATTGGCCCAGGTACCCTTTTTGGATGAGTTCTTCAATTTGCCGTCGGAGAATGACGCAATCATCTGTATCATGCCCTGCTCTCCGGTGGAATCGACAATATTGGTCGAGGTTGCGTTTGGCTGTCACCACATCACACTCCTCCGGAAAGTCAACTAAGCCTTGCTCCTCCACGTAGTCGAAGACGGCCTCGATCGGTTGAGCAAGTGGAGTCAATTGTTTGACGGGCAGGAGCGGTCCGCTCGGGACGTCCGCCCTGCCCTTGCCTTTGCTCTTGTTACCTTTATACTTGTTTTTGTTGCCAGCCTTGCCGTCAGCTTTCTCGGCACCAGAACCAGCTTCCTTCTTCTTCTCCTCCTTTGCGCCTTCTTCCTCATCTCTCCTCCTCTGCACGGCATCTTCCGCCTCGGCTTGGCGATCGGCACGACCGAGCGCTTCTTCGTACGTGGTGGGGGGACTTCTGACAAAATCTTTGTAAAGCTCACCAGACCGGATGGAGTTTGCGAGCATGGCCACCCCGGTCTTGTCATCAAGGCCCTGGACCTTGATTGACTCAGCCCTCCACCTCGCTAAGAAGGCGGACAATGATTCCTTCTTCCCCTGTTTTAGGCCGAATAGGTGGCTGAAGTTCCTCTTGACGTCTCGGGAGCTCGCAAACCTTAAGAGAAAGCGCTGAGCCAACTCGCGAAAGTTCATGATACTCCCATCAGGCAGAGAGTCGTACCACTCACGAGCTGGGCCGTCCAAGGTGGCAGAGAAACCGCGACATCGGATGGCATCCTCATACCCCATCATCACCATGTAGGAGAGGTATCGAGATACATGATGTTGGGGGTCAGAGGCGCCCTTGTATGTTTCGATGGTGCAAGGCTTGTAGCCCCTTGGCAACGGCGCATCCATGACCGCCCGGGTGAAAGGTTCGGGTATCCGGAGGTCGGCCGTGTAGGGCTCCCCCCCGACGACCCTTCTCCTCAACTCGTCAAGACGTTGTCGTAGATCTTCCACCTCGGCCGGCGGTGGGTTCCCTCGGACAGCCCTAGCACGGGGCTGGGCATGTCCAGCAGCACCTCCAAGTCGCCTGTGTGCATGAGGTCGGGTCCCCACGTTTTGCCTTTCCATGGAGCCAGTCCGGCTGCTCGCTCGGTGAGAGTGGCGAGAGGACTCGCCTCCTTCCATCTGCATTGAGCGCCCCTGCTGGGCGCCCCTCCCCGCCTGCTGATGGGGTCGGCTGAGCTGCTGGGAGACTTCCTCCCTCCTGTTTTGGTCGGATCCAGAACGTCGCTCGTCACGCCGCCTGGAGGACACCTCCACATCTGCCGGCGTCTGTTGGCGGGCAGGCTCATCCACGTTTCCGCCAGACACCATCTGTTGGAAACCTTGAGTCAAGGCCCCCAGAACCCGAGTCGCCTCCTGTAGGGCCTCCACCCCGGCATTGAGTCGAACCGGGTCCATGCGCGGAGCATGACGTCGGCCTCCCCCCCGCCGGCTGCGGGCCGAGCGCTCACCTTGGGTGTGGTTGAGCGTCACCCTCAGGTCGCCGTGGCCTGACAATCGGTTCCGAAGGTCGCCTTGGGGCGCCGCCCCCCTGCCCTGTCCATGGTTGTCGAGGGCACGCTGGCGGCCTGACCCGGTGGATTCCTCGGTGTGGACTGAGACATGGTCACGTCGGGACGAGATTCCGGCCATCTTTCTGTGCGATTCCTGCTCAAGTGATTGTGAGAGACAATATCGGCTCTCAATGAAAGCACCAATGTTGGTCCAAAATAGGACGCTCGTAGGCTTTTAGGAAAGCTACGTAAGAACACTCAAGCAGAAATCAGGATAGTAATGCAAATATGGAAAGTAGCTAGAGAGTTTGATAGCCAGAAATAACTTCTCCATTATTTGAATCCAACTTGCCTTTTATAGGCGATTACAAATGGTAACTGCTAAACGTTATAATGACTAATTTAATTACAAAGTTAATACATAATTAATCACATAAATAAATAGTGTATTAATGTCTGGCCGTTGCTCTTCCCTGGCTGGCAGGCCGTTACTCTTCCCTGGCTAGCAGGCCGGGCGCTCGGGCTCCCCGGGTGACAGGCTTCCGTTGGGCCGGAATCAGGCTCCTCGCTAGGCCAAAGACAGGCTTCCGGTTGGGCGGGTAGATAGGCCGTCTTGGGCTTCTGCTCCGCTGGACTTCCACTCCCTGATGGGCCCGGTCGGTTGGGTCGACCTGATATCTGATCGCTGGGTTCACTATCTGGGCTTGCCTGGCGAGACAACAGTCGTGGGCTTGGGCTTGCTGATCCAAGTTTGGGGCCAAGTCTGATTAGGCGTTGGGCCTGGTCCCATAATCCCATCAGTGTTCTTTGCTCTAAATTTGATCATTTTAAGTTTGTCAATTTTTGGATGATATGCATTCCCCAGTCCCCCCAGTCCTTCAAGCCGGAGTGTGTACTGGGTGTGAAGGAGTAGAATGATGCCCTAGGACGATGTACTACCCCCAAATTCCTCATGAATCCAACCTCCTAGCAATCCCTGACCAAGGTAACCCTTTGAAAGAATCATTGGACGAAAGTCGCAGGCTAGAGGTTATCATCAATAGGTTCGGTACGAGGGCCTCTGAGTACAATAGGCTAGAGAACCCTTTATTTGGTTTTAGCTGAGTAAACCCCTTTTCTGAATGAAGTGAGGCCGAAGTTGTAGCGTGATATGTTGGTCCCGAGTGTTTTTGTTTACGATGGGCCGTTGCGTGTTTTGTACGTTGAGGTGACCATTTGGCCGTTGCATGCATAACTGCTCTGATTGGCGGGGCACGTGTTGGTATGTGAGTGGTCGTTTGCTGAGGCAATCATTGGTATAGTCACTAGGAAGGTGCCACGTGTGGTGACCGTTGGAAGAAACGGTCAAATTATTAGCATAGAATTCGCTCCATTATTTTTTCCAGATAATGCGCAATACAATTTTTGAGATAATTTGCTAAAGGATGCCGAAATGGGTGAGGATGTTCTTGATGGCATTCTTCCGGCACCTCGCTTCGGTGATGCTGACCAACAATCCATTTGGAAAAGTAATCTATGGTGACGATGATGTACCAGTTGTTACCTGCTCCTCTTGGAAAAGGCCCCACCAAGTCAATCTTCCATCTTGAGAATGGGATGGCCGTGCTGACCGGGTTGTAGTTGACTGCTGGACAGCTGGGTGCACGTTGGAAGTGTTGGCATGCGCTGCACTTTCTTTCCAATTCTGCACAATCCGGTCTATCGTCAGTTAGAACTAATCTTGGACGATGAGATGCCTATATATGTTGAAGGGTCTCTGATGGTGTAGCTTGGTGCCCTGAGCTTGGCCAATTTGGCCCTCTCCCCATTCTCAGGTAGTTCCCCGGATGTGATGAAGGTCATGATGTCAGTTATCCAATTGTCGGACCGTGATTGGATGCATAAGACATGACTTGCGTGGATGCTTGACATGCTCAGTTCTTCGACCTTGCCTATATTGGGGATGTGTTCAGGGGAGTCTGAACCGAGTTTGGAGAGTATGTCGGTCTCGACGTTCTCTGCCCTTGGGATTTGGGTGATCTCAGGGGTTTCGAGTGCCTTGAGCAATTCCGTTGTTGCTTCCTTGTACTGCTTCATATTTCTTTCCTTAGCTTCGTATGAGTCATCAATTTGACTCACTACCAGCTTGGAGTCGAATTTGATTATGATGTGACATGCTTTTAGCTTCTGAGGCTGCTGAGGAGGGCCTCACACTCAGTTTCATTGTTGGATACCCTTGATGGAGTATATGGCCCGGGAACCCCCGGCCCACAGACTCCTACTATTCCAGCACATGCCCAACAGGCCCAAGAAGCACAGGAGGCCCAAAGCACAGCGGCCCAAGCCCAAAGGAGCCCAACGGGCGCCTGGGGATAGCCTTCGGCATGAAGGCCGAAGGCTCCAAAATTCACAGGACAGCCAGTTTCTAGCATACGAAGCTACTGGGAGAAAACGGCAGAAATCAGGAGCCTTCGGCACTACCGTGCCCTCGACATAAAGGGAAGCCTTCGACTAAACCAAGCCTTCGGGTACACAGACCCTTGGCTGCAGAGAGAGCCTTCGGCTAACAGCTCAATCATCGAAGATTCCCTTTGGAGACAAGCAACCACCGCATTTAATGCGGCGTCACATCCACCCACCGCATTTAATGCGGTGCATATGCATATGTCGGTGCCACCCGATTGAGGTGACCCCTCGCCCGTCAGATTGTTGATACATGTATCCTCATCGCATTTATGGTTGCTATAAATAGCAGCCCTTATTCTCCTTGTAACACACGCAGAGTTCATTTAATACAATTGACTCTCTCTCCTACTTGTTTGCTCTGACTTCTCTCTAGGCTATTCTCATAATAACCCCCCGGATAAGCTACCCCCCGTGTACACTGTCCATCATTTGGTGCTCTCATTGAGAGGTCCAAACAATCAAGTAAGAAACCCTCCCCTTCACCAAACAAAAACACCTACCAAAATGGCAAGAACTCGTGGTCAGTCCAAAACCCTCGAGGAAAACCACGTAGCCCCCGGCGAAACCAACGGGGCCGAGGCCTCCAACAGGCTCTTGGTACCCGAAGGCGGTACTATCCTCGAATTGGAGCAGGCCGCTACTGACCTTCGTCAGCAACTGCAGAAGGCTGCCCCCGATGCCCGTATCGGCCTTGATAGCCGAAGGAAGGACCGAAGTGAGAACCAAGTTCCCCCTTCGGCTCCAACCATCGACCTTCAGGCCGCCTTTGTGGCCTTCGTCCAAAATATGGCAGTGAATTCTGGTGCCTTCATTTCACATGCACCCCTCCAACACTATTTCGGAGGAAATACTGTCCGTTTTCCGCCGCCCCCTCCTCTATTCAACAATCCCACCATGCGGATTGGCAACGCCGAGGGAGTCATGGCACAAGACACCGCCTCCCAAGAGGCTCAATCCAAGAACAAGCGCCACGTGAACAAGGAAAAGCCTCGAACCTCTGCCCTCGAGATGTTGGGGGAAGTTCCTGGAAGCCGAGGGGTCCAAGACCGCCTCGGTGGCAAGGCGATCAGCAGGCCTCAGGAGAGTGGAGGCTCCGTTTCCGGGGCCGAGGAGAGATCTCCCCCCCCCCCCCCCCCCCCCCGGATAAAGGCAAAGGCCTCCTCCACGCAGATGACGCCAGGCATCAAATCAACCACGCCCAGTCCTTTAGGGCAAAATCCCACGGGGAAACCCCGAGGGATCACAAAGATGAGATCATCGAGGCCTTCCGACGCCAACTGGAGGAGAAGGAGGCACGCCAAACGCCCCTCGCGTCGACTTTGGAGGCAAATCCAAAATATGCCGCCATTATAGCGCAAATGAAGGAGATGAAGCGCAAACTCGCCGAAGGCTCAGGTGAACCCCTCATCCAACTCCGCACAAAGACCCCTTTCACCCCGAGGGTGCTGGCAGCCCAGATCCCCAGCAAATACCGAGGGAAACCCATCGAACCGTATGAGGGGAAGACGGATCCCCAAGAACATTACAGCAGGTATCAAAACAACATGATGATGATGGGGGCCTCGGATGAATATTTATGCTGTTGGTTTCTTTCCACCTTGGAGGGGCCAGCGTATGAATGGTTCAACCGGTTTCCCGAAGGCAACATAGATTCATGGAAGGAACTTGCTCACCGCTTCCTCACACAATTCGTCGGGAGGCACCGGTCAAAGAAACACTTCTCCCACGTCCTCCTAAACGTAAGGCAACAGAAGGAGGAGACCCTTCGGAACTTCCTTGAACGTTGGAGGCAGGCCTCCATCGAAGTCAATGGGGCCGACGACAGGACATTGATGGCCCTCTTCCACACAGTCCTCCGCAACGGTAACTTTTCCAGAAGCCTTATTACTGATCCACCCGCGATTATACAAAAGCTCTCCAGCGGGGGGACCGATACGCCGAAGCCGAGGAGATCGAAAAAGATCGCCGCAATCCGGATCCTTCACACAAAAATGAGGGCAGGAATCGCCCCAGGGGGCCACCCCCTTCGGCGAACAGGGAAACACAATACAACGATCGCCCCCGAAATGGCCAAGCTAGAACCGGGGGCGGTTACAAGAACAATCTGAGGGCTTGGGCGCAGCCCACCCTCCTGGAACATCCACGCACTCCTCTGACGCACCCCGTCAGTACCATCTTGGATTATGCGGAAGAGCGAGGCCTCGTGGAGCGAGACTCTCGTGCACCCCTCGAGATATATGCCATCAACCCTGACGAACCTTACTGCCATTTTCATCGCCACCATGGGCACAAGACTAATGACTGCCATCAGTTAAAAATGGCCATCGAAAGGCTGATACAAGCGGGCCACTTGTCTCAATTCATCAGGGGCCCTCATGCTCAGGGGCAACCTCATCACCAAGGGCCCCCGCCGAAGGCTAATAAATGGGTGAACCCAAACACCATTCCCTTGGGAAACCCTCAAGGGAAGAAGCGTGAAATCGGGGGCCTCAGTGAGGAGGAGGACCCCCAGTATCAGTACAAGCGCCACGTCCACATGATCAACGGAGGCAACACTGGAGCCGACTCCACGAGCCAAAGAAAGAAGTGGGCTCAATCCCTTTATGTTGGGGAAGTCAACCACATGCCCCCAACCAAGAGGCCAAGGGCGGATCCTATCTATTTCACGGATGCGGATCTGCCCCCGGGTTCCCTTCCTCACAGGGATGCCCTCGTCATCCGCACGGAGATCAATAACGCCATCATCCTTCGGACTTATGTTGACACGGGGAGTTCTGTCAACGTAATGTATCTCAGCACCTTCCGGGAATTGGAACTTGATATGGGGTCCCTTCGGCACATCAAAACACCCCTTTCCGGATTCACAGGGGATAGCATCGACGCCGAAGGTGTAATCTCCCTGATGGTTGAATTTGGTGACGGATCCCATAGAGCCAAGATCGAAGTGGAATTCGTCGTCGTCAACCTCGACTGCGCACACAACATCATCCTCGGCCGCCCTGCCCTCGAGGACTTGGAGGCCGTCATCTCCATGAGGCACCTGTGCCTCAAATTCCCCACACCCACCGGCATCGGCTACTCAAGGGGGAATCAGAATCTCTCCCGGGCTTGCTACCTTCAGCTCACCAAGAAGGTTAGTAAAACTAAACTCCGAATCGATACAATCACTTCCAACGCCTTGGAATAGGAAGAGGGTAGGCCGAGGGCTGAGCCTGCTGAGGACACCGAAGACTTCGTACTCGATCCGGCCAAGCGGGAGAGAGTCTTGAAGATTGGAGCCAAGCTCCCCGAAGACTTGAAGACCGGCATCACCGAAGCCCTCCGTGCCTACTCCATTGTTTTTGCATGGGGGCCGGAGGATATGCCGGGAATCCACCGAAGGGTCATCACTCACCGCCTGGCGGTGGACCCTTCGGCCAAACCAGTGCAGCAAAGAAGAAGGCCCCTCTCAGCCGAGAGACGGGACTTTGTCAAGAAAGAGGTCGTCATACTCCTCTCCATCAAACACATCAAGGAGGTGAAATATCCTTCATGGTTGGCTAATGTGGTTCTTGCACAGAAGCCCCCCACCTTCCGCATGTGCGTCGACTACACAGATTTGAATAAGGCATGCCCTATGGATCCTTTCCCTCTGCCAAACATTGATCAACTGGTTGATGAGACCGCGGGATGTGAGATCATGTCTTTCATCGATGCTTTTCGAGGATATCACCAAATCTACATGCATGAGGGGGACGCTGAAAAAACAGCCTTCATGACACCCGAAGGCATCTTCTATTACTTGGTGATGGCCTTCGGCCTTAAGAATTCAGGCGCCACCTACACCCGTATGGTGGCCAGGGTCTTTCAAGCCGTCCTAGGACGCACCATGGATGCACCAACCCTGAAAAAATTCAGGCCATCATCAACATGGAGCCCCCACGCAACGTGAAGGAGGTTCAGAGGTTGACGGGTCGCCTGGCGGCCCTCAACCGCTTTCTCTCCAAATCAGCAGAAAAGGCCCTCCCCTTCTTCCAAATCATGAGGAAGACAGCGAGCTTCCAATGGACAACTGAGTGTCAAGAGGCCTTCGACGAGCTGAAGAAGTACCTCTCTTCTCCTCTTGTGCTCTCCAAACCCAAAGTGGGAGAGACATTATATCTATACCTTGGCGTTAGCCCTGCTGCCATCAACTCAGTACTCATCCGGGAGGAAGATGGCGTCCAACATGCCATCTTCTATGTTAGCAAGACCCCCAGGGAAGCGGAACTTAGATATTCCCCTGTGGAGAAAACGGTCCTAGCTGTCGCTTGGACCGTTAAGAAGCATGGCCACTACTTTCAGGCTCATCCGGTCCAAGTACTCACACACCAGCTCCTCGGCGCCCTCATGAGGAGCCCCACCAGCTCCTCTAGAATGGTAAAATGGGTTATTTTCCTCAGCCAATACAACATTGATATTCGTCCGAGGCCTGCCATCAAGGGCCAAGACTTGGCGGACTTCGTGACAGAATGCACGGCAAGATCAGCGGTGGATGAGGAGCCTTCGGCACCCTCGGACGAGTGGTGGACACTCTATACCGATGGCTCCTCGGCCACCCAGGCATGCGGAGGGGGCGTAGTTCTCATTACACCCGAAGGCTTCCGCGCCTATTATGCCATCCGCTTCTCTTTCAAGGTCTCCAACAATGAAGCTGAATATGAGGCCCTTCTCTGTGGCCTTCGGCTAGCGGCAAACATGAAGGCCAGGTTGATCCACGTCAAGTGTGACTCAAAACTTGTCGTGGACCAAATCTCCGGGAAGTATGAGGCCAAGGAAGGGAGGATGAAACAATACAGAGAGGCAGCCAAGGAGTTGCTTAAGGTATTTGAGGCACATTCTCTCACCCAAATACCGAGGGCTCAAAACTCTGAGGCCGATATTTTATCAAAGCTCTCGGCCGAGTCCCCGGAGCACCTCTCAAAGATAGCAAGAATCGAGGAACTTAGCCTCTCAAGCATACATGTCAGTCCCATCATGGAGATACAACTAAGGCCGGAGGATTGGATCTCCGACATCATCACCTTCATCACCACAGGGCAACTTCCCAAGGATGAGGCCCGCTCCAAACTAGCAAAGCTGAGGGCTCCCAGCTACACCCTCGAGAATGGGAGGCTTTACAAGAGATCTTACAACGGCACCCTTCTTCGGTGCCTTCATCAGGATGAAGCCGAAGTCGCCATGGAGGAAGTGCACAGTGGCACTTGCTCAGCCCATCAGGGACCCTTCTCCATGTCCTGAAGGCTCATTTTTCAGGGCTACTTCTGGCCCACCATGGCCCGTGATTGTGCAAATCTTGACCGAAGGTGTACCGCTTGCCAACACTTTCAGAAGGCCCCTGGCAGACCAGCCGTCAACTACGCCCCCATCAGTACCGCTATACCCTTCTCAAGATGGGGGATTGACCTAGTAGGCCCTCTGCCGAGGGGTACCTCCAACAACAGATACATCATTGTAGCCATCGACTACTTCACCAAATGGGTGGAAGCTGAGCCCCTCGCCAGCATCACCGAGGCCAGGTGCTACCACTTTGTCCTCAAGAATATCCTCACAAGGTTTGGCGTCCCCCAACAAATCATCTCCGACAACGGCACTCAGTTTGAGGCAGCCCCCTTTTGTGCCCTCCTCGAGGCATGGGGCATCAAACACACATTCTCTTCGGTTGTCTACCCTCAAGGCAACGGACAAGTAGAGAACGCCAACCGGACTTTGCTTGAGGGCCTGAAAAAGAATCTTGAGGCCAAAGGGGGAGGCTGGGTAGAAGAACTCCACAACATCTTATGGGCCTACCGCACTACCCCTTGGCGAGCAACAGGCAAGACACCCTTCTCCCTATGCTATGGCTTCGAAGCTAAGGCTCCAACCAAAGTAACTCTTCCCACCCGAAGGGTGGACCAATATGAGCCCGAGGTCAACGACGCCAACATGGCCCTCGACCTTCACCTCATCTCGGAACACCGGGAACAAGCCTTCCTCAGGGCTGAGAACTATAGGCGCCAAGTCAAGGGCTACATCGACGCCAAGGTCCACTCCCGAGAGTTTCAAGTGGGGGACTACGTCCTCCGACGGAGGGAGGCTAGTCAGCCCTCTGAGGGCGGTAAAATGGCACCCAAATTTGAGGGCCCATACATTGTCACAGCCATCATCAAACCACGAACCTACAAACTAAGACGCCCCAATGGGACCGAAGTCCCTAGGCATTGGAATGTACACCACCTAGTCTAATTTTATCAATGACATATGAGCGGCCAAGCCCTCATCAACTATGTATTTCATCAACGGCCCAAGGCCTCCTATTTCTCGGCAATCGCATATTAAGGCCTTCGGAAGAGCAACATACACCACATGCCTTCGAACGATGATTAATGAGAAGCCTCCGGATCATCACATATTAGCAACCCATCTCCCGATGTGTGCCCTTGGGTCATAACGCCACTTTAAACTCCTTCAGCCCGAATAACCTTCGGTCTAAAGGAGTGGGGGACTGGGATACACTCCTCGGGAACAACACAAAACAAAAATTCCTACACACAAAAACCCACAATTTACACATGCAGCCTCCGGGCAAATGACAAAACAAACCCCTCAGATGGAACTACCACTTGCAGTGATGAAGCAGCCTTCACCACAACACATACAGGCGCCACATCTACATTTCCCTCAGATAGCCCTCAACATGTGGGGGACTGAGGGAATGCCTTCGGCGAAAGCAATGGCCAAAGGACCCGTTAAAGGGGCCTACGAAACAAGGATGCCTTCGGGAGAATCACCACAATTACTCCTTTTTCCCTCAAGTACCTTTCGGCAAAAGGAGTGGGGGACTCCTGATGGAGTATATGGCCTGGGAACCCCCGGCCCACAGACTCCTACTATTCCAGCACAGGCCTAACAGGCCCAAGAAGCACAGGAGGCCCAAAGCACAGCGGCCCAAGCCCAAAGGAGCCCAAGGGGCGCCTGGGGGTAGCCTTCGGCATGATGGACGAAGGCTCCAAAATTCACAGGACAACCAGTTTCTAGCATACGAAGCTACTGGGAGAAAACGGCAAAAATCAGGAGCCTTCGGCACTACCGTGCCCTCGGCATAAAGGGAAACCTTCGGCTGAACCAAGCCTTCAGGTACACAGACCCCTCGGCTGCAGAGAGAGCCTTCGGCTAACAGCTCAATCATCGAAGATTCCCTTCGGAGACAAGCAACCACCGCATTTAATGCGACGTCACATCCACCCACCGCATTTAATGCGGTGCACATGCATATGTCGGTGCCACCCGATTGAGGTGACCCCTCGGCCGTCAGATTGTTAACACGTGTACCCTCATCGCATTTATGGCTGCTATAAATAACAGCCCTTATTCTCCTTGTAACACACACAGAGTTCATTTAATACAATCGACTCTATCTCCTACTTGTTTGCTCTGACTTCTCTCTAAGCTATTCTCATAATAACCCCCCCGGATAAGCTACCCCTCGGGTACACTGTCCATCAACCCTGAAGTTGAACCTGATGGCATAGTAGGCTCTGAATCCTTTAGGGGATATGAGGACGACCCCACCCCCACATGCTTTCGTGGTCGAGGAACCATCAGTGAAAAGGTTCCATGCGTCGTCATCTTTGGAGCTAGAGGTGATGTGGGTGGACTCTCTGGTTGTGCACTCTGGTACACAGTCAGCCAAGGTTGTCCCTTGATGGACGGCCTTGGCTTGATTTCTATGTGGTACTGCTGGCTCAAGAAAATCGCCCATTTCACCATCCTTGTGGAGCTTGTAAGGATTCGCTCATTCGCATTAGGGTGCAGAGGCGTTGTAGTGTGAGGACATGGACAAGGTGCGCCTGGAAATATTGCGCAAGCTTTTTTACCGTCCAAACGATGGCCATGACCGTCTTCTCAACGGGGGAGTATCTGATCTCCACTTCACTTAGCATCTTACTGACGTAGAATATTGCCTTTTGGACTCCTTCATCCTCACGGATGAGGACTGAGCTAATGGGCGATGTGCTCACGCCAAGGTAGAGGAAAAGTGTCTCACCTAGCTTCGGTTTGGAGAGGACGAGAGGGGAGGCAAGGTAGTGCTTCAGCTCTTCAAAGGCCTGCTGGCACTCGGCCATCCATTGAAATCCTATTGTCTTGCGCATTATCTGGAAGAAATGGAACGAATTCTCTGCTGACTTTGAGAGGAAACGGTTTAGGGCCGCCAAACGGCCCGTTAGCCGTTGTACCTCTTTGACGTTTCGTGGTAACTCCATATCAATGATGGCTTGGATCTTCTCTGGGTTCGCCTTGATGCTCCTTCGGCTGACCATGTAACCCAAGAACTTCCCTCCTTGGACGCCGGAGGTGCATTTCTTGGGGTTGAGGCGGAGGTTAAATTTCTTCATGATCTTAAAGATTTCTCGGAGATCGTCAGCATATGTGGACGATCGTTTTCTCTTGACAATCATGTTGTTGACGTAAGCTTCCATCGTCCGGCCAAAGACATCTCTAAATAGCTTGGCCACGATCCTGCTATAAGTGGTGCCTGAGTTTATTTAGTCAGAAGGCCATGACGAGATAATAGAAGATTCCCTTCGGGGTCATAAAGGCTGTTTTTTCAGCGTCGTCTTCGTGCATGAATATCTTGTAGTATCCTATTAACGCGTCGAGGAATGACATCAACTCGCACCCCGCCATCTCATCCACCAGTTAATCAATGTTGGGGAGAGGGAACAGGTCCATCGGAAAAGCTTTGTTTAGGTCGATGTAATCAACACACATCCTGAACGTGGATGGCTTTTGGGCGAGGACGAAGTTCGCCAACCACGTGGGGTACTTCACCTCCTTGGTGTGGCTAATGGAGAAGAGCATGGTGACTTCCACCTTCACAAAGTCACGTCCTTCAGTCGACAGGTAGCATCGCTTTTGTTTCAATAGGGTGGAGGTTGGGTCGACTGCCAGCCGATGTGTGATTACTTTCAGGTTGATGTCTGTCATATCCTTTGGCCCCCATGCAAAGACAATGGTGTATGATCGTAGGACGAGAGGATGTCATTTTGGTTGTCCTGGAAGAGCTGTCTTCTGATTTTCAGGACTCGCTCAGGCCGGGAGACGTCTTGAGGAACTTCCTCAACACCTTCTAACGGCTCAGCGCCAGGTCTCTCCTCGTCCTTGGCAAAAGCCATAATGATGTTGTCGATCCGGTGTTGCCACCTGGTTACTTTCTTTGTTAGTTTCAGGTACCATGCTATGGCAATCCTCTGGTTTCCCCTGACGTAGTCGATGCCATTGATGGTTGGAAATTTTAAGCATAAGTGCTTCATGGAGGTGATGGCCTCGAGATTGACGACTACGAACTCCAAGTTGATCTTCGTGCGATGGGAGTCGTCGCCGACCTCGACGGCGAGGACTATCGTTCCTTTGACGTCAATAGAGTCCCTGGTAAAGCTGGATAACGGCGTTTGGATCGGACAGAGCGATGTGCGGTCAAGTTTAATCTGCTTGAATGTGTCTAAGTACATGATGTTGACAGAGTTGTGTGTGTCCATGTAGTTGCGATGAATGATGATGCCGCCAATTTCACACTTGATGATTAGGGCATCCATGTAGGACGAGCATTCTTGGGCAGATCCCTGTTAGTGAAAGTTATGGCCTCTATCTTGAACCTTTTCTCCTGTAGGGGACATGGGACACACCGCCAATGTACATGGACCGAGCCCATTTCTTTCTCTAGGTGGCGGAGTCCCCCCCTATGTTGCCCCCAGCGATGAGGTTGATGTGATGTTTCTTGGTATGAGGCTCTTCAAAGTCCTCCTCATTGCTGAGGTTGCCAATTTCTCTCTTCTTCGTCGAGGTTTCCGCCCTGATTGTCGGTGTTCGCCCATGTATTATTCCTTGGGGCACCTTTTACAAACTGGGGGAGTTGACCCTACTGAATGAGGCATTCGATCACCCCTTTTAGGGTGACACAGTCATCCGTATTATGGGTGGTGTTCTTGTGGAAGCAGGAATACATTCCACCTTGATGTATGGCGTAGATTTCTTTCGCGGAGCGCATATCTTTCGCCACCATGCCTTGCTCCTCGGTGTAGTCTAGGACAACACTTACTGGATGAGTGAGGGGGATCTGTGGTGGATTTATCTTTAGCCGCCATGTCCTCTGTCGGCGTTGTCCCTCCAGACCAGGACAACCCTACCTCGTCTGTGGTTCTCTTGTTCCCTAACCAGAGGGTGGGTTCGAGGTAGGTGTGTGGTTCTCTTTCCTTGGTGGTTGGCCGCCATCCAACTTGTGGGAGTGCAAGCAAATTGTTGGCTTTCGCATACAAGCCGCCACGCTGGATTGCTTTAGTGTATGACCTTGGTGGGTGAGTGATGAGGCTTCTTGCAAAAGGGCTATTACGCAGGACTCCCTGGAGGAGGACGAGGAGGGTGCACTCATCGGCTCCCTCAACCTCATCTATATCCCTCGTCCATCGCTCGAGCAAATCCGTAGGAACTTATCCTTTTGTTGCCTGACCGTGAGGAGGTATGAGAAGTGTTTCCTTGTGCGCTTCCTCCCGGCAAAATGCGTCAAGAAGCGTTGTACCAAGTCATGCCATGAGTCAATGCTGCCCTCGGGCAGTGCATTGAACCATTAGTAAGTCGGGCCCTCAAGGGTGGAGAGGAACCACCGTCAAAGGTATTCGTCTGATGCGTTCACCATCATCATACTATTTTGGTACTGGTGAAGTGTTTTTGGGGATCGGTCCGACCGTTGTACGTTTTGATGGAGGGTTTGCAGTACTTGCCCGGGATTGGGGCAGAGAGTACCCTGGCTGTGAAATGGGTCTTTGTTCTTATCTGTATCACCGATTCCTCACGTATGTCGGCCACCTGTGTTTCTAGGCTGTCTATCTTGAGGACGAGTGCAATGTAGCCAGGGTCCTAGTAAGAGTGGGGTGTTATGCCGCTGACATGTTGTTGCATGGCCTCCATTTGTGCCAAACACCTCTCCAGTTGTGCCATGACATCATCCCTGAGGTCCTTACCGGCCGGAGGGGCTCTTTGTTGTGTCTGGATGCGGGCAACATGAGCCTAGTTGATCTGATTGCGTGCATCGTCTTCATTGATCTTACACTTCCCCTTCTCAAGGCGGGGCCGGTCTCCTGTCCGGGATACCGAACCTAAGCTTTCCTTGGGTGATGCCGATCTACGGTCTCCTAACCATCCTGCCATCATCTCCGATATAGGTAGGGAAGGTGATAAGTCCATTTGTGTACTTATTTTTCTTATCAAATTTAAGCGATTTTTGATTGAAAATAGAAAGAAAAGGCATGTTTTAGATATTTTGGTTCAAGTTTCATGAAATCAGGTGAAAACCACATTCATCGTATGTTTGTCGGAATTTCGGGTCGATTGAGCACAAAATGAGCCAATTTGAGCAACAAATGATATCATACCGAAAGAACGAGACATTATTTCAAAGTGGTCCAGAAGACAATATTGAAGAGCACAAAATAAGGAACAAGCCGGACAAATAATCTCACAGGCGGCCGGGCAGGCGGCCAAAATGAAGGCCTTCGCGGCCGCCTACGGTATTTTTGGAAAGTCAAACTTTGACTTTGACCGGATTCGGGAAAAACCGTAGGCCGCCGACACTGGACGGACGGCGGCCGCCTACGGTGACCGCCTGCGGCAGAAGACGACGAAGCAACCGCCGGCCGGTGGGATTTGACGGCAGGCGGCCAGACGGGAACGGCAGGCGGCCGCCTGCTGACCGCCTGCGGCGGCCGGGATCCGCCGGGATCCGCCGCGATCCGATTTGACAATGAAAAGACGGCAGGCGGCCGATGTGTGACGGAAGGCGGCCGCCCTCTGTGGCCGCCTACGGCTGACGGGGACCGGCCACCGACCGCTGTCGGCGACGAAGACGGCAGGCGGCCGGAGAGAGGCGGAAGGCGGCCGCCTGGTTGGCCGCCTTCGGGGAAATTTCTCCTATAAATAGCCCGATTTTTCCTCAACTCAAACACACTACTTCCAACCCTAAATCAGTTCAAAACACCTTCTTTCTTCCTCCATTTTCGAGCTCCAAAGGGTTTAGAGAGAGAGAAACTTCAAATCTTCATATCTTCTTCATTTTAGCTCCAAATTGTAAGTTCTTTATATGTATTTTCATCTTCTCAATGTGTAGAATCTGAATCTGTGCTTTGTTTCTTCGATCTGTTCTTCGAAAATTTCCAGATTATTTTTCAAGTATTTCGCATTTCCTTCCAAAAATTAAATAAAATAGTTATTGTTGTTGAATTCATTCCAATTAATTATATAGTTGTTCACTAGCCTCAAGGTAGTTATTTATCTGAAGAAATTAATTTTTCACGAACCAGAAGTAATTTTTAATTAATCTTGGTAATTATTTGATATTAGTTCATAATTTAGATTAAATACTAGAAAAGAAAGAAAAAAATGAGTTCGGCCCTATTTACAGTTTAGTTAACTTAAATATCATTACTAGTAGTTAATATAAAATTTGGTACGAATTTGGAGTATTTTTTATTAATTTTCGGTAATTACCTTATATTATTGCTTAAATCAAAATAAATACTAAAAAAGGAAAAAAAAATAGTTCGGACCTGATTACAGTTTATTCACAGTTATATACCTCCCAGTAGCTAAAAATAAAATTTATAACGAAGTTAGCATATTTTTAGTTGCTTTTTGGAATTTCTAGTTAAAATTGGGAAAGTTATCAATTAGTTGTCAAAAATTGGATTTTAGTTTCAAAAATTCGTAAAAAATTACAGAAAGTTGTATTCTAGTTCCTACAAGTTTATTGTTCCAGAATATAATTTTTGTTTAATTTTTGCTATCATACATGTTTAATTCCTTGTTAATGTTGAATTTAATCATTATATTGTTAATTGCAAAAATGGTGATGAGTAGCTAAATTTGTTAGGGCATGAATTGAGAAAAGGAATATGGATTGACTTGTTGACCTAAAATTAGGGGTTAAAATTAATAAATTGGACTAGTTGTTTGAAATGATGAAATAGTAATTAATAATAGTTAGCCATTTTCATTAATTAAATTCTTGGAAAATTAATTCTAACTTGTCTATGAGATTAGAAATTAATTTAAGCCAACCATATTTGAGCACATTAATAAGGCCTAGAAATAGGATAATTTAATGAAAAGGATTTACATCTTGTCTATGAGAAATAAATTCAATTGCTAAAATAAAGAGTTTAACTAGTTAATGAATTTGGCTATTTTTATTAATTAAAATATTGGAAAATTATTTCTACCTTGTCTATGGGTTTAGAATATAATTTAAGCCAACCATTTTAAACACATTAATGATACCTAGAAATAGGATAAATTAATGAAGATAGTTTCTATTCTTGTCTATGAGAAAAGAAATTATTAGTCCAACTTTAGTCTTAATTTCCCTAATTAAGAGGTCCAAGAACATATCCATTTCTAATTACTCAATTCATTGCCCTTATTTGCATCCTTGAATAATCAGTCTTTATACATTAATCTTTAAATTGCACCTTGCTCCTAGTTATAATTTAGCATAATAAAGAACAAAAACACTTTCCTATATTGAAAAGGCTTCCAACGATTAGCGATAGCCCGTGACTAAAATTAAATTAAGAAACTTCTCCGCCATTCCTCAAGAGACACGACACTCGGGGAAAAACCGAAAGGTTAGACTCCGTTTTACTACAACGCCGCGAAAGCGGTTATCAAATGGCGCCGTTGCCGGGGATTGGCACGATTATTTCTTGATTTAATTCTAGCATAGGTGAATTCTAGTTAGGGAGACTTTTTCGCCCTTGCGACAATTTGTATAAAGATTTCAGGATAAATGAATGCACACCCGCTCTAAAGGAGTGGAAGGTCTAATTGAACTTGATCCTGAACCTGAACGAACTTTGTGGAAAAATCTTTCAATCCACAAGAAACCAAGCATGGCGGGAGAAAGGACGGTGTTGCAAAATCTTACGCCAAACTTCATCGAGGATGATAGTATCAGCGCACCGGCAATCGAGGCAGCCAATTTCGAGATCAAACCCGCCATTGTCAACATGATGTCCAACCATCAATTTGGCGGGTCCAAGCAAGATGACCCTAGGGCCCACATGTTGTGGTTCACCCGAGCATGCCAAACGTTCCGCTTTAACGGAGTGACCTCCGACGCCGCAAAGTTGACCCTATTTCCCTTCTCATTACGGGATAGGGCATCTTTGTGGCTGAATAGCTTTCCAACGGGTCACTTCACAACATGGGCGGCACTGCACCAAGCATTCATGCAAGAATACTTTCCTCCATCGGCGGTTGCTAAAATTAAAACAGCAATCCAGAACTTTAGGCAATTCCCGATGGAGTCCTTAAGTGAAGCATGGGATCGTTTCAAGGATATGAGAAACAAATGTCCACTCACACTGATGGATTCTAGTAGCTTGATGTTCCATTTTTACAATGGACTTCAAGTTAGTAGCAAAAAAGAACTTGATTTCTCTTCTCAGGTGGGATCATTCCTTGACATGGCACCCAACACCAACGAAGCTCTGGTGGAGAAGGTCACTTCAAATGCAAGATACTGGTATGACGAAAGAACTCCAGCAGCAACAAAACCAGGCTATCTTGAAGTTGACCAACTCACGGCCTTAACAGCAAAGATTGAAGGGTTGGTCGTGGAAGTAAAGAATCTGAAGAATGAAAACAATCACACCAACCAAGTCAACAACATCGGTGCTGTCCCGAATCAACAATCATCCCGATACTTCGGGAACTCAAGCTCTGCTCCACAGTCATCTCAATTTAATACTTTTTCACCTGTTTCTCATTCAACTGAACTTGTACTCTCATGTGAGATATGTTTTGGTCCACATTTGACCAACTCGTGTCAATTAGTCGATGAATGTAATGTAAACAACAACAGGGAAGTGAACATGCTGGAGTACGGCCGAACAAAACAAGAAGGGCCATGGGCGAATCAGGGCAACAGGGGGGGTAACTCCAACTACCCTCCTCAGAATTTCCAAGGAAGGAATTACCAAGGTAACCAATGGCGGGGGGATTACAACAATGGTCCTCCTCGCGGCGGTTATCAAGGTAATCAAAACTACCCCAACAATAATCAAGGGAACAACTTCCAGAGTCGGAACCAGGGAGGTGCACCAGCCCAACAGAACAACCAAGCTTATGTGCCTCCACACCAACGACAAACGGAGGCTGCCCAGCCATCAGAGATAGGCTTGTTGGTAGCAGAACTGGCAAGGACACGGGAGGAAATAACAAGATACAAGGCCAGCACTGACAATCAGATCAAAAATCTGATGATGCAAATTAATCAGAACAATGTTCCTGGTCGTCAGCCAGGCAACTTGCCTAGCACCACGGAACCAAACCCCCGTGAACATGTGCAAGCCATCACTCTTCGAAGCGGGAGACAAACAACCGTGGCTGAGCAGAAAGACAAGGAAGAGGAAGGTACCCCGACCATGGAACCTGAGAAACAAACTGATGCTCCAACTGAGAAGAGCATGGAACCAACACGCCCTAACACAAGGGTCACTATCGTCAAACCTTCTCTCCCGTTTCCTTCACGGGTTAGAAATGATGACGATAGCAGGAAGTACAACAAATTCCTGGACCTACTCAAACAACTCCACGTCAACCTGCCGCTGATGGATGCCTTAGCGGAGATGCCCAAATATGCCAAGTTTTTCAAAGACTTGCTGACAAACAAAAGGCAGCTGCAGGAGCTCTCAGTCGTGGACTTGAACGCAGAATGCTCGGCCGTGGTTCTGAGGTCAATACCCGAAAAGCTAAAGGATCCAGGTAGTTTCACTATCCCTTGCTCTATAGACAATTTCAACTTCAATAATGCTCTAGCTGACTTAGGGGCAAGTATCAATCTGATGCCTTCCTCTATAGTCGAGAAGCTAGGACTTGGGGAAATGAAACCCACCAGGATGTGTCTTCAACTGGCTGATCGCTCAGTCAAATATCCGAAAGGAATTGTTGAAGACGTCCTGGTCAAGGTTGACAAATTCATTTTCCCAGTCGACTTTGTAGTAATGGACATGGAAGAGGATAGGGAAACACCTCTTATTCTGGGAAGGCCCTTTCTGGCTACCGCCAGGGCCTTGATTGATGTCACTGATGGCTCATTAACTCTAAGAGTCGGAGATGATCTATGCACCTTCCGACTCTCAGATGTTATGAAACACCCCACAGATTCCTTTTAAGGATGTCATTTTCTTGATACCTTTGAGTCTATTGAAGGGTATCTGTTTGGGGAAGAAAATGGACATGTAACTGATGAAGCATGTCTGTTAAAAAAGGCCAACAGTGATGTGAGTGATGCATGTGAGAGTTGTGAGGATGCGCTGATTGATCAAGCTTCTAACGAAGTATTGACTGAGTTTGAGGGGGAGAAAAATGAACAAAACTTGAAAAACGACCACCCCCTCGAACTAAAGGAACTGCCCGACCACTTAGAATATGCATTCTTGGATGACGAAGGCAAATGCCCTGTCGTCATCGCCGCACACTTAAGTGAGGAACAAAGGGAGAAATTACTTGGAGTCCTTAAGACACACAAGCAAGCAATTGCTTGGAAACTTGAGGACATCGATGGAATTAGCCCCACCTTTTGTACCCACACCATCAAAATTGAGGAAGGGTTTAAACCAGTTGTCCAACCACAACGACGTTTAAACCCAAACATGATGGAAGTAGTGCGTGCCGAGATTGTCAAACTGCTGGATGCGGGTATCATTTACCCCATCTCTGATAGCCAGTGGGTAAGCCCTATTCATGTTGTCCCCAAAAAGGGGGGAATGACCGTCATGAAAAATGAAAAGGGCGAACTTCTACCCAGTCGAACTGTTACCGGGTGGCGAATGGTAATCGATTACCGCAAACTGAACGAAGCCACCCGGAAAGACCATTTTCCCCTTCCCTTCATCGATCAATTAATAGAGAGGTTGGCAGGCCATAGTCACTACTGTTTCCTGGATGGCATGAGTGGATACTTCCAAATCCATGTCAACCCGGAAGACCAAGACAAAACTACGTTTACATGCCCTTTTGGGACCTTTGCTTTTCGTAGGATGTCTTTTGGTCTCTGTAATGCCCCTGCCACCTTCATGAGGTGCATGATTGCCATTTTTGAAAAATACATTGGCCACTTCATGGAGGTATTCATGGATGACTTCTCTATTTTTGGGGAAACATTTGAAAAATGCCTTGAAAACCTGGAAAAAGTACTTATCCGCTGCAAGGAAACCCATTTAGCCCTAAGTTGGGAGAAATGTCACTTCCTTGTGAAAGAGGGTATAGTACTTGGACATAAAGTGTCAAGTAACGGGGTAGAGGTGGACCGTGCAAAAATTGAGACAATAGAGAAACTTCCTCCACCAACCACGGTAAAAGCCATCCGCAGCTTCTTAGGACACGCGGGCTTTTATCGTCGTTTTATAAAGGATTTCTCTAAAATCGCAAAACCTCTCACCCGGTTACTTGAAAAAGATGCGGTTTTTATATTCTCTGATGAATGTCACCATGCTTTCCAAGCACTTAAAACACAACTGATCAATGCACCTGTGCTTGTGGCCCCAGATTGGAGCTTACCCTTTGAACTCATGTGTGACGCTAGTGACTTAGTAGTGGGGGCCATCCTTGGTCAAAGGAAGGACAAGAACTTCCACCCAATCTACTACGCTAGCAAAACTCTGTCAGAGCCACAACTCAACTACACCACCACTGAAAAAGAATTCCTTGCTATTGTTTGTGCTTTAGAGAAGTTTAGGACTTACATCATTCTTTCGAAGGTTATTATCTATACCGACCATTCGGCCATTAGATATCTCCTCCAAAAGCATGATGCTAAGCCTAGACTGTTACGCTGGGTTCTTTTGTTGCAGGAATTTGATATTGAAATCAGGGACCGAAAAGGGTCTGCTAATCAGGCAGCTGATCACCTCTCGAGGTTAGATGCCGAGTTAGCAGAAACTTTCGGAAAATGCGAAATTGAGGAGCTTTTTCCTGCTGAGAGATTGATGGCGATTTCCGCCAAGGAGCAAACACCGTGGTATGCCGACATTGCCAACTACCTTGTTGGTAAAGTCGAGCCTACCGAACTGACAAGGCACATGAAAAGGCGGTTCCTATCAGAAGCAAAGCACTATTTTTGGGATGATCCATATCTATTCCGAATTTGTGCTGACCAGGTGGTGAGAAGATGTGTTACTGAAGCTGAGGCAAGGGACATTCTAGAGCATTGTTACAGCGGTCCTACTGGGGGCCACTTTTCAGGGAATAGAACCGCAAGGCGGGTTTTGGACTGTGGGTACTTCTGGCCCACGATTTTTAAAGATGCTAATGAATTTGTTTCCTCTTGTGATAACTGTCAACGAATCGGGAACATTTCTGGGCGCAATGAGATGCCCCAACACTTTATCTTACCTTGTGAGGTATTTGATGTTTGGGGCATCGACTTTGTTGGACCTTTCCCAAGCTCAAGAGGAAACAAATACATTCTTGTGGCCATTGATTATGTTTCTAAATGGGTTGAAGCCCAGGCCTGTGTCACCAACGACTCTCGAGTAGTCGTGAATTTTCTGAAAAAGCTCTTTACCAGATTTGGTGTGCCTAGGGTTTTGATCAGCGATAGAGGGACTCATTTCCACAATGATCCAATGGCTAGAATTTTGGCCAAATATGGAGTCCAACATCGAAGCGGAGTAGCGTACCACCCCCAGACTCAGGGACAAGTGGAGAACGCTAACAGGGACTTGAAGTCCATTCTGGAGAAAACTGTTGCCCAGACCAAGAAAGACTGGTCAACTAAACTTGACGACGCTCTTTGGGCATTTCGGACTGCTTACAAAACCCCGATCGGAACCACACCTTTTCGCCTTGTATACGGGAAGTCTTGCCACTTACCCGTCGAACTCGAGCATAAAGCACTTTGGGCGATGAAAAATGTCTGTTTTAAACTGGATGCTGCAGGGAAGGAACGATTTTACCAGCTGAATGAACTGGAAGAGTGGAGAGCGCAAGCTTTTCATAATTCTAAACTTTACAAAGAACGGGCCAAACTCTACCATGATCAACACATCAAGGCTCGTGATTTCAATGCTGGAGATAAAGTGCTGTTATTCAACTCCCGGTTGAAGCTCTTTCCAGGAAAGCTTAAGTCAAGATGGTCCGGACCGTTCAAGGTCATAAAAGCTTACCCCTACGGAACCGTTGAGATTGAAGATGCTAATGGGGGTCCCTTTAAAGTCAACGGCCACCAACTTAAACTCTACCATGGCGGCCCGATTGAAAAAAGCAAGGAGATTCTCTATCTCCAAAAATTTTGAACCAAAGGAGGACATTCGTCAAGCTAGTGACGTTAAAGAAGCGCTCATTGGGAGGCAACCCAACAAAAAAAAAAAAAAAAAAAAAAAAAAAAAACTAACCCAAAAATATTTTACTTTGTTTATTTCTTGCAGATGTCTGCAGGAAGACGTGACGATCCCATTTTTTAGGAGCCACCACTAGGACGGGAAGACCCGCCGCCACAGCCTGATATCCCCTTTGCTACTATTGCTGATCGCAGACGCTTCCAGGCATGGGGGCAATACCGCACACTCCTTCCTCCCATGATCCTGGACCCGACGATGCTAGAGGAATGGGGGTACTGGGATGACATTGATGCCCTGCTAGGAGACTCTTTATGGCGGAGGATTCTATTCGTTCAGGAGAGGGCCAGCCTTCCATTGACGATGGAGTTTCTGTGCTCCGTTCAGTTCACTCATTACGGACAGGCTGTGCAGGAGGGTGCTGTTATTGGGTCAGAGTCTCGGATGAGGTTTACTATTCTAGGCATGGAGCACTCCATCACTGTGGCTGAGCTCGGATGGAGGATGGGGCTCTATACCCCAGCATACACACAGACTGAGGAATTCCGTGCTCTTCCGACCCGCTTACCCGAGGCATTTGACATTGATGAGTTCTGGCACAGACACTCCACAGACACCAGATCATTTCTCCGGATGCACCCCCATTCGAACAAATGGAGGGAGACTCACTGGTACATACTCTCGTTCGTACTTTCTTGTGGTTTTTTTGGACGACCTAACAACACAAACAGGTTGTCCAAAAAGGACATACTATTCTTTTGGAGTTTGATTCACCGCATCCCGGTGAATATGGCTGTCCTTATGGCTCGTTTCTTCCGGAGCCAGGGGAAGACTGTGCGGCGCACTATCCAGGCAGGGCCTTTCATCACTACTCTCGTTAGATCATTCTACCCAGATCTAGACATTCCAGGACTAGTGCACTTATGATAAGTCCATTTATGTACTTATTTTTCTTATCAAATTTAAGCGATTCTGGATTGAAAAATAGAAAAACAAGGCACATTTTATATATTTTGGTTCAAGTTTCATGAAATCGGGTAAAAATCGCATTCATAACATGTTTTGTGAAATTTCGGGTCAATTGCGTGAAGAAAGTGGCACTTTTTGCCAACAAATGAATTGATACGGAAGTTTGCAAGATATATTGACTAATTGTTCAATGAAAAAAGTCCAAGTGATGAAGAAATCATGCAAGGAAGTTCAAAACCACGAAGGAGTCACATATATGGCTACTTTTGATGAAAATGGACGATGCATAGAGACACATGTTCGTATTGTGATCATAACTTTGCGCATAATTGTCCAACGTTCGTGATACGAGTTTCATTACATTGATATCTTCCTGATCTACAACTCTTATGAAGAACACAGAGCCAAATAACCACCGTAGAATGGACATATTGCTCAAAGAAGTCAGACATTTGCAGTTGCGATGGAAAGTGACATGTGGTCACCGTTTTGACCATATCTCATAAACTACAAATCCAATGAATGCGATTCAAATTCCAGTAGTTAGCCAAGAAAGAGAGCTACAACTTTGGTGAAGACAACTTTTCCATTTGACGTAAGGCGGTGGAGCAGGCGGCCGCCTTTCCGGGCGCCTACGAGTTTTTGACAGTTTCAGCACTTAACACTTTGCATGGCGACAAAATGATGGAAGGCTGCCGACGGGGGCCGGAGGGCGGCCGCCCTCTGTGGCCGCCTGCGGTGGGATGTGATTTACAAGCTGCCAGTAGCTGAGACAAGACGGGAGGCGGCCAAGGAGGGCGGCCGCCTACCGTGGACGCCTGCGGCGGAATCGACCCGTGCACGAAGCTTTGTCGGAGAAATGACCGAAGGCTGCCGGCCATGGCCGGAGGGCGGCCGCCTTCTTGGCCGCCTTCCAATAATCTCCGGCTATAAAAGCCCTCTTCCATCCCCAACTCAATACACCAATTTCAAGCCCAAATCAGATCAAAAAGGGCGTCTTCTTCCTCCTCAAAGCTCGGATTTCCACCATTGTTGCACCTTCAACTTCAATCTTTCATATCTTTCTCATTTTAGCTCCAAATTGTGAGTTCTTTATATGTATTTTCATCCTTTCAATGAGTAGAATCTGAATCTGTATTTAGTTTTTTTCTATCTGTGCTTCTAAAATTTTCAGAAAATTATTCCACTATTTCGCATTTTCTTCTTAAATTTGAATAAAATAGTTGTTGACATTAAATCCATTCCAATTAATTATATAGTTGTTTACTAGCCTCAAGGTAGTTATTTATCAAAACAAAGTTAATTTTTACGAAGTAGAAGTAAATTTTAATTAATTCCGGCATTTAGTTGTTATTATTGCATAAATTAAATTAAATACTCAAAAAGGTAAAAAAATAAGTTTCTGTCCTAATTCCAGTTTAATTCACAGTAATATCACTCCCAGTAGTCAATATAAAATTTAGAACGAATGTAGAATAATTTTAGTTGCCTTTTGCATTTTCTAGTTAAAATTGGGAAAATTATCAATTAGTTGTTAAAATTGGATTTTAGGTTCAAAAATTCGTGAAAAATTCCAGAAAGTTATACTTCAGTTTCTACAAGTTTAGTGTTCCAGAATATAAGTTTTGCTATCATCCATGTTTAATTCCTTGTTAATGTTGAATATATTCATTATATTGTTAGTTGTTAAAATGATCTTTATTAGCTAAATTTGTTTTGGGCATGAATTGACTAAAGGAATATGGATTGACTTGTTGACCAAAAAAATTAGGGATTAAAATTAATAATAGGGACTAGTTGTTTGAAATGATGAAATAGTAATTAATAATTGTTAGCCATATTCATTAATTAAATTCTTGGAAAATTATCTCTAACTTGTCTATGAGATTAGAAAATAATTTAAGCCAACCATATTCGAGCACATTAATAAGGCCTAGAAATAGGATAATTTAATGAAAGGGATTTACATCTTGTCTATGAGAGATAAATTCAATTGCTTAAATAATGAGTTTAACTAGTTAATGAATTTGGCTATTTTTATTAATTAAAATATTGGAGAATTATTTCTACCTTGTCTATGAGGTTAGAATTTAATTCAAGCCAACCATTTTTGAACACATTAATGACACCTAGAAATAGGATAAATTAATGAAAATAGTTTCTATTCTTGTCTATGAGGAAAGAAATTATTAGTCCAATTTTAGTTTTAATTTCCCTAATTATTAGGTCCAAGAATATATCCATTTCTAATTACTCAATTCATTGCCCTTATTTGCATCAATCCATTTAAGTTTAATATTATATCTTTTCCTTTAGTTTATTTTTGAGCCATCATTAGTATTTGCACAATTTAATTTACTTTCTTTTCCAAAAAGTAGTTTAGAAAATCAATCAAAAGTTTTAATTTAGAAAGCTTCCAATAATTTGCGATAACCTGTGACTGGACTTGAAATCAAGAAGCTCCTCCGCCATTCCTCGAGAGACACGATACTCGGGGAAAAACCGAAAGGTTAGACTCCGTTTTACTACAACGCCGCGAAAGCGGTTATCAACTTACAGGATAGCATCCGCGTTCTTCGATCTTCATCCTTTACCAACATGAGGATCAAGAAGAAGCGGAACACTCAGGAGCTCCCAGGTATTGAGCAGCCGACCCAGCAGAGTAGTTCTTCTCGACCCTCAGGACATGAGGGATCTAGCGAGCCCTTTTCATACATGCCTAGCGCCGCAGATTGGAGAGCGATGATGGATGGGATGAGGAGTCTACAGACCTCAGTCTCAGAGATGCGGGTTGCACAGGACAGAGGATTCCAGGAGATGCGAGATGCGCATGAGACGGCCCTGGGAGAGTTCAGAGACTTTCGATTAGCTCAGGAGAGAGCCACCCGGGATATGCAGGCGGAGCTAGAGACCCAGAGGCTAGATATTGATGAGATGAGAGATTGGCTTAGGCCACACTATGGCCCCCAGGATGGCGCAGGCGATGTTTAGATTTGCTTCTTCCTTAACATTTTTATCATGTTTGTTTGTTCTTCAGGTTGGACATTGCGCTGCTCTTTTGACTTGAATGCTCTTACAAACTGACTATGGATGATATAAGGATTTTAAAAAAACCATTTTACTCCTGTTTCATTATTCCTCTTCACAAAATCTTTTCAAAACTCAAGTGTGAGGAAAGAACCAAAAAAAAAAATGTGCCTTTATTTCCCAATTTTGTGCCTCAAAAGAAGACCTCGAGGGCGAGGTCCAGCTCAAGTGTGAGGAGGTTGCGTTTTACACTCAAAAGTCAAAACCTTGTTTTAGAACAATCTTTTTACTATTTTTGATATGAAACATTAATTTCTCAATTTGTTATCAATTCACAAAATAGTTTAGAAAATCACCCTTATTATAAGAATTTACTATTATTATTATTTTTGAAAACTTAAAATTGTTATGGGTTTTTGGTTGCGAATGTAAAGGTCTGAATTTGTTTTAATTGGACATTCATTTTATTCATTAAAAAAGTGTTACTATTAATAAACCTCTTCAAAACTCATTGTTATAGGACAATTCCATCTCCGAAAAGGGGCTCTGTTTCATTCGTTAATCACAGTCTGTGAGAATGAAATATGCATTTACCATGGGATAACACCGCCAACAAGAGTGAAAAAGAGCTTAAAAAAAAAAAATTGGTGAACAAGATGAATGTCCAAATTAGAATAATGAAAATCTTGGGATAAGGAATTGATTGGTGGTTTAACATAATAAATAGTTTTTCTTAAGTAATACTAATTTTAAATTCTTGTATTTTGGGTGATTTTTCTAAAATGTTTAAAGATTAAGAATAAAAAGAAGAGGTTTTTGTTTCTACTTCTTTAATAGCAATTCGATTGTGATATAGTCATGTTTTCCCTTTTTGAGTGTGTTTCCAACTAATTCGTCGCTTGAGGACAAGCAACGCTTAAGTGTGAGGAGATTGATAAGTCCATTTGTGTACTTATTTTTCTTATCAAATTTAAGCGATTTTTGATTGAAAATAGAAAGAAAAGGCATGTTTTAGATATTTTGGTTCAAGTTTCATGAAATCAGGTGAAAACCACATTCATCGTATGTTTGTCGGAATTTCGGGTCGATTGAGCACAAAATGAGCCAATTTGAGCAACAAATGATATCATACCGAAAGAACGAGACATTATTTCAAAGTGGTCCAGAAGACAATATTGAAGAGCACAAAATAAGGAACAAGCCGGACAAATAATCTCACAGGCGGCCGGGCAGGCGGCCAAAATGAAGGCCTTCGCGGCCGCCTACGGTATTTTTGGAAAGTCAAACTTTGACTTTGACCGGATTCGGGAAAAACCGTAGGCCGCCGACACTGGACGGACGGCGGCCGCCTACGGTGACCGCCTGCGGCAGAAGACGACGAAGCAACCGCCGGCCGGTGGGATTTGACGGCAGGCGGCCAGACAGGAACGGCAGGCGGCCGCCTGCTGACCGCCTGCGGCGGCCGGGATCCGCCGGGATCCGCCGCGATCCGATTTGACAATGAAAAGACGGCAGGCGGCCGATGTGTGACGGAAGGCGGCCGCCCTCTGTGGCCGCCTACGGCTGACGGGGACCGGCCACCGACCGCTGTCGGCGACGAAGACGGCAGGCGGCCGGAGAGAGGCGGAAGGCGGCCGCCTGGTTGGCCGCCTTCGGGGAAATTTCTCCTATAAATAGCCCGATTTTTCCTCAACTCAAACACACTACTTCCAACCCTAAATCAGTTCAAAACACCTTCTTTCTTCCTCCATTTTCGAGCTCCAAAGGGTTTAGAGAGAGAGAAACTTCAAATCTTCATATCTTCTTCATTTTAGCTCCAAATTGTAAGTTCTTTATATGTATTTTCATCTTCTCAATGTGTAGAATCTGAATCTGTGCTTTGTTTCTTCGATCTGTTCTTCGAAAATTTCCAGATTATTTTTCAAGTATTTCGCATTTCCTTCCAAAAATTAAATAAAATAGTTATTGTTGTTGAATTCATTCCAATTAATTATATAGTTGTTCACTAGCCTCAAGGTAGTTATTTATCTGAAGAAATTAATTTTTCACGAACCAGAAGTAATTTTTAATTAATCTTGGTAATTATTTGATATTAGTTCATAATTTAGATTAAATACTAGAAAAGAAAGAAAAAAATGAGTTCGGCCCTATTTACAGTTTAGTTAACTTAAATATCATTACTAGTAGTTAATATAAAATTTGGTACGAATTTGGAGTATTTTTTATTAATTTTCGGTAATTACCTTATATTATTGCTTAAATCAAAATAAATACTAAAAAAGGAAAAAAAAAATAGTTCGGACCTGATTACAGTTTATTCACAGTTATATACCTCCCAGTAGCTAAAAATAAAATTTATAACGAAGTTAGCATATTTTTAGTTGCTTTTTGGAATTTCTAGTTAAAATTGGGAAAGTTATCAATTAGTTGTCAAAAATTGGATTTTAGTTTCAAAAATTCGTAAAAAATTACAGAAAGTTGTATTCTAGTTCCTACAAGTTTATTGTTCCAGAATATAATTTTTGTTTAATTTTTGCTATCATACATGTTTAATTCCTTGTTAATGTTGAATTTAATCATTATATTGTTAATTGCAAAAATGGTGATGAGTAGCTAAATTTGTTAGGGCATGAATTGAGAAAAGGAATATGGATTGACTTGTTGACCTAAAATTAGGGGTTAAAATTAATAAATTGGACTAGTTGTTTGAAATGATGAAATAGTAATTAATAATAGTTAGCCATTTTCATTAATTAAATTCTTGGAAAATTAATTCTAACTTGTCTATGAGATTAGAAATTAATTTAAGCCAACCATATTTGAGCACATTAATAAGGCCTAGAAATAGGATAATTTAATGAAAAGGATTTACATCTTGTCTATGAGAAATAAATTCAATTGCTAAAGTAAAGAGTTTAACTAGTTAATGAATTTGGCTATTTTTATTAATTAAAATATTGGAAAATTATTTCTACCTTGTCTATGGGTTTAGAATATAATTTAAGCCAACCATTTTAAACACATTAATGATACCTAGAAATAGGATAAATTAATGAAGATAGTTTCTATTCTTGTCTATGAGAAAAGAAATTATTAGTCCAACTTTAGTCTTAATTTCCCTAATTAAGAGGTCCAAGAACATATCCATTTCTAATTACTCAATTCATTGCCCTTATTTGCATCCTTGAATAATCAGTCTTTATACATTAATCTTTAAATTGCACCTTGCTCCTAGTTATAATTTAGCATAATAAAGAACAAAAACACTTTCCTATATTGAAAAGGCTTCCAACGATTAGCGATAGCCCGTGACTAAAATTAAATTAAGAAACTTCTCCGCCATTCCTCAAGAGACACGACACTCGGGGAAAAACCGAAAGGTTAGACTCCGTTTTACTACAACGCCGCGAAAGCGGTTATCAGAAGGTCCTCACGTTTTATAGGCCTGGGGCGATAAAAAAAAAGCCTTAAAAGTTTACATAAATATATATTGCAAAAGCTTAACTATATACTCCCTCCGTCCCAAAAACAACTTCACATTTACTATTCATTGGTCAACTTGAATCACTCCTAATCTTTTACTTTATATATCAAATTTTTATCAAACTTAAATTTTCTTGATCAGGCTTTGTAGCGGTTTTAATGTAGTTTCTGAATATGTAAATTTTATTTACTAAAAATAATCCGAGTGTGAACAGGGATCGAGTTGCTTTATCGTCAGTCAAACATCGTAAACCGAACGAGAAGTTAATTTTGGGACGGAGGTAGTATATATATATACAAACACACACACAAATTTCAACATACAAAGTAATGTAATACCCCAAAAAATTGAGAGAATTTGCGAAATAATTAAAATAGTGTTTCGTATCGTTTAGACAGTCTTTAGATAGTTTATTGTGTTTGGTTTGGTGTTTGGGATCAAAGGAAGGTCCAATCGGGGAAGAAACGGAGCAAAAACTAAGATTTCGGACGTCTGGGGGTCACGCACGGCATGCGTGGCAAGAAAATTGAGCGCAATGGCTACTGCCAGCCACGCACGATCGTGCGTAGGGAGGCACACACGATCGTGCGTCCCTAATTTTATCCTAATATGACCCAACTTCGAAAATTCACTATAAATACATCCCTAATCCGATATTCCTCATTCCAAAAACCCTAGAACCGCCTCTTCAAGCTCTATCTCTTCCAGAACTTTAATACTAACATATCTAACACGAGTTTTGAGTCCAAGGACGAGATCAAACAATCCAATCTCCTGGTAAGCATTTTTGTTGCCTAATTCGCATCGTTCATCCGTTTTCTTGATTTCTTTTTCCTAAATTATGATCCTTCGACCCTATAAATTCCTAGGGACTTTTGAGTGACTCCTAAATCTAGGTTTGACTTTTAGGATTCGTTGCTAGCCTCGAGGTAAGGACTAATGCAACCGAAACTACTATTTTGCCCCTATTATGTATTAATTAGAATTTGAGCTACGATTTGATATTCTTTATGAAATTTTATGTGTGATTCGGCTATGATAGACTTATTTGAGAATGAAATGATTTTCTGGGAATTTTTTAATGTATGATTTTTGAGTAATTATTTATTTTAATTACTATAGCCGAAATTGTGAATTATGAGAAATTGTCATTTTGACTTGAAGAATTGTGGAGATTGTTGTGAGACAAATTATATATTTTTAAAGGTATAATTTGATGTTAATATTTGCATATATATATATATATATTATGGAGTTAGAACCATCCTTATTGGATTAATTTGAACATGAGATTAAGTATTGTTTTGTAACTAGTTTCGGGGGAAACCCTAATTTGAGAACAATGACTTTGTACTTGATATGCTATGCATACTATTTTGATATATGAATATGATTGAGATATTTTGAGAAAGTTTTTGAGAACGAGGTCAAATTATTTTGATAAGAACTATGAAAAACGATTTCATAATTGTGAGTGTCCCGTAGAGAAATCCGGGATGCTTGTGAGTTAGGGCTGCTACCACCATTTTGTGAACCATTGAGACTTGTGAGTGATTTGGTAGACATCCCAGACACTAGGATGTAATCATCCTTTTCTTTTTGGACGGTAGTAGTAGTTCCTAATTTGCTTTGTGAGGATCCAATCCTATTTGTGAGTAGTCAGTAGACATCCTGACTACTTAGACTTCTTACTACTCGGGGGGCTTGGAATCCCTTTTAGAGGGTGTGAACACTTAAGGTAGATGTCTAGCTTCCATTATCGTGTATGACTGATGGGATCTGCAATTGCGGATGACTCGTGGGGCTGCGGTGACCTACGTATTCACTAGGCTCGAGGAATCTTGAGTTCTGCCCATCTTTTGAGAACTAATTTAAGACTTGTGAACGTACTTGATTTTGAGAGTCGTGGGATCTGCAATTGTGGGGTGAGTCGTGGGGGCTGCGGTGACCCATGTGCGCACTAGGCTCGAGGAATCTTGACTTCTGCCCACCTCTTGAGATAAATTTTGAGACATGTAATATAAATGATTTATGGAGATATGTTTCAAAAATGGAATGTTTTTCAGAGAAGTACTTTTAATACCTTTGTTTAAGAGCTTATAAAAGTTATTTGAGCAATGAGGTTATTTTTAAAAAAGTGAATTATTTGATTTTGAGATCTATCTGAGAATGAGCATGTTTTCGAAGAAATATTTTACTACACCGTGACTATATAAATTATTTTAAAACTATGAGTATGGATTGATTATGAATGCTTTTGATTAAGATATGATAGCTTTGGAAATTACTAGTATTTTACTAAAGTGTAACTAATGTTTTGAGACAAGTGAAGCATTTGGAATGATACTGATTTTTGAATTATACTTATGTACAAAAACTATTTCGACAAATTATATTATTTTATGGGGTTGGGTAGGTCTTACTTAGCTAAAAAGCTAATTTTTGTTTGTTTGTCTTTGTTTTGTTTTCTGCACTTTATTTGGTGCAGGTGATGATGATTGTGCTTGATGATGAGAGTCGTGTTAGACCACATATTTTATTAGTTATTATTCACATAGTTACTATTTATTTCAGTTTTGAAAACATGTAGACAATTAAATTGTTTTTGACATTGCAGCACTTAAATTCTTGGATTTGTTTTTTATTGTGGTTTAGCCTGTGCATTTGGTTAAGAGATAGCTGAATGTGGCAGTAACACCCATTGAATATCTTGCTTCCGCTGCAATTGAAACCGTTTTGAACCTAAATGTTTTGGGAAATTCATTATATTCTTGTTATAATTAGCATCTATATTGGGTATAAATTTGGGGGTGTTACAACAATAGACGAAATATCCACAAAATTTTAGAATGAAACTCGAATCATAGCATAAACCCTAATTAATACATAATAGGGGAAAAATAGAAATTTGGTTGCAATAGTACTTACCTCGAGGCTAGCAACGAATCCAAAACTTCAAACCTCGCTTGATGAATCTCGCACATGTCCCTAGGAAGTGATAGGGTCGAAGGATCACAATTTAGGAGAAAGAAATCAAGAAAACGGGTAAACGATGCGAATTAGGCAACAAATGCACTTACCGGAATACTTGATTGTTTGATCTCGTCCTTGGCATAAAAAATTGTGTTGGATGTGTGAATATTAAAGAGATGGAACAGATAGATCTTGAAGAAGCGGTCCTAGGGTGTTTGCAATGATGAAAATCGGATTATGGATGTATTTATAGTACGTGAACTTCCGAAGTTTGGGTCGAACTAGGATTAAATTAGGGACGCATGCCATGCATGCTTCCACGCACGCAGTCCGTGTCTGGCAGTAGCTATTTCGCTTGATTTTCTTGCCACGCGGCGTTCATGACCCCCAGACGTCCGAAACCTTAGTTTTTTCTCCGTTTCTTCCCCGATTGAACCTCCCCTTGGTCCCGAACACCAAACCAACATGATAAATTATCTAAATACCGTCTAAACGATATGATACACAAATTTTAATATTTCTCAAATTTCCTCAAATTTTTGGGGTATTACATGATCGAACCGGATTAAAGTCCAAAGAGGAAACCTTGAAATTAGGTCGGCCTCATGGGAACTGCTGTCAAGCCAAGGCCATTTGGGGCCTTTACCGATGGAATATTTTGATGAAATTTTTTAAGCATGTTCTTTATCAAATGTATAATATCTCCACAAAATATCAGATTAAAAATTCAATCTTAAAGTTAGTTAAATAAATTATTGAAACATACTGCGCATTATTTATATACATAAAGCGCATTATGTTTCAATATTTTATTTAGTTGACTTTGCGGTTGAGTTTTAATCTGAAATTCTGTAGCAGAATGTAATACCAGTGGCTTGACCGGTTTATTCTGTTACAAAAAGACTGCTATACTTGATGAAGAATGTGCTCAAAAAGTTTAATCAAAACATTCTTCCGGAAAGGGCCCCAAATGATCTCGTCCTGATGCGAATTGTCCTCTTTCTATATAGGTATATATAAAAAATTATGGATCTCTATAAATGTTGGGCCCGGGGCACAAGCCCAGCCTGCCCTTGCCCAGGGCCGAGCCTGGATATAGGTCAACGGTGTGTTTTTCCTAGCCCTTTAAAGGCCGAGGTTTTGCCACGCCCGGGGGTCGGCCCAACTCGGGGATCGGAGGAGAGGCAGTGTGCGAGGCCATGTCTTGGGCAATGATGCCCTTATCGTTACCCTTGAAGGTGATGAGGGGAGGTGGCGAGGTTGTGTTTTCCCTTGTTTTGGGCATGGTAGCACTTATGACGATGGAGTTTTGGGCGAGGTTGGCGATGATCACCGAGAGTGCCGCCTGAACCTAGGGATCCACAGGTGGAGTGGTCAGTGGCACCAGGGCGTGATCTTCATTTTTGTTGCACTTTTCCTCGAGCTCGATTCGGGCATCCTGAGCGGTAAGGTTGAGCTGGTTGCAAAGATCTCCCGCTGCAGTCTCAGCATGGCCGAGGAACTCCACCTCTCAACTGCCTTGCCAGCCGTAGCATCTCCTGATCTCTCATGTTGAGCACGAGGGTCAGGGAGAGTCTTGCCAACGACGTTCCTATTTGATTTTGTCTTTCCCATTGTAGTTAGTAGTGTCTCATTGCGACGAGGGGGGCTGACTTGATTGTTCTAGCTCTCAATGAAAGCACCAAATGATAGAGTATAGATCTAGAGAGAAGTTCGAGCTAGATAGAGAGCGCTTGTAATTAATATTTCTCAATCCCTACAACTACCTCCCAAGGGGAGTATTTATAAAGGAAATGTGGGTTGGGCTCCCAGGTCTCGAGCCTGGGAGGCCTAGTATAATATAAGGCCTCTAATGGACTGATTACATGATTTCCAGAGCTAAGTATAAAATACAAGCTATTAGTGAAACACTGGTAGAGGGAGGGCCTGGCCGATGGGTGCCCAAGCACGGGAGGCGCCGATCTTCGTTCCTGAGCTCTCGGGTTGAGCTGTGTGAATCGCTTTGTCTGGCCGATGGGACCGGTCAAGTGCTAGCTGTCTTATATTAGTCTTCTGAGTATGTGGGCCATAGAATCTGGGCCCATATACTCTGTCATAATGTTTAGTTTATTTAACGAAAATAAAACACTGAGTCCTATTTAGGGAAGATCAATGTTCTAAAAGGCGCTAGGCATTAGTCGGGCGCCAGACCAGCGCCTAGCGCCTAGGCGGCTAGGCGGGGGCCTAGTCGGAGACATAGAAATTACATTTTTATCTATATTTTTGCATAAATATGATAAGTAATATTGTATTTTTGTGTGTATAAAATACATATATACATATACATTAACAAACATGAAAGATAGAATTATCACATTTAATCATACATAGTATATGATAACTAATCACTTAATTTCATTATGTTATAAATATAAATAATGAAAAAATTACAAACATGTATAGTTTTACCTTAATTTACAACTTCACTTCTTTATATCCATGGCTAAATTTAAAGTACGTATATCGCTTAAAAAATTAAAAATTAAAAACTAAAGTAATGTTCGGCAAATCCAGAAGGCCTAGGCAACCGATTAGACGTTCTAGGCAGGCAACTAGGCGCCATAGGCGGCCGACTAATTCACCTAGACGACAAACCAATTAGTCGGAGCAGTGGTAGAGCCACACTATGAGTTGTGGTGTCAATTGACACCACTCAACTTTTTTTCTTCATATATAGGTATATATAATATTTCAAAAAATTAAAATTGACACCACTGAAAAAAGTAGAAATTGTTTAATATAAGACTAAAACATACACAAAGTAAAACAAATAGGAATTATTGTGTTTTATTCTCCAAATAGGGCTTATTTAGTTCTATCATCAAAAGAATAACATGATTAAAACTTCCCTAATAGGAGCAAATGAGTCATATTTTGGGAATAAAACATTGATATTCTTATTTATAAATTTTATCTATGTTTTAGTCCTATTTAGAGAATTTTCTAAAAAACTATATACGGAGTATAATTATATAATCTTTCAAAAATTAAAAATGGACACAACCATTTCAAAATTGGAGGTCAGTGTATATATTTTAAAAGTTGAAACATGAACTTAAAAATAATTGAAAAGTGTGCAGTTTTACTTATTACTACTACCTTCATCCCAATTTATGTGTCTTGTTTTGGTTTGACACAATTATAATAAAGTGATTGAAAAACTAATAATGCTAATCAAGTTTGAGTATAATAAAGTGAAATGTTGTAAAACACATATTTGTTTTTAAAATAAGAAACATGACACCTATTTTGGGATAATCCAAAAAAAAAAAATTAAGACATGTAAAATGAGAAAGATGATACTTTATTAGGAATATTACTATATTAGACAAGGTGTTGTAGTCTTCTTTCTTTATATTGATCAAAACTTGATAGAAAAAAAATGTATAACGTTTTTAAAATATGAAAATGCGACGTGCAAAATTTTGAATTAGCATTTCAATTTTATAAATGACAATTTTTTTATTTTGTTTTATAATATTTACACGTTTTGATATAATAATTATTTTCTCAACTGACACCATTGAACCTAGATCCTGGCTCTGCCCCTGAGTCGGAGCGCCAAGACAAAAATCGGGGCGCCCGACTAGCGCCTAGCGCCTAGGCGGGGACTAATCGGGCGCCTAGGCGGGGACTAATCGGGCGCCTAGAACGATTTTTAGAACAGAGGGGAAGATTCCTATATTTTATCCCATTTAATGTAATTTTCTATTATATAAAAACCAATAACATTTTTGTCAAAATTGGATGGGAGTGGATAAAAATTAATCAAGAATTTGCTATGAAGTAAAAATGTTTTTAATATGACTAATTTCAATTCTAGACCAAATAAGACCTCACAAATAGATCAATCAGTGCGAACTTAGACAATGATAATTTATAAATAAAATAAACATCTAAAAGATCACATCAAACTAAATTTGATTATAGGAGATTATCGAACCAGACCAAGAATGTTTTCTTTTGGACGATTTTCAGTACCAGACCACATTAGATGAGATCAAACTAGACCAGATCAGATCAGACCAGACTTCCGTAGTTATAAAATACACGGAAACCAGACATTTACCAGACCATACCAACTCAGACCAGACTAGATCAAAGCAGACCAGACCAACAAATTTCAATCCAAAAGAAAACATCCCAAGTTAGAAAATTTTATAGTAATTGCTCTATGTAAGACTAAAAATAACCTAAAATGCACAAATAGGACCACTACATTTTTTACCATCCAAAATAGGATTAAACAATTCATTCCTACCAGAAATGCCCCTAAGGATATTATTTCATATTAAAATGTTATAATTCATAATAAAATCTTATAAAATAATAAAAATCGTAAAAAAAATTAAAATCATAAAACAATAACAAAATTAATAAATATTTTAAAAATTAAAAATTTAAATATTGTTTTTTGAAATTATTTTTTTAAAAAATAATAAAAAACAATAAAAATCAATTAAAAAAATTAAAAAAAATATGGATACCTTTCCCACCGCCTCCCAGCACCACACCTTCGATTTGTAAAATTCTGCCACTTTTTATAAAAAAAAACCCATTTTTTCTCAAAAATGGCAAGAAAATGACATTATTACTCTTCATAATGCCAAATTCTCATTGAATCTGCCATTATTATGGCATTACTAGAATTGTTGGCAAATATTTTTTTAAAACAAATTAATCAAAAACAATTAAAAACTATAAAAATTAAAAAAATATGGATAACTCTGATTGGTGAAAATTCTGCCATTATTTGTAAAAAAATGCCATTGTTTTATGAAAATGCCAAGAAACTGGCATTATTACTCTTTATAATGCCAAATTCTAATTGAATCTGCCATTATTTAGGCATTACTACAAATGTTGGCAAATTTCCAACCGATGATGGGAGCTGGTGGTGCTGGGGTGGCAGAGGCGGCAACGCTTTTTTTACCTGTTTAATTTTTTTAATTGTTTTTTTAATTTTTTTTATAAATATTTTTTACATTTTTAATAATATTTTTACGTTATTATTATTTTTTATGATTTTATTATTAATTAAGATATTTCAAAAGCCTTGAGGGTATATTTGTCCAAATACACATAAATAGTCCTATTAGAGAGAATAAAAAACATGTAATTCTATTTGTACTCTTGAGTCACTTTTTCGACCTATTTAGGGTATTAACTCAAAATTTTAATATACTCATATACTACGTAGTTTTTTTTTTGTTTTTTGACTCAATATATATACTCATATAGTTAAAAACATCCGGGAAATTTGTTAAAAGAGTCCTGTAACTTTGGCCAATAGCCGATATTGATCCTATAACTTTACATACTTGCAAAATACATCCTTCAACCAATATATTTGTTCAATTTGAGGACATTGCCGTCGGAAAGTTAAATTTTGACCGGAAAGTTACATGTCAATCTCCCGTTGTTGTAATATTTTCCTAACGTTTTCAGCTGACTTGGATGTGGGCCCCTTTTATGACTTATTCCCAAACACTTCATTGTGCTCTGATCTCCCAAACCCTCCATTAGAACAATAAGAGCACAAAACCTAAGAGAAGAACGGAGGCTTCGTAATTCTTGGTCCGGCTTCTCCACATATGGAAGGAAGGTGAGTGTGTGTTCCTCTAAAGTGCAAATAATGGCTCAGGCAAGGATCTATGGAATATCATTGTGGTAAGAAGGCCGGTGTTTTAACTTTATAGACTGATATATGACGAGGGAAGGAGGTTCCATGTGTGCTCCATAAACAAAGTAAGAACTCTAAACTTTTTAGTTTTGTAGGTATCGAATTTTGCTTGAAAAAATTAAATATTTTATATGTAGTATTACTTTGATATAAGAGAAAAAAAATAGTAGTATAATGTTAAAGGTTCTAACAAGACATTGGAACAAGAATAATAGCTGATTAGCAAAACTAACGAGTTGTCTTTTACCTGGACCGTTTCTATGGTTACAAATGGAGGCTTTTAAAATTGATAAGTGTCAAGAATTAAAAAAAAAAATAGCCTGATGTGCAGTTTTTTCTTTATGTTCACTGTTACAATTTCGTATTTGGAATTTATAAGAAATAAATTGAAGATGTATAATCTACTACTCCGTATTCAGTTTAATCTAGCTATTTTTTTTAATGTTTTATGAATCAGAGAGTGTTTTCTTTATGTGCAGGATGTTTTAAAATAAGGAGTGTTTGGGAGGGAACCAAAAACCGGGTCTCAAGTCCAGGTCAGGTAGGCCATATGGAAAAAAATGAACAAGTGGCACTGATGTGTTAATTTCCGGCGGAATTATTACTTTCCGACATAAATGTCCTGAAATTGGACAAATATGTTAATTAGAGAACGTATTATGCAAGTAAATAAAATTATAGGATCAATATCGGGCACCACCAAAAATTAGAGGACTAATTTTACAAATTTCCCAAAACATCCTAATTCCTCGTCATCATTTTAAACAGATTTTTTCACGTGAAAGTTGAAATATTCCGCGGGTAGTCAAAAAAGTTGTCTTAAAACAGCAAATGAAACCCTGTCAGTGTAATCGTCTTTACTGAAAATCGTGCTTCCTCCCCCAACCCTCTTCTGTCTGTTTTAGCTTTCTGTTCTCGTGGAGTTGCAGTCTTTAGCGGAGCTCACCAATCAAGGGAGATGAATCATGTTTTGTGTTTGTTTTGGATAAAGAAGAAAAGAGCGCTTCCTTGATGGTTGTTTAGTCTCTTGCATTTCTATGGCCCATCCTAACAGCAACGCCAACTCCAAACTTTCTGCTGAAGAACTGAAGGGCAACACTATCTATCATGATTTCCTGGGCAAAGGGTGCGCCCCAGATTTTTCTCCGGCCGCCTCCTCCTCCGTGAGGCCGCCCTTTTTGGAGCCATACCCGGTGGCCTCTTGCGCCTCTCTTGGCGTCTTCTCTGGCGGCGGTTGTGGCCCTGTTTCCACCGCTTCAGATATGTGTTCGGGTTAGCACGGCCTCTTAGAATCTTTAAATATTTTAATTATTTGGAACGTGAATGAGATTACTTTTCACAAAGATTAATGAATTCCTAAGGTTTCTGCACTAAGGTGTTTTTTATTAGCATAAATGTTTTTGAATTTATAAGCTGATTATTACTGTATGGTTGTAGTTTGTAATGTCAATTTTTTTGGGGGGAGTGGTTGTATGGTAGGCAGTGTTCGCTAGACATCCTTTAAAGGGCTTGCTAGCTAATTGCTAGGGCATTATGTCTACAATAATTGGGGTTGGGGATTAGTCGAGATTAGGTGGGTTTACAACCATGGTTTTAAATTGTGGCTGCGGTCACTGCTATTGCGATCACTGCGATGCTTATTGCGGCAGATGTGGTGTGAATTAATTGTACGTTCGAAAGAAAAAAGATAAAAATAATTGTGTTGCGGTCCTGATGCGACACGGATGCTGTTACGTTGTGATTGCTTCGCAGTTACGTTGCGGTTTTGGCTGTGAATTATTAAACACCGCAATTGCGGGGTGATGCGGTTGCGCCGCAGGCCGTAACCGCAATATTCCTGTCGCACACGTGTTGTGGTCCGCAATTTAAGACCATGGTTACAACGATGTGTCTTCCACGACATCCACGTGTTGCGGCCCACAACTTAAAAGTTAAAACCATGGTTACACCATGTATCTTCTTCTAGTAAATGATCACTATGCAATTTTATGTCACTCACGGACTGGTAGAGTGAGCAAATGGTTTTCTTTATGTGTTAGATTATGATTCAGTTTAGGTAATACTGTAATAGCACTGTTCCAGAATGCACTGGTGGATTTTTAAAACAAAAAGGGTAGAAGATCGTGACAACTTTTCCTGTTACTGTTTTGAGATTCTAGCCTTGTGTGGCTAATTTTACAGGACCACAGTCAAGTTACGCCGCTTTCTCGGGAAGTAAGAGGTGCAGTTCAGATTCTAATATGGTGTCTTGTAAAGATAGATTTCCCGCCATTCAACCCGATTCACTTGCATCCTCACATGTGATGAAGGTGTTTTTTTTTTCTTTTCTTGCCCTCCCTTGGTAAAACAGTGGAATCACAATAGCATTTACTATTAATGAAAACCGACATGTATATTACACATGCACTCGATTTGGGCCTTCTGTTCATACTTCAAAATTCTACTTTTTGTTCAATCTCTGTTCTTTCCTTGTGGTCCAAGTAGGTTAACCTTGAACGTCTCTGTTTGTACTGCCCAGCAGTATGTAACGATCCCACACCGCTCAAGTATGGGCTTGACCGGTGGCTTATAAGCAATGTGTTCCCTCCTCCAGTCCTCCTAATCACCTGGTCTTTTGGGAGTGATTTCTACACCTGGGCTTATGACACTGGTATGGGCCTAGTATGGGCTAGGTCTGTAACAATTGGTATCGGAGCCATCCCCATCTTCCTAGTCCCAACCCTCGGAGTGGTGGCCTATGCAGTGGTGGCTTGGACCCTGGGGGTGCCAACCGTGACCAACATAGCCGTGACCAACGGAGACGTTGGCTCTTCGAAGCTTGGGGTATTGTAACGATCTCACACCGGTCAAGTATGGGCTTTACCGGTGGCTTATAAGCAAGGTGTTCCATCCTCCTAATCGGCTGGTCTTTGGAAGTGAGTTCTACGCCCGGGCTTATGACACTGGTATGGGCCTAGTATGGGCTAGGTCTGTAACACAGTATACACAATTTTACATGTCTTTACGGCCTGTTTGGTTTTTGAAATTGAAGTTGATATTGATAAAGTTTGTGACATTGCTGAACTATGGAACACACACACATATACATCAGCTATTTGTTACTGATACAGTAAAGAAAAAGTATCTCCAAAAAAGGAAAGATACCGGTGAGATTTTTTGAATACTTTTTTTTAATCTAAGCATGAAAAAGTGGTTACCAAATTGCTACTTACTTTGATACGGGGGAGTTTTGTTGAAGTTCAGCTACTGCGGAGTGGTGCAGGAGGAGAGAAATGTAGGGCGTCATCACACAATGAAGAACCGTCACTCAGAGGGCACGATCCAATGAGGCCGTTTTCATCATCTCCCTCCATGGGCGCTACTAGAACTTATTCTACTACTTCTACTTCCAAATGGGTCCCACTCAATCCCCTTACTGCTTTGAAATACCCTCCACATACCACCCAAGTTGTGCCTTTCGGGTACCAAACACCGCCCAACAGGTTTAGTAGGGACACCAATACTGCCAGTCGTTTGCTTATATCTCAAGCAGCTGCTGATGAAGGGTCAAGAACAGGAATCAAAGGGTCAGGAGTGTTGAGAATGTCAGATAGGACACTCTCTGAGGTCCCACTAAGTGTGACTAAACAGAACTCTGGGATTCGAACCTCTGATCCTGCTGAATCTCCCAATCCTGGGTAAATTTACCAAGATATTTATCAATAAAAGAATTTGAAGCAGTGGATAAAATGACAATTCTTCCCTTACATTTGTTTAATGACGGCAGGTACCGAGTCGGACCTACTGGTCATCAGATGACGATTTTTTACAACGGTCAAGCCCATGTTTTTGATGATGTGCATCCCAGCAAGGTTTGTCTTATGCTTATTTAATATATATATATATATATATATATATATATATATATATATTGTTTTTTAATGAACAGAAATGACAAGTTTTGAAACATTCACTTTTAGTTTATACACTTACAGTTCCCAAAAATGGCTTTGTGTGGCTAAGGTACAATTTTTTGGTCTAGCAAGGCACAACTCTTAAGAGAGCTGAAATCAGATTTTTCAATTGGTTCAACTAAATTTATCTTATTTAGCTTGTGTGACATATTTTGGAAACTTGTATGAAAGAATAAGTTTTTTATGAAACACGACTCTTTTTTGGGGACATAGAGGGCTTTTTGAAAAGGATTTTTGTTTCTTTTGGTGGCGGAAGGAGTAAGTATCCAAACTAAACATACCTGGTATATACCACTCAGAACTAGGTAATAGTTTAGTAATAGAATAGTTTTAAGACTTCATGGGTTATCATGTAAGTTGTACTATTCTTTCATCATTATACATAGGACTGAGGACTGCCATGTTAATTATTCTAACATGGTATGAAAACAGTCCCAAGTAAAAACATCCTATATGCTTTACAACCCTAATTATAATTTCTTTTCGGAAACCATGTCAACCTCTACTATATATACCGCTGCCATTGCTGCATCATCCTCCATCATGGTTGTGCCACCTTCAACGGCGGTGCCACCTTCAATGGCAGTGCCTGCAGCAACCTCTGGCATTCTCTCTGGCACCCCTCTCTAAGGGTCACAGCCTCAGACTTCTACACAGGGGTTGTCGTTCTCCACGGGCTATAGCAATGACAGGCCGACAGCTCTTGGACTCCGCCATCTTCTCCAATCAGTCATTCATTTTTTGCCAGACTCAGTTCTCCCCTTCAGCGGCATCAGCACCAGAACATGTCAGTTCTCTGGCTACAAAACTTCATTAAAAAAAGACACTATTTTTCTTCAAAAAATTAAAAGGAAAAAATTGAAAATCTGAAGTTTCACTAATGCTAATTATTGGTGAAACGGTTTCCCAATTCCTTTTAACTACGGAGATGGCCCCGAATCAGGAATTTAATCACTATTTTTCTTCATTCTTCCTTGGTGATGGTTGATTCATAACATAGATTGGTTTTATTCTAATTTGATTTGAATTACTTCATTTGTTAAGTGAAGATAACTAATGAAGGTATTCATATGCATGTAAAAAGAGTAAAAGGGAGCTTTGTTGTGCTAATAAAATATGCATGAAAGGGTTAACAAGGGAAGGAAAACTCTCCAAGTTTTGAACTCCACAAAATTCCAAGGCTCTCATTTAATAGGAATGTTGAGCTTGATCTATATATGTGTGTGTGTGTATTACCATCTCAAGTTAATTATATGATTGTGAGTCGGTGTAAAGAGCTTGATTACTTTCTCATTTGCTCTCTTCTCGTGCTGGGTAGTTATGCTGGGGTATTATTTTGATATAATTTTTAAAATCGCAAAAGCCATTATGAGCTAATTTGCCAGAGGCGTTTTTATTTTTATTTTTTTTATCCTTGTAGGCAAACCACCAAAATCATTGAGGCAAATGTGAGGGAGCATTTGCCAGATTTTGTTAAAATGAGCGAAAAATACATATGAAGAGGGAGACTAGATCAAAACCTCTCCAAGAAAGGGCAAACCTCTCCAAGAAAGGGCATACCCTTTCAGAAATACATTAAAGAAGATTGATAAAAATAAAACGGAATTGGGGGACCAAGCCTTGCCCAATTATACAATCATAAAAATAAAAAAGATGGAATGCCAAATAAATCTAAATAATAAGCCTTTTTAGATATATTGGGCAAAGAATTAATGTCCAAATAAGTAGTGAATCGGGCCGGGTGTGTATCTGCATGTGACTTGCTATGTGATATGTATGTCTGTTCAGGCAGATCTGATAATGGCATTAGCGGGTTCTAACGGAGGATCTTGGTCCACAACCTATGGTTTGAAATCTGTGCTTACCCGGGGGATGAGTGACACGGCAGACATGGGAAGTGGCTCAATGTCCATGGCTGCTGCTGCTATACTTGGAGACTTGCAAGGCAGATCATCATCGTCCCCATCATCCTTACCACTGGACTCCAGCCGCCCGTTTGATGAATCATCATTTATTCCCCCAGGTATCATTTATTAACTTGCATTATCTATCTCACCTTCAAATACTCAAAATCCACGCATTACAAACACAAAATAATTCCCAAGTCTTGCATGTGATTTTGATCCCCATTTTCTGTGTTTGGGTGCAAATTCAAATGTTAAAAGGTTGCACAATGTGGGGTGTAAAGTCTAATGGATGGATGCAGAACCCAACCCATTAAACGTAACATGATTTCTCAAATAGTGTCAATGCTCTCTTCCTCAAATATGACTCATTCACTCATAATTTATGAAGTTCTTATCGTTTTTATTCTTTTATTAGGGCAAATAAGTCATATTCAGGGAATAAAACATACCTACTCCTATTTTTGTGCATTGTCCATGTTAAAGTCCTACTTTGATCAACTTCTTTTAAAAGAACACACAAAAACTTGTTTGAAATTGAATCATGCCATTACTCAGATGTCAATTGCATAAACTAGATTGAATTTTGTCAGAGATAGTGTCTATTTATGGGTAGATCTCAAAATTTGAAAGAGAGATGCGACCTAACCTACTCAGGCATTTGAGTCGAACACTCACACAAGTACACAACAACACCAGTATCATCTTCCAACAAACACTTTGTTTCGAGTGAGGTGGAGGTAGTAATCCGCCCACCAATGCTTCATCTTTCTGGTTACTAACTTCATCCGTCCCAATCCAATCTCCCCCTCCTCCGCCTCAGGAAATCATCTAGGTGGTGAGAAACCCAGGTAAAGTGGAACTGGTATCGGGCAGCAACAACTCTTCATGGAGAAAATATTGTGGTATGAGCTTGATGGAATATCATGTTCTTGGTTGTTGGCATCCTCAACTGTGGGACCCATCATTTCCAATAGAGCCAAAGACTCGCTATTGTTTGAAAATGGTCAAAATGGTACATGAAGTTGTATCTACGGGAGTAAGCAGTACTTCATCTTGCATTTGAAATTTTAAAGTACATGAACTTGTATTTTTATAGTCAATCAAGTACATTTGCTCTATTAGAACGTTAAAATACCTGATCTGGCCAAACTATATGTTTGTATTATATGGTTGCAGTCCAAGTCATTAAAATATTAATGAGAAAATGGTCAAAATGGTACATGAAGTTGTATTATCAGGAGTAAGTAGTACTTCATCTTGCATTTGAAATTGTAAAGTACATGAACTTGTATTTTTATAGTCAATCAAATACATTTTCTCTATAAGAACTTTAAAGTAGCTGATTGCGGACTGGAGTAGTACAAAGACAATTTGTGGGAAAAAATTATACAAAATTTTTACTTTAAAATTTAAGCATTTTTTAAATTTGAGGTGGGCCAGGACCTAGGTTCGCCCCCTCTAGCTCCGCCCGTGTTGCTCTCCCTTCCCTTTCGTCTTCTCTTCCTGCTATCCCATCGGCTTCTTTTATTTACTATCAGTCCATCTTTATTATTGTAAGAGAAGTAGATAATAAAATAGAGCAAAAAGAAGAAGCCGACAAGATAGCAGACGAGAGATATATAAGGATGTTTTTACGTGGACTGTAATTGTCTGGTCTGGTCTGAACTGGTCTAGTCTGGTCTGGTCTGAACTGGTCTAGTCTGGTCTAGTTTCTCTGTATTTTTATAACTATCCAAGTCTGGTCTGGTCTGATCTAGTCTGGTCTGGTTTGGTCTGGGGCAAATTACAGTCAAGTAAAAACATCCTAAGATGTAGAGCGGAGAGAAGGGATAGCAGACGAGAAAAATATAAGATGAAGAGGGAAAGTGAAAACGATTGGACGAGAGGAAAATAGAATTGATAGATTAATTATAAGAAAATGGTCACAATGGTACATGAAGTTGTATCTACAGGAGTAAGCAGTACTTCATCTTGCATTTGAATTTTAAAGTACATGAATTTGTATTTTTATAGTCAATCAAGTACATTTGCTCTATTAGAACGTTAAAATACCTAACCTGGCCAAACTATATGTTTGTATTATAGGGGTGGGCGCGGTCCGGTTCGGTCCGGTATTTGACAAAACCCGTACCCGGACTGTTACTTTTGAAACGGTTCAGTTCGGTTCGGTTTTAGACCCAAACCCGTTTGGTATGGTTCCAATTCAAACGGTACGGTACCATGCCATACCAATACAAAACAATGCCACTTTTTTGACAAAATAAAGTTTAGTCATAATCCAAAAATCCACACAAATTTTCGACAAATGTAAGACTTTTGGGCAAGCGGGTTTGAGTCAGCAAACTGTTTGACTTTTGAGTATTTTTTAGATGGGCTAAACATATAAATACGGAGTAAAAAGTAAGACAAATTGGGCTGGGCTTCACCCTATGAAGATCTTCCCTTGTAGGCACATACACCGAATTAGTAAATATTATAAATGTATACAAAGTGGTAAAGTGTAAACTGGAAGGAGTCATCAAATTATATACATATACAATAATTATAAATTACTCCCTCCGGTTCTTAATTAAGTTCCTGGTTTGACTTCACACATATTAAGATATAAATTTGACTTTACTGTGGAGTGCACTGTTTGAACACTGTTTTTTTTTAAAGGAAACTCATATTAATTCATTTCAATTTCTACCAGCGTAATAATACTTTCTGGTAGATCATTTACAAATGTTTGTTCTACACCATTGTCTGGCATCATTCTTGCCATTTGATGAGCAGCTACATTGCCTCCTCTTTTTACATGTGAAAATTCAACAACATCAAACTTAGAACAAAAATGATAAATATCTTCCAAAAAAATTCCTAATGAAGTACCATCTTTCTTTCTTGATGAGGCTGCCTTAATGAAGTTTAATGCGTCACTTTCAAGAATAACTTTCCTCGCTCCCACCTGGTATGCAACTTGTAGTGCATATACTCCCGCTGCGTGTTCTGCCATCTCCGCCTCCCACTTCATGTCCATTCTTTTGACTCCTTCCATGACTAGGGCACCATGTTCATCTCGGATTATCGCTCCAAGATCCACACCTCCTCCTTTGAACACAGCTGCATCACAGTTCGCTTTAACGAAGCCAGAAGATGGTTTATTCCACTTCTCGGGTCTATTATTCAAATGTGATTCTGGCCCTTTGTAAACTTTTGAAGCATATGTTTGAAAATCTTCGATATATTGATTGAAACCCATCCAGATCAGCTTTACTTGTGGTTCTTTTTGCTCAAAAACCACCTTGTTTCGACAGCGCCACGCAGCCCAACAATTAATTATGAAGCTATAGATCCCTTGACTCAAATTCTTCATAGCCCAACCTAATAGTTCTTTTGCAGGCATAGTCGGTGCCACCATGACCAAATTTCCCCAGATTTCATTCTTCCAAAGCTGCGAAGAGAATTTACAAAAAAATAACATATGACTAATGTCCTCAGTCATACCTGCACACACTGGGCATGTTGGGTCATCAGTGGCTTTCCTCCTCCATAAGTGCTCCTTCGTTGCCAAGCATCCAGAAACGAGTCGCCAAAGGAAGTGTTTCAACTTTGGGGGGATATTGAGGTCCCAAAAATTCTTCCAGATTGACTGTATTGGCTCTCTTTTCATTCCCACAGGTCCTAGAACACCTAACCAGTAGGCAGTCTTTACCGTAAAAATCCCATTTTTAGTCAGCCACCAATAGCGAGAATCTTGAGGGCACCTTAAACTCAGCGGAACACTACTTATCTTCTTTGCCTCCATTACGGAAAAACAGTTTGTTAGCATGTCCTCTTTCCACGCTTTCTTCTCACGATCAATAAGATCACATACTCGTAAATCTGCATCCACGTTCAAGTTCAGTTTAGGCCGTCTAAAAGATGGATCTCCAGGTATCCAATTGTCCTCCCACACTTTGATACTGGACCCGCTGCCCACTTGCCACATTAATCCCTCTATTAATAAGGATTTCGACCCCCAAATGCTTCTCCAGGTATAACTAGGGTCATAACCCCTTGCTGAATTCAAAAAATCAGATTTTTTGAAATATTTCTGTTTTAGCACCTGTGCAGCAAATGAGTTTGGCTGTTTGAATAACCGCCACCCTTGCTTAGCTAACAAAGCTTGATTGAAAACCCTTAGATCTCTAAATCCCATCCCACCTTCTCGCTTGGGTTTGCATAATTTTTCCCAAGACAACCCGTGCACTTTTTTATTTTCCTCACTTGCTCCCCACCAGAATCTAGCCATCATTGAATGGATTTCGTCAATAACTCCATCTGGAATTCGAAAAATGCTCATCATATAAGTTGGGATTGCTTGGACAATAGATTTGAGGAGGATTTCTTTACCCGGCCAAGATAGTAACTTTTCTTTCCAACCTTGAATTTTCCTCTAGATTCTCTCTTTTAACTGGGAGAAAACAATCTTCTTTTTTCTACGAACAATAGTGGGCATTCTGATGTGAGTTTTCTCGCACTTAAAAATGATGTAGTAAAGTGGTTGAAAGTACGAGTATCGTCTCCACAGGGACGGACAAAAGGGAATTAAAGATTAACTAAATTCAGCGATTAAAAAGAAATAAAATAAATAAATGCAAGTGTGCGAGATTGATTGGTGAATTAAAATTAAACTAATGTAGATGAACGATTAAAATAAAAGTGGTTTCTTCTCAATTAACGACGAAGGGAACAGGGATAGATTCCGGGGTAACCAGATTTCTGGCAGATCAGGCCTAATTTACATGAATTTAATTTAATTGAGCCTAGCTAATCATTACTAAGTTCTTACCGCTCTCGCGGCGTAGAGTACAATAATTTAGGGGACCAGGCTGATCTCTCATGCGACAAGATCCTAAATTACTGCCAAGACGAGCGAGCTTACGGCCCCTTAATCGCTACTAATCTCTTAGCGAACGATTAAGTGTGTGTGAATGTGTCCTAGAACAAATTAGATCTCTCTTAATTCATTCTACAAGCAATTGTAATTCTAGTGGCCATCTAGGTTACAAGAGATATCAGTTAAATTATTCATACACAAATTAAACGGCATTCATGCAATTAAACCGACAAGAATCTAGCCATACATCATGATTAACCCCTTCATCAACCCCAAATCCCTAATTAAACTACTCACGATTCATAATTGAAGAATCAATAGAATTGGGATGAATAGAAATAATTGTCATTAATTAAAAAGATGAAACTTACAAAGAATCTCAGGGTCTTGAACAAAATAGCGGAAAAACACTGTAAAACACGTCCCTAAGCTTCTCTCTAGGTTTCCCCCCCCCCAAAACGGGGTTAGGGAGGCTTTATTTATAGAAAACAATGAGTTTGGGTCGAAAAAGGACAGATCCGCGGTACGCACGGAGCCTACGCACGGCGTGCGTTGCTGCCGTGCGTCCGACGGACCTGCGCGTGAAAATAGGCAACGCACGGAGTGCGTTCCCCTACGCACGTCCGTGCGTTGCTGCAAGTAGCCTTTCGCCATTTTAATGCCTTGAACGCACGGAGTGCGTACCAGGACGCACGGCCGTGCGTTGCTGCCAGTAGCTCCCTTCAATTTAACGCCTTGGACGCACGGCGTGCGTACCCGGACGCACGGCGTGCGTAAAACTTCCGAATTTGACAAAACTTTCTTCATGAAAGTTGTAGATGATGAAGTCTTCTATCCAACCCAATTTGCCGAATGTGATTTGAATCATCCAATCAAGAGATATGATCAAAACGGTGGAAGGTGTCATTCTGAGATCGCAGCAGAGATCATCTGACTTCATCGTCTGTTTTCATTTTCTTCCTCTCAGATTCTAGGAATGATGTCTTCATATGATTTGTAGATCTTGAAGTTGGCTTTCATGTGGACTTTGAATCGTGTTCATTGGATGCTTCTACAAAGAGATATGCTTGCCCGATTGACAGAAGGTCATCCTGATCGTCGTTTTCAAGCTTCATTCATCTTCTTTTTGATCCCATAGCCAATCCTAGAGCTCTTTTGTCATTAAATCTTCATCGTAAACCTACCGGTGACCTCCATAGCTCTCAAATCAACACTCAAATGCATCTCGAATCATCCCGATTGCTCCTCAAGTGCCGATGTTGAACTCTAAAATCCTGATTTTGACTCCAAATGACACAAAACTCGAACCAACGCCTGTTAAACATAACTTGAGCTAAAATTGAGACTTGTAACACCTTAAAGCTAGGAAAACCATCAAAAGTCGATCCCAACACGCATCAAATGCGTGTCTAAATACGGACTTATCAGATTCCCCCACACTTAAGCCTTTGCTTGTCCTCAAGCAAACTAAACAACGGGACTTACAATAATCACCACACGGAATCAAAATAATTAGCATGCACACGTAGTTAGAGGAATATTCACAGAACAGGCAGACTAAACCAAGAAAATTCTTCCCTAAACTACATCTTTGTACTCAAGCTAAACTATTTGACAAAGTATTCACAACATCCTTAGAGTAATGATAGCATACACAAATAAACTAGCTATTGATCAGAAGGACTTGTGAAGGTGATGGTGAATGATGAATGGTAATAAACAGTCCCTTTCTTTTGAGAGATTGGAATATTCTAACAAAGACTCAATGCATTCAGGAACTTCAGGGCTATTCTTAGGATCAAGGAACTCAGTAGGCCACAATTTAGGAACAATCATTTAAACCTATGCAAAGAGTAGACATGGTGTACAACTAAGCTAAACCGTCTCGGCACATTTGCGCTTTGACGTATACTTGAAGTACGCGGAGGACTAAAGCTAAATTTTGAGATAGCCTCCAAATTCATTAATTATGTTTAGTTTTCCTTGTCATGTTGGCACGAGAACGCTGTTTCTTTCGAAAGATACCCAAGTCTCATCTTACGCTTTTTGACTGGGGCTCTCATTCTCTTTTTCGCAAAGTAAGAGGTCTAGCTATATTAATTTTTCACCTTTCGGATTCTCACTAGACATTACCCCATTCTAATCTCGGCCTCACCAAGGAAAAATAGCAATTAAGGTTCATTTATTTAAAAGTGAATCCATGCCTACAATGCAATCCTCGAAAGTATCAAATTCCTAAAAAGTGACTGCTCTTACCCCATTTGGGGCATAGGAACAATGCCAAAAATGGCTCCTACACAAATTCCCTAAACTTAACAAATTAATCCCCTAATTCCCTAAACATCAAGACTAAGTCAGAAATATTCACGGGTAAGGAACATAGGCCATTTGGCTATGGAGCTCAATTAATTGGGTAACAAAGAACAACCAAGCTCAAAATGGCTTCTCCTAAAGGGTTCTTTCAGGTGGGGTGGATGATTATTGGAAAATTCAATGGGTGACTAATGCCTTCATCCTTTCAACAACCAGATTATAGTGCAAGCAAATTAAGTCTAAACACTTCAAAGATGTTATAAAAGCATAGTCAAATGCTAGTCACTTCACAAAGACACAGTTTTAAAGAAAAATTTTCAAAATTTTTTTACACGAATTTCCTATGAATATACAACTAACACCTGCGCATGCTAACTCTAATTAATCACATGTAACAACTACTGCCCGAATGCCCAATTCACTCCCCCACACTTAAACTTTGGCATCGTCCTCGATGACCAAAAATGCACTATGCACAAGGGGGTAAAGAGGATAGGGTCACGCATGCTCAACTTAACTCAAGTCAATATTTCAACAAGCGAGTAAAAGAGTTCAAAGAAACTTCCCTAAGGCATTGGTCGATGCAGAACTAAACTGAGTCAATGTAATCCTCGGCACATCATCCATACAACAAGACCCTGAGCTGCAAAAAAAAACACAAAGCAAAACAACCAAACAACAAACAAAGCAAAAGCAAAAACAAAAGCAGAAAAAAGCTCGGGTTGCCTCCCGAGAAGCGCTATTTTTAACGTCGTTTGCCCGACACAACTACCCCATAGACTCTCCAATAGCAAAGACTGTAGTGGTGCACTTATAGTCAACGTCTCAAGCTTCCTCTCAACAAATGTCATTAAGTGGCGCAGATCTTTAAATTCGTCAGCCCACGAAAGCAGCACATGGTCTTCATAACCCTCATCAGCACAGAAGTGAAGTATGAAACTCTCATCCTCTTCAGTTGGACAGAAAACATGAGTGAACACTTTGATTACTCTAGGTATCACCGGAAGCTCAAAAGATGTCTCAAAGCAAGGAGTAGGAGCAACACCGTAATCAAATTGCACCATACAAAAGTCTTCTTCTTCCTCACAAATATCATGAACATTCACAACCTCTCCTCCAGACTCTGTATCACTCCCCATGAAGGCATCCCAACTCTCGTTAACACCGTTCTCATCAGGGTCTTCAAAAACATCAGGAAGTGTATCATCCATCATATTCACACCATCATAGTCTGACTCGCTCACGTGATCATCCATATTGGTCTCCTCGGGTTGGGCTTCTGTGTCGCTAGGATGGGATGTATCGGACTCCTCAGATAAAGCCTTTGCAATCTGCCCCAATTGATTCTCCATGTTTTGCATCCTTGAGTCTGCTTGCTGTTGAATTTGGATTTGTTGCTGTTGAATTTGCATTTGTTGCTGTAATAATTTCTTGAGTGTTTCTTCCAGGTCAGACAGCTTCTCTGAAATTATCTCTTCCCATTCGTCGTCTGATTCCTGTGGCGCATAACTCGGCAAAGACGTAGGAGTGATTGAAACATTTGTCTTTGTGAGTTGTGGGGAGGACGAAGTGGGGTATGCAGTTGCCCAGTAAGGATGGTCGTATGGAGGAATGGGGCAAAGACATGAATGGTGACCACCTCCACAAAAGTTACAAATGCTATTCTTAGGAAAGTAATCAACCAATTCCTCGGGACTTTTAGTTTGAATGAGAAATTCCATAATGGAGCCTGGTTTTGTCCGAGGATATTGTGGATAAGGATATTGATTCGGAGAATGAGATTGAGAGTATTGCGTATTTGGAAGAGGGTAAGAATAGGAAGATGGGAAATTTTGTGGTGTAGGAGAAGAATTTTGATGAGATGTGTAATATTGAGGAGGAGGAGGAGGAGTGTAAGGAGGGTATGGTGTATATGTTGAATATTCCATGGAGGTTTGAGGGTAAGGAATTCCTCCAGGAATTTGGCTGAATAGGTTCATCTCATGCCTCTTAGAAAAAATACCTGAAAGGTTAGCACAGAAAAATCCTACGGAAAAACTAAAAGAAAACTAACTAAAAAAAAAAAAAAAATCTCGCTGAAATTAATTAACCCTTAAAACCGACACCGTCCCCGGCAACGGCGCCAAAAACTGATGTGAGTTTTCTCGCACTTAAAAATGATGTAGTAAAGTGGTTGAAAGTACGAGTATCGTCTCCACAGGGACGGACAAAAGGGAATTAAAGATTAACTAAATTCAGCGATTAAAAAGAAATAAAATAAATAAATGCAAGTGTGCGAGATTGATTGGTGAATTAAAATTAAACTAATGTAGATGAACGATTAAAATAAAAGTGGTTTCTTCTCAATTAACGACGAAGGGAACAGGGATTGATTCCGGGGTAACCAGATTTCTGGCAGATCAGGCCTAATTTACATGAATTTAATTTAATTGAGCCTAGCTAATCATTACTAAGTTCTTACCGCTCTCGCGGCGTAGAGTACAATAATTTAGGGGACCAGGCTGATCTCTCATGCGACAAGATCCTAAATTACTGCCAAGACGAGCGAGCTTACGGCCCCTTAATCGCTACTAATCTCTTAGCGAACGATTAAGTGTGTGTGAATGTGTCCTAGAACAAATTAGATCTCTCTTAATTCATTCTACAAGCAATTGTAATTCTAGTGGCCATCTAGGTTACAAGAGATATCAGTTAAATTATTCATACACAAATTAAACGGCATTCATGCAATTAAACCGACAAGAATCTAGCCATACATCATGATTAACCCCTTCATCAACCCCAAATCCCTAATTAAACTACTCACGATTCATAATTGAAGAATCAATAGAATTGGGATGAATAGAAATAATTGTCATTAATTAAAAAGATGAAACTTACAAAGAATCTCAGGGTCTTGAACAAAATAGCGGAAAAACACTGTAAAACACGTCCCTAAGCTTCTCTCTAGGTTTCCCCCCCCCAAAACGGGGTTAGGGAGGCTTTATTTATAGAAAACAATGAGTTTGGGTCGAAAAAGGACAGATCCGCGGTACGCACGGAGCCTACGCACGGCGTGCGTTGCTGCCGTGCGTCTGACGGACCTGCGCGTGAAAATAGGCAACGCACGGAGTGCGTTCCCCTACGCACGTCCGTGCGTTGCTGCCAGTAGCCTTTCGCCATTTTAATGCCTTGAACGCACGGAGTGCGTACCAGGACGCACGGCCTTGCGTTGCTGCCAGTAGCTCCCTTCAATTTAACGCCTTGGACGCACGGCGTGCGTACCCGGATGCACGGCGTGCGTAAAACTTCCGAATTTGACAAAACTTTCTTCATGAAAGTTGTAGATGATGAAGTCTTCTATCCAACCCAATTTGCCGAATGTGATTTGAATCATCCAATCAAGAGATATGATCAAAACGGTGGAAGGTGTCATTCTGAGATCGCAGCAGAGATCATCTGACTTCATCGTCTGTTTTCATCTTCTTCCTCTCAGATTCTAGGAATGATGTCTTCATATGATTTGTAGATCTTGAAGTTGGCTTTCATGTGGACTTTGAATCGTGTTCATTGGATGCTTCTACAAAGAGATATGCTTGCCCGATTGACAGAAGGTCATCCTGATCGTCGTTTTCAAGCTTCATTCATCTTCTTTTTGATCCCATAGCCAATCCTAGAGCTCTTTTGTCATTAAATCTTCATCGTAAACCTACCGGTGACCTCCATAGCTCTCAAATCAACACTCAAATGCATCTCGAATCATCCCGATTGCTCCTCAAGTGCCGATGTTGAACTCTAAAATCCTGATTTTGACTCCAAATGACACAAAACTCGAACCAACGCCTGTTAAACATAACTTGAGCTAAAATTGAGACTTGTAACACCTTAAAGCTAGGAAAACCATCAAAAGTCGATCCCAACACGCATCAAATGCGTGTCTAAATACAGACTTATCACATTCCCAAGTATTTCTCATGCTTTTCCGAAGTATAATGTCAAGCTTTTTATCAGGAGTCACATTCTTGCTAAAAGATATTTGAGATTTGTTTAGATTGATTTTCTGCCCGGAAGCTTTCTCATATTTTTTAATTATATCAGCAACAATTGAAGCCTCGTGGGCATTTGCCCTAGCAAACAAGATACTGTCATCCGCGAAAAAAGGTGGGATATACGAGGGGCTCCCCGACACACTCGAACTCCATGTAAACTCCCCTCATGAGCCGCCTTAGTTAAGAGTTTTGAAAAAGCTTCAGCACAGATAAGGAATAAATAAGGAGATATGGGATCACCTTGGCATAAACCCCTGGACGGTCGCACACTGCCTTGCACCTTTCCATTAATTACAAAAGAATAGCTTATTGTAGTCATACACTGCATAATCTTCTCCACCCACAGGTTGTCAAAACCCATCTGAACCATAACATGTTGGATAAATTTCCACTCTACCCTGTCGTATGCCTTGCTCATGTCAAGCTTTAGCGCAAAAGAGCCTACTTTCCCTTCACTTTTCCTCTTCATGGCGTGAAACACCTCAAAAGCAATCAAGGCATTATCAGTAATGTATCTACCAGGAACAAAAGCACTCTGGTTTTCTGATATTATTTTTGGGAGTAGAACTTTCAGGCGGTTAGACAAAATTTTAGAGATAACCTTGTAAACTACATTACACAAACTGATGGGTCTGTAATCTGAAATCTGTTTTGGCCTTTGAACACTGTTTGGCACTGTTTTGGTGTAAATCATTTGCAAATAAGGAAAAGTTTGAAGTAGGAACTTTAATATGAACCATCCCAAAAAGGAAAGTAGGAACTTAATTACGGGAAGGGGGGAGTATTAATTATATAAATACTAATTCGGTCCGGTTCGGTCCGGTACCGGTTCTCATTTTACGAGAACCGGTCATGGCATGGTTTGGAACCGGTGCGGTCCGGTTCGGGACAAAAATTTCGAGAACCATTTGGAACCGTGTTATTCGGTACGGTACCATATCGGCCCGGTTCGGTAGCATGCCGGTTTGGTATTTTTGCCCACCCCTATTGTATTATATGGTTGTGTTGGTCCCGTTTAATATGGTAACCAGTCTAGAGGGGGGGGTGAATAGACTGGTTGGTTTTTCAAATTTTCTCTAAGTCAGAAGTGACTTATCAGAGAAGGTCTGATTCTGATGACAGAGATAGGCTGGTTCTGATATCAGAACTGGCCTTGGCAGCGGATTCTGATCTGTCCGGGTAGCCTCAGAAATACTAAGGCAAATGCCTTTCTGATAACTCTGAAAACAAGATCTGCTGAACACAGATTCCAAGTCTTAGAGTTAAGCAGTTAATATCCTAAGTGCAGGAAAATAGATTGCAGTAAAGTAAATGACACCGGATATTTTATAGTGGTTCAAGGAACAACTCGTTCCTCTAGTCCACTGTTCCACTAGCTTTGAAGTAGATCAGTTACAAAGCTTAGTCCCTAGCACTTAAGAAGTTCTCCACGCCTTCTTCAAGTCTAGTTGTCACCCGGGATGCAATCCTGCTTCCTGATGACTGGTCCTTTCACTCAGCTTCCCGGAAGTATCACCACTTCACTACTGCAGTTACTTGGACGCCCTTCTTTTCAGAAGATCCTTTGAAAAACAGAGTTTTTCCTCCAACTTTCTTCGTCACAAATGATGTTTGATGAAGATCTTGAAGAGTTGAAGAACAGGATGAACTTTGCTCTTGTTGGGGATGAGAGATTGTGTGATTGAATCTTCCCAACGTAAGCTTTTCTTGTTTTTGTGTTGTGGAGTTTGAATCTCAAGAGAGCTTGAAAGTTTGATGAGCAAAAGTTGTAGCAAAGTTGTATCCCTGTTCTTCGGTGAGTAGCTTATATACTGGGGTTGTCTGCCCGTTGGAGGAGGAGACAACTGCATTAAATGCGCGTACAGTTGACTTGACCGCCGTTTTGGAAGGTTTCTATTTTTATAATATATCTTCCCGGATTCCTTGGTCAATCATTTGCAATCAATCCTTCAGCGTATCAGGCTCATTTAATGTGCATTAAATGCTTTCCTTTCATGCACAGTCTTCTAGCCGTTGGATGTTTTTACCCGTTGAATTCATAGCTGTTGGATGTTGCTTGAAATCTTCTAAGTGTTAGTCGGGCTCTGATCAGGCTCTTCTGATGTGTTGGATTCTGATTGCTTTCTGATGAGTTGAGTTCTGATGGCTTTCTGATCTTGGATAAAGTTCTAACTCTGACTCTGATATGTCCGCTGATGAGTACCTTTGATTTGTAGTTCTCATCGGTTATCAGATGTCCAAGTTTATCAGCAACTCTCATGGTGCAACTCTGATGGACTTCTGCTAAGAGAACTCTGATGGAGCAGTTCTCATAGAGCAAGTCTGGTCGAGCAGTTCTGATGCACTTCTGATCTGATCCAAAATAGAGCAACTCTGATCGTCGACTACACTAATACTTACAATTGAAAATTCTAACACATAAAATCTAATTAGGGGGGGGGGGGGTACTCTATCTTTCTAATCCTATAGCATCATCAAAATCTAATTACATTTATTCCTTACAATTTCCCCCTTTTTGATGATGCCAAAACCCTTAAACTATCTCCAGAGAAGTGCCTTTCACCATAAAGAAAATAAGAAAAAAAAAACTTTCATTTAAAATCTTGGTGGGCACTTGGCATAGGAGAATAGTAAGAGTAAGATACAATCAATCAGATAAATAAGATAAGAAATAACACAAGATATCAGAGCATAAATAATCAGAATGCAATAGAAATAATTTGAAATTGCCATGCAAAGTAGAGGCAAGCAGGTTATCTTATTAATGAAAGATATTTAAAGCAACAAGAGGATAGAGTTTAGATATCTTCCTCTTCTAGATCAGCTTCCTTTGCCTCAATTTCCTTCAGATCAGCATTGACCCTAGCTCTGATTGTGGCAAGATTCCTGGGATTCTGATATTCTGACCAGGCAGGTTCAAGCTGGCAATCTAGATAGTTTCTGATGGCTTCAGATAGGTCCTTGCCAGGGATCACTTTCAATCGCCACCAGTCTTCTGCTTCTTGCATAGACCCACCATGGTTAATTATTATTAGCCCATCGTTATCCAGAATGAGATTCTCTTGTTGAGTAGGGGTCATATGCTTCTTCATCTCTCTGAATTGAGCAGCATCAGGTGTAGCTAAGTCACTGTTAAGCCATTGAGCCAGAGTAAATGAGGGAGTTTTCTTCCCTTTCTTGGAGCGAGGAGGGGGTCTCTGAATGCCTGCAGCTAGCCGCTTTTGCCTTGCTCTTTCATAGTATCTGGCAGGGTTAATGGCTCTTGAGCTTGGTCCTTCTGCTTCTCTGGGAGGTGGGACAGGTTCTCTGCTATCTTCCCCCTTTTTGGCATCAACAAGATCACCAAGTAGGAGTTCAATTTTCGAGAATTCTGTAGCATTGCTCTCTTTTATAGCTTCAAGAGTACCAGGTAGAGTTTGGGTCACAGAGGCCAGCCCTTCTATCAGCTCCTTTTGCTTGCCCACAGCCGATTGAATATCCTTGGTAGTAGCTTCAAGGAGAGTCAACTTGTGATCTCTGTCCTTTCCACTGTTTATCAGTTTGATGTCAAATTCTTTCAAGGTCTTACAGATGTCTTCCACATCAGTCAGATGTTCTGCATTCTTGTCATGAGACCATTGTAGAGTGTCAACAGCATCAGATAGTTCTTGAATGGCCTTGTCCTGTGCTGTCAGAGTCTGAGATTGTGAGAACAGGACTGTGTGAAGACTGGCAACCTCTGAAGCTATGTTATCAACCTTCTCATTGGATGTCTTCATGTAGCTAAAGAATGTAGTCGACAGTTGTGAGAGGGCGTTGGAGATCTTCTCAAGTCCTGACTCAATGTTGTACTGTACCAAATCAAGATGAGCATCATGCTTCTGATTTAGTACAAGTAACTTGTTCAGTCCAGCCACCATCTGATCGCCAAAGTCCTCAGCTGATTCCACAAATTCCTGGAAGGGAATGAGGACAGCTTTGGGTGGTTCTGGCTGAGGTATCTCATTCATTTGAGGTTGAGGTTGAGGTTGATCAGGAGATAGAGGAGGAGTAGGTGTCTTCCTTTTGTTAGATTGGAGGTCACAAGCCAGAGAGGATGGAAGGAACCCATCATTATCTTCAGTTGAGGAAGGAATCCTTACAACTGGTTCTCTTTTCTGAGTAGAGGCTACAGAGTGTTGAGGGGAAGGACATTTAGATGTAGGCTTCTGCGGAGGAGAGGGAGATTTGGATTTCTGATGGTGGGAGCTCTGATGAGGTGAAGTTTGAGGGGTAGGGGTTCTCTGATGTTGTGAGGGAGGAGGAGGTGAGGGTGAGCGGCTTCTGATGGGGGTAATCTGATGACAAGGTGAGGATGGTTTGGGTGTGGGGGATTTCTTGGGTGAGGTAGTAGGTGAAGATGGTTTCTTAGGTGATGGAGAGGGTGATTTCTGAGCTTGTAGAGGAGAAGGAGTTGAGGTTGGTTTTGGTGAGGGAGACTTTGGGGGTGAGGTATGGAGTTCTGGTGTAATATGAATAGGTGGAGAGGGAGAGTTAGGTATTACCTCAACAGAAGTCTCCTCAGTTTGAGAGTTCCTCCACTCTCTGATCAGTTGCTGCATTGCCAGTGGCATATTGTTGGCAATTGAGGATTCACCGTGAAAGTGAGGAAGGTAGGGATATTTTCTCAGAGATTCCCTCCTTTTCATCTCCACCAGCCATTCTTCAAAGACTGGAATCTCACTCTCTGATAGAGGCTTGACATGCTCTTCTGATGGTGGAGCAGTCATCTTCTCTTTTCCCTTGAGGCTTTCCCTCTTCTTCTCCAAGACAGAATGCAAAAATTTAAGATCAAAGCATAGTGATACATCATCTGTACCTGCCCATTTGAGGACTTCTTCTTCTTCTGATTCAAAGGCAGCAGCTTGGGCAAGTATTTGCTGCAGAGGTCCCATTCTCCACTTCCTCCATGTTAGCACCCTTTGAAATTGCTTCTCAAGGGCAGAGATGGGATCTACCTCAGGAACTCCAGTTGAGATTGGAAGCTCTTGTGGAGAGATGGTGACTTGCAGATCTGGTGCAGATAAAGGTTGGATCTCTGATTCAGGTTCCCCCTGAGCATCAGAGATCACCAGTGCAGTGTCCAACTCTGGTGCTGGTTCCCCCTGAACCTCTGATTCCCTTGGGGGAGAGTTGGTCTTCTTCTTCTTCTTCTGGATTCTGATAGGAGACTTGGAGCCATCAGAATCACTCTGAATGATTGCTTTTCTTCTCCTCTTCTGTCTCAGCTTCTTGACAGGAACCTCTGTCGGTGCATCCTTTTCTGATGTGTCAACCTCTGATGCAGGTTTCTCTGGGGTAGTGTCAGGCTTCTTTTGAACCTTCTTCTTCTTTTCTTTGGGTTGTTCATCATCAACCGCAGCTGGAGTGACTGGTTTCTCCCTTAATTGCTCAAGCTTGCTAGTTTTCTTCAATTCTGCAGCAACAGCCACATGTAGTTTGGGGGATGCAGTAAGAAAGATGGTTTTGTTGTGGTTGACTTCAATAGCTTCTCTGAGCGCTATGTTGACATTGGATATGAGCCTAGATATCAGAAGTCCATGTCCCATCTTGGTGAAGAACATCCCTGTCTTTTTGTCCTTCTTAGCAATGGACTCAGAGATGGACTGGAAAAGTACCTTTCCCCAGTTGATGTTCATTCCTCGATGAACAGCATAGATGGCCTTCGAGTTGGCATTGTTCATCTGGTCAGTTGACCCAGTCTTGCACCATAAGCATCTGTGCATGATGCTCATCAGCCTTTCAAAGTCCTTCTTGAGCTGGTTCTTCTTCATGTAGAGTTTATCTACTCCGGTTGCATCATCCCGGCAGTAGGTGTCCACAAATGTCTCCACAGAGATTTCGACGGACTCCAAGTCGATGAGTGTGGGGGTGTCAGTGTCCTGAGAGTCGAGTTTGATGCCGAAGAACTCGTTGAGAGAGTCAGCATCGATTTTCAGGTCCTTTCCCTGAACCTGTGAGTGGATGGTGTTGTCAGCAATGTAGGCGTTGAGGTAGAACTCGGCCACATCCAAATTGCTGAAGTGCTCATAGGGATGAGCCACTATCTTGGTCAGTTGCGAGTCATTCATCCCAGCAATGACCGCTTTCATCACCTTAGAGTTCTCGGCCAATAATGGCAGGGAGGACATGTCAACCTTCATTCCGGTGGCGATGTTAGCCACAAGCGACTTAGCTTCAGCGTCTGAGAGATCTGTGATGTTGATGAACTTCATTTTCAGTTTAGTGAGGAGTTTGAGAGTTCTGAAGATTGAAAGTTCAGAGAGATAAGGCTTGAAGACGAGGAATAAAATTGCAGTAGCGATTTAGGTTTTCAGAAGGGAAATATATGAATTTGGGTTAGTGGACGTTTGATATAATTTGCAGTTTCGAGGTCGCATTAAATGGATTGTGGGCGGAAAGCCGTTTTCCAAATATGGTAATAACTACCGGGGGTAAAATAGTAACTTCCGGTTTATTGAACAGCCTCGCCCGAAGTTTAGAAAATTTTTCTAAGTCCACAGCCACTCTGATAAGTATTAGCCCTTGTATCAGAGAAAGAGATGTTCTGATACGAGGATCTCTGATGAACACCAAGTCTGATCTTTGCAATTCTGATTTCAAGCTTCTGATGGATAAGAGTTTCGGGTATCAGAGATGGGGTGTTCTGATGAATCCACATCTGATACTTCTGCAACTCTGATTCATGTATCTCTGGGAAGATCATCCATCATACCCAGTTCTTCTCTCAACTTGTTAAACCTTGCCTCAGAGAGAGGTTTGGTTAAGATATCTGCAAGCTGGTCTTCAGTTGGTACATGCTCAATTGAGATGTGCTTCTTCTCCACATGATCTCTTATGAAGTGATGTCTGATCTCGATATGCTTGGTTCTTGAATGCAGCACAGGATTTTGAGTGATGGCAATGGCACTTGTGTTATCACACAGCAACTTGATCTCCTTTGCTTGCACTCCATAATCCTTGAGTTGTTGCTTCATCCAGAGCAATTGAGCACAGCAGCTTCCAGCAGCAATGTATTCAGCTTCAGCAGTGCTAGTTGAGATTGAATTCTGCTTCTTGCTAAACCAGGAGACAAGTCTCCCACCTAGCAATTGACAGTGACCAGAAGTGCTCTTCCTGTCCAATCTACAACCTGCAAAATCTGAATCAGAATAACCAATTAGTTCGAAATTACCTCCCTTGGGATACCATAGGCCTGCATTTGGATTTCCTTTGATATATCTGATAATCTTCTTAGCAGCAACTAGATGGCTCTCCTTGGGCTTTGATTGGTATCTGGCACAGATTCCTACTGCAAAAGCTATGTCTGGTCTGCTTGCAGTCAGATAGAGGAGAGACCCAATAATTCCTCTATAAGTTGTAGCATCAACATCCTTTCCTTCATCATCTGGTCCAATTCCTTGAGAAGCATTCATTGGAATTTTGACTGAAGATTTTCCATCTACTCCAAACTTCTTGATAAGATCTCTGGTGTACTTTCCTTGGTTGATAAAAATGCCTTCTGGTACTTGTTTGACTTGTAATCCAAGAAAGTAACTGAGTTCTCCCATCATGCTCATTTCAAACTTGTTCTGCATGACTTGAGAGAATTTCTTGCATAATTCTGGATTAGTGCTACCAAATATAATATCATCAACATAAATTTGCACTAACAGAATATGATTGGCAACAGAAATTTTAAAAAGAGTCTTGTCCACCTTTCCTTTAGTAAACCCATGGTTCACTAAGAATAGGGACAATGTGTCATACCAAGCTCTGGGAGCTTGTTTAAGACCATAGAGGGCCTTTTTGAGCTTGTAGACACAAGAGGATTGAGTAGGAATGACAAAACCTGGAGGTTGTTCAACATAAACTTCCTCTTCAAGTTCTCCATTCAGAAATGCACTCTTAACATCCATCTGGTAGACTTTGATGTCGTTGTGAGCAGCATAGGCTAGAAATATCCTGATTGCTTCCAGTCTTGCTACAGGTGCAAAGGTCTCATCAAAATCTATGCCTTCTTCTTGACAGTATCCCTTTGCTACAAGCCTTGCTTTATTCCTTACAATGTTGCCTTCTTCATCTGCTTTGTTCTTGAATACCCATTTGGTTCCAATGACATTCTGATGCTTTGGTCTGGGAACAAGTTTCCATACTTCATTCCTTTCAAACTGTGTCAGCTCTTCTTGCATTGCATTGATCCAATCTGAATCTTCTAGAGCTTCTTCCACACACATTGGTTCCATTTGAGATATGCAGCAGGTGAACATGGCTTCTCTTCTTGATGCAGATCTGGTCCTAACACCACTGGTGACTTGACCAATTACTTGATTAGGAGGATGATCTCTTAACCAAGTTAGATCAGGTTCTGTCAGTTGCTGTCTAGGCAACTCTGATGTTTCATCTTCTGATTCTTCATCTTCATCTTTGTCTATCAGAATTGGATTGGCAGGAGGAGTTGAGAATATAGGATTGTTGATGGCCTCTTCTGATGGTTCTGAAGCCTTGTCTCCAAGATTGATCTTCTGCAGGGTCTCTGATAGTTCTTCTGCAGAGGTGCTGTCATCAAACTTGACATGAATGGATTCTTCAACTTGTATAGTTCTCCTGTTGAGTATTCTATAGGCTTTGCTTGAGCTTGAATAGCCTAAGAATACACCTTCATCAGCTTTTTCTTGAAATACTTTCAGATTCTCCTTTCCATTGTTTAGAATATAGCACTTGCATCCAAACACATGGAAGTAGCTGATGTTTGGCTTTCTTCCTTTCCACAGCTCGTAGGGGGTTTTCTGATGATTCTTGTGGATCATGCTCCTGTTCTGAGTGTAGCATGCAGTGTTGATTGCTTCAGCCCAGTATCTTATGGGTAGTCCTGATTCTGCAATCATGGTTCTTGCAGCTTCCTTTAGTGTTCTGTTCCTTCTTTCTGCAACACCATTTTGTTGGGGTGTTCTGGCAGCAGAAAGTTGATGGAAGGTGCCATTCTGATCACAGAAGTCCTTGATCACTTTGTTGACAAACTCAGTTCCTCTGTCAGATCTGATTGTTCTGACCTTCATATTCTTCTCAGTTTGAAGTTGCTTTAACAGAGATGGCAACTTCTGAAGAGTTTCATTTTTCTTGGTTAGGAACACAGTCCATGTGTATCTTGAGTAGTCATCAACCATAACAAGAGTGTATCTTTTTCCACCAACACTGGGAGTTTCAACTGGTCCAAATAAATCCATGTGAATCAGATTTAAAGGACAAGTAGAAAGATCTCCAGCTATGGGTTTGAATGAGGTCTTCACTTGTTTGCCTTTCTGACATGCACTGCAGAGGGTCTCCTTCTTGTAGACAATGTCAGGCAGACCATCTACAATGTGTTCCCTTGCTAGTTTGTTGATGGTTTTGAAATTCAGGTGGCTAAGCTTCTTGTGCCATTCCCAGCTTAGCTTTGAGTTGTCCTTTGCTATCAGGCAGGTTCCATCTTTTGCTGTTTGCCAGTCAACAACATAGATGTTCTTCCTTCTTTTGGCTGTAAGAACTACTTCTTTGGTTGTCTCATGCTTGACATAGCATAAGGTCTTGGTGAATTCAACTGTGTAGCCTTTGTCACAGAACTGGCTAGCACTCAGCAAGTTGAACTTCAGACCTTTGACATAAGAGACATCTTCAATGATTATCTGGTTCTTGATCAGCTTCCCTCTTCCCTTTGTTTGACCATCCTTGTCATTTCCACCGAAAGTGACTCTGGGTCCATTGATTTTCTGGAACTCTGATAGGCAACTCTTGTCACCTGTCATGTGCCTGGAGCATCCACTGTCAATATACCATTCTTGTTCTGAGGTGGCTCCAGCACACAGTTCCTGCAAGATTAAAAGGAAGATTTAGGTACCCAAGCAATGTTGGGTCCTGGGGGGTAATGCAGTCTTGGTAGTTGGTACCATTTTGGTCTCATCAACTGAAACCTTGGTGGGTGGTACCCATTGTCCACCTGGTAGTTGTAGTACACAGATGTATGATTCACTTTGGGCAGATGCTTGTGAGGATCATGCTTTCTGTTTGCATACTTCTGCATAGTCTTCTTTGTTGGAAAGAAGTCCCATATGCTATCAAGATCTGAGGAGCGCTTAACTTTAGGCTTCTGAGGTTTACCAGACAACCTCTTCTGCCTATAGTTAATCTTCTCTTGATATCTGCCTTTCTGATAGCAGTTTCTGATACCATTGTCATGAGATTGTCTGTTTGGATTAGGTCTTTGATTATTATTTTTCTGAAAACTCTTCCTTTTGTTTGAGTTTCTGCCAGGTTCATTAGTTTTCAAACTGTGTTTTGGTTTGGCCTTTAGAGTTTGTTTCTCTGGTGTGACCTTCTCATGAACAACTTTAGTACCAGAAGTACTAGCATGGCAAATGGGGCTCAGAGTCTGTGGCACTATGACCTTTTTAGCCTTAGCAACTTTGGTGCTAGGCCTTACAGAAGGCTCACCAGACTCTGGTTCAACATATCCAAGACCAGAGGTGAAGTTATGAGAGTCACCAATATTCTTCATGGAAGATTGCATCTTCAGAAGACTATTATATTTACTCTCAAGTCCTTCAATGTCTCTTATTCTTTTAAGAAGAGACTCATTTTCAGCCTTCAGTCTATCTCTTTCCTCAGTTAAGAGATTAAGTTTGCACTCAGTCTCTTTCCTTAGATCAGAGATATCAACTTTCAGCCTACTGTTCTCATCTTTAACAAAGGAATAAGTGGCTTGGATAGTTTGGAACTCTTCCCAAAATGATGACATTGGATCATCATTTAAGGCTGTGCCTACCGAAGAAGAAATAGAGTCAGAAGTGGAGCATACCTCATCATCAGATTGTGCCATGAGGCAAAGGTCTTCAGTTTCTGCATCCAAGCAGCAGAAAGCTTCATCAGAGTCAGAGTCTGAACTGGACTCTGATTCAGAGAGTGGATCTCTCTCAGCTTGCTCTGAGACGAATGCTCTTCTTCTTCTGTGTTGATCTTCAGGCTTCTTTTCTTCTTCATGTCCTTGTTTCTTGGACACTCTTGGATAGGGGCAGTTTGCTTTGAAGTGCCCAGGCTGTCTGCAGTTGTAGCAGAGGTACTCTTCATTGCTTTCAGAAGGTTTGGTCTTCTGATGAGGTCTTCTGATGGAAGATGGACTCCTTCCATCTTTCTTCATAAACTTCTTAAATTTTCTGGCAAAGGCAGCCATATACTCATCAGATAAAAGAGTAGAAGGGTCAAAGTCACTTACCTTTGAGGTACTGGCAGTAAGAGCAGTGGTGGTCCTTTCATCAGGAACTTCTTCCTTCTCTTCATGCATCTCAAACTCATAAGCCTTGAGATCAGAGACGAGTTTCTCAGTGGCATAAGTCTTGATGTTCTTGCTTTCCTGGACTGCAATCACTTTCATCTTCCAAGCTGAAGGCAGTCCCCTGAGGATCTTCATATTGACCTCTTTGATGGTGAGCTCCTTCCCAAGCTCAGAAATCTCACTAATGAGAATCAGCAGTCTCTCATGCATCTTAGCAATGCATTCTTCTGGCAGAAGTTTGAAGTCATCAAACTTCTTCATAGCTATGGTCAACTTGTTATCTCTTTCTTGTTCATCACCAGCACCTATCTCATCAAGCTTATCCCAGATTTCCTTAGCTGTTCTGCACTTCTTTATTCTATTGAAATATCTTTCATCAATAGCTTTGTAGAGAATGTCCTTGGCAATGTTGTCAAGGTTATACTGTCTTTTCTCTTCCTTGGTCCACTCAGACCTGGTCTTCTCAATCATCTGAGGCAGATTATTGTCTAAGGTATGCGCAGGGTTGACCTTCATGAATTGGATAAAAGGTCCATTCTCCAAGACTTCCCACATTTCATCATGCAGGGCACAAAGATGAGCTTTCATCCGGATCTTCCAGTCATCATATTTCTGATCTGTGAACATAAGATGCTTTGCAAGAGAGTTATCCATAATAACAAATAAATAGAGGCTAAGAACAAGTGGATCTTTGTTCAGAGAGTAACCTAAAAGATTACAAGAACAAGGAGGCTCTGATACCACTTGTTGGTCCCGTTTAATATGGTAACCAGTCTAGAGGGGGGGTGAATAGACTGGTTGGTTTTTCAAATTTTCTCTAAGTCAGAAGTGACTTATCAGAGAAGGTCTGATTCTGATGACAGAGATAGGCTGGTTCTGATATCAGAACTGGCCTTGGCAGCGGATTCTGATCTGTCCGGGTAGCCTCAGAAATACTAAGGCAAATGCCTTTCTGATAACTCTGAAAACAAGATCTGCTGAACACAGATTCCAAGTCTTAGAGTTAAGCAGTTAATATCCTAAGTGCAGGAAAATAGATTGCAGTAAAGTAAATGACACCGGATATTTTATAGTGGTTCAAGGAACAACTCGTTCCTCTAGTCCACTGTTCCACTAGCTTTGAAGTAGATCAGTTACAAAGCTTAGTCCCTAGCACTTAAGAAGTTCTCCACGCCTTCTTCAAGTCTAGTTGTCACCCGGGATGCAATCCTGCTTCCTGATGACTGGTCCTTTCACTCAGCTTCCCGGAAGTATCACCACTTCACTACTGCAGTTACTTGGACGCCCTTCTTTTCAGAAGATCCTTTGAAAAACAGAGTTTTTCCTCCAACTTGCTTCGTCACAAATGATGTTTGATGAAGATCTTGAAGAGTTGAAGAACAGGATGAACTTTGCTCTTGTTGGGGATGAGAGATTGTGTGATTGAATCTTCCCAACGTAAGCTTTTCTTGTTTTTGTGTTGTGGAGTTTGAATCTCAAGAGAGCTTGAAAGTTTGATGAGCAAAAGTTGTAGCAAAGTTGTATCCCTGTTGTATCCCTGTTCTTCGGTGAGTAGCTTATATACTTCGGTGAGCAGTTGTCTCCCTGTTCTTGGAGGAGGAGACAACTGCATTAAATGCGCGTACAGTTGACTTGACCGCCGTTTTGGAAGGTTTCTATTTTTATAATATATCTTCCCGGATTCCTTGGTCAATCATTTGCAATCAATCCTTCAGCGTATCAGGCTCATTTAATGTGCATTAAATGCTTTCCTTTCATGCACAGTCTTCTAGCCGTTGGATGTTTTTACCCGTTGAATTCATAGCTGTTGGATGTTGCTTGAAATCTTCTAAGTGTTAGTCGGGCTCTGATCAGGCTCTTCTGATGTGTTGGATTCTGATTGCTTTCTGATGAGTTGAGTTCTGATGGCTTTCTGATCTTGGATAAAGTTCTAACTCTGACTCTGATATGTCCGCTGATGAGTACCTTTGATTTGTAGTTCTCATCGGTTATCAGATGTCCAAGTTTATCAGCAACTCTCATGGTGCAACTCTGATGGACTTCTGCTAAGAGAACTCTGATGGAGCAGTTCTCATAGAGCAAGTCTGGTCGAGCAGTTCTGATGCACTTCTGATCTGATCCAAAATAGAGCAACTCTGATCGTCGACTACACTAATACTTACAATTGAAAATTCTAACACATAAAATCTAATTAGGGGGGGGGGGGGGGTACTCTATCTTTCTAATCCTATAGCATCATCAAAATCTAATTACATTTATTCCTTACAGGTTGCAATCCAAGTCATCAAATAATTAATCTATAAATTCTATTTTCCTCTCGTCCAATCGTTTCCACTTTCGCTCTTCATCTTATATTTTTCTAGTGTGATCTCCCTTCTCTCCGCTCTACATCTTATATCTCTCTCGTCTGCTCTCTCTGATATCTTGTCGGCTTCTTCTTTTTGCTCTTTTTTATTTTCTTCTTCTCTTACAATAATAAAGATGGACCGATAGTAAATAAAAGAAGCTGATGGGATAGCAGGAAGAGAATACGAAAGGGAAAGGGGAGCAACACGGGCGGAACAAGAGGGGGCGAACCTAGGCCCTGGTCCACCTCAAATTTAAAAAATGCGTTAATTTTAAAGTAAAAATTTTGTATAATTGTTTCCCACAAATGTTCTTTGTACTGCTCCGGTTCGCAATAAGCTATTTTAACGTTCTTATAGAGAAAATGTACTCGATTGACTATAAAAATACAAGTGTATGTACTTTAAAATTTCAAATGCAAGATGAAGTACTACTTACTCCCGACGATACAATTTCATGTACCATTTTCTCAATATATTATTGATGTTTCTCTATTGGGAAAATACGCATCTATGACTAAAAGAGCGAGAAATTTCCAAGATATGACTCAATAATTTATTAATGTTCTCTATGACTACAAATCAATGTTAAGCATTCGTGACTTAAAAATAGTGGGGAACAAAATTACCTTACTACCATAAATCCCTCATGTGAGTAGACTAAGAACAAAAAGAGTTTTTGTTAAATGGAAATGTAGATAGCTACATTGTAAGGGCAAGAGACAAAGCAATTATTAATGGTATGTTGGGTTAATGGTCCAAGTTGAGGTTCGGCCCATTTACCCCTTCACCCGGACGTACGTCCACGCGGCCGAATGTCTGAAGAAGAGCCTCGGGCTCAGCGGCCCATCCCGACGAACATCTACGTGGTCGACAAGGAGCAGGCCCACGGGCCACCAGAATAACGGCGAACGTCGTCAGAGCAAGCCCATAGCCGCTGGAGGCAATCCGGTCCACATGGCGAAAATCCCCAAGGGCCAAGGGACGAATGGCCCAATACCCTTTGCAAAATCACCAGGAGCAACTCACTCCCCCAGTTGGACGAACGTCCCCACTAATTAGGCGGGAAACCTAGATTCTGGCGGGAAGTGCATTTAATGCTGAAGATTTGGTGGTTGGAACACCAGCCATCCACAGTCCTCCACGTCAGCGTAAGCCAACTGCCTATTGGTGGTATAAATAGAAGCATTTATTTCATTGTAAGGGGTTAGCAACTTTCTATTCTTAGCACTCTAGCTATAGCATCCTTACTCGCAGCACTTCTACTGCCTTGTAAGACGAACGACCGACGAGCCTTAGCGAAAGTATCGTATTAGGGAGTTATTAACAGATAATAATACCTAATCACTTACTTGTTACTCACTGTTTCTCAATCCATCTCACTTGTTAGTTGGGCTAGTTTATTCACACACACTCCACTCGAAACTCAGGCTTACGTGTTGGACCCGAGGGTTGAAGGAATAAACCTCAACACTGGCGCCGTCTGTGGGAAACGCTAGGCAATCCTCCGACCGATGACCCTGCGACGAGCATCCCCCGGCACGTTAGGGGCTTCGTCAGGCAGGAGACGCTCCCAGCACCGGCGACGGACGTCATCCAGGTAGAGGCCATCTCCATCGCCGAACCAAATTGGTCGAAGGAGATCGCCGACTACCTAAGGGATGGGACGCTCCCCGAGCCTGAAGATGATGGCAGTACCGGAAGGGCAGCCTGGGTGAAAAGACGTGCTCCTAATTTCGAACTCATCGACGGACAACTTTACAAGAAGACGTTCGGCGGGCCATACTTGAGATGCCTCCCGCCGAGCTTGGCGGCGACCGTCATTGAAGAGATACATGAAGGCATTTGCTCCAGCCACCAGGGTCGCCGTACCTTGGCCCGGAAAATCATTCTGCAGGTGTAAGGAATAAATGTAATTAGATTTTGATGATGCTATAGGATTAGAAAGATAGAGTACCCCCAAATTAGATTTTATGTATTAGACTTTTCAATTGTAAGTATTAGTGTAGTCGACGATCAGAGTTGCTCTATTTTGGATCAGATCAGAAGTGCATCAGAACTGCTCGACCAGACTTGCTCTATGAGAACTGCCCCATCAGAGTTCTCTTAGCAGAAGTCCATCAGAGTTGCACCATGAGAGTTGCTGATAAACTTGGACATCTGATAACCGATGAGAACTACAAATCAAAGGTGCTCATCAGCGGACATATCAGAGTCAGAGTTAGAGCTCTATCCGAGATCAGAAAGCCATCAGAACTCAACTCATCAGAAAGCAATCAGAATCCAACACATCAGAAGAGCCTGATCAGAGCCCGACTAACACTTAGAAGATTTCAAGCAACATCCAACAGCTATGAATCCAACGGGTAAAACATCCAACGGCTAGAAGACTGTGCATGAAAGGAAAGCATTTAATGCACATTAAATGAGCCTGATACGCTGAAGGATTGATTGCAAATGATTGACCAAAGAATCCGGGAAGATATATTATAAAAATAGAAACCTTCCAAAACGGCGGTCAAGTCAACTGTACGCACATTTAATGCAGTTGTCTCCTCCTCCAACGGGCAGACAACCCCAGTATATAAGCTACTCACCGAAGAACAGGGAAACAACTTTGCTACAACTTTTGCTCATCAAATTTACAAGCTCTCTTGAGATTCAAACTCCACAACACAAAAACAAGAAACAGCTTACGTTGGGAAGATTCAATCTCACAATCTCTCATCCCCAACAAGAGCAAAGTTCATCCTGCTCTTCAACACTTCAAGAACTTCAACTACATATCTCTTGTAACGAAGCAAGTTGGAGAAAACTCTGTTTTCAGAACATCTTCTGCAAAGAAGGGCGTCCAAGTAACTGCAGTAGTGAAGTGGTGATACTTCCGGGAAGCTGAGTGAAAGGACCAGTCATCAGGAAGCAGGATTGCATCCCGGGTGACAACTAGACTTGAAGAAGGCGTGGAGAACTTCTTAAGTGCTAGGAATTAGCTTTGTAACCGATCTACTTCAAAGCTAGTGGAACAGTGGACTAGAGGAACGAGTTGTTCCTTGAACCACTATAAAAATATCCGGTGTCATTTACTTTACTGCTATTTATATTTCTGCACTTAGGATATTAACTGCTTAACTCTAAGATTTGGAATCTGTGTTCAGCAGATCTTGGTTTAAGAGTTATCAGAAAGGCATTTGCCTTAGTGTTTCTGAGGCTACCCGGACAGATCAGAATCCGCTGCCAAGGCCGGTTCTGATATCAGAACCAGCCTTTCTCTGTCATCAGAATCAGACCTTCTCTGATAAGTCAATTTGGACTTAGAGAAAATTTGAAAAACCAACCAGTCTATTCACCCCCCCCCTCTAGACTGGTTACCATATTAAACGGGACCAACAAGTGGTATCAGAGCCTCCTTGTTCTTGTAATCTTTTAGGTTACTCTCTGAACAAAGATCCACTTGTTCTTAGCCTCTATTTATTTATTATAATGGATAACTCTCTTGCAAAGCATCTAATGTTCACAGATCAGAAATATGATGATTGGAAGATCAGAATGAAGGCACATCTGTGTGCTCTTCATGATGAAATGTGGGAAGTCTTGGAGAATGGACCCTTTATCCAGTTCATGAAGATCAATCCTGCTCACTCCATTGATAACTCTCAGCCCCAGATGATTGAGAAAGCCCGGTCAGAATGGACCAAGGAAGAGAAGAGGCAGTACAATCTAGATAATATAGCCAAGGACATCCTTTACAAGGCTATTGATGAAAGATACTTCAACAGAATCAAGAAGTGCAAAACTGCCAAAGAAATCTGGGACAAGCTAGATGAGATTGGAGCAGGAGATGAACAAGAAAGAGATAACAAGTTGACCATAGCAATGAAGAAGTTTGATGACTTCAAACTTCTGCCAGAAGAATGCATTGCTAAGATGCATGAGAGACTGCTGATTCTCATTAGTGAGATTTCTGAGCTTGGAAAGGAGCTCACTATCAAAGAAGTCAACATGAAGATCCTAAGGGGACTGCCTTCAGCTTGGAAGATGAAGGTGATTGCTGTCCAGGAAAGCAAGAACATCAAGACTTATGCCACTGAGAAACTCATCTCTGATCTCAAGGCTTATGAGTTTGAGATGCATGAAGAGAAGGAAGAAGTTCCTGATGAGAGGACCACCACTGCTCTCACTGCTAGCACCTCAAAGGTAAGTGACCTTGACCCTTCTACTCTTTTATCTGATGAGTATATGGCTGCTTTTGCCAGAAAATTTAAGAAGTTTATGAAGAAAGATGGAAGGAGTCCATCTTCCATCAGAAGACCACATCAGAAGACCAAATCTTCTGAAAGCAATGGAGAGTACCTCTGCTACAACTGCAGACAGCCTGGGCACTTCAAAGCAAACTGCCCTTACCCCAGAGTGTCCAAGAAGCAAGGACACGAAGAAGAAAAGAAGTCTGAAGATCAACACAGAAGAAGAAGAGCACTCGTCTCAGAGCAAGCTGAGAGAGATCCACTCTCTGAATCAGAGTCCAGTTCAGACTCTGACTCTGATGAAGCTTTCTGCTGTTTGGATGCAGAAACTGAAGACCTTTGCCTCATGGCACAATCTGATGATGAGGTATGCTCTACTTCTGACTCTGTTTCTTCTTCGGTAGGCACAGCCTTAAATGATGATCCAATGTCATCATTTTGGGAAGAGTTCCAAACTATCCAAGCCACTTATTCTTCTGTTAAAGATGAGAACAGTAGGCTGAAAGTTGATATCTCTGATCTAAGGAAAGAGACTGAGTGCAAACTTAATCTCTTAACTGAGGAAAGAGATAGACTGAAGGCTGAAAATGAGTCTCTTCTTAAAAGAATAAGAGACATTGAAGAACTTGAGAGTAAATATAATAGTCTTCTGAAGATGCAATCTTCCATGAAGAATATTGGTGACTCTCATAACTTCACCTCTGGTCTTGGATATGTTGAACCAGAGTCTGGTGAGCCTTCTGTAAGGCCTAGCACCAAAGTTGCTAAGGCTAAAAAGGTCATAGTGCCACAGACTCTGAGCCCCATTTGCCATGCTAGTACTTCTGGTACTAAAGTTGTTCATGAGAAGGTCACACCAGAGAAACAAACTCTAAAGGCCAAACCAAAACACAGTCTGAAAACTAATGAACCTGGCAGAAACTCAGACAAAAGGAAGAGTTTTCAGAAAAATAATAATCAAAGGCCTAATCCAATCAGACAATCTCATGACAATGGTATCAGAAACTGCTATCAGAAAGGCAGATATCAAGAGAAGATTAACTATAGGCAGAAGAGGTTGTCTGGTCAACCTCAGAAGCCTAAAGTTAAGCGCTCCTCTAATCTTGATAGCATATGGGACTTCTTTCCAACAAAGAAGGCTATGCAAAAGTATGCAAACAGAAAGCATGACCCTCACAAGCATCTGCCCAAAGTGAATCATACATCTGTTTACTACAACTACCAGGTGGACAATGGGTATCATCCACCAAGGTTTCAGTTGATGAGACCAAAATGGTACCAACTACCAAGACTGCATTACCCCCCAGGACCCAACATTGCTTGGGTACCTAAATCTTCCTTTTAATCTTGCAGGAACTGTGTGCTGGAGCCATCTCAGAACAAGAATGGTATATTGACAGTGGATGCTCCAGGCACATGAAAGGTGACAAGAGTTGCCTATCAGAGTTCCAGAAAATCAATGGACCCCGAGTCACTTTTGGAGGAAATGACAAGGATGGTCAAACAAAGGGAAGAGGAAAGCTGATCAAGAACCAGATAATCATTGATGATGTCTCATATGTCAAGGGCCTGAAGTTCAACTTGCTGAGTGCTAGCCAATTCTGTGACAAAGGCTACACAGTTGAATTCACCAAGATCTTATGCTATGTCAAGCATGAGACAACCAAAGAAGTGGTTCTTACAGCCAAAAGAAGGAAGAACATCTATGTTGTTGACTGGCAAACAACAAAAGATGGAACCTGCCTGATAGCTAAAGACAATTCAAAGCTAAGCTGGGACTGGCACAAGAAGCTTAGCCACCTGAATTTCAAAACTATCAACAAACTGGCAAGGGAACACATTGTAGATGGTCTGCCTGACATTGTCTACAAGAAGGAGACTCTCTGCAGTGCTTGTCAGAAAGGCAAACAAGTGAAGACCTCATTCAAACCCATAGCTGGAGATCTTTCTACTTGTCCTTTAAATCTGATTCACATGGATTTATTTGGACCAGTTGAAACTCCCAGTGTTGGTGGAAAAAGATATACTCTTGTTATGGTTGATGACTACTCAAGATATACATGGACTATGTTCCTAGCAAAGAAAAATGAAACTCTTCAGAAGTTGCCATCTCTGTTAAAGCAACTTCAAACTGAGAAGAATATGAAGGTCAGAACAATCAGATCTGACAGAGGAACTGAATTTGTCAACAAAGTGATCAAGGACTTCTGTGATCAGAATGGCACCTTCCATCAACTTTCTGCTGCCAGAACACCCCAACAAAATGGTGTTGCAGAAAGAAGGAACAGAACACTGAAGGAAGCTGCAAGGACTATGATTGTTGAATCAGGATTACCCATCAGATACTGGGCTGAAGCAATCAACACTGCATGCTACACCCAGAACAGAAGCATGATCCACAAGAATCATCAGAAAACCCCCTACGAGCTGTGGAAAGGAAGGAAGCCAAATATCAGCTATTTCCATGTGTTTGGATGCAAGTGCTACATTCTAAACAATGGAAAGGATAATCTGAAGGTATTTCAAGAAAAAGCTGATGAAGGTGTATTCTTAGGCTACTCAAGTTCAAGCAAAGCCTATAGAATACTTAACAGGAGAACTCTACAAGTTGAAGAATCCATTCATGTCAAATTTGATGATGGTACCTCTGCAGAAGAATTATCAGAGACCCTGCAGAAGATCAGTCTTGAAGATAAGGTTTCAGACCTATCAGAAGAGGTTACTATCAATCCAGTACTCTCAACTCCTTTTACCAATCCAGTTCTGATAGACAAAGATGAAGATGAAGATGAAGTATCAGAAGATGAACCATCAGAGTTGCCTAGACAGCAACTGTCAGAACCTGATCTAACTTGGTTAAGAGATCATCCTCCTAACCAAGTGATAGGTCAAGTCACCAATGGTGTTAGAACCAGATCTGCATCTAGAAGAGAAGCCATGTTCACCTGCTGCATATCTCAAATGGAACCAATGTGTGTGGAAGAAGCTCTAGAAGATTCAGATTGGATCAATGCAATGCAAGAAGAGCTGACACAGTTTGAAAGGAATGAAGTATGGAAACTTGTTCCCAGACCAAAGCATCAGAATGTCATTGGAACCAAGTGGGTATTCAAGAACAAAGCAGATGAAGAAGGCAACATTGTAAGGAACAAAGCAAGGCTTGTAGCAAAGGGATACTGTCAAGAAGAAGGCATAGATTTTGATGAGACCTTTGCACCTGTAGCAAGACTGGAAGCAATCAGGATATTTCTAGCCTATGCTGCCTACAAGGACATCAAAGTCTACCAGATGGATGTCAAGAGTGCATTTCTGAATGGAGAACTTGAAGAGGAAGTTTATGTTGAACAACCCCCAGGTTTTGTCATTCCTACTCAATCTTCTTGTGTCTACAAGCTCAGAAAGGCCCTCTATGGTCTTAAGCAGGCTCCCAGAGCTTGGTATGACACATTGTCCCTATTTTTGGTGAACCATGGGTTTACTAAAGGAAAGGTTGACAAGACCTTGTTTAAAATTTCTGTTGCTAATCATATTCTGTTAGTGCAAATTTATGTTGATGATATTATATTTGGAAGCACTAATCCAGAATTATGCAAGAAATTCTCTCAAGTTATGCAGAAGAAGTTTGAAATGAGCATGATGGGAGAACTCAGTTACTTTCTTGGACTACAAGTCAAGCAAGTACCAGAAGGCATCTTTATCAACCAAGGAAAGTACACCAGAGATCTCATCAAGAAGTTTGGAGTAGATGGAAAAACTTCAGTCAAGATTCCAATGAATGCATCTCAAGGCATTGGACCAGATGATGAAGGCAAAGATGTTGATGCAACAACTTATAGAGGAATCATTGGATCTCTCCTCTATCTGACTGCAAGCAGACCAGACATAGCTTTTGCAGTAGGAATCTGTGCCAGATACCAATCAAAGCCCAAGGAGAGCCATCTAGTTGCTGCTAAGAAGATTATCAGATATATCAAAGGAAATCCTAATGCAGGCCTATGGTATCCCAAGGGAGGTAATTTTGAACTAATTGGTTATTCTGATTCAGATTTTGCAGGTTGTAGATTGGACAGGAAAAGCACTTCCGGTCATTGCCAATTGCTAGGTGGGAGACTTGTCTCCTGGTTTAGCAAGAAGCAGAATTCAATCTCAACTAGCACTGCTGAAGCTGAATACATTGCTGCTGGAAGCTGCTGTGCTCAATTGCTCTGGATGAAGCAACAACTCAAGGATTATGGAGTGCAAGCAAAGGAGATCAAGCTGCTGTGTGATAACACAAGTGCCATTGCCATCACTCAGAATCCTGTGCTGCATTCAAGAACCAAGCATATCGAGATCAGACATCACTTCATCAGAGATCATGTGGAGAAGAAGCACATCTCAATTGAGCATGTACCAACTGAAGACCAGCTTGCAGATATCTTAACCAAACCTCTCTCAGAGGCAAGGTTTAACAAGTTGAGAGAAGAATTGGGTATGATGGATGATCTTCCCAGAGATACATGAATCAGAGTTGCAGAAGTATCAGATGTGGATTCATCAGAACATCCCATCTATGATACCCGAAACTCTTATCCATCAGAAGCTTGAATCAGAATTGCGAAGATCAGACCTGGTGTTCATCAGAGATCCTCGTATCAGATCATCTCCTTCTCTGATACAAGAACTACTACTTATCAGAGTGGCTGTGGACTTGGCAAAATTTTCTAAAATTCGGGCGAGACTATTCAATAAACCGGAAGTTACTATTTTACCCCCGGTAGTTATTACCATATTTGGAAAACGGCTTTCCGCCCGCATTTCATTAAATGCGACCTCGAAACCGCAAATTATATCAAACGTCCACTAACCCAAATTCATATATACTCGTTCTGAAAACCTAAATCGCTACTGCAATTTTATTCCTCGTCTTCAAGCTTTATCCCTCTGAACTCTCAAACTCCTCACTAAACTGAAAATGAAGTTCATCAACATCACAGATCTCTCAGAGGCTGAAGCTAAGTCGCTTGTGGCTAACATAGCCACCGGAATGAAAGTGGATATGTCTTCATTGCCGCTACTGGCAGAAAATTCCAAGGTGATGAAAGCGGTCATTGCTGGGATGAATGACTCGCAACTGACCAAGATAGTGGCTCATCCCTATGAGCACTTCAGCAATTTGGATGTGGCCGAGTTCTACCTCAACGCCTACATCTCTGACAATGCCATCCATTCCCAGGTTCAGGGAAAGGACCTGAAAATCGATGCTGACTCTCTCAATGAGTTCTTCGGCATCGAACTCGATTCTCAGGACATTGACACCCCCACTCTCATCGACTTGGAGTCAGTCGAAGTCTCTGTGGAGACATTTGTGGACACCTACTGCCGGGATGATGCCACCGGAGTAGACAAACTGTACATGAAGAAAAATGTGCTTAAGAAGGACTTTGAAAGACTGATGAGCATCATGCACAGATGCTTATGGTGCAAGACTGGGTCAACTGACCAGATGAACAATGCCAACTCCAAGGCCATCTTTGCTGTTCATCGGGGAATGAACATCAACTGGGGAAAGGTGCTTTTCCAGTCCATCTCTGAGTCCATTGCTAAGAAGGACAAAAAGACAGGGATGTTCTTCACCAAGATGGGTCATGGACTTCTGATATCTAGGCTCATATCCAATGTCAACATAGCGCTCAGAGAAGCTATTGAAGTCAACCACAACAAAACCATCTTTCTTACTGCATCCCCCAAACTACATGTGGCTGTTGCTGCAGAATTGAAGAAAACTAGTAAGCTTGAGCAATTAAGGGAGAAACCAGTCACTACAGCTGCGGTTGATGATGAACAACCCAAAGAGAAGAAGAAGAAGGTTCAGAAGAAGCCTGACACCACCCCAGAGAAACCTGCATCAGAGGTTGACACATCAGAAAAGGATGCACCGGCAGAGGCTCCTGTCAAGAAGCTGAGATAGAAGAGGAGAAGAAAAGCAATCATTCAGAGTGATTCTGATGGCTCCAAGTCTCCTATCAGAATCCAGAAGAAGAAGAAGAAGAAGACCAACTCTCCCCCAAGGGATTCAGAGGTTCAGGGGGAACCAGCACCAGAGTTGGACACTGCACTGGTGATCTCTGATGCTCAGGGGGAACCTGAATCAGAGGTCCAACCTTTATCTGCACCAGATCTGCAAGTCACCATCTCTCCACAAGAGCACCCAATCTCAACTGGAGTTCCTGAGGTAGATCCCATCTCTGCCCTTGAGAAGCAATTTCAAAGGGTGCTAACATGGAGGAAGTGGAGAATGGGACCTCTGCAGCAAATACTTGCCCAAGCTGCAGCCTTTGAATCTGAGGAAGAAGAAGTCCTCAAATGGGCAGGTATAGACGATGTTTCACTCTGCTTTGATCTTCAATTCCTGCACTCTGTGTTGGAAAAGAAAAGGGAAAGCCTCAAGGGAAAAGAGAAGATGACTGCTCCACCATCAGAAGAGCATGTCAAGCCTCTATCAGAGAGTGAGATTCCAGTCTTTGAAGAATGGCTGGTGGAGATGAAAAGGAGGGAATCTCTGAGAAAATATCCCTACCTTCCTCACTTTCACGGTGAATCCTCAATTGCCAACAATATGCCACTGGCAATGCAGCAACTGATCAGAGAGTGGAGGAACTCTCAGACTGAGGAGACTTCTGTTGAGGTAATACCTAACTCTCCCTCTCCACCTGTTCATATTTCACCAGAACCCCATACCTCACCTCCAAAATCTCCCTCACCAAAACCAACCACAACTCCTTCTCCTCTACAAGCTCAGAAATACCCTCTCCATCACCTAAGAAACCATCTTCACCTACTACCTCACCCAAGAAATCCCCCACACCCAAACCTTCCTCACCTTGTCATCAGATTACCCCCATCAGAAGCCGCTCACCCTCACCTCCTCCTCCTTCACAACAACAGAGAACCCCTACCCCTCAAACTTCACCTCATCAGAGCTCCCACCATCAGAAATCCAAATCTCCCTCTCCTCAGCAGAAGCCTACATCTAAATGTCCTTCCCCTCAACACTCTGCAGCCTCTACTCAGAAGAGAGAACCAGTTGTAAGGATTCCTTCCTCAACTGAAGATAATGATGGGTTCCTTACATCCTCTCTGGCTTGTGACCTCCAATCTAACAAAAGGAAGACCCCTACTCCTCCTCTATCTCCTGATCAACCTCAACCTCAACCTCAAATCAATGAAGTACCTCAGCCAGAACCACCCAAAGCTGTCCTCATTCCCTTCCAGGAATTTGTGGAATCAGCTGAGGACTTTGGCGATCAGATTGTGGCTGGACTGAACAAGTTACTTGTACTAAATCAGAAGCATGATGCTCATCTTGATTTGGTACAGTACAACATTGAGTCAGGACTTGAGAAAATCTCCAACGCCCTCTCACAATTGTCGACTACATTCTTTAGCTACATGAAGACATCCAATGAAAAGGTAGACAACATTGCATCTGAGGTAGCCAGTGTACACACTGTCCTCTACTCTCAATCTCTGACCCTTTCTGCTCAAGACAAGGCCATTAAGGAGCTGTCTGATGCTGTGGATGATCTTCAATGGTCCTCTGATAAGCATGCTGAGCAACTCACAGACGTAGAGGACATCTGCAAGACCTTGAAAGAATTTGACATCAAACTGATAAACAGTGGAAAGGACAGAGATCACAAGTTGACTCTCCTTGAAGCTACTACCAAGGATATTCAATCGGCTGTGGGCAAGCAAAAGGAGCTAATAGAAGGGCTGGCCTCTGTGACCCAAACTCTACCTGGTACCCTTGAAGCTATAAAAGAGAGCAATGCTACAGAATTCTCGAAAATTGGACTCCTACTTGGTGATCTTGTTGATGCCAAAAAGGGGGAAGATAGCAGAGAACCTGTCCCACCTCCCAGAGAAGCAGAAGGCCCAAGCTCAAGAGCTATTAACCCTGCCAGATACTATGAAAGAGCAAGGCAAAAGAGGCTAGCTGCTGGCATTCAGAGACCTCCTCCTCCTCGTTCAACGAAGAAGAAATCTCCATCCTTCACATTGAATCAATGGCTGAACAGTGGGTTGTCTAAACCAGACAAAGTCCAATTTGCTGAGATGAAAAAGCATACGACTCCCCTGCAGTGTGAGAATCTGATCCAAGATGAGAATGGCATCATCACCATTGCTCATGGAGGATCCATAGAAGAAGCTGAGGAATGGTGGAGGTTGAGGATTCTACCTGGGAAGGATGAGAAGGATGCAATAAGGTACTATCTTGATTGCCAGCTTACTCCACTCTGGAAGAGATACATGACTCCCAGGAACCTTGCCTCCATCAGAGCAAGAGTAAATGCTGAGCTTCAAGAAACCAAGGCAAAAGAAGAGGCTGTTCTTGCAGAGATTGCAGAGGAAGATTTCTAAACTTTATCTCTTTTGCATTTCTTGTTTGAAATGCTCTGATTAATAAGATAACCAGCTTGCCTCTATTTTGCATGGCAATTTCAAATTATCTCTATTTGCACTCTGACTATTTATGCTCTGATACCTTATGCTATTTCTTATTTGATTATTGCGTGATTGATTGTATCTTACTCTCACTATTCTCCTATGCCAAGTGCCCACCAAGAATTTAAATGAAAATTTTTTTTAACTTATTTTTGTTATGGTGAAAGGCACTTCTCTGGAGATAGTTCAAGGGTTTTGGCATCATCAAAAAGGGGGAAATTGTAAGGAATAAATGTAATTAGATTTTGATGATGCTATAGGATTAGAAAGATAGAGTACCCCCAAATTAGATTTTATGTATTAGACTTTTCAATTGTAAGTATTAGTGTAGTCGACGATCAGAGTTGCTCTATTTTGGATCAGATCAGAAGTGCATCAGAACTGCTCGACCAGACTTGCTCTATGAGAACTGCCCCATCAGAGTTCTCTTAGCAGAAGTCCATCAGAGTTGCACCATGAGAGTTGCTGATAAACTTGGACATCTGATAACCGATGAGAACTACAAATCAAAGGTGCTCATCAGCGGACATATCAGAGTCAGAGTTAGAGCTCTATCCGAGATCAGAAAGCCATCAGAACTCAACTCATCAGAAAGCAATCAGAATCCAACACATCAGAAGAGCCTGATCAGAGCCCGACTAACACTTAGAAGATTTCAAGCAACATCCAACAGCTATGAATCCAACGGGTAAAACATCCAACGGCTAGAAGACTGTGCATGAAAGGAAAGCATTTAATGCACATTAAATGAGCCTGATACGCTGAAGGATTGATTGCAAATGATTGACCAAAGAATCCGGGAAGATATATTATAAAAATAGAAACCTTCCAAAACGGCGGTCAAGTCAACTGTACGCACATTTAATGCAGTTGTCTCCTCCTCCAACGGGCAGACAACCCCAGTATATAAGCTACTCACCGAAGAACAGGGAAACAACTTTGCTACAACTTTTGCTCATCAAATTTACAAGCTCTCTTGAGATTCAAACTCCACAACATAAAAACAAGAAACAGCTTACGTTGGGAAGATTCAATCTCACAATCTCTCATCCCCAACAAGAGCAAAGTTCATCCTGCTCTTCAACACTTCAAGAACTTCAACTACATATCTCTTGTAACGAAGCAAGTTGGAGAAAACTCTGTTTTCAGAACATCTTCTGCAAAGAAGGGCGTCCAAGTAACTGCAGTAGTGAAGTGGTGATACTTCCGGGAAGCTGAGTGAAAGGACCAGTCATCAGGAAGCAGGATTGCATCCCGGGTGACAACTAGACTTGAAGAAGGCGTGGAGAACTTCTTAAGTGCTAGGAATTAGCTTTGTAACCGATCTACTTCAAAGCTAGTGGAACAGTGGACTAGAGGAACGAGTTGTTCCTTGAACCACTATAAAAATATCCGGTGTCATTTACTTTACTGCTATTTATATTTCTGCACTTAGGATATTAACTGCTTAACTCTAAGACTTGGAATCTGTGTTCAACAGATCTTGGTTTAAGAGTTATCAGAAAGGCATTTGCCTTAGTGTTTCTGAGGCTACCCGGACAGATCAGAATCCGCTGCCAAGGCCGGTTCTGATATCAGAACCAGCCTTTCTCTGTCATCAGAATCAGACCTTCTCTGATAAGTCAATTTGGACTTAGAGAAAATTTGAAAAACCAACCAGTCTATTCACCCCCCCCCCCCTCTAGACTGGTTACCATATTAAACGGGACCAACAGCAGGGGTACTACTGGCCGACCATCCAGCAGGATTGCTTCAATCACACTCGGAAATGTGCAGTATGCTAGCAGTACGCTCCTGTCCCCGGACGGCCGGCAAGCTTCTACACCCCGATGACAATTGCATTACCCTTTGGCAGATGGGGCATAGACTTATTGGGTCCCCTACCGACGACGACCGGAGGGAGAAAATTTGTTATCGTAGCGATTGACTACTTCACAAAGTGGGTAGAAGCCGAACCATTGTCCTCTATCACCGAATATCAATGCCAGAGGTTCCCTTGGCAGAATGTCATATGTCGCTTTGGAATCCCAGAGCAGGTCATCACAGACAACGGCCGGCAGTTCGTCGGCCGAGGGTTTGAGGCATACTTGGCCAAATGGGGGATCAGGCATTCCAAGGCCTCGGTGGCCTACCCGCAGGCTAACGACCAGGTGGAGAATATGAACCGGACCATCATGGATGGGATCAAGAAGAAATTGGAAGATTATGCACCCACCTGGCCGGAGCAGCTCAACTACGTTCTTTGGACGTACATGACAACCCCAAGGACGGCAACCGGCGAAACACCTTTTGCCTTGGCATACGGCTTTCAGGCCAAGGAAAAGAAAACAATGAAGTAAAAGATCACGAACGTAGAGACAATCATGAGGCAAAAGAGTTTATATATTCTTCAGCTCTAATGGCTGGGCATTACAGATCAAAGCGGAAAGAAATTACAAATTATATTAGATGAAAAAGGGGGATCCCGGCCGGCTGCCGCCCGGGTTAAGCTCCTCCTCTTCAACCTCGGGCTCGGGGGTCGGAGGCTCCGGGATCTCCCCTCGGGCCTTGGCCTCCTCACGGCGCTGATCCCTCGCCAGCTTGCCAAGAGCCTGGACCAGCAGGACATCATCCGTCTGGGCGGCCAGATCGAAACCCTCCCCCTGCAGTGCGGTGAAGATGGGGAGAGTGGCCTTGACCCCCTCATTGTAGCCGGCGGCAAAAGAACTATCACCAACATCATAAAGGAACTTGTGGGATATGGGGGCACTCTCCAGTAGCCGGACACCGTACGACAGGCGCTGCTTGGCCGGTATCTTTGCCAGAGCGGCCGAGAACACGTCGCCGAAGGCTCCGGCGCAATAGTCCTTTGCAGACTCCATGAATTCCCCGGTATTCCTATAGCCGGAGGCATCAACGAGCCACTCCGGAGCTGCGTCCTTCGGAGTGGGGAGCACCGGCACAAGCTTGAAGCCGGCCCTCTCAAGGCTGGCCAGCTGACTGCGGGATTCAGCCCGTAGGGACTAGAGTTCCTTCTCCGTGGCCGCAGCCTCTTCCTCACGGCGCCGAGCGGTTTCCCGAGCCTTGGATAAGGCGGCATCGGCTTTCTTCTTAGCCTCCTGCAGATCAGCCTCCCTGGCAGCCTCGGCTTGTAGAACCAGAAGCCCACACTAGACAAAGGAAGGAAAGAGGAACGTATGGTCAGAAGATGAATGTCGAGAAGAAGGTATACCCAAATATAGTGTTGAGGAAATACCTGGAGAGCGGCTGCCAGAGCAGCGCTAGTCGCCTCGAAGGACGAACGGGGGGGGGGGGGGGGGGGGGGGCAGCTCGAGGCCGGCTTTGAGGGCCAGCTCCCTCCAGAGGTCTTCCGCCGGGCGGCTTAGGGGCAGAGAGCCGGCGTCTTCGAGCAGGGGGGGCGGTGGAGCCAGCCTCGCGGCCCCTCTTCTGTTTCTTCTCTCGGGCCTTCTCCGCCCCTTTTTGAGAAACGTCCTTCATGGGGACGACCGGCGGTGGAGGAACAGCCTTCGACACTGGGGCCCCGGATCCTTGGCCCATCACGGTGGCAATCAGGTGTTGCTCACCCTCAGCCGTTCGCCGAGCGGCATCCGAAGCAGAGGAGGCAGAATCGCAGGGCGGATTGTTCTTAGCCCTGGCCAGGGCGGCAGCGGCGGCGGCACCTTTGGCCTTCCGATTGCGGAGCATCTCAGCGTGATTCATTTGCGCTTGATCCGGTGGGGAACCTGGGAAAAGTACAAAAGAAAAAAGGAAGAGTTAGTAGACGGGCGGAGAACGAATATAAGACACTCACCTAAGAGGAAAGGACCGCCCGATGCCCCGAGACGAGCGTCGAAGGGAGGGAAAAGTCCAGAGACACGGGCGGTACCTATGCCTGCATCGGAGAGTGCCTCGAGAGTCAGATAACCAGCTATGGGACGGACGCCGCCGGTCAACACTTTTCTGGCATTCTCTTCCAGCTCGTCGGTCAGTTCCGGCGATTCAATCTTCGGGGGATAGCCATTCCAGCGGACCGGGAGTCGGGGACCATCGTTCGAAGGAAGAAGAAGCAGTTTTTCCAATCATGGATTAAAGAGGGATAATCCTTGAACAACCTCCTCCCCGGACGTGCGGCCACGCTGAAATAGCCATCCGAGTTCTGAGGGGTGATCCGATAAAAGTAATGGAACAAGTCCAGAGTAATGGTGGCTCCCGCAGACGTACAGCGTACCAGGAAGGCCGATATGAACCTATAAGAGTTAGGCATGAATTGCGCCAGGGCCACCTGGAAGCAGTGGAAGAACTCCACATAGAATGGATGGAGCGGGAACCGCAACCCGACTTCGACAGAGTCCAAATGAAGCATAATCATTCCCGGTTGTCTTCTCATCACATGCTCAGCGCCTCTCACGCTATAGACGAACGGCCTGGGGAAGAAAGTCCGGATTTTGTTCAAAGCAACACGGGAAAGAACCTGTACGTGGTCAAGTGCGCTTTTGATGGGGCAAATATGTCGTTCCACGTCAATGGGGATGCCTCTCTCATGCACCTCCATGTCAGAGCCGGACTCGGCCTCGTCCCCAGAGTCATAATCAGCGGGGCGCTCATTCAGGGGGATCGCATCGATAACGTCCACCGCCCCGTCAACATTTCCATCCTCAGCGCTGCCCCCGCTACCGTGGGCTGTGCCGCTGGAAGTGGCATCCGCATCCCCCACATCCGGGAGGGAGACATCATCATGAGCACCATCGGCCTGGATGGTGCCCACAGTTGAGGCCGAACCGGAATTCCCGGAGACACTAGCCTTTCCGGGGGAACGTGAACCAGAATCGGAGGAGGAGCCCGAGGAAGAACCCGAAGAACTAGAGTTGGAATCCGAAGAGATTTCCATGGAGGCCATTGGGTAGGTCAGAGGAAGATAACAGAAGAGGGGGAAGAAAGCCTAAGTTACCTTAGAAAGGAGGGGAGAGCAAGTCGATAACCTTGCGGACGAACAGAGCACCAAGCAGCAGAGATTCTAGAGCGAGAAAGCAGAAATCGGGAATCCTAATTCAAGGGGAAACCCCGGAATTTATAAGAGAAGCACTGATTGAGGAACCAATGGAGGGATGACACGTAGCAAGGGGCGTATCCCGGCTCACGCGCTGCGCGTGGAATGGAAGCGTAATGATGATATTTCCTCGGAAACTGCACCGTTGCTATGGCAGCCGTCACCTCGATTCCTGTGTTGGGTTTCGGGCAGAAAAAACGCAGCGAAATAAACAAAAAAAATTTACTACCCAAAAGTAAACAAACGGATCTGAGGTTCTTATTATAAACGAAATTACAAGAATTTAAGAGGGACTTACATAACAATCTTAATCAGGGATGTCAGACAGTCCGAGAAAACGATCCCGAGCTCTATCGGTATCCACACGCACGTGACTGGATCGGCCGCAGGGAACGTGCTAGCGTTCTCTTCTTTCTTCCTCTCTACTCTAGGTTTAAGAAGTGAATTTTAACTCTTAAAATTCGTGGGTCTATATGGCCCTATTTATAAGAGGAGTAAAGAAGGGGTTTTATGGCTAATAAAACCCTTAAAGAGGCCCTAGCCCAATACCATTCGAAAACCTATTTCGAATTGGGCTAATCATGCTATTTTAATGTTATTAACAAACATTAATGATCCAAATCACTTAGGTGTGTGACCCTGTAGGTTTATATATTATTGGTAGTTGGCTAGAAATTAATTCGAGCTTCACAAATCATAAGCGGTCTCTAGCAAGACATTATGACTATCCAAAATATATAAATGTCAATTAAATCTGACATAACCTTTTAATGATTAATTTGTGCTAACAATTCTCTTTTGTCAAACGATATCTTAATTGAGACAAGGTTAGGTCGTGTCATCCTTGTTATTCTCAATTAATATTTCTTGATTACCAAGTAAGATTAATCTTGATCAAATGACACCTCATTTGAGCATGGCCATGCTAATTAATCTTACTTGTCAAGGGGCCCAATAGATATCTTTCTCTCGATGTACAAGAGTGACAAAAACTATCTTGATAATTCACATACTACTACATGGTTCATAATATGTACAATCACCACCTTTATAATTATCCAGTTAAAGATAACATTTAATGGTGTTAATACATATTAATTCTCATGCTAGTAACCATGATTATCTCAAGTATAAGAATATAGCACCTTATCATTATTGAGGACAACACTGATGACATATAACCTAGCAGTGTCCCCAAGTTGGGTCTGTCCAATGAACTTGTTCCCTAACAAGCATCTATGTTATTAACTTGATATCTCTATACCCATGACTAGTGGAATATAGCCATCAGTTAATCCACATATTGGTCTATTAATTATTAATGTCCCAAATTAATAATATTAGACCAGGGACAATTAGAATATTATGTTTATTTTAAAGTGTAGCATTCCACAATTAAGTCACATACTTAATTAGCTACTAAACAGAATATTCAGGGACTAAATATTAATAAAGAAAACTCACAATAATAATTAACATAAAATGAGTTTGCAACTTTATTAATTAATGAGCATTAAATATTTATTGATAAATCATAAACTATGATTGTCCTAGGGCATATCTCCAACAGTCTCCCACTTGCACTAGGACCAATCGTGAACAAAACGAATGCCTAATGCACTAGTATGACGTTCATGCTTTGCTTGTGGTAGTGGCTTGGTGAGCGGGTCAGCCACATTTGAATCTGTCGGTACTTTGCATATCTTGACGTCACCTCTATTGACTATTTCTCAAATGAGATGATAGCGTCTGAGTACATGCTTTGATTTCTGGTGCGATCTAGGTTCCTTGGCTTGTGCAATGGCTCCATTGTTATCACAATACAAGTCCATTGGTCCAACAATGCTAGGAACCACACCGAGCTCAATGATGAATTTTCTTATCCATACCGCTTCTTTTGCTGCTTCTGAAGCAGCAATGTACTCAGCTTCTGTTGTAGAATCAGCAACCGTGTCTTGTTTAGAACTCTTCCAGCTCACTGCTCCGCCATTGAGGCAAAACACAAATCCTGACTGCGATCTAAAATCATCCTTATCGGATTGGAACCCAGCATCTGTGTAACCTTTTACAATGAGCTGATCTTCACCACCATAGACCAAGAATACATCCTTAGTTCTTCTCAAGTACTTTAGAATATTCTTGACTGCTATCCAGTGATTATCACCTGGATCTGACTGGTATCTACTAGTCATGCTTAGAGCGCAAGCTATATCAGGGCGAGTACATAACATAGCATACATGATAGAACCTATAGCAGAAGCATAAGGGACTCTATTCATCCGATCTCGCTCATCTTGTGTTTGTGGACACTGAGTCTTGCTGAGATATGTGCCATGTGACATAGGCAAGAATCCTCTCTTGGAATCTTGCATATTGAACCTATGCAGGACCTTGTCAATGTAGTTACTTTGACTTAGTCCTATTAGTTTTCTAGATCTATCTCTATAGATCTTGATCCCTAACACATAGGATGCATCACCCAAGTCTTTCATTGAGAAACACTTTCCAAGCCAAGCCTTTACAGACGAAAGCATTGGAACATCATTCCCAATGAGAAGTATGTCATCTACATATAGGACTAGGAAAGTGATTGCACTCACACTCAATTTCTTGTAAACACAAGGTTCCTCTTCGTTTTGATTGAAACCAAACTCTTTGATTGCAGCATCAAAACGAAGATTCCAACTCCGAGATGCTTGCTTTAGACCATAAATTGATCTTTTAAGCTTGCATACCTTCCCAGCATTACTTGGATGTTCAAAACCCTCAGGTTGTATCATATACACGTCCTCTTCTAGATTTCCATTTAGGAAAGCATTTTTGACATCCATTTGCCAAATCTCATAATCAAAATGAGCGGCAATTGCTAAGAGAATCCGAATTGATTTAAGCATGACAACTGGCGAGAATGTTTCATCATAGTCTATACCATGAATTTGTTTGTAACCTTTCGCCACTAAACGTGCTTTATACACATCTATATTGTCATCTTTATCCAATTTCTTTTTGTAGATCCATTTGCACCCAATGGTTCTACAACCATCAGGTAGATCAACCAAGTCCCAGACTTGATTATCAGCCATGGATCTCATTTCGGATTTCATGGCTTCTAGCCAACTATCGGAGTGATGGCTCGTTATTGCTTCTTGGTAGGTCAAAGGTTCATCTTCGTCAATCAATAATACGTCACGATGCTCAGTTAAGATAAACATGTATCTAACCGGTTCGTTACGTACCCTAGATGACCTCCTTGGAGCGAGTGTTATCTCAGACGTATCCACAACAACTTGTGGCTGAGGTTGTGGGACTGCTTGCATAGTCTGACTATCTTGATCTTCTTGAACTTCTTCAAGCTGAATTTTACTCCCACTGGTTCTTTCGGAAAGAAATTCTCTTTCTAAGAAAATACCATTACGAGCAACAAACACTTTGTTCTCTGATGGGTTGTAAAAGTAATATCCTTTTGTTTCCTTAGGATAACCCACAAATAAACACTTATCTGATTTGGGTTCAAGTTTATTTGAAAGTAAACGTTTTACATAAACTTGACAACCCCAAATCTTCACAAAAGCTAGACTAGGAACCTTTCCTGTCCATATCTCATATGGTGTCCTTTCTGTAGCCTTTGTTGGAGCCCTATTGAGTATGAATGCAGCGGTTTCAAGAGCGTAACCCCAGAAAGAGATTGGTAGTTCAGCGAGACTCATCATGGAACGGACCATGTCTAACAAGGTCCGATTTCTTCGTTCGGACACACCATTCCATTGTGGTGTACCTGGCGGAGTGAGTTGTGAAACAATTCCACATCCTCTTAGATGATCACTAAATTCCTGGCTCAAATATTCACCACCTCGATCTGATCGAATGGCCTTAATTGTTTTGCCAAGTTGATTCTGAACTTCATTCTGGAATTCTTTGAACTTTTCAAAAGCTTCATGTTTATGCTTCATTAGGTACACATAACCAAACCTACTGAAGTCATCAGTGAATGTTATGAAGTACTGAAAACCTCCCCTGGCCATTGTTGACATTGGGCCACATACATCCGAGTGTATGAGGTCCAATAAACCGTGAACTCTTTCACCTTTACCAGTAAATGGTGACTTGGCCATTTTACCCAATAAACAAGATTCACACTCCTCGATTGATTCAAAATCAAAAGAATCAAGAAATCCACTAGAATGGAGTCTTTTAATGCGCTTCTCATTTATATGGCCTAGTCTACAATGCCAAAGGTATGTTGGGTTTGAGTCGTTAGATTTAAACCTTTTTGTATTTATGTGATAGATGGGCATTTCAAGGTTTAGAACATAAAGTCCATTTATGAGACTAGCACTACCATAACAGATCTCATTAAAATAAATAGAACAAATGTTGTTCTTTATTATAAAATGAAATCCTTTCTTGTCCAAACAAGAAACAGAAATAATATTCCTGCTAATGGCAGGTACATGATAACAATTATCAAGTTCTAAAACTAAGCCCGTGGGCAAATTCAAAGTAAATGTCCCTATTGCTAATGCTGCAACTTTTACACCATTGCCTACTCGTAGGTCAACTTCACCTTTAGCCAGCCTTCTACTCCTTGTTAGTCCCTGCACATTTGAACAAATGTGAGAACCACAACCGGTATCCAATACCCATGAAGTAGTGGTAGTAACATTTACTTCTATCACATAGATACCTGAACTGGAAGCATCACCATGCCCCTTCTCTTTCAGTTCCTCCAAATATGCCTTGCAATTCCACTTCCAATGACCAGTTTTGTTGCAGTGGAAACATTTTTGCTCTTCTTTAGAAGAAGAGCCAGCAACCGATTTGCCTTTACCCGAGTTCTTAACCAGGGTTTTGGATTTCTTGTTTCCACCAACCTTGCCATTACCATGTGTTGGTCCCGATTAAATGGTAATCAGTCTAGAGGGGGGGGTGAATAGACTGATTGGTTTTTCAAACTTTTCTCTAAGTCTAAACTGACTTATCAGAGAAGGTCTTGCTCTGGTAACAGAGGAAGGCTGGTTCTGATATCAGAACTGGCCTTGGCAGCGGATTCTGATCTAATCGGGTAGCCTCAGAAACACTAAGGCAAATGCCTTTCTGATAACTCTGAAAACAAAATCTGCTGAACACAGATTCCAAGTCTTAGAGTTAGTCAGTTAATATCCTAAGTGCAGAAATATAAATTGCAGTAAAGTAAATGACACCGGATATTTTTATAGTGGTTCAAGGAACAACGCGTTCCTCTAGTCCACTGTTCCACTAGCTTTGAAGTAGATCAGTTACAAAGCTAATCCCTAGCACTTAAGAAGTTCTCCACGCCTTCTTCAAGCCTAGTTGCCACCCAGGATGCAATTCCACGTCCCGATGGCTGGTCCTTTAACTCAGCTTCCCGGAAGTATCACCACTTCACTACTGCAGTTACTTGGACGCCCTTCTTTTCAGAAGATCCTTTGAAAAACAAAGTTTTTCCTCCAACTTGCTTCGTCACAAATGATGTTTGATGAAGTTCTTGAAGAGTTGAAGAACAGGATGAACTTTGCTCTTGTTGGGGGTGAAAGATTGTGAGGTTGAATCTTCCCAACGTAAGCTTTTTCTTGTATTTGTGTTGTGGAGTTTGAATCTCAAGAAAGCTTGTAGTATGAAGTTCAGAGCAGAAAGTTGTAGCAAAGTCATTTTCCTATTCTTCGGTGAGTAGCTTATATACTGGGGTTGTCTGCCCGTTGGAGGAGGAGACAACTGCATTAAATGCGCGTACTGTGGATTTGACCAGTTGGACCCGCAGTTTTGGCAGGTTTCCATTTTTGTATAATATTCTCCAGGATTCTCGGTCAATCATCTGCAATTAATCCACAGCGTATCAGGCTCATTAAATGAGCATTGATTGCTTTCCTTAGATGAAATATCTCCTAGCCGTTAAAGGATTTCCCGGCCGTTGAAGACAGCTTCGAAATCTTCCAAGTGTAAAACGGAGTCTGATGAGCTTCTCTGATGACATTCTGATCTTGGGTTCTGATGAACTTATATGAGAAACTCTGATACTTCTCTGGAGTTGGATTCTGATGAAGCCTTTTCATCGAACTCTGATGTCTTTTCTGATGTAGACTTCTGAAGAGCAACGCTGATGGTTCTCTGATGAGTAACTCTCATGATTTCCGAGAGCGACTCTGAAGGCAGTTCTCATATACCAGCTCTGATCAGATCCACATAGCAACTCTGATGGTCGATTATACTAGTACTTACAACTGAAAATTCTAATACATAAAATCTAAGTAGGGGTACTCTCAAATTCTAATCCAAATAACCTAGCATCATCAAAATCTAATTACATTTATTCCTTACAATTTCCCCCTTTTTGATGATGCCAAAACCCTTAAACTATTTCCAGAGAAGTGCCTTCCACCATGAAGGAAAATAAGTTAAAAATAAACTTTCATTTAGAATCTTGGTGGGCACTTGGCATAGGAAAATAGTAAGAGTAAGATACAATCAATCAGATAAGCAAAATAAGAAATAACACAAGATATCAGAGCAAAAAAATAAACAGAATGCAAATATTTGAAATTGCCATGTAGAATAGAGGCAAGAGGATATTATCTTATTAATGAAAGATATTTAAAGCAACAAGAGGATAGAGTTTAGATATCTTCCTCTTCTAGTTGAGCTTCCTTCGCCTCAATTTCCTTCAGATCAGCATTTATTCTGGCTCTGATTGTAGCAAGGTTCCTGGGATTCTGATATTCTGACCAAGCAGGTTCAAGCTGGCAATCTAGATAGTTTCTGATGGCTTCTGATAGGTCCTTGCCAGGGATCACTTTCATTCGCCACCAGTCTTCTGCTTCTTGCATGGAGCCACCATGGTTAATGATTATCAGCCCATCTTTATCTAGAATCAGATTCTCCTTTTGATAGGGAGTCATGTGTTTCTTCATTTCTTGGAACTGGGCTGCATCAGGCTTGGCTAGGTCACTGTTGAGCCATTGAGCCAGAGTGAGTGAAGGAGTTTTCTTCTTTCCTTTCTTGGAGCGAGGAGGGGTTGGTCTATGAATACCAGTAGCAATCTGCTTCTGCCTAGTCTTCTCAAAGTATATAGCAGGATCAGGGGTACCAGAGATGGGAGTCAGAGCTCTGGCGCTTGATTCTTCTGCAGTTCTGATAGCTATTGCAGAATCTCTGGTATCTTCCCCCTTTTTGGCATCAGCAAGATCACCAAGTAGGAGTCCAATTTTCGAGAATTCTGTTGCCTGGTTCTCCTTAATGACCTCAAGGGCGCTTGGCAGAGTCTGGGTTACAGAGGCCATCCCTTCAATGATTTCCTTCTGTTTGTCCACTGCAGACTGGATATCTTTTGTAGTAGCTTCAAGGAGAGTCAACTTGTGATCTCTGTCCTTTCCACTATTGATCAATTTGATTGCAAACTCTTTGTTGTCTTTGCACAATCCTTCAACATCTTGCAGAAGTTCTGTATTTTTGTCATGAGACCACTGAAGATCACTTACCGCATCAGAGATATTCTTAATAGCCTTGTCTTGCTCTTCAAGGGCCTTTGTGTGATGAAATAACACGGCAGAGATTCCATCCACCTCCTTGGCAATGTTGCTCAGATTCTCTGTAGTTTTGTCCTTGTGGACCTCAAAAGCTGTGGCAATGATGCCCACATGCTTTAGCAGCATAGAGATCCCTTTGGAGAGATGGTCATGGACTCTGGTGAGATGGCCATCAGTCTCATACTCAGCGGAAAGCCGTTTTCCAAAAGTGGTAATAACTACCGGGGGTAAAATGGTAACTTCCGGTTTATTGAACAGCCTCATTCGAAATTTTCAGAGAATTTTGCTAAGTCCACAGCCACTCTGATAAATATTAGCCCTTGTATCAGAGATAGAGATGTTCTGATACGAGGACCTCTGATGAATGCCAAGTCTGATCTTTCCTGCAACTCTGGCTTTTGCGAGTCTGATCTTTGCAATTCTGATTCAAGCTTCTGATGGATAAGAGTCCAGGTACCAGGGATGGGGTGTTCTGATGAATCCACATCTGGTACTTCTGCAACTCTGATTTATGAATCTCTGGGAAGATCATCCATCATTCCCAATTCTTCTCTCAACTTATTAAACCTAGCCTCTGAAAGAGGTTTGGTTAGGATATCCGCAAGCTGATCTTCAGTTGGAACATGCTCAATTGAGATGTGCTTCTTCTCCACATGATCTCTGATGAAGTGATGTTTGATCTCAATGTGTTTAGTCCTTGAATGCAGCACAGGATTCTGAGTGATGGCAATAGCACTTGTATTGTCACACAGCAGCTTGATCTCCTTAGCTTGAACTCCATAATCCTTGAGTTGTTGCTTCATCCAGAGTAATTGAGCACAGCAGCTTCCAGCAGCAATATACTCAGCTTCAGCAGTGCTAGTTGAGATTGAATTCTGCTTCTTGCTAAACCAGGAGACAAGTCTTCCACCTAGCATTTGGCAATGACCAGAAGTGCTCTTTCTGTCCAATCTACAACCTGCAAAATCTGAGTCAGAGTAACCAATTAGTTCAAAGTTACCTCCCTTAGGATACCATAGTCCTGCATTTGGATTTCCTTTGATATATCTGATAATCTTCTTAGCAGCAACTAGATGGCTCTCCTTGGGCTTTGATTGGTATCTGGCACAGATTCCTACTGCAAAAGCTATGTCTGGTCTGCTTGCAGTCAGATAGAGGAGAGATCCAATGATTCCTCTATATGTTGTAGCATCAACATCCACTACAATAAAATGGATTTATAGAGGCATAACAAATTTGCCTCTAAAAATAGTAAATTAGCCGCTAATGCCTTTTGGGGGCAATTTAGTGGTTGCCACCAAATACTCCGTCGCAAAATGATGGTTGCCTCTAAATACATTCTTTAGAGGCAAAAAAGATGTGCTTCTAAAAACATACATTCAGATGCAACCATACACATTCGCCTCAAAATATCATTAGAGGCAACTATTTATGTTGTTTCAAAATGATATTAGAGACAATCATCATACCTAATGACTCTACATGTTATTAGAGGCACCTTAAATGTTGTCTTTAATTCTTTTAGAGGCAACCTTAACAATTAGGCATTTGCCCTCGATGTGGTAATTATAGGTGCCAGAATTCATATATTTTCTAAAATGTCAAAATACAGTACAATTTAATATAAGAACTCGCAAAACACATGATATCAAAATAATATTTCATTTATTAACAAAATGTACAAATTACATAAATAATTTGTAAGTTCCTTTTTCCTACTAATATATACACAATGAGTCTATATCCTTCAGTCTAATGAAGCTACTGCTACTTGAACACCATTTCAAGTCTATATCCTTCAGTCTATCTCCTTGCCTTTTTCTTTGCTCCATCCCTTGCTTGTGATTTCTGTATATAGTCATTATGATCTTGTCATCACTTTACTATTAACTTGTATCACCTTTCCTGAAACTCTCAAATAAAACAAAGAAAAGTAACTAACTTAAAATACATTGACCAAGTGATAGTAAGTGCATACAGTAATTAACTTAAAATACATTGTACCCTCTTAAAGTCAATTAGACAATTACATCGCAAAGGAAATTGATTACCAATTTAGCAATATCTTGAAACTGTTCCTGAAACTGTTTTTCAACTAGACCTTCTGAAGCTTTCTCCAAGACAACCATTTGTCCGCCCTTCAAAAGGATGTGAGTCCAGGTTCAGAAAAAATCTGATAATAACTTAAGTAAACTAAATACGCAAGCAGAATTAAAACAATGAATTGAGTTGATCACTACTTTACCCTGCTTTCATACACATAAAGCTACAATAAAAAACAGTGAAGTGTTATCATTTTTGGGCAATATAGGAGCAATGCAAAAAGATCCATGCAGCCATTAAAACTTCACATTAAAGAATGAATTATACAATTCAGCCAAGTGAAAGAGAAGTGGAAAATAAGGAATATATTGGGCTGCTAACCATCTTATTGAATGGTAAGACAATACAACAGAAATCATGAGAAGCTCCCAGAAGGTGTTCTCCTTGCCATTAATGCCCCCTTCGAACAAAGAATTTGCATATCTGCTTCACTTTGATATTAATAACATTCAAGATCAAAGAAAAAATCAGAGAGAAGGGGTGAAGAAAGAATAGAGACTAATAATTAGCTTTTTCATAAACCAAAGTGGCAACAGAGGTACAGCACAGTCAGTACTTACCTTATACAGTCTAATGAAATTTAATGAGGATGATATTAAGAAATGACATCTTGGGCAAAGTATATCATATGCACAAATAGTTACCATCAAATTTAGAAGGCAAATATATATCAGGTGCAGGGTTCCGCATGTAGTATCTGTTCGAATTAAAATACCAGAACACCTGCATTATTGCATAAAACTTCTGTCACGCTCCTTTCTAATGTTAATAAGAATTACCAAAACAATCAAACAAAGTGATCGTTACTAACACCCAGAAATCCAGAATTCTGAGATCTAAAACTTCTGACACACTCCTTTCAAAGCCTAACATCTAAGAACAATTTTTCTTGTAGTGATATAATCATATCACTTCAATAGAAACTATTTACTGGGATAACACAGAGAAGTAGAAAATGATATTGACATTTAAATTTCAAAAATCACATAAAAACTCTTTTAACTCTTAAAAACATGGCATTACTCTTTTTCCAATTTGTGTTCATACACCCTCCCACCGTTGGCCATTCATTAATACACCAACGGAAATACAAAAGATATCAATGAAGCTCTAAAATAGTTTCTAGTTCAGTTCACAGGAATAAAATTTTATTTTCCAAAAACAGCATGGAGTAATAACTAAACATCCTAACCAGACTAAAATACCAACAAAAAACATGGAGTAATATCCTCATTAAGAAGAGAGCATGAAAATCATGTGATATTCCTCTCAATTCATGAAAATTGAATGTTAGGTAGGAAAAAACCAAAGTGGTGCTTTTTTTATGAAACAACAATACTTTAAGGAAATTTCCCGAACACTAAATAAAAACAATTGCTACTTGGGAAGTAAAGTTACAGACATGACAATCAAGTGGCTTCTTGCAAACAGTCTTTACTTCACAAATGGGACTCCATAAGGAAATCTACTGGCATAATCTACATATTGAGCACCCAAAAACTGCCTCAAGAAATACTCCTCATAAGGTATCCTTCTACACATTGTCTGCATGTTAAACATTTTAGGGTAAGTCAGAGCAGAAATATGCTATATTCAGAAATATAGCCGAACATTTCTGTCATTTTAGGGTAAGTCAAACCAACTGCTAGTCTGCTACTTTGAGGAACATGAACTTGAATCGAATTTTCTGGGTTCAGAAAAGTTAATTTTCAAACAAAAATTCAGACTTGAAAATCAAAGAAAAAATCTTTTAAGAATGACATTTTCTGAGTACCTGAGAGTCTGAGAGAGAGACAACAAGAGCCGAGATTGAGGCTGCTGATTGGGGCACTGAGCCGACTGGCAGTGCAGCAGGGCAACAGTGAGCAACCGGAGTGGAAGTCTTGGGGCGTCGGAGACGCTGCCGATGCCCGACGTCGTCAGCAGTCTAGCTGGCCTGGGTCGCCTGGGCATGTAGGCTGGCTGCCGGGCAGACGCAGGCGGCGGACAACCGGGACAAGCGGACTGCAGACGGCGTTTGACGAGGTGAGTGGTGGATTCTGTCGCTCTGCATCCCTGGCTCTCTAGCTTCTCGCGTTCGGCCATTCTCCGTGACTTGCGTGCTAAAGTGGTGCTTAATTTAGGGATGAATCTTGTTTACAAAGCCTGTGTCAAAGACTAAATCGCACGGAGGAGATTAAGTTTGAGGAGAACTCGAGACTAACTTGCCTAGCTTGCGATAGAGCTGTCTCTGGTTGCTTCTTGGTGCGGCTCTCAGCGCTCTCTTCACTTGTCTGAGTTGTCTCTGCCTCCCCGGTAGCGTCTGTAACGAGATGGATGCGGAAGGATACAGATAGGTAGGGTTAGAACATTTGGGCGAAATTTAGGCAAAAATTCGACCGAAAAAGGAAATTTGTCAAATGAATTGATGAAAATTGAATGAACGTGGTAAAATCTATGAAAAATCATTCATCGAAAAATTTTCAGGTAGATTAATTTTTCAAAATGAATTGTAAAGACAATATTGATTGACATTTTATTATTTATAATTGTTAAGTTATTTATAGATTGCGGTTCCAGTAAGAACAGATCTTAGGAGAAAAATGAGAACGAATCTGGACCGTTGGATTGTATTATGTGGAACCAAATTGTGCATTTGGTAAAACTGAAATGTGCATTAAATGATATTGAAATGTGCAAAATAAAAATTTAAACTCAAGTGTGCATTAGATGAAACTGATATGTGCGAAAAAAAGTACAAAAATAACATCACATCGTACTTTTTATTGTGCACATTTCAGCTTCAACTAGTGCACATTTCAATTTCACGTAATGCACAATTCAACTGCACATAATGCCACTCTATCGTACCCTTTATGATGCACATTTCAATTTCACATAATGCACATTACAGTTTCATCTAATGCACACTGAATTTCACTTGAAGCAAATCTAACGGTCCAGATTCGTTCTCATTTCTCTCATAAGATCGTGTTCTTATTTGAACCAAATCCTACAAATATTGACCCCAAAAGTAATTCTCTAAGACAAGTAAATCTTACTTGCTTCCAATTTTCTCAAACCTTATAAATCTAAACAAAATGAAGATCTATATAATGCAAAAAAGTTCTTTGAAAAACAGTAATAATTAAATTTCTTTAAAGAGTTCGATTCTATACAAGATTTTTCTTGTAATGTTCGAGAAAATAATGATTGAAATAGAGCTAATTACATCTTTTAGAGAATCACAAAAGTTAGTTGCCTAAAGGTTTGGCTTTATAAGTGATATACAACGTTTAGAAGTAGATGTTTTAGGGACGATTATACTTTCACAACAACCTTTTAGAGGCAACTCAAAGATATTGCTCCAAATACTAACTTTTTGAGACAAGCTATATACAGTTGCCTCAAATGTATTTAGAGCTTATTAATTTAGAGGCAACCAAGATTTATATGATGCCAAAGAGGTCTTTTAGAGGCAAGATGCTTTAAGGAGTTGCCTCCATAAATGATTTTTTGTGTAGTGATCTTTTCCTTCATCATCTGGTCCAATTCCTTGAGATGCATTCATAGGAATTTTGACTGAAGACTTTCCATCAATTCCAAATTTCTTGATAAGATCTCTGGTGTACTTCCCTTGGTTGATAAAGATGCCTTCTGGAACTTGTTTTACTTGCAATCCAAGGAAATAACTTAGTTCTCCCATCATGCTCATTTCAAACTTGTTCTGCATAACTTGAGAAAATTTCTTGCATAATTCTGGATTAGTGCTTCCAAATATAATGTCATCAACATAAATTTGCACTAATAGAATATGATTAGCAACAGAAATTTGAAATAGAGTTTTGTCCACCTTTCCTTTAGTAAACCCATGGTTCACTAAGAATAGGGACAATGTGTCATACCAAGCTCTGGGAGCTTGCTTAAGACCATAAAGGGCCTTTTTAAGCTTGTAGACACAAGAAGATTGAGTAGGAATGACAAAACCTGGAGGTTGTTCAACATAAACTTCCTCTTCAAGTTCTCCATTCAGGAATGCACTCTTGACATCCATCTGGTAGACTTTGATGTCATTGTAGGCAGCATAGGCTAGGAATATCCTGATTGCTTCCAGTCTGGCAACAGGTGCAAAGGTCTCATCAAAATCTATTCCTTCTTCTTGACAGTATCCCTTTGCTACAAGCCTTGCTTTATTCCTTACAATATTGCCTTCTTCATCAGCTTTGTTCTTGAATACCCATTTGGTTCCAATGACATTCTGATGTTTTGGTCTAGGAACAAGTTTCCATACTTCATTCCTTTCAAACTGTGTCAGCTCTTCTTGCATTGCATTGATCCAATCTGAATCTTCTAGAGCTTCTTCTACACTCATTGGTTCCATCTGAGATATGCAGCAGGTGAACATGGCTTCTCTTTTAGATGCAGATCTGGTCCTAACACCACTGGTGACTTGACCAATTACTTGATTAGGAGGATGATCTCTTAACCAAGTTAGATCAGGTTCTGATAGTTGCTGTCTAGGCAACTCTGATTGATCATCTTCTGATACATCATCTTCTTCTTCATCTTCATCTTTGTCTGTCAGAACTGGATTAGTAATAGGAGTTGAGAGTACTGGATTGATGGTGACCTCTTCTGATGGTTCTGAAACCTTATCTTCAAGATTGATTTTCTGCAGGGTTTCTGAAATTTCTTCCGCAGAGGTGCTATCCTCAAACTTGACGTGAATGGATTCTTCAACTTGTAGAGTTCTCCTGTTAAGTATTCTATAGGCTTTGCTTGAACTTGAGTAGCCTAAGAATACACCTTCATCAGCTTTTTCTTGAAATACTTTCAGGTTCTCCTTTCCATTGTTTAGAATGTAGCACTTGCATCCAAACACATGGAAGTAGCTGATGTTTGGCTTTCTTCCTTTCCACAGCTCATAGGGGGTCTTCTGATGATTCTTGTGGATCATGCTTCTGTTCTGAGTGTAGTATGCAGTGTTGATTGCTTCAGCCCAGTATCTGATGGGCAAACCTGATTCTGCAATCATGGTTCTTGCAGCTTCCTTTAGTGTTCTGTTCCTTCTTTCTGCAACACCATTTTGTTGGGGTGTTCTGGCAGCAGAGAGTTGATGGAATGTGCCATTCTGATCACAGAAGTCCTTGATCACCTTGTTGACAAATTCAGTTCCTCTGTCAGATCTGATTGTCCTGACCTTCATGTTCTTCTCAGTCTGAAGTTGCTTTAACAGAGATGGCAACTTCTGAAGAGTTTCATTCTTCTTTGTTAGGAACACAGTCCAAGTGTATCTTGAGTAGTCATCAACCATAACAAGAGTATATCTTTTTCCACCAACACTGGGAGTTTCAACTGGTCCAAATAAATCCATGTGAATTGAATCAGATTTAGAGGACAAGTAGAAAGATCTCCAGCTATGGGTTTGAATGAGGTCTTCACTTGTTTGCCCTTCTAACAAGCACTGCAGAGGGTCTCCTTCTTGTAAACAATGTCAGGCAGACCATCTACAATGTGTTCCCTTGCCAGTTTGTTGATGGTTTTGAAGTTCAGGTGGCTAAGCTTCTTGTGCCAGTCCCAGCTTAGCTTTGGATTGTCTTTGGCTATCAAGCAGGTTCCATCTTTTGCTGTTTGCCAGTCAACAACATAGATGTTCTTTCTTCTTTTGGCTGTAAGAACCACTTCCTTGGTTGTCTCATGCTTGACATAGCATAAGGTCTTGGTGAATTCAACTGTGTAGCCTTTGTCACAGAACTGGCTAGCACTCAGGAGGTTGAACTTCAGACCCTTGACATATGAGACATCTTCAATAATTATCTGGTTCTTGATCAGCTTTCCTCTTCCTTTTGTTTGACCATCCTTGTCATTTCCCCCAAAGGTGACTCGGGGTCCATTGATTTTCTGGAATTCTGATAGGCAACACTTGTCACCTGTCATGTGTCTGGAGCATCCACTATCTATAAACCATTCTTGCTCTGAGATGGCTCCAGCACACAGCTCCTGCAAAATTAAAAGGAAGATTTAGGTACCCAAGCAATGTTGGGTCCTGGGGGGTAATGCAATCTTGGTAGTTGGTACCATTTTGGTCTCATCAACTGAAACCTTGGTGGATGGTACCCATTGTCCACCTGGTAGTCGTAGTAAACAGATGTATGATTCACTTTGGGCAGATGCTTGTGAGGATCATGCTTTCTGTTTGCATACTTTTGCATAGCCTTCTTAGTTGGAAAGAAGTCCCATATACTATCAAGATCAGAGGAGCGCTTAACTTTAGGTTTCTGAGGTTGACCAGACAACCTTTTCTGCCTATAGTTAATCTTCTCTTGATATCTGCCTCTCAGATAGCAGTTTCTGATACCATTGTCATGAGATTGTCTGATAGGATTAGGCCTTTGATTATTATTTTTCTGAAAACTCTTCCTTTTGTTAGAATTTCTGCCAGGTTCATTAGTTTTCAAGATTTGTTTTGGTTTGGCCTTTAGATTTTGCTTCTCTGGTATGACCTTCTCATGTACAACTTTAGTACCAGAAGTACTAGTATGGCAAATGGGGCTGCAAGTCTGTGAAACTATGACCTTTTTGGCTTTAGCAACTTGGGTGCTAGGTCTTACAGAAGATTCACCAGACTTGGGTTCAACATATCCAAGACCAGGGGTAGAGGTGTGAAAGTCATTAATACCCTTCATAGAAGATTGCATCTTCAGAAGGCTATTGTATCTGACTTCAAGATGTTCAATCTCTCTTATTCTCTTTAGAAGAGACTCATTTTCAGCTTTCAGCTTACTGTTCTCTTCTTTAATAAAGGAATAAGATCCTTGGATAGTTTTGAACTCTTCCCAAAATGATGACATTGAATCATCATTTAAGGCTGTGCCTACCGAAGAGGAAATAGAATCAACTGTGGAACATACCTCATTATCAGATTGTGCCATGAGGCAAAGGTCTTCAGTTTCTGCATCCAAGCAGCAGAATGCTTCATCAGAGTCAGAGTCTGAACTGGACTCTGATTCAGAGAGTGGATCTTTCTCAGCTTGCTCTGAGACGAAAGCTCTTCTTCTTCTGTGTTGATCTTCAGCTTTTGTCTCTCTTTCTTGTCCTTGCTTCTTGGACACTCTAGGGAATGGGCAGTTAGCCTTGAAGTGACCAGGCTGTCTGCAGTTGTAGCAGAGATACTCTCCATTGCTTTCAGAAGATTTGGTCTTCTGATGAGGTCTTCTGATGGAAGATGGACTCCTTCCATCTTTCTTCATAAACTTCCTGAATTTTCTGGCAAAGGCAGCCATATACTCATCAGATAAAAAAGTAGAAGGATCAAAGTTACTTACCTTTGAGGTGCTTGCAGTGAGAGCAGTGGTGGTCCTCTCATCAGGAACTTCCTCCTTCTCTTCATGCATCTCAAACTCATAAGCCTTGAGATCAGAAATGAGTTTCTCAGTGGCATAGGTCTTGATGTTCTTGCTTTCCTGGACTGCAATCACCTTCATCTTCCAAGCTGAAGGCAGTCCCCTGAGGATCTTCATGTTGACCTCTTTGATGGTGAGCTCCTTCCCAAGCTCAGAAATCTCACTGATGAGAATCAGCAGTCTCTCATGCATCTTAGCAATGCATTCTTCTGGTAGAAGTTTGAAGTCATCAAACTTCTTCATTGCAATGGTCAGCTTGTTGTCTCTCTCTTGTTCATCACCAGCACCTATCTCATCAAGCTTGTCCCAGATTTCCTTAGCAGTCCTGCACTTCTTTATTCTATTGAAATATCTTTCATCAATAGCTTTGTAGAGAATGTCCTTGGCAATGTTGTCAAGGTTGTACTGTCTTTTCTCTTCCTTGGTCCACTCAGACCTGGTCTTCTCAATCATCTGAGGCAGATTGTTGTCTAAGGTATGGGCAGGGTTGACCTTCATGAATTGGATAAAAGGTCCATTTTCCAAGACTTCCCACATTTCATCATGCAGGGCACAGAGATGAGCTTTCATCCGAATCTTCCAGTCATCATATTTCTGATCTGTGAACATTAGGTGCTTGGCAAGAGAGTTATCCATAATAACAAATAAATAGAGGCTAAGAACAAGTGGATCTTTTGTTCAGAGAGTAACCTAAAAGATTACAAGAACAAGGAGGCTCTGATACCACTTGTTGGTCCCGATTAAATGGTAATCAGTCTAGAGGGGGGGTGAATAGACTGATTGGTTTTTCAAACTTTTCTCTAAGTCTAAACTGACTTATCAGAGAAGGTCTTGCTCTGGTAACAGAGGAAGGCTGGTTCTGATATCAGAACTGGCCTTGGCAGCGGATTCTGATCTGTTCGGGTAGCCTCAGAAACACTAAGGCAAATGCCTTTCTGATAACTCTGAAAACAAAATCTGCTGAACACAGATTCCAAGTCTTAGAGTTAGTCAGTTAATATCCTAAGTGCAGAAATATAAATTGCAGTAAAGTAAATGACACCGGATATTTTTATAGTGGTTCAAGGAACAACGCGTTCCTCTAGTCCACTGTTCCACTAGCTTTGAAGTAGATCAGTTACAAAGCTAATCCCTAGCACTTAAGAAGTTCTCCACGCCTTCTTCAAGCCTAGTTGCCACCCAGGATGCAATTCCACGTCCCGATGGCTGGTCCTTTAACTCAGCTTCCCGGAAGTATCACCACTTCACTACTGCAGTTACTTGGACGCCCTTCTTTTCAGAAGATCCTTTGAAAAACAAAGTTTTTCCTCCAACTTGCTTCGTCACAAATGATGTTTGATGAAGTTCTTGAAGAGTTGAAGAACAGGATGAACTTTGCTCTTGTTGGGGGTGAAAGATTGTGAGGTTGAATCTTCCCAACGTAAGCTTTTTCTTGTATTTGTGTTGTGGAGTTTGAATCTCAAGAAAGCTTGTAGTATGAAGTTCAGAGCAGAAAGTTGTAGCAAAGTCATTTTCCTATTCTTCGGTGAGTAGCTTATATACTGGGGTTGTCTGCCCGTTGGAGGAGGAGACAACTGCATTAAATGCGCGTACTGTGGATTTGACCAGTTGGACCCGCAGTTTTGGCAGGTTTCCATTTTTGTATAATATTCTCCAGGATTCTCGGTCAATCATCTGCAATTAATCCACAACGTATCAGGCTCATTAAATGAGCATTGATTGCTTTCCTTAGATGAAATATCTCCTAGCCGTTAAAGGATTTCCCGGCCGTTGAAGACAGCTTCGAAATCTTCCAAGTGTAAAACGGAGTCTGATGAGCTTCTCTGATGACATTCTGATCTTGGGTTCTGATGAACTTATATGAGAAACTCTGATACTTCTCTGGAGTTGGATTCTGATGAAGCCTTTTCATCGAACTCTGATGTCTTTTCTGATGTAGACTTCTGAAGAGCAACGCTGATGGTTCTCTGATGAGTAACTCTCATGATTTCCGAGAGAGACTCTGAAGGCAGTTCTCATATAGCAGCTCTGATCAGATCCACATAGCAACTCTGATGGTCGATTATACTAGTACTTACAACTGAAAATTCTAATACATAAAATCTAAGTAGGGGTACTCTCAAATTCTAATCCAAATAACCTAGCATCATCAAAATCTAATTACATTTATTCCTTACACCATGCTTCTTGAATCACTTCCCCTTTTTGACCATCAAAATGTCACTCCGATTTTTCTTGATGTTTTGCTCAGCAGAGTTGAGCATTCCATGCAATTCGGTTAAGGTCTTCTCAAGACCATGCATATTATAGTTCATGATGAACTGGTCATATGCCGGAGTGAGTGATGCGAAAATCACATCAGTAGCCAACTCTTGACTAATTGGAGATCCAAGTCTTTCCAGGTGATCCCTAAGCCCAATCATCTTGAGCACGTGAGGTCCAACCGGGTTTCCATCAGTAAGCCTTGTGTGAAACAAAGCTTTGGTCGCCTCGAACCTTTCGATCCGTGCTTGTTTCTGAAACAAGTTCTTGAGTTCATTAGAGATGTCATGTGCACGACGATTCAGAAACTGTTTCTGAAGATTAGCTTCCATGATAGTTAACATCAGACAAGTGACATCAACTTCATCACGGACATGCCTTTCATAAGCATCTCTAATGGCTCTAGCAGCATTGGCCGCTGGTTCAGCAGGAATTGGTTGGTCAAGGACATATTCCTTACGCTCTTGTTTGAGAACGATTCTCAGATTCCTATCCCAGTCCATGTAATTTGTTCCATTAAGTTTTTCCTTCTCAAGGATAGATCGCAGTGAAAAAATTGTGTTGGCGGCCATATTTACTACAACAAATAATGCAAAGAATTTTAAATAATGCTCAAAAATAACTCCCACTATATTAAATAGAAAGTCCCAAATATAGTGGTCCAAGATCCATATTTCACTAAAATTTAAGTAAGCTTTGGCTTATCACTTAAAAATTAGTTATTTAGGTAAACAACTCTTGTTAATCATATCCTATATGACTCTTGGTTTGTTTGGTCAACATCATTTGATTATCCAAACACTCCTTGCTTCAAGGCCCAAAACCATTTTGATGGCCTTGTAAGTCCAAACCAATATTAAGACCCGAGAATGACGATCATTCAAAACATCTTCCTAAGATAGTGTGAAATGTTCTGCTTTGGCAGACACATATCACGACTAGCATAGTTTAAATGGTGGTCATATTGGGAAATCAATTTAGACTTATAATTAGTCGGGACTAATAATTACACACATGCAGCAATCAAATATTTAAATAAATATTTTAAAACTAGTGCAGTGATATAGCATGATCCCAAAATCTTCATATCTCCTTGACATCTTCAACCTGTGTAGTGTACTACTAAAAATCTACGGGGTTGAAAACCATTACAAGGGATAGTGGGAAACGGCACGCAGGCCGTAAAACAACATAATATAAAACATACATTCAGATCATGCTATACCACCACTTCAAGCTGTCCCTGTGGCGGAGCAAAATAATTGTGCATGCACGGTTTGAAAATTAAATTTAAAATCCGCAAGTAATATGTAATTAATTCGGATCTCATCCGAAAAATAAAATACATATTTAATGAATTCTAAAATAATTCGTATTATATATGCACTAATACAGATCATATCCGTGATATAGATTAATACACATATATAACTACGAATAAAAAATAATGCACTAAAATTCGAATTTGGCAGAATACTTGATCAAACCATTCGAATTATAATATGGGAGAATTTTTCATGGCTTTGCTTTGATTTGTGTAGAGCTCGTCTTCCCGTTTCCGAAAAGTACTCATGGACCGAAAATGGATTAACGAGTCAAAAGTTACGGCCAAAACAAGATTGTCCGATACACAAAACAGCTCATCAGCCAGAGGTTGCAAAAATAATTCGGATCTCATCCAAAAAATTAGAAACCAAATCTCCCAAAATAAAATAATATTCTGAATATAACCTAATTCAAATTCAATCTTTTATTGATTTTAAATTCGGAAATCAACTATAGGCAGAATATATTTTAGATCTTTCATACCTCAATATCAAAAGCAAATCTAAATCTTAATACAAAGTAGATTACTAACTTTTGATATCAATATAAAAATCGATTGGGAAACCACATTAGGTACGAATACAGTGCCAAAAAAAATATGGAGTATATCGTACCTACGAAAAATAAATTTCTTAATCCAATACAGATCTGATCCGAAAATTAATGAATAATATCATAAAATATTCTTAACATAAATTATGAGTATTAACTTGGATCTAATTCAAACTCTTGAATTTTTATGTCCATTCAGATCTCTCCTGAATAATTAGGCTGTAGGATTCCATCCAATTCCTAATCTATTCAGATTTGATCTGTAAAAATAAATATTATCACAAAACATTCCAAATATTATTGTGAATATATATTGGATCAAGTTCGAATTATTCGAATATCACATCCTTACAAAAATTCGGAATATAATATACACATATATAATTCCAAAATTAATAAATCAATAATTTCGAAATTAATAAAAATTAATTCCGAAAATAAATCCCAAAATAATCAAATTATAGATTATACATTAAATCGTGTAACCCGAGTATAATAAAGAACCGTAGGCTCTGATACCACTGTTGGGTTTCGGGCAGAAAAAACGCAGCGAAATAAACAAAAGTTTTTTACTACCCAAAAGTAAACAAACGGATCTGAGGTTCTTATTATAAACGAAATTACAAGAATTTAAGAGGGACTTACATAACAATCTTAATCAGGGATGTCAGACAGTCCGAGAAAACGATCCCGAGCTCTACCGGTATCCACACGCACGTGACTGGATCGGCCGCAGGGAACGTGCTAGCGTTCTCTTCTTTCTTCCTCTCTACTCTAGGTTTAAGAAGTGAATTTTAACTCTTAAAATTCGTGGGTCTATATGGCCCTATTTATAAGAGGAGTAAAGAAGGGGTTTTATGGCTAATAAAACCCTTAAAGAGGCCCTAGCCCAATACCATTCGAAAACCTATTTCGAATTGGGCTAATCATGCTATTTTAATGTTATTAACAAACATTAATGATCCAAATCACTTAGGTGTGTGACCCTGTAGGTTTATATATTATTGGTAGTTGGCTAGAAATTAATTCGAGCTTCACAAATCATAAGCGGTCTCTAGCAAGGCATTATGACTATCCAAAATATATAAATGTCAATTAAATCTGACATAACCTTTTAATGATTAATTTGTGCTAACAATTCTCTTTTGTCAAACGATATCTTAATTGAGACAAGGTTAGGTCGTGTCATCCTTGTTATTCTCAATTAATATTTCTTGATTACCAAGTAAGATTAATCTTGATCAAATGACACCTCATTTGAGCATGGCCATGCTAATTAATCTTACTTGTCAAGGGGCCCAATAGATATCTTTCTCTCGATGTACAAGAGTGACAAAAACTATCTTGATAATTCACATACTACTACATGGTTCATAATATGTACAATCACCACCTTTATAATTATCCAGTTAAAGATAACATTTAATGGTGTTAATACATATTAATTCTCATGCTAGTAACCATGATTATCTCAAGTATAAGAATATAGCACCTTATCATTATTGAGGACAACACTGATGACATATAACCTAGCAGTGTCCCCAAGTTGGGTCTGTCCAATGAACTTGTTCCCTAACAAGCATCTATGTTATTAACTTGATATCTCTATACCCATGACTAGTGGAATATAGCCATCAGTTAATCCACATATTGGTCTATTAATTATTAATGTCCCAAATTAATAATATTAGACCAGGGACAATTAGAATATTATGTTTATTTTAAAGTGTAGCATTCCACAATTAAGTCACATACTTAATTAGCTACTAAACAGAATATTCAGGGACTAAATATTAATAAAGAAAACTCACAATAATAATTAACATAAAATGAGTTTGCAACTTTATTAATTAATGAGCATTAAATATTTATTGATAAATCATAAACTATGATTGTCCTAGGGCATATCTCCAACATCCTGAACCGCTGCCAGCTGGTAGGCACCATGACCACGAGCGTACGCCTTCACAGGATACAACAGCACAAGTACTAGGCCACGAGCGTCTAACCCCTGAGGGGCATTATACTTCATTATGTCCTGTGCATGCTCAGAACATCAGAAGTGGGGGACTTGTGTTAGGTTAATGGCCCAAGTTGAGGTTCGGCCCATTTACCCCTTCACCCGGACGTACGTCCACGCGGCCGAATGTCTGAAGAAGAGCCTCGGGCTCAGCGGCCCATCCCGACGAACGTCTACGCGGTCGACAAGGAGCAGGCCCACGGGCCACCAGAATAACGGCGAACGTCGTCAGAGCAAGCCCATAGCCGCTGGAGGCAATCCGGTCCACATGGCGAAAATCCCCAAGGGCCAGGGGACGAACGGCCCAATACCCTTTGCAAAATCACCAGGAGCAACTCACCTCCCCAGTTGGATGAACGTCCCCACTAATTAGGCGGGAAACCTAGATTCTGGTGGGAAGTGCATTTAATGCTGAAGATTTGGTGGTTGGAACACCAGCCATCCACAGTCCTCCACGTCAGCGTAAGCCAACGGCCTATTGGTGGTATAAATAGAAGCATTTATTTCACTGTAAGGGATTAGCAACTTTCTATTCCTAGCACTCTAGATATAGCATCCTTACTCGCAGCACTTCTACTGCCTTGTAAGACGAATGGCCGATGAGCCTTAGCGAAAGTATCGTATTAGGGAGTTATTAACAGATAATAATACCTAATCACTTACTTGCTACTCACTGTTTCTCAATCCATCTCACTTGCTAGTTGGGCTAGTTTATTCACACACACTCCACTCGAAACTCTTGGGCTTACGTGTTGGACCCGAGGGTTGAAGGAATAAACCTCAACATGGTATAAACAAGGTTGAATATGTCTGGTTTCCGTACTTTTTAATACACAATCATATTGAGGATAGTAAATGTATTTGGACCAGCAGTTGAATATTCGGAGACAGTAATTTTTGGTCAGTAAAGAAAAAATGTTTGTTGTTTGTGCAGTATATGAATAATAATAGGGAAAGTTCCCGAAATAGGATCAAAACAATTTGGAAATTCCAAAATAGGACTGCCATTTTTTTATTCCCAAAATAGGAGTAATTACTGCCAAGTTTGGAAAATACTGCCAAGTTTGAAGTCTGATATTGCCAAAACATGACAGTGATAAGTCCTATTTTAGGGGGGGAAAAGTTAATTCTTAAATTTAGGAAGAGATAACTACTTATTCATTATTGAGGACAAGAGTGGAATTAAAATAAATAATAAAGATATGCACATGCCATGTATATTATGCCATCACATCTCAAAGAAAAACTCACTAAGTCATATATTCGGAACATCATATTCTTTAGTCATAAGAGGTAATTTTCTCTTCTTATTTCATCTTTCCACTTTGTATTTTATGGTTATGTGTGTCTATATTATGTTGATCTAATGCATTTGTTTCACAAAAACAAAGGTTTGTTTAAGAAATGTGATGGTAGTATTGTAAAGACATGAACTTTTTTCACAGCAAAAGTGTAATACAACATACATATAAGTACAAAAGCAAAAGTGAAATTCACATAGCAATCTTTTAATTTGAACCTTACATAGACGGAGCCGTATACCATACAGTCGCTTGTACGCTTGCACTGTATAGTCAGTGGCATTTTGGTAATTTCAGTAAATTCGCGACTTCCGCTCAATGAGCATGAATGCACATGTGATGAGTATCAGATCTATTCTACTGAGTACTGAGAGTCGGATGACTAATAATGACCATCGATATATCGGCTTCATATCTTATGACTCACTTTATTTTTCTTATTTTTAAAACATCTACAATGAACCCGTATGAATCTAATATATAACTTTAAAGTAATATTGTACTTTTGGAATATGCATGAATATGTCATTTTAAAATGAGTTTACACTAATACCAAATGAGCATACGTGAATTACAAAATGAGCATCGAACAATTCAAAAAAGCTCAATTAAATCTCTAATATGCTCAACTTTTCATTTGTGTATACTCATATCAGTAAAACTACGTGTGTACTTCATCAGAAAAACAAGAAAAAGAGAAACATGAGCCAAATCTAGGGTTAAGATGTCCTTTCATCCCCTTCAATCGCGAAATCCACCATAGACCTCGGTTGAGAGCTCTATAATTGCATATCCAAAAGGCGAGTGAAGCGATCCTTGTGGCAACTGGCAAGGAAGCGACGAGCCACGCTTGTTGGGGGAGAACTGGAGAAGAGATCCCATATTGTGCGAGCGAAGCCTCTGAGGGATGACGAACTGTGTCGCGCAGAGATAAAAAAAAAGTCTGCTTGTACTGTGCGCACAGTACAACCAGTTGTACGATATATTTCACCCACATAGACACATGAACTGATGAACATACTTCCTTCCATGTGTGATGTGCTAGGGTTTTGTACAATTAGAGATTTGGACCTTTCAGTAAGTCTTAGAATGTTTTTACTTGGACTGTTTTCATTCTCAGATCAGACCAAACTAGACTTGAACAATCAGACCAGACCAGACTTGAACAGATCAGACTCGACTTTCATATTTATAAAATACACAGAGACCAGACATTTACCGGACTAGACCAGTTCAGATCAGACCAGCAAATTACAGTCCAAATAAAAACCTCCTTAAAATTGATTAAAGGGGCTAACGAGCTTACAAATAAAATTGGATGCCGAGAGACTAGGAACATATTGCCGAAAGGGTATTGACTAATATAATGGAATCATTTAAGGCAATATTGTGAAGACATAAAGAGTTAAACGTTTGGTATATACTATCCTCCGTTCTTTAATTCTTGCAACAGTTTGACTTTCACGTTTACAAAGGCACAACTTTGACTGTAATTATATCTAATTACATATTACTAAACATTATAAAAAATTGATATTTTGGAAATTCACATTGATAGGAATTCAATAGCATTTTCTACGTAATAATTTGATTATGTATATTAGTAGAAAATCGTGGTCAAAATAAGATCTGTGAATAGTGCAAAAAAGAGAATGTTGCAAGAAATAAAGAACGAAGGAAGTATTAGAATTTGGCAGGAAAAGCTGTAAATATTATTTGCATGCACAATGTCCTAGGAAGGGAAGAAAGGTAAGTTTGGTATAGTTTAACACTTTAACATAGAGTTGTGTCCTTCATAAACAATATTCAAAAGGAGATAGAAAAAAAGGATGACACCCCATTCCCGAGGGCGGCCAACACCAAACACCGGCCAAATAGTTAACTAGAAGGATGTAAATTGAACTTTAATCACAAACTGATGATAGCGAGTGGGGCTCTAGTCTAGGTACTTGGAGAAATCCTATACATTTTTACATATATAGTAACCTCTCATCACAGTATTTATGTTAGCCGACCCCAATATCTTTTGGGACTAAGGCTTTAACATATTTTGGAAAATAGATTTAATTGGATTAATTCCTTGCCTTACATGTACATGGGAGGAGATATATATACATAACTCTAAGCCTAAAAAGGAGCCCTCGGCCCAACTATATTGTGTACACTAAGTAATCTAATTAATTAAATGTACAAGCCCAGAATGTATTCTAATACCCCCCCACCCCTCAAGTTGGAGCATGGGGATTAAAAATGTCCAACTTGCCGAGAAGAAAATGGAACTGTCTTTGACCAAGAGCCTTTGTGAAAATATCGGCTAGCTGATCACTGGTAGACATGTGATGAGCAATGAGAGTGCCGTCCTGAATGGCATCACGAACATAGTGACAATCAACCTCAATATGTTTGGTGCGTTCGTGGAAGACGGGATTATGAGCAATATGAAGGGCAGAACGGCTATCACATCGTAAAGATATAGGTCGTGAGTGAGTCACTCCCAAAGATAGTAAAAGACCTTTGAGCCACTTCAGCTCCGAGGTAATTGCCGCCATAGAGCGATACTCAGCTTCCGTAGATGAACGAGACACCGTGTGTTGTTTCTTAGTTTTCCAAGAGACCAGGGAACCCCCAAGAAATATCACTCATCCTGTAAGAGAGCGTCTAGTGAGAGGACAGCTCGCCCAGTCAGAGTCACACCAGCCAGTGAGCTGCAAGTTAGACACATTGGGAAGAAGAATCCCCTGGCCCGGAGATCCCTTCAGGTAGGGAATGACACGAATAGCGGCTTGCCAATGTTCCTGTCGGGGTGCCTGCATAAACTGAGATAAAATGTGAACAACATAAGCCAGGTCTGACCGTGTGATAGAGAGATAAATGAGTTGGCCCACCAACCGACGATATGACTCGGGATGAGACACCAGCTCGCCCGTAGCCAAAGATAGCGAATGATTTTGTTCCATGGGAAAAGCCGCTGGTATGGCACCCAGAAGACCAGCTTCAGAAATAATATCTGGAGTATGTTTGCGTTGGCACAGAAACAAACCCTCCTGACTACGTGCCACCTCAATGCCTAGAAAATACTTGAGAGGACCTAGGTCTTTCATGTGAAAACACGTGTGAAGATAGCTCTTAAAACGAGATAATGCCGCAGAGTTATTGCCAGCGACAATTAAGTCATCAACATAGATGAGCACATGCAAAGAGATATCTCCCTTATGATAAGTGAACAAAGAGTAGTCAGAATAAGACTGACTGAAACCATAAGTCCGCAAAGAACTAGTCAGCTTGGCGAACCAACAACGTGGTGCTTGACGCAGACCATACAGGGACTTGTTGAGGCGGCACACTAGATCAGGCCGTGAAGGATAAAAACCCGGCGGAGGTTTCATGTAAACTTCTTCAGCCAAATCACCATGAAGAAAAGCGTTATGGACGTCCATTTGATGCAAGTCCCAATGTTTAGCTGCAGCAACGACAAGAAAGACACGAACCGTAACCATCTTTGCAACAGGAGAAAAGGTGTCGGTAAAATCAATACCCACTTTCTGGTGATTGCCAAGTACCACCAGTCGCGCCTTGAGGCGTTCCACCGTGCCATTGGAATGATATTTAACTTTGCAACCAAAAGCCTTTTTACCAGGCGGAAGCGGGGCCATATCCCAGGTGTGATTAGTTTCAAGGGCACGAATTTCGCTCTCCATAGCCGCTTTCCATCCAGGATCAATCATAGCCTCTCGGAACGAACTAGGTTCATGACCTGCAAGAATTGCTCTGAGAAACATACGATGAGGTGCAGAAAATTTGTCACAATTCACATAATGAGCTATAAAGTAAGGCGTACCTGAGGAACCGAGAGGAGAAGATGACGACGGAGATGGGCTCAATTTCCGAACATGATGAGTAACGAAGTCCTTCAACAAAACCAAGGTATGTTTGGAACGCATCCCTCGGCCAAGAGTGAGGTCCGCATTAGATGTTTCGGCGGCAGTAGTAGAGGCGCCACATGAGATGACTCGGCAGCAGTAGTGGAGATATCCGCATGAGATGACTCGGCGGCAGTAGTGGAAGTAGCTGACTGGGTAAGTGGCTTGTCGTGAAGCACACCGGCTGTGTCCGTAGAGTCACGTAAAGCAGGAGGAGCTGGCTGAGCAAAAGAAAATATTTGTTCATGGAATTGGACATCCCGAGAAACAAAGATATCGCCATTGTCCAAGTCATATAATTTCCATCCCTTTTTCTGGGACGGATATCCAACAAACACGCACTTCCGGCTCCGAGAAGCAAATTTATCCCCCCGGGCTTTCAAGTTATGACCAAAACTTAAACATCCAAAAACCCGTAAATGGCCGAAGTCAGGTACACGCCCAAATAGAATTTCAAAGGGAGTCTTACCCCCTAACAAACCTGATGGAGTGCGGTTGATAGTATAAACTGCGTTCAGAACACATTCACCCCACAAAAATAAAGGTACATTAGCTTGGAACATCAAAGCACGAGCTACATTTAAAATATGTCGATGCTTACGCTCCACTCTCCCACGATGTGTGTCGACACAAGATGTTTGAAATAAAATTACACGATCCTCAAAATAAGGCATCATACACCGAAACTCAGTGCCATTATCACTACGGACAATTTTGACTGGCACGTCAATTTTTTTTTCAACCATGCTAATAAATGACAGAAAAAATTGATATACTTCTTTCTTGTCCCACAGCAAGTATACCCACATGGCCTGAGAGTAATCATCAACCAAGGTTAAAAAATAAATAGCATCACATGTGGAAGGGGTTTTATACGGCCCCCACAGATCACAATGAATTAATTACAAAATACGACTAGCTTTATTTTGACTAACAGGAAAAGAATCACGAGCATGCTTGGCCTGCGGACATACCTCGCAGGCTTTATTCAAATGTTTCTTTGAAAAAGTAGTACTAATAAATGGCAATAATTTAAGAACACATTTAGACGGATGCTCAAGCCGACGATGCCACAGCTCAAAATCTGATATTTCGGAGTGTCGAACAACATGAAGAGCAGGAATCCCTCGAAAATAAAAGAGCCCATCTCGCCTCTCACCTGCTCCAATCAAGCTCCTCGAGTGTAGGTCCTGTATAGCACAAAAGGAATTAGTGAAAGTGACAATACATTTAGACTGATCAATTAATTGGGATACAGATATCAAATGACAGTTCAAGCCGGGAACATAAATAACGTGATCCAAAGTGAGCACTTTAGAGAGGAAAACGCGTCCCTCTAAAATAGCTCCAACAGTCCTCCCGTCCGGTAGTCCAACCGAACATGTATTAATCCGGGTACGCTGTTTAAGACAAGACAAGTCACCCGTGACGTGGTGAGACGCCCTGGTGTCAATAATCCACGATAAAGAAGTATACGTACCCGACATGCGATCACACGAACTAGGATCAATGTTAATCAAATTCAAAAGAACCCGAACCTGTTCTTTGGTTAAATCATTCAGACTGGACACATCACCTTTCCCGGAAGAGCTGCCCGCAGCCGGAGCACCAAGAGCTGAGGAGACGACGTTCGTTTGCACCCCCCTCCACGGCCGACAGTGGCGCCCTTACCCCGGTTCTTTTCTTCCCACCAATCCGGGTATCCATGTAATTTAAAGCAATTCCCGATTTCATGACCCTTCTTCTTGCAATGAGAGCAAATAGTCGCACGGTCTCGCCCAGTGTTGACTGCAAAAGCCTGGACGTCCTCCACTGCAGGCTGCTTCCCGCGTGCTATCGCGCGAGAGTTCTCTTCCTGGATAAACGCCTGGTGCGCGGCATTGAGACCGGGCAAAGGGTCTCGGGACAGTAGGTTTGACCTCATTGTTCCGTATAAATCATCGTCAATTCCAATTAGGAATTGATGATGGCGTTCTTCTTCACGATCATTGGCAAATTTTTCAACAACCTTACACGTGCACAAACCGCACGTACAAGTGTGCAGCGGCTTGAGTCTCTCTAGCTCATCGAACAGGCCCATCAAGGTGGTGTAATACATGTCCACCGTCATGGATTTGGTCTGCCGGCAACTTGTAATTGAAGCTCGGAGTTGCTGGATCCTCGGTCCGTTTGCCACACTAAAACGATTCTCCAAGTATACCCATAGTGACTGCGCTTCATCATGGAATGGTATAGAAGCCGCCACTGCCGGGTCCATACTCCGCAATAGCCATGATACGATCATGGGATTGACCGTGTCCCATTCAAGCAATTCCTTTGCCTCAGTCGGTTTCTTTATTGTGCCATCTACGAACACGAACTTCCGCCGTGCCTTTAAGGACATAGTTATTGCCCGAGACCAACCCACATAGTTGTCACCTTTAAAGACCACATGAGTGATGACATTACCGGGTTGATCGTCGGCGCCAAGGTAGTAGGGTGAGGAGGGATCAACCATCATGGACAAAGCTTCAGACGCGCTGGCGCTTGCTTCACCCCTGGATTGCCGATCGAGACTTTCTTCCGCGATGAGGGAGTCTGCGCTACCCTATCGGCCGCTCTGATACCGTAACATATTTTGGAAAATATATTTAATTGGATTAATTCCTTGCCTTACATGTACATGGGAGGAGATATATATACATAACTCTAGGCCTAAAAAGGAGCCCTCGGCCCAACTATATTGTATACACTAAGTAATCTAATTAATTAAATGTACAAGCCCAGAATGTATTCTAATAGGCTTGGATGTTGTTGTTGTTGTTGTTGAACCTCTCATCACAGTTGTTGGGATTCGAACCCGAGAGTTACCCCTTGTGATACTCCCTATCTATCAGTTGTGCTACGCTCATCGACTTCAAAAAGAGATAATAAAAATTGCCTCAAGATAGAAAAACTAAATCATGAAAAAAAATACTACTAGTTCTACACACGGATGGACTGGGACGGGCCGATCCGATCCAGGACCGGTACTGTTTGTACAGGCCCGACCCCTGTACCAACCTGATACCCGGACCGACGGAGTTACGGGACAAGACTCGGGCTTGCATTTTGGTGGACCAGCCGGGGCCTAACGGCTACTAATTCAAAATAATAATCTTTAATTCGATTGGGTGCAAATTAAAAAAAAACACTTGACCTGACCCAGGCCTGGACCGAGGCCGGGCTAGGTAGCCCGGACCGGAACCGAAACCGGGCATGAAATTCAAAGTCCCGAAGCCCGACCCGATCCCATGCCTAGTTCTACATTATTATGCAAGAATATATATTTTTTTAAATTTTGACAAAAAAGGAACCATACTATTGAAGAGATAGAAATACCCCTCATATAAATACAATACTAAAACTCTAATTCTCACTTGCATTTCTTCTCTCTTCGTAGCTCATTCTTCCATTCCAAATCTTCCACCATTTGATAGTCTAAACATGCCTCATCCTCGATCACCGTCAGCAAGTGGGCGGACCCCATGACGAGAAAAGATGCAAGAGCAGTTAGGGGGTGGGAGGAGAGGATGGAGAAAGAAAGAGGAGAGGGGAGAAAAGAAAAGAAGGGGCGTTGCTATGGAGAAACAATAGGGGAAGGTTATAGTAGGAGTAGAACTCGTATTTTGAGAATAAAAAATATGTGGTCCCATTTTGGAACAAAACATTAAAACCAAAATCCACAAAGAATGATAGGGGACAACACAAAATTGCATAATGCATAAGAATTATGTTATTCCTGTGAAAAAGTCACCTCTAAAAACAACGTAAATAATGTTCTAAAGGAACTAGGCACTAGTCGGACGCTAGCCAGAGCCTAGGCAGCTAGGTGCGGGCCTAGGCGGGGACTAGTCAGAGACATAAGAGTTAGAATTTTATCATTGTTTTTGCATAAATATGATTAATTATGTTGTGTTTATGTGTAAAAAATATACACACACATACACATTAAAATGCATGAACTAGGCGCTAGTTGGGCGCCAGCCAGAGCCTAGGCGGCAAGGCGCGGGCCTAGGCGGGGACTAGTCGGAGACATAAGAGTTATAGTTTTATCATTGTTATTGCATAAATATGATTAATTATGTTGTGTTTGTGTGTAAAAAATATACACAAACATACACATTAAAATGCATGAACTAGGCGCTAGTCGGGTGCCAGCCAGAGCCTAGGCGGCTAGGCGCGGGCCTAGGCAGGGACTAGTCGGAGACATAAGAGTGATAGCTTTATCATTGTTTTTGCATAAATATGATTAATTATGTTGTATTTGTGTGTGTAAAATACACACACACACACACACACACACACACACACACATTAAAATGCATGAACTAGGCGCTAGTCGGGTGCCAGCCAGAGCCTAGGTGGCTAGGCGCGGGCCTAGGCGGGGACTAGTCGGAGATATAAGAGTTATAGTTTTATCATTGTTTTTGCATAGATATGATTAATTATCTTGTGTTTGTGAGTGTAAAAAATCTACACACACATACACATTAAATTTGTCCCCCTAGTTTTATTTCTAAAATATGATTCATCCACTCATAGACATGAAGTTTTAATCAACTTATTCTTTGCGTATGTTTTAGTCCTACATTGAGCAATTTCAAAAAGCTAAAATAAAAGAGAGATAAAATGTTCGGAGAATCTAGATGCCCTAAGTGACTGATTAAACACTATGGGCCGGCAACTAGGTGCCCTATGCGCCTGACTAATTCACCTAGGCGTCAAACCAATTAGTCTGGGCGCGTAGAATAAAAACGGAGCACCTAACTACCGCCTAGCGCCTAAGCGGGGACTAGTCAGGCAACTAGAGCGATTTTTAGAAGTGCTTATAAAGTAGGGTGGACAAGGTCCTAGGACTGGCGAGTTTTTGAACTAGGGCTAGTTTTTATTTTTGCAGGCCGAGATCGAGATTGTGGGGGCAGGGGTAGGACCCGTCCTAGTCTTCGCTTTTTGGGCCCCATTGACGTTCAAGTGCAATTTTCCGATGCAAGTAAATTATTGATAGTTATTTAATGAATTTCATACTCAATATGGAAATGCCCCCTCCTCTGAGGCAAACGTCTTCTTTGTATGAGAAAAGCACTTTTTAAAAGCACAATTAAAAATCTTTTTTTCTAAACTAAGTTTACTCATTTTGTTGCGCAAAGTTTGATAAATGAACTTTCTTGGTATCTAAATTTTCCTTTGATTGTGATGAAAGGGTGGAGTTTGACAAACTACAATGGTGGAAAGGGAAAAACCAATGTTTTCCATAATATCAATAATGGCGAAACAAGTGTTATCCATAGGGGTGGGCACGGTCCGAGTCAGTCCGAGTAATTGATAAACTTTTAAGAATCGCTGGTTCCATTTAACGTATAGGTTCGATCCGGGTTATCAAGTCTCGAAATATTTAATGTTTGAAACGGTCCGATCTGGGTTCTCGGTTCTTTTTTGGTAAAAAAAATACAGTTACGCTAGCTAAATGTCTAGTGAGTAATAACATTCACAAACTAATTCAGCATCAATGTTACCATAATATAGTAAAAAATGTTACCATAATATAGTAAAAAATTAAAATAAAAATATAAAACAAAAGTTTGAATTAGTTAACAAAATATCGTATCAGAAATCTATAAATTGAATAGCACACAACTGCACAAGTTGAATAACATCAAATTTTGAAATGTAAAAAATTAGACATCATCATTCATGAATTAAAAAGGTAGAACCACAAACTCGTAAGAAATTAAACTAGTCACTATATTATACGGAGTACATATATTTTTAAGAGAACAATTTAAAGCTTAGTAAAGGCCTTTTTATATCAATATCACCATTATAATACGGATTCCCAATAAAGTGAGTAGGTTTTAAAAAGTCCAAAACTATGACTCCGAAGCAGTTAGAAACCACCGACAAAACACTTTGCTTGTCCTTTATTAAATACGGATTATTAAATTTATTATTTATTATTATTATTTTTGTATTATACTTAGTTATCGCCAAGAGTAATAAATTGTTCTCAACCACCCAGCCGCCGCCACAACAATCATTGCCGGAATTGTCATGCAGCCGGCTGTATCGCCGCCGCCCCTAGTCATTATCTCAGTGACTCCGGTCAAAGTGACTCCGGCCAAGTTACTCCGGTCAAAGTGACTCCGGCCAAGTTACTCCGGTCAAAGTGACTCCGGCCAAAGTGACTACCCACCGGCCGCAGTGACTACCCACCGGCCGCAGTGACTGCCCCACCGGTCACAATGACTGTCCACCGCCACAGTGACTGCCCACCGGTCACAGTGTCTGCCCACCGGCCACAGTGACACACCAACTCCGTTCATAGTGACACGTCGTCTTCGGTGTCCCTGCCCTAGCGCCGCCCTGACCATATCCACGGATCGCCACGGACCGCCGTCGCCTACCACCACCTCAAACCCATTCACGTCCCCAGCCCCTCCCTAGCCTCCAACCACCTCCCCTCTGGTCCCCTTGCCACCTTCCTAGCCCCAGCCCCCAGCCCCCAATTCGACCGCCAGCCCCCCCCACCCCAGATCTATCCCAAACTGCATCCAAACGGCCAGATCTAGCCCTAACCAGCCCGTTTACAACCATTGCACCATATCGACACTCTGTCCAGCAGGAAAGAAAGGAGAAGAAGAAGATTAGAGAATCTACGATGGCGGATGCAGAGGCGGCGCGGCGTGGAGGAAGACGGTGACGGCGAGGCTGAGCAAAGTGTGAGGATGACGCTAGATCTGGAGAAGGTCAACGCCACCAACAGAGAGAAGAAATGGAAGAAGTTCGTAGCTAGGGCGAGCACGAGGGCTGCAACGAAGGCGGCAAAAACCAGTGCGAGAAACAGCGGCGACGTTTCGTTCCTTTGTCCGTGGAGGGCGACGGCGACGACGGGGAAGGTAGCGAAGGAAGCGTCGAACTTCGTGCTCCGTCTCGGCGATCTGCAGTGGCAATCTGCTCCTTGGTCTTTGAACGCAGCAACGAAGAACGGAAGAGACGAGTCTTGGAGCGCAAAAAATCGGAAAAGGAGATTAGCCTTTAAAAACGCAATCAGTTTTTAGTCTAAACTCAGTTTTAGTCATATTCTTGTCAATTAAAAGCTGATTACTTATACGTGTGCCATTTTTTCTTTCCAAAAAGGAAGACAACGATGATGCATTTACGTTTTATAATTTTTTGATAAAGTTTTCTATTTTTCACATTTTATACTTTTAAATTTATATATTTCACTTTTTTCATTAATCCTGTAAAATTTCTTTTTAATATGTTGACAATTTTAAGTCCGCAATATTTAGACAAATTACGCAGTATTATTTACACAAATTATGCAGTACAAAACACTTCTAAAAATTAACATTATAAAAAAAATTATTAGCTTATTTTATCTCAAACTATCATCAAATTCATAAATCTATCCTATTCTTTCACTTTTATAAAAAAAAAATATAACTCAAACTTCATCTTTTTGAACAGTTATGCTTTTTCTTTTTTGTTGTTTCAAAATTACTCATTTTTATTAAAACAATAAGATATAGATATCATTGAATGACTCATTTTTATATAAGCAATACAAATTTGTAAACATAAAACTAGAAAGAAGTGAAACTTGTTTATGATTTTCCTTTTAATTTTTACTAATTTAATCATTGAATGTGTAATTGTGAGAAAAGTTGAAATTTGATTCCTTTTTTAATAAAAGTGAAAGTATGGGATAAATTTGTGAATTTGATCATAGTTGGAGATATATTTAGCAAATAATCCTTACAAAAGTTGTTGTTTTTGTACAATTTTCCCACGTTTGATCCTATTTTAAATCTTTTTTCATTTTTACTTTCCAACTTTTTATTGGTTATTTTTCTTTGTTTTTTCTACATTTTTTTTTGAATTTAAAATAACTTCGTCGAATTTAATTTAAAATTTTTCATCTTCGATTCTTAACTATGCATTATTTGATCTTTTCATACTTTTATTACGTAGTATTATTTATTCACTTTTAATTTTATGTTTATACTTTTATTTTTCTAATTATCTTCATCATTTTAACATTCTCTTTCTATTTAAAGACATGAATTAGATTAATTTTTTGTGTGCGAATTTATAATCACAACCCCATTTTTACTATATGCAACCAACAACATCCAAGCCTTAGTCCCAAAAGATATTGGGATCGGCTAGCATGAATCGATACATGATATCACCACCCAAAAGAAAACAAAGATAAAAATAGATAAGCTATTATAGAAAAGATAATATAAAAAGAGATGAATATACCTAAAATGATAAAATAAAAAGGATATAAATAATGTTTATATATATATAAGAATATAACAATAAAAAACAAGAAAAAAGATGAGGGGAAATGATAATATGAGATCACTCCTCCACACGAATACCCGCTCTCCACTTTGCTCTCTCCAAAACCATACTCTCATCCAACCCAAGAAGAAGCATATTACTTCGGACTTCCCTAACCCACGTCTGTTTGGGCCTTCCTCTCCCTTTCTTCCTTGCATCTTCTCCACATATCTCAACTCGTCTGACAAATGCATCACTCGGTCTTCTACGCACATGACCAAACCACCGTAGGCGCCACTCCCACATCTTGTCTTCAATAGGTGCTACTCCCACCCTTTGTCTGATTGTCTCATTCCTCATGTGGTCCTTCCTAGTATGTTCACACATCCAACGCAGCATGCGCATCTCTACCACACTCATCTTTTGAATGTGATATTGTTTCACCGTCCAAGACTCTACAACATACAATAATGCAGGTCTAATTGATGTCCTATAAAATTTACACTTCAGTTTAGTCGGCATACCTCTATCTCATAGAAATTTTGACGCAATCTTCCACTTCATCCACCCTGTTCTGATTCTATGGGATACATCTCCATCTAACTCACTGTCCTTCTGAATTATGGAGCCCAAGTAACGGAACATATCGCTGACCGGTATCTCCTTACCATCTAGAGTAATTCCACTATTTCCACAGCTTCTACCTCCGCCAAACTTGCACTCCATGTACTCTGTCTTGCTCCGACTTAGTCTGAAACCCTTGTTCTCCAATGTTTGTCGTCATACTTCCAACTTTGCTATAAGACCTGATTGCGTCTCATCAATCAATACAATATCGTCGGCAAACATCATGCACCACGGTATTTCGTCTTGGATTGACTTCGTAAGTTCATCCATGACTATGGCAAATAAGAAAGGGCTCAGAGCCGATCCTTGGTGCACTCCGATAGTAATAGGAAAAAATGGCATGGAAATTACTATCCAGCTTTGCATTTCCAAACGTATAACCCATTTTCCCTTTTCCAAATATGTGACTTAACTTAAGCCGTTCGGTCCTTCAATGGATCATATGAGTAAATGAGTGGCCTAGATGAATTACACTCCAAATAGAAAAACCAAGCTTATCAAACAGACGGTTTAAACTTTCAACCTTTCTTCATTTGAGAGATGAGCTTCGTCTCTCTCCATCAGTCGCCGACCCTCCATCAGTCGCCGACCCACCGCACTCCAGCCGCCGACACGGAGACACCCCACCGCTCCACTGCACGTCAGCCCCCGCCGCACCACTCAGCTGTTCCGCGAGCGATGGTTAGGTAACAATGGCTAGGCCATCGATGGCTAGGTGACGATAGCCAGACGAGCGACGACGTTAACGGATCTGTGATTTTGGCGGCCATTAAAGTTAGGATGGCTGGATGGGGGCGGCGACGAGCTGACGGCTAAGGTTATAGGCGGTGGTGCGGTTGGGGCAGGCGGTGGTGCGGTTGGGGCTTGGGTTAGAAGTTGGGGCTTAGTTATGAGGCTGGGCCGCTGGGGTCTGGGGGTTTGGATCTGGGTGGGCTAGCCAGGCAGATCTGTGGGTTGGGGTGGCCTAGGGTTGGCCTGTGGGACATGACTAGGGGTTGACGGAGTAGAGATGGGGTGGTAGGCGGGCGAAAGTCACCGGCGATGTCTCCAGCGGCGGTGTCCGAATTATGGTGGAAGTCACTGGGTTAGTGACCGGAGTTGGGCAGAAGTCACTGGATTAGTTACCGGAGTTGGGCAGAAGTCAGGGGGTTAGTGACTGGAGTTGGGCAGAAGTCACTGGGTTAGTGACCGGAGTTGGGCAGAAGTCACTGGGTTAGTGACCGGATATGGGCGGCAGTCACTGGATTAGTGACCAGAGTTGGGCGGCAGTCACTAGCTAGTGACCGGAGTTAGGTAGAAGTCACTGGTCACCGGAGGTCACTGAGTCACTGACCGGTGCCAGTGGCGGCGGAGACGCCGATGGCGGCGGAGACGCCTGTGGTGGTAGCGGCGGTGTCTTTGGCAGCCTGGTAGTGCTGGGGTCTGCGGCCCGGAGGTGATGGTGGCTATAGAACATGGTCCACTAATGAAAACATATAAAAGAGATACTCTGTATATCAAATATAAAGAGAAATGACCGTTAGTCATACATTTGGAAAAGTTTAAAAGATGTTATACGTTTGTCTTCTTTGTTTATTTTAGTAATATTGATAAAATAAAGGGAACTCCGCAATCCTCCCTACACTAGTACGCACACTTGTAGTACCATCCTCTTACATATCCATGATGATACTGATATACTTGCGTGATATGCCTTTTCTAGTTAAAGCCCGCCAAACTTATCAATAGGGGAGACGGTTCCGGGCACAGTTCCTTCAAAATGAGACCCGGCCCGACCGGGCCCGGGTCGGGCCGAAATCAATTTTTTTTGTTTTTTCAATTTTTTTCAATTCCAAAGGGGTTGGGCTAGGTGTTTGGGAGGGGGGGGGGTTGGGGGAGGGGTGAGGGGGGGTGGGGGGTTAATTAGAAAAGGCAAAAAAATATTATATAAAGAGGCCCGAGGCCAGGCCCGACCCGGTCCCGAGCCCACCTATTCAGAACCGGCGGCCCGCCCGGGCCTAGGCCCACCCAGGCCTAGGCCCACCCAGGTCTAGGCCCGGCCCGGACCAGACCCAGCCCAAATCCAGCCCTAGAACCGACGTTTGCTCTCAGTGTCCAGACTTCCAATAGGTTGGTTTTATTCATATGGTCCATTATTTTATTAGAAAAGTTTAGTCTATTTTTGAAAAAAAATATTGAAAAGTTATAAAAGTAATTTTACTCCCACGTTTAAGTCTATTTGTGAATAGTCTTGGACCCGGTTCGGGTCACCCGGCCCGTGGACCGGCCCGCTACTGTGCGGGGACCGGACCGGTTCTTGGGTCCGGGTCGGGCCTAGGCCCGGTGGGGGGGGGGGGGGGTCTGGGCTCGGGTCTTATATTTGGCAATCCAGCCCGGCCGGGTCCGGGGCGAATTGATTTTTTTTTTTTTTTCATTTTTGGGGTTCCACCTGGGTTGAGCTTGATGGTTAGGAGGGGTGGGGGTTAGGATAGCAAATATATATATATATATATATATATATATATATATATATATATATATATATATATATATATATATATATATATATATATATATAGAGAGAGAGAGAGAGAGAGAGAGAGAGAGAGAGGACTTTTCATGTCCAGCCGGCCTGACGGGAACCGCTGTCCGGCCGAGGGCATTTCGGGCACTTCTCGATGGAATTTTTTGATGAAATTTTTTGAGCATGTTCTTCATGAAGTCTAGTTTATTCATACCAAATTTCAGCTCAAAATTCGATCGGGAAGGCATTCAAATAATTTCTTGAAGTTAACTGGGCAGTTCATACATATAAACTGCCCAGTTAACTTCACAAAATTATTTGAATGCCTTCCCGATCGAATTTTGAGCTGAAATTTGGTATGGATAAACTAGACTTCATGAAGAACATGCTCAAAAAATTTCATCAAAAAATTCCATCGGGAAGTGCCTGAAATGCCCTCGGCCGGACGGCGGTTCCCGTCAGGCCGGCTGGACAAGAAGACTACTCTATATATATATATATAACCAAACCAGAGGCCCGGGCCGGTCCCGGGCCTTCCTTCCCAAAAAACAATAGCCCGGCCGGGCCCGGCCCGGAACCGACCCGGCCCGGCCCGGTTCCATGACTATTTGTGAAAAAATCCCATTTCGATTATACCATTTTACAGGGTTTAGGCCATCTAGGTTGCAGTCCAGGTCAGGCAGGTCACAGGTAAATCCAAGTTCAAGCACATCAGCAGTTTTATAGGCTAACGAACCATATTGGGTTCAGTAGAGCTGGATTCGGGCCAGGTCGGGTCCGGGCCTAGGCCCAGGCGGGCCGCCGGTTCTGAATAGGTGGGCCCGGGACCGGACCGGGTAGCCACCGGGTTCGGGCCGCGGGGCTGGGCGTCGAGTCAATTTTTTTTCCTTTTCCTGATTAACCCCCCCCCCCCCCCCCTCACCCCCAACCCCCCAAACCACCCCAAAATTGACCTTTGATGGCCCAAAATACCCAGCCCAACCCAAAAAGTTAAAAAAAATTGAAAAAAAAAAATTAAAAAAGCCCGGAACCGGACCCGAACCGGCTTTTGGGTGACCCTAGCCTGCACCAGGAACCCCCTGGGCCAGGCCTACCCCGACCTGGCCTACCCGGACCGGTCACTGGCCGGGCCACCGGGCCGGACCGGTTCAGCACAGTACCGGTCCCGGGCCGGTTCCGGGTCAGGCCACCCGGCCCGAGTCCAGCCCTAGGGCTCAGGGTCACCGGATTCCAGGTCAACCAGCTGATCCAATTCAGTTCTTACAACATAAATAATAGTTTGACACGAAACAGCAACTCAGGTTTGTAATAGACTATAAAACAATAAATATGACTACGACCAAAAGGCTTCACTCGGATCTGAGGGAGTGCATTCATTGTATCCCTTAATGACAAAGGTGTTATGTGTTTTTGGGGTGATTATATTTTCTATGTCAGTGGCTGAATGCGAGGCAAATTCCTGATGTGAGGACTCTCCAAGCCTTTGTGCTTACTTGCTTTAAGTGCGAGTAAAAATTGAATATCACAGCTGAAGGTTTTTTGGGGACTCGCTACAGTGTTCAAGTTGCACAAAAACAAAACCCAACAGTAAAGACAGGAAAAAGGGGAGGAAATGTCAAATACAGATGAAGTACAACAGGTTGGTAGGGTGGGAACCAAGAAGGATGCACCAAAGATAGCAAAACAGCCGCTACAGTCTCTACTTCCAAAGCTTAATGATCTTGTCATGGCTTGCAGAAGCCACCAAACCTGCAGTAGTTGAGACGGCCAATGAAGCGATTAATCCTTCATGCGCAGAAAGTGTCAATGTTTTGTTCTCTGTCATGTTCCATAGGTCCAAAGACTGCAAGAAATGCCACAATGTTATAGAATACATAGTGTAGAATCCCCCCCCCTCCCCCACCTTATATGAATTCACCTTGTATTTTCCCCAATACTATAGATAATCAATGACGAATAATATATATTCATTGGAAACAAATAGAGGGGACACTATCACCAATGTCGGATACATTATCCAGACTAGGCTCAATTTGTTACCAATGAATATATATGATAGCCTCTCTCTATCCCACATACATGATACAGCCCATCACTCCATTTTGGTCCGTACAAAAAAAGTAGCTCATTTTCTTTATTGGTTACACACTTAATTTTCCACTTCTAAATTTCCCTTAATCACATATTCAAAACCATAAATTAAATACTACTACATAGACATAGACAGTTATTGCCTCAATTACAAATGGGAATTATAGATTTATAGACATGTATATAATTTGTCCAAACTAACTCAACTTTCTTTGTGGGGTGGAATGGTGGATTGAGTAATACTTTTCCCGTTTAAAAAAAGTATGTTTCCTTCAGGAATATGATGTCCTTTTTGGGAGAATGCAAAGAAATAACAAAAATATATTCCCTTTAGGTGATATTTTCCCGCCCAAACACTTGAAATTCCATAAATATTGTCCAGAAGGTGATTGTAGTTAAACAAATGAAAATAACACTTGCCTGATAACAGCCAATAACTAACAATGACGAGTAGGAAGGATGGAAAACGCAAGAATGAAACTTGTTGCCGTTTGAACTGAGTTCGTGCACACAATTCCCTTCACTTCCTGAACCGAGCGTCCACACTCTCACAGAGTCCTCGCTAACTGATGCCAGGAGATCCCCCAATGGGTCCCAGCAGACAGAGTGAATAGGTTTTGTGTGTCCCTGCCCCCACGGGAAGAAATGATCCGTGATGAATAGAATGATGAGTCATCAACGTAATAACATGTCGTTAATAATAGCAAGTATAGCTCAAGCTTATGTCCTAACATCTCCTACTAACAAAGCCCCCCCCCCCCCCCTCTATTTTTTAAACAAAGCATTTCGAGAAGTGATGCTCTATGCCTCTCTCCATCCCAAAAAAAAAGATTGTTTCAAACACATCCTTAAGCATAAAAAAGTTACATGACCAACAAATCTCTTTTTGTAGTTTGCCTAAGAAGAGTTACAAACAAGTTGCATACAATAAATTGTACCTTACCCAAAATCAATAGTTGTACTTTAATCAAACAAAGAGAGCATTTGGGATGATTATTTTCAAGGAAAACGTGCTTTTTGGAGTAAAAAAATGCTCCAAAAACAAGCATTTGATAAGGAATATGTGATATACGTTATCCATATAATGAGGTAAGAAAAATCATCATGTTAATCATGACAAGGGGATATTAGTTTTCCCAATAACTGATAGGAAACTAACGCATAACACTTGTACTTTGTCTAGTGACCTTGGAATGGCCGAGACAAATATTCACGTTAATTCTATGAATGAGCTCACCCTTAATGTCTGTCTGCACGTTTGTGTTTCCACATCAAGAATTGACACAACATTCTCAGCCGCCGCAGCAAGATACCGTCCAAGACGAGGCTGAAATCTCACCTGTGCAGTCCCACCCTATTCCGCATAATAATGAAATCAATAGTCATGATGTCAAATACTCATCTTGTCCCACTTAATGCCATATTTTGTCACATTTATGCTGCTCTGAATTATCCATATTTTGCCAATTCAATATCAACCACTTAATTCTATTTTTTATTATTTTTTTTGTGGGACAGAGGTAGTAATGACTTAAAACAGTTCTCCATTTTTGGTCCCAAGACTATTATTAGGTCATTACCAATTTTGATCTTTGGCAGTTGGCATAAATTTTATCTAATTTTTCATGGACGACTATGCATTTGTTGCTACTATGGTCATTCCGATAACTTATCTGTCCAATTAATTATCAGTCCGGTTGATTTTTTCCAGAGTAGGTGATAAAAACAAAGGGCCAAAAGTGTCCAGAAACCATAGTCATGTCCCAAAAGTGGAAAAAATGAAAGTCATTGACATAAACTTAGAATGGCTAGTAGGGGTGGGGCCAAAAGTGGTTTTTTAAATAATTATAACATGATATCAAAACATAGTATTGTGCACACCTTGAATGCCCGCGTGCAGCTACCATTGGTGATGCTCCAGTACCTAATCTCACCATCCCCGTCACATGAACAGATCAGATCTTCTTTATTGGGATGGAAATCAAGTGACATCACCCCAGCTGAATGCCCCGTGAAGTTCCTGAGTGAGTATCCAGGCTACCAAAAAAAATAATCAGAACCAGAACTTTCATAGCAGAAAGAAACATTGCCAAGATTCTTCTCACAAAGCCCACTTCCCTTTTGGTCCAACCATCAAACTAAAATAACAATGATCAGGAAATTTCTGTGTATACTGATAGAGAGCAGGGAGAGCAGGGGGCTATACGGAAGAGAAGGGTCCGAGACCCAGACCTCTCTCGGTTTACTGCAGGGGGGATGGGCTTGAGCCCACATTTGTGGGCTGGTTGTGGGATGGGGTTTTAGTTTTACTTATTGTAAATTTTATGTTATGTTTTCTAGTTTGGGCCTGTTATTTGTAGATTTAATTTGGTCCTAATTAGGGTTTACTTAATTTGGGTTTGATTAGGGTTTCTGATTGGGTCTGTTATTAGAAGTGTATTTAACACGTTGTTAGAATTTCAGGTTATTAGCTCTGGGCAACGGTTTATTCCTTTGATTTTTATTTTCCATTCTCATCATACACACACATATATAATAGAGTAGATTTTATATTTATTTATTATTGGGGACTTATATTGTAATTATGACATTTACTCTATATATATCTGCCAGGGCTACCAATATGGCTAAGCCTGGTTATTATTCTCACATGGTATCAAGAGCCAAAACCCTATTACCCTAAAAATAAAATCAGCCAAATGTCTTCTTCAGTCGATTACCTTAGCCGCGGTTGGTGTCTCTGCCGCCGGAAATAACTCGACCTCCATGTCTGTGCCTGTCCACACATCTGCGGCTGCAACTGGAGGCGTTGTCTTCTCCCTCGCGCTCGGTTCGTCCGCGGAAGGGTCTTCGACGTCAGCTGCCTTCTTCTCTCCGGTCATCTCTCAGATTGCTTCCCTACAGCCCTCCTCTGATCTCTTCTCTGCCTCGGATGGGATGGGTTGGGTTCCACCGGTCTTCAATTGGTCTCCTACCAGGCCAACGATTCAATCCTCTCCGGACGAACGTGCTGCCGCCATGCCTCTGTTTTCCAGCAACCGAGTTCCTTCTGTTGACAATTCCGGTTCCAGCTTTGACGGTCCTACTTTTGCCGGCGCACCGGGCATAGCTCCACTGCCAACTTCTGCTTCCCTTGGTCCGATAGCTCCACAGAGTGCTGCGTTTTCTCCAGGTTTCAATTTATCGGAGTTAGTTAAAAACATTGGTTTTTCCGCGCTTAATATTACTAATATTGTTGCTACGAAACTAGCTACCGTTGAGGATTATTTGACTTGGCGTACTCAATTTGAGTCGTTCTTGGTGTCTAATGGATTTTTGGGGATTTTAGATGGTTGCATTCCTGCTCCCTCTCCATATATTTTTGATGCTTATCATCACGAGACTATTAATCCAGATTATTATAATTGGTTGAAACTGGACCAAACTGTGCGTTCTTGGTTGTTTGCTACTTTATCACGTGATGTGTTAATTGAAGTGCATGATTTGAAAAATGCTTTTGCTATCTGGAATCATTTGGAATCTCATTTTATGTTTGCTAGTCTTGCTCGTTCCATGGAACTGAAACGACAACTTGCACACTCTAAGGGTCTGTTTGCAACTGCTTAAAAAAAGCACTTCTCAGCTTTTGGCTTTAAAAAAACACTTATTTTCCCAAACACTACAACTTTTATTTTTCTCGGCTTCTGCATCAAAAGTGCTTTTACTTTTTCTATTACACAAAAAGCACTTATTTTACCAAACACTACCCACTTTTACTTTTCAAAATCACTTTTTTCTCAAACACTATCAACTTTTATTTAATCACTTCTCCCTATTTCATTAAAAAAAGCACTTTTTTAAAAGCAGAAGCTGTTGCAAACAGACCCTAAGAAGCGTTCAAATCAGTCCATGGAACATTATCTTCGTGACATTAAGGATATTGCTGATCGTCTTGCTGCTATTAATGCTCCGGTGTCTCATAGAGAATTGTTTCAATATATTTTGCTTGGTCTTGGTCGTGATTATGAGTCTCTTATCACGTCGGTGGATCTTTTTCCAGATAGCTTTACCTTTGAAAATGTTTGTACCAAACTTGTTGAAAAGGAGCAAAGCTTGCAGTACATGAATGCTCGGGAGGAGTTAAATCCTGCCCAAGCCTTTGCGGGTCAGGTACAACCGGGGGGACAGCCCCCGCATGGCGGTGGGCAGCCACAGCAGGGCGGACAGCAGCAACCTGCAGGTGGACAGCAGCCGCATCCGGGACAGGGGCAACCACGGACGTGGTGGCCGTGGACAGTGTGGTCGCGGCGGTTGTGGTCAGCGAGGTCGTGGTGGTTATGGTTATCCTCCACAGTTTGGTTAAGTTATCCTCCATCGGGTTATTTTCCAGGGGGTGCACCGCAAGCTGGCATTCTTGGGGCTCCAGGTTCAGCGGGTATGTCTATTCAGTCCAATTTTTTTACTTATGCCTTATCTACTTTTTCTACTAACCATGGCTATGCAAGCTCCTCTTCAGCTGAGGAAAATTCAGTTCCCCCTCCGGTTATTTGCCAAATTTGCTATGCTCCAGGTCATCCCGCTTCCACTTGTCCCTCTCGATTTGTTCAGCCGGCTGCACTTGCTCTTGCTGCTCAGGCTCCTGATGCTTCTGAGATGGTTTGGTATCCTGATTCAGGTGCCTCAGCGCATATGACCCCTCATTAAGGTATTTTAACTAATAAATCATTTTCTCCTAATTCTCATTCTATAATTGTAGCAAATGAACATACTCACCCGGATATGAATTCAGGTCAAGTTGTATTATCTTTGTCTGCCAAACCTCTTCACTTGAAATCTGTTCTGCATGTGCCTCACATTAAATACAATCTTTTGTCTATTCAAAAATTATGTGTTGATAACAACTGTGCAGTGATTTTTGATAAAAATAATTTTTTTGTAAAGGATTTAACAACGGGGGAGGTCCTTCTTCGAGCTCTCAGTGATAACGGCGTTTATCCCATCCGTCAGCCTACACCGTCACCTGTTGCTCTATCTGCTGCATCCCTTTCTCTCTGGCATAACAGATTAGGACATTGTGGCTCTCGTGTATTAGATCAGCTTAGACTGAATAATTTTATTTCTAGCACTTCTGCTAATATTTCTAATTGTATTTCGTGTCGTTTGGGCAAGTCACAACGGTTACCATTTAATAAAGTTTTTCATAATAGTCCGTGTGCCTTATATTTAATTCACTCAGATGTGTGGCAGTCTCCTGTGTTATCCCATTTAGGTTTTAAATATTATGTGTGTTTTGTGGATGATTTTTCTCGTTTTACTTGGGTCTATCCCATGCGGCGTAAGTCTGAGGTTATTACTCATTTTCATCATTTTAAATTAATGATTGAAAATTTACTTGATCGCAAAATCAAGATTTTTCAGAGTGATGGAGGGGGTGAGTTTGACAGCTTTAGTATGCGTAAAATTTTTAATGATAATGGAATTGTTTTTCAAAAATCTTGTCCTGACTCCACAACAAAATGGACTTGCTGAGCGTAAGCACAAACATTTACTTGAATTAGCCCGTACTATGCTTATTACGGCTAGTTTACCTGCTACTTTTTGGGTTGATGCCATGCTTACTGCTACTTTTATAATTAATCGAATACTCTCTCCTACTCTACATGGTTTGTCTCCCTTTGAAAAACTTTTTAATACCAAACCTGATCTGTCCATTTTTCGTGTTTTTGGTTGTGCATGTTTTCCCAATTTTACTGCTTCTTCAACAAATAAGTTGCATCCGCGGTCTGTCACGTGCATTTTCTTGGGTTATGCACCTGAATATAAAGGGTACCGTTGATTTGATCCTACGTCTAGTCGTGTTAATATTAGTAGAAATGTCAGATTTTTAGAAACTATTTTTCCGTATGCTGATCTTGCCAGGTCCAATGTGTCCTCTTCTACAATGCCATCCACTGCCTCTCTCATTCTTAATCCCAGCCATGACCATTCTTCAACTCACACCCATACATGCATACTTCAACCCACACCCATACCTGCACTGCCATCTCCCCCCGTTTCTTCTGCCCATCCCAGTAGCCCGCAGCCACAGCCCACAACCGCCCAACCTGCTGTTTCTGCAATCGTCCCAAGTCTGCCCCATGACCATCTTCATTCTGCAGCAGACTCTGTTCCTGAACCTCCCTCTGCCACACCCGAACGCAGTTCCCCACCCCAGCAGCCGGGTTCTTCTTCGGCTGAGCCCCTTGTCACTTCTCTTGACAGTTCTAATCCCGTTGTGAATATTCACCCCTTGTAAACCTGGTCCAAATCCGGAATTTTTAAACCCAAAACTATTTTCACTTTAAACACAGTTGTTAACACACCTGATCCCACATGATTTTCAGCGGCAAATAAACATCTTAACTGGAGAGCTGCTATGGCAAAAGAATTTAATGCACTTATTTCTAATCATACTTGGGATTTAGTTCCATTTGATGCTAATAAGAATGTGGTTGGGTCTAAATGGATTTATAAGACTAAGTAGATAGGTCTGTTGATCGCTATAAAGCTCGCTTGGTTGCACAGGGGTTTAATCAGCAGACATGTATTGATTAGGTATTGATTTTACTAAGACTTTTAGCCCTGTTGTTAAATCTACTACTGTTTGTCTTGTTCTTACCTTAGCAGTGTCGTTTGGTTGGCCCATCCGTCAACTAGATGTCAAAAATGCTTTTCTTCATGGTCATCTTACGGAGGAGGTCTACATGCGTGAGCCACCAGGTTTTGTTCATCCACAATTCCCTCATCACTTGTGTTGGCTTCGTAAAGCTATTTATAGCCTTAAACAAGCACCTTGTTCTTGGTTTCACCGTTTTAGTAGCTTCCTTCTTTCTCATGGTTTTGTTTGCAGCCGGTCTGATAATTCTTTATTTATTTTTCGGCGTCATTCTGATATTATCTATCTCTTGTTGTATGTTGATGATATTAGTCACTGGCAATTCCCCAAAATTAGTGTCTCATTTTCTATCCCTTCTTGCTAAATGTTTTGCCATGAAGGATTTGGGGGATTTGCATTTTTTTCTTGGCATTCATGCGACTCGGACTTCGTCCGATTTATTTCTCCCAGCATAAGTATATATCTGACCTACTTCTTCGTTTTCATTTTCATACCTTCAAACCTGTCCGTTCTCTTCCGAGTCGCACTAAACTCTCTTTCATTGATGGGGAGCTTATTGCAGATGCCACGGAGTACAGGAGTATGGTAGGTGCATTACAGTATTTAACTTTGACTAGGCCACATATTACTTTTGTTGTACACTTGGTTTCTCAATTTATGCATGCCCCCGTACTTCACATATGTTGGCTGTTAAGTGTATTTTCAGGTACCTACAGGGCACTTCCACACATGAAATTCTTCTACAGGCTTCTCGTGAACGTCCAGCTATTATTGCCTACTCCGATGCTGACCGGGCTGGCTGCCTAATCTTATTTTCTGGTGTTCCAAGAAGCAACCTACTGTTTCTAGATCTTCCACTGAGGCTGAATATCGTGCTGTCATGCTCACTGTTCAAGATACTCTCCATGTTCGCTCGGTGCTATTTGAGTTGGACTTTCCCGTTAGTGATCCTACTACGTTGTATTGTGATAATATTTCCGCATCATTTCTCTCAGTCAATCCAATTCATCTTGCCCACAGTAAGCATATTAATATTGACTATCACTTTGTTCGTGAACGGGTGGCTCATGGAGATTTACGTGTGAAATATGTCCCTACTCAGGCTCAGCTGGCAGATATTTTTACAAAGTGTTTGTCTCCCCAACGTTTTATTCTTCTTCGTGACAATCTGCACATTGTTCCCCCTGCATACCTTGAGGGGGTGTAATTATGACATTTACTCTCTATATATATCTGTCAGGGCTACCAATATGGCTAAGCCTGGTTATTATTCTCACAACATATACATATATTTCCTTATATAAATAGGGTAAATATGTTATATTTGGTCCTTTGCATTCGTTTTTTCTTAAGTTTTTTATTTGCTTGATTACCTTCTTTCTATTTCTTTTTATTGTGAACCTTCTACTTAGCTTTTGTCAACTTCTCTATTTGCTAATCCTTTTTTCCATAAGCTTCAGTTAGGGCATTTTAAGTTTAAGACTCACACTCATACCATGAAACTTTGGGAGCGAGTGATTGAGCAATAGTTACATAGATCGTTAAAAGAGCCACGATCTACGAACCGATCGTTCCGTAGCCCATCGCAATACAAAAGCAATCCAGTTGGCAGTCACTACAGGGAACACTATGTAGCATGCTTGGCTACTCGATCCAAATCGTTGTTCGAATCGATCCCAATCGCTGTGCAAATCGATCTCAATCGTTTTTCTGTTTGATCGGAAATGATTTGCAAGACGTTCCCCAAGCGATTTTCAGAAATATTATATCACTCTCTCCCATACCCGTCTCCTTCAATATAACAAAAAACCTATGTTCTCTTGGTCTATTTTTCTCAATAGCCGCCGAATACTCTTCTCCATCTGCAATCACCCTACTGAAGCTACCAGGTCTGCCTCCAAATTGCAGGTTTTCATTCATCCTTTTACATTCAATATCTTTTAGCTCTTTATTTGTCTATGACTTATGGCTTCAAACAACGAATCTTAAGCAAAGATTGACAATCTGTCACAGAATATGCTACTGACCTGCAACGACGATGGTCCGAACTTGACCAGTTCCAAACAATGAAATGGTTTAATGTTGCAGACGCAACTCTTTACAAGAACTATATAAACCAGCAACGTCTGTATTGTTTCTTGTTTAGTTTAGATCCAGTATACGATCAGACCCGATCTCAACTTCTGGGCATTACTCGCCTACCGGCCCTATCTTCTGCCATTGCCTCTATCAAACATGCAGAGAGTAGACGCAATATAATGATGAATACTAAGCTAGTTGACAGTACGGCTCTTGCTGTCAAGTCTTCTTCTCGGATGATAAGAGAATGAAGAGTAGTAAGGGAGGAAGATGGTGTGTGCATTGCAAGCGGTCTAATCATAATGTGGATACGTGCTGGAAGCTTTGTCCTCATCTCCAGAAATAAAGATAAAGTAGGATAGACGGGGAACAAGTGCAAGGTGTGCTAACTCAGCCACTCCCACTACTTTTGAGAACTCTACTAGCCTTTCACCCATTTCCCAAGAAGAAATACAATAACTTCGTTTGGTGTTGCAGTCTCTTAATACCTCAAATGGTTCTGGTCATAGCTCTTTAGCCTTTCAAGGTGAAACCTCTACTATTTTTTGTCTTAATTAAGGTAGTCAAAGTCGTGAGGCGCACTCAAGGCGATGGGGTAATTCCAGTGCCTGAGGCGCAAGGCGCAAAAAGTGCTCGCATGACTCATGTCAGGGGCATTGCTTAGAAAATAACGCAAATACTATTCTGCAATGATCAGGCATGATGTATATAACACCATATTGAACCAACTACATTAAAAAGTCATGTTTTGAGCAAATAAAGTCATGTTTTTATCAAATAAAGTCATGTTTCACCAAAATAAAGTCACGATTAACCAAAATAAAGTATATATACGGCAACCCATGTCACAAAAAATGGACTGGTAGTATGTATACATGGTAAAAAAATGGTAGTTTGGTAGTATGTTCTAGATAGTATGTATACTGGTAGTATGTACTTCTCCAAGAAGTAGCTGGTAGTTTACATATACATGGTAAAAAAAATATAAGTATACAACTAGTTTACATATATATGTTTAAGTTGTTTAGACTGTAGAATTGACTAACTGAGACATATAAACAAGAATTCTACGGAGTACAAGAAGAAGTAGCTGCTAGTTTACATATACATGGTGAAAAAATATACTGGTAGTTTACATATATATATGTTTAAGTTGTTTAGACTGTAGAACAAGGGTTCTATAGAGACATAGAGTACAAGTAGAAGTAGCTGGTACTTTACACTTTACATATACATGCTAAAAAAATATCGGTAGTATGTAAGAAGAAGTAGCTGCTGAAAAAATTAAAAAAGAAATAAAATGGAACGAATGGAAGATGAAGAAGAAGAAAGTTTACTTTGATCTTTGAGTGCTGCACTGTTGCAAGCTTTGCGGTTGATGTGGAGGGACGGGAGGAGGTAGCGAACGGGTAACAGTAGAGCAGAGCGAGCAGGAGGAGGTTCATGTTGTGTGTTTAGCGTAGGTTACATTGTTTTGACCTTATTTGCATGGGCTTTATTAAAAATATGGGCTTCTTAATGGTCTTATATGACAGCACATGTGAAACAGCCTCAGTAAACTTAAAATAAATGATTCCCCTGTCAGGCGCAATGGGCGAGCACCTAATACGACTACTGCGCTTTATACGCCTAAGTTACGCCTGAGACAGGAGGGTACGCCTGGTCATCTTTCAAGCACTGGACCTGTATTGCATTGTGCCTGGTGCGCTTAAGCGCCCAGGCGCATGACTTTGACTACCTTGGTCTTAATGCTTCAGAACGGAGTCCACAATCTAAATGGATATTAGAGTCATGTGCCACATCTCATATGATGGATATATTCTTTTTACTCTCCAATTATCATCCATGTTTTAAGTCCACACACATCACTACTGCGTATGGCACATCTAGAGAGGTTTTATGGCATGGCACAATGTTTTGTTAAATGTCCCACACCGGAAAAGTTTGGATGAACCAAATGCTATATTAACACATGAGCTACTCCTCCTATCAGATTGACCTTTTAGGATGGAACCCCGGGTCTTAAAATCGTATCAGAGCCAAATTGATCCATGGTGTGGGGCCCCTTATAAAATATCATGACATGATATAAAAACGGCAGGATGAAAAAAAACGGACCGATGAAAAAAAACGGACCGATGAAAAAAAATGAATGATTGCACGATCCAGACAAAGTGTCTGGTCGTGAGGAGGGGTGTTAAATGTCCCACACCGGAAACATTTGGATGAACAAAGTGCTATATTAACACACGGGCTATTCCTCCTATTAAGTTGACATTTTAGGATGGAAGCCCGGGTCTTAACATGTTTTTCTGATAAACTAAATCTGAGAAACACCTTACATGTCCCAAACTTGGTTGTGAACCTTGTTTAAATATATGAACTCACTGTTAATCTTAATCATGCTATTATTTTCTTCCCTTCTTGTTGCTACTTATAGGATTTACGCACGGGGAGGACGATTTGAATTGCTAAATAAAGAGATGGCCTGTACTATCTTGATGCACTCTTTGTCTCCAAACCTCCACAAAAGGCTCTTACCTCAATCACTTCCAATACCAAAACTATTTGGCTTCATCATGTGAGACTTGGTCATCCATCTTTCCATGTCCTAAAAACCATATTTCCCGGAGGAGGGAGATCAAGGGGCGGGAACTGGCTTGGGCCCACCTCTATGGGCTGGTTATAGGTTGGGATTATAGTTTTACTTATTATTATTATAAAGTTATGTTTTCTAGTTTCGGTCCATTATTAGTAGAGTTAATTTGGGCCTAATTAGGGTTTACTTAATTTAGGCTCGATTAGGGTTTTTATTAAGTCCGTTGTTAGAAGGTTATTTAAACCCCTTATGGGATTCATTCTTCACATCTTAGAATAAAATTGGATTTCAGTCTTTTGGCTTTGGGCAACAGATTATCCCGTTGATTTTTATTTTTCTATTTCATCAATTCAGGTTCACTCCATGGCTGACTTAAGACCAATTGGCTGACCATGTTCATGACTCTTCTCCACCGCCCTCTCCTCCAATTGCTTTACGCAAAGGTGTACGTCAATGTACTAAAACACCTTCATATCCTCTGGTTAATTTTGTTACCTTTGATAACTTTTCTCCTCATGCCTTGTTTTTTCAAAAACATAATGAAATTCACATACCCAACTCTATTTTTAAAGCATTAGAAAAGAAGGAATGGAGGGATGCTATTGAAACGAACCATACTTGGGATATTGTGACTAAACCTCGTGGTAGACATGTTGTTGGTTGCAAGTGGATCTTTACTGTCAAATACAATGCTGATGGATCTCTTGAGCGGTACAAAGCTCTCCTTGTGGCTAAAGGATATACTCAGACATATGGGATTGACTATCAAAAGACCTTTGCTCCTATAACCAAGCTCAGTAATGTTTGTATCCTATTATCTATGTCACCACACTTTAATTGACCTTTATTGCAATTTCATATCAAGAATGCTTTCCTACATGGTGACTTGCATGACAAGATTTACATGCACATTCCCCAAGGCTTCAATAAAATGTCAAGCACTCTTGCACAAGTAGAGTCACTATTCTTTTAGTATATGTGGATGACATAATTCTGATAAGTAATGATTTAGTTGAGAAACGTCTTGAGAGGCAGCTAAAGTCCCAATTTGAGATGAAGTCTCTTAGCTTTCTAAAATACATTCTTGGAATTGAGGTTGCCCGCTCATTTAAAGGTATCTTTATCCGTCAACAAAAGTACGTTACAAATTTGCTTAGTGAAACTAGTAAGAGTGTTTGTCGACCAGTTACTACAAGTATTAATCCCAAACATAAGCTTGATCTTGCTACCGATGAGCCATGCTTGTCACGGCGGTAAGTCGAGTCGTGGCGCCAGCTGACTGCCATATCGCCTAGGCGACAAGGCGCCCGCCTAGGCGACAATTAGGCGACTAGTCGCCTACATTTGTATATTATATTATATATTATGTATATAATTATATGTTTACATATATAATTATATATTTAATTTTATATTATGTATAATATAGGGAAAACTATCAAATAAGCCCCCCAACTTTTCAAAAAAATCAATTAAGCCCCCCTACTAAAAACTTGATCAATCAAACCCTCAAACTATTTAAAAAGTAGCAAATCCTCTTTTTAAGAGGTATACTCCCGGTTCCCAGTCAGATTGGGTATGTGGGGAGTGACGTGGCTTCCCCCCTTTTTTCTTTCATTTACCTGCGCCTCTCTTCTTCTAGATCTGCCCCTCAGCCAATTAAATTTCTTCTTTCTTTTCTTCTTTCTTTCCTATTTCTCTTCTCCTTCCTAGTTCTCTCCTCGTTTTTCCTTGCGTCACTTCACCCTCCTCGGCTCCTCGATGGCGTACTTCCTCCGCCTATTCCTCTTCTTAGCCGCCGACTAGAGTCTATAGCCGGAATGAAGCTCCGAACCCGTCGGAAGAAGGAGCCTTCGGTTGGAGTTGCTGTCTTGCTGAACGAGATATAACGACCTGGCCCGGTCGCTACTTTCCGGCGAGATTCTCTGAATGGCTCCCGGAGCTATAAGCCGGTGGATGGGGTGAAGAATAGAAGACTCCTCTTAAATGATGGGAAGGGAGCTAATAATCGGTGGTAAGGTGGGACTTGGGAGAAGGAAGAGGGAGTGGAATGATGGAGTGAAGAAGATGGGAGGACGGGGGTTGCTGGAACGGAACGAGGAAAGGTGAAGGAGAAAACTAAAAAGAAAAGGAATAAAGAAAAAATGAAAAAAAAATAGAAAAATTGAAAACTGATGTGTTTATACAAAATAACCGGTCAACTTTTTCATTACAGGTCAAAAAAGAGGATTTGCCCTTTTTTTAATAGTTTGAGGGTTTGATTGATCAAGTTTTAAGTAAGGGGGCTTAATTGACTTTTTTGAAAAGTTGGGGGGCTTATTTGATAGTTTTCCCTATAATATATTACTAACTAAAATGTATATAACTTATAATTGAAATCCACAATTAGTAATTAAAAACAAGGTTTATTAATGGGAATTAAGAGTGTATTATTAAACTAATATATACGAGCATATTAGTATTCTGTATATCACCAGTAGAATAAATTAATGGTTTAATGTCTATATCACCATGTTACACTGTATTTAATAAATTAATTGTTTTATACTTTTATAGTATCTATATAATTACCATTAAAAAAAGTATCTATATAATTAATACTGTACGCATATATTGATAAATTTGATATACATATATAATTATATATACCACTTAAATAGTAAAAATATTAAAAAAATAAATCCACTACACCCTTAGAGAATAAAAGATAAGACTAGATAAGAAATCGGTGGACTCAACTGGACTGTCTCGTCGTTTGCTTCAAGCATCAACGACGGACAGGGTGATGATGGTTGGTTTGGCCGGCGACTTCTTCTGCCTTCTGAAGTTGGTTCGTCGCTTCTCTGTGAGTTGTTCTCTGCGTCGGGCTTTATATTTAATTAGAAGGCCACCACCTTAAATTCTTAATTAAATGGGTTTCCTAAAAAAATTAAACCTTAATCTAAATCCTTAATCTACTCTGGGCCTGCGTACAACTTCTCGACTGGGCTAAAATAGGCGGTGATAAATCGCCAAGTTCACGCCAGGACGACGCCTTGGCGACGCCAAACGCGACTGGTCATCTCTCGGCGAGGCGAGCTTACCTGGCGAGCAGTCCCCAGCGCCTGGACGCCTAGGCGACGCCTAGGCGACGCCGTGACAACCATGCGATGAGCCCAAGGTTGATTCAATAATGTATTAGGGTTTGTGCGGCACTGTTTGTCTTTCGCATCTTTTAAACTGTTCCACTTCCAAGATTGGTCAAGGTGGTCTCCTGTGGGCTTAAACATGACACTAGACTCCATACGAAAAACAAAAATGTTGTGTGCTTACATTATCAGCACCCCAAACTCTAACGGTCTTGTCAAAAGAGGAAGTTGCAAGGCGGGCCATACTAGGACTGAAGCGAACATCAGTTATAAGTGACGAGTGCTCTTCCAGTGTAGTTTTTGGCTTTAAGGTATCGGTATGCCACAAAACAGCCTGCATGACCAAAAAATTAGCATGAACAGATGATAATTTTCAATTGACTTGGGAACAAAGAGAATTGGCTAACACAAATTTTCACCTTTTTATCATGGCCACCGCTGACTAGCAGTTTTCCATCTGATGAAAAGTGGCAGCAGACAACTTTACTCGCACTTGCACGAACAGAGTTTACTTCCGTAAATGTGAACCCTAGCATTACATTATATTTACATCAGACTCTTTGGAATGCATTACATGGATGACTAATGAAAAATAAGTTTACAGTAACCTAAAAAAATGTTATATATGGGTCATCCGGAAACAGTCTCTATGTGCTTTAGTACAGGGGTAAGACTGCGTAAGACTGCGTACATCTGACCCCCCTTTACCCCACCGTAGGTGGGAGCCTTTGCGGCACTGGGGTAAATGATGATTGATAGATTTTTATGTAGGACAAAAAATTATTGAAGTCAGGAAAGAAACCAGTAAGCCATGTGGAAAGAAGAATTGCCTTAAATGAGAGTAAAACAGTGCGAAATTCCAAAATAGAAGCGTCATGTTTTTATTATCTAAATAGGAGTATTTACTGTCATGCTTGGAAAGTACAGCCAATTATGGCATTAATACTGCCTCATTAAGCCAAAACATGGCAGTAAAATTTCAGGATGAGAGTAAGTTACTCCTACTTAGGGGGGAAATATATATATATATATATATATATATATATATATATATATACACACACACACACATATATATATTACCCCAGGGGGGAAATATAATACTCATGTTTTGGAATTTCACATACTTCAGAAAATTTAACTCAGGAAAATTACTCTAAATAGAATAATCACCTTTACTGACATCCATACCACGACCAACTGCATCTCTTGGGTCTGCGTCATCCGGAGATAAAAAAGATTCAACATTATCATCAAGGGAACCGTCATCCACAAAACGATCCATTTCGGCTTGCACAATGTCTTTCGCATCCCACTGCCAACAAAAAATACAAACAAGGATTAAGGATATGTTCTGAATGTGGAGAGGTAAGAAAAGGAGAAAATATAAGAAGATTTTTCTTTATCTTTAGCTTTTTCCATGTAAAATACAACGGAAACTCAAATTAATTTAGGATATGTTTGGATCTCAAAAATGTTAGAGGGATAAACAAATGTTTGATTGTTGTTTTCTTATTGTAGAAAGAACTCGAGAAAGTAGAATGTATATTATTATTTTGTTCTATGTAATACAAGGAGAAGACTACGTAATATATAGCCATAGAAGAAAGTAAAATAAGGAAGGAATCCTCCTAATTAAAGTTCTCTAATAAAGAAAAGATATATGGGGATATTTAGAGATTCTGAGATCTCCAGGATATCTTCCCATAAATGCTCAATCGGGTGATTAATTAGAATTATCTCTGCAATAATCTACACTCCCCCTCAAGCTGGGTGATGGATATCATCCATGCACAGCTTGCTAGATAAGTCTTCAAACTGAATTCTGGGAAATGCCTTGGTGAGTATATCAGCTATTTGCTGCCTGGTTGGAACATAGCTTAGCTGGATATCTTTAGCGGCAATCTTCTCAGATAAAAATCTTCTATCTATCTCAATGTGTTTGGTCCTGTCATGATGGACAGGATTCTTAGCAATACTGATAGCAGACTAGATGGAGCTTTCAAATGAAAGTTTGAGCTCATTCATCAATCTTCTTAACCATAATCCTTCACAAATTCCTTGTGTTAAAGCCCTAAGCTCAGATTCTGCACTACTTCTCAAAACCACTGATTGTTTTTTGCTCCTCCAGGTGACTAAATTACCCCATACATAAGTATGGTAACCAGTAGTTGACCTCCTGTCTAAGAGGCTACCAGCCCTGTCAGCATCAGTAAATACTCTAATCTTTCTGGCCCCCTGTTTCTGAAACAACAATCCTTTTCCAGGAGTCATTTTCAGGTACATCAGAATTCTGTAGACTGCAGTTAAGTGTTCCTCAGTTGGGTCATTCATGAATTGACTTACCACACTTGAGAAAGCAATGTCTGGCTGTGTATGAGATAGATAGATTAGCTTCCCCACCAACCTTTGATATCTACCCTTATCAACTGGTGGACTTTTATTCTCACTGCCTAACTTCTTTGATATATCCATAGGAGTGTCTAAAGGTTTGCACCTAAGCATTCCAGTTTCACTTAGCAAGTCTAGGACATATTGTCTTTGTGAAATGAAAATGCCCTTCTTAGATCTTGCCACTTCCATTCCCAAGAAGTACTTCAACTCGCCTAGCTCCTTGATCTCAAATTCTCTTGCTAGATGGGCCTTCAATTTGTCCAATTCAGCTTTAAAGTCCTCAGTCATGATAATATCATCAACATATACTATAAGAATAGCCATTTTACCGGAGTCTGTTCTCTTTATAAATAATGTATGGTCTGCTTGACATTGGATGAACCCTTGTTTAATCACTAATCTTGTGAATCTATCAAACTTGGCCAGATTTCACTAAGTCTTCTAACCCTGGTGGTACATCCATGAATACTTCCTCTTCTAGGTCTCCATTGAGAAAGGCATTCTTAACATCTAGTTGATGTAATGGCCAGTCTAGGTTCACTGCGAGTGAAAGCAATACTCTAATGGTGTTCAACTTTGCCACTGGTGCAAATGTTTCTGAATAATCAATGCCATAAGCTTGGGTGAACCCCTTAGCAAGCACCCCTGCCTTAACTCTTAAGCCTTTCAATCTTGCCATCAGCCTGATATTTCACTGTAAATACCCACTTAAGCAAATCTGTAAGCACCCAGGTTCCATTCTTCTTCAATGCTGCCAGTTCATCATGGACAGCCTTCCTCCACCCTGGATGTTCAAGGGCTTCCTTGATGTTGCTAGGAACCTGAATATATCAATCTTTGAAATAAAGGCTTGATAGTTTGCTGATAATTTATTATAACAAACAAAATTATAGATAGGATGCTTGGTACACTCCCTTACTCCCTTTCTGATAGCAATAGGCAAGTCTCTTCCTCCTCATCTCCTTCTACAGCCTCAACCTCTTTGTCATCAGGATTCAGATTTGAGTCAGATGATTGGGTGGTGCTAGTTGGAGTGATGTGCTCTTCTTCTGGAACTTTGGTTCTAAGTTTCCTCTTGTAGGTATTCTTGTAGAATGGGGAATTTTGATTCAGTGTAAGGTTTTGAGGGGATGAAGTTGGTGGCTGAAATGGTGAGGTTAATGGAGAGATTGTATTGTCTGGAAGGATTGATTCAGGTTTGGAGAGATTGTATTGTCTGGAAGGATTATGGGTTCAGTGCGATTAAGGTCAGATTCTTGGAGGTCTGGAATAGTGTCTGAAATAGGGTTCAAAGACTGGATTTCATTGTGATTCTCCCCCTGAAATTCAGTTTTGACATAGAAAGGCTGATTTTCAAAAAAGGTTACATCCATTGTGATGTAGACCTTTTTTGTATCCTTTCTGGTTGGCAGCATACCCTATGAACACACAAGGTAAAGATTTGGGATCTAATTTTGACCTAAGTGGAGAATGGTTGTGAACAATCGCTTTGCAACCAAAGACCTTTGGTGAGAGATTGGTAAGAGGGATGTGAGGGTGTATATTAGATAGGATTTGGTATGGAGTTTTAAATTGATGAATTTTGGAGGGCATCCTATTTATTAGGTAAGCTGCAGTTAGGACAGCCTCTCCCCAGTAGTGTTTAGGAGTGTGAGTGGTGAACATAAGGGCTCTAACAACTTCCAGTAACTGTCTATTCTTCCTTTCTGCTACCCCATTCTGTTGTGGGGTGTCAACACAGGAGCTAATGTGTATAATCCCCCTTTTTGACAGAAAATCTCCTAAGTTGGATGTATTCTTTGGCATTATCAGTTTTAAAAACTTGAATCTTGGTTTGAAACTGGATCATAGAATAGAATCTTTGAAAGATAATGTTGACTTCTGACTTTTCTTTCATGAGGAAGACCAAGGTTAAGCGTGTATGATCATCAATAAACAGAACAAACCACTTTGAACCAGAGAAATTTTTTTTTACCTTGGATGGCCCCCAAACATCACTGTGGATGAGAGAAAATGGTTTGGATGGTTTGTAAGGTAGACTGGGATAATGACTTCTTGTATGTTTAGCAAGTTGACAAAATTCACAATCAAAAGTAGCACTTTTATTGATGAATAATGAAGGAAATATTTTTTCCACGTACAAGACATTAGGATGACCAAGACGATAATGCCATAGCTGAATTTGATCATCAAATTGACTTCTACTAAGACTCCCTAAGAATTTATGGTTGAATTGACTCTCACTGGAAGTTGTCTTGTTGGTAGAATTTGGTGAATGTTCCCGAAGATAGAGTCCACCACTTTGCTTAGCACTGCCAATCATCCTCCCCGAATCCAAATCCTGAAATTCATACAACTGAGAAGAGAATTTAGTTAGGCAATGGGTATCATTATTCAGTTTACTGACTGATAAGAGGTTAAACATTAAATCTGGAACATATAACACATTTTTAAGCACTATCTTATCAGAAATTTTGACTCTTCCAATCCCTTTTATTGCAGAAGTAGTTCCATCAGCAATCTTCACAGTCACATTATTCTTTATAGGGATCAAATCAGCAAAAAACTTACTGTCTCCAGTCATATGGTCTGATGCCCCTGAATCAACAATCTAATGGGGCTGACTTTGAGCAACTAGGGTTGTTAAGGCATTACCTGTCTGGGCAGTAAAGCTAGTTGGTGGTGTAGGCCCTTTGTTCTGATTTATTAGGTGTTGAAGAAACTCAATCTGCTCATTGGTAAATGCAGCAAAGTTAGAAGTGCCCATATCTTCTTTATCTCCAGAATCCAGCATGTTTCTTTAGTATGGTCAGGTTTCTTACAGTGATCACACCATGGCCTCCCCTTTTTCTTGTTTTCACCATGGCCTCCCCTTTTTCTTGTTTTCATTCTGTCTGGAAGAAGTATATAAGGCTGACCCTTCAATGCTTGGTTGTTGGCCTTGAGATTTCAGACCTATCATTACCTTCTTTCTGCTTTCTTCTCTTCTGACTTCTGAGAAGGCTTCTCTAAGGGTGAATTTCTTTCCCATTATTCTGCCCCTAACCTCATCTAAACTCTTGTCCAAGCCTGACAGGAATTTGAAGACTCTCTTCCTCTCGCAGATTTCCTGATATAACTTCTTATCCTTAGAACATGACCAACTGTATGTCTCAAACACATCAAGGTGCTGCCAGAGTCTCATAAGGTTGTTAAAGTATTGAGTTACACTCAATTCTCCCTGCTGAAGATTATATAACATTGATTCAACCTCAAATAATTCAGAAGTGTTATCTGAGGTTGAGTAGGTTTCTTTCACAGCCTCCCAAATCTCTTGAGCTGTTTTGTAGAGTAGAAAATTTTCCCCTATACTGGTTGTCATGGAATTGATGAGCCATGACATCACAGTATAGTTCTCTTTTTTCCACTTCTTGTAGCCTGGATCTCTTTGATCCGGAGCAGGTGCATCACCTGTCAAATAGTCCTCCTTGTCTTTTCCACACACGTACATCATAACGGACTGGGACCATTGTAGATAATTACTACCATTGAGTTTATGACAAGTAATAATCGAATCTGATTGATTAGGAGTGGTGACAGTGCTTCCATTGATATTCTGGTTGCCGCCATCTCCAGTTGGGACAGCCTCTAGCCTCTGAATGTTCAGAGGTGACTGAGATAGATCCATCTCTCTCGGTGGTCATCCCATAGGATCCAAACTTAATCATATTGAGAATAACCACGCTCTGATACCATGTAGAAAGAACTCGTGAAAGTAGAATGTATATTATTATTTTGTTCTATGTAATGTAATACAAGGAGAAGACTACGTAATATATAGCCAGAGAAGAAAATAAAATAAGGAAGAAATCCTCCTAATTAAGGTTCTCTAATAAAGAAAAGATATATGGGGATATTTAGAGATTTTGAGATCTCCAGGATATCTTCCCATAAATGCTCAATCGGGTGATTAATTAGAATTATGTTTGCAATAATCTACATTTATGTTTCGTTTTACCTTGGAAATGGAGAATATATTTGACTAAGTTTCAAAATTTTATTCGATATATTTTAGATTTTGCATTCTTTTATATAATACTCTTCGTTATTAATTGCTCACATAAGGTTTTCACAAAGCCTAAGATGAAAATAGTTAAGGTAATAAAAGTACAAGTCATAATGAAAATTTTGAAAAGTAGGAAACCGTAGATAAGAAAGTTAGGGTACAGGGTAAAACTTGCCACATGGAAATGAAGCTAATAATAAAAAATTCCCGGAAATAAATACAGAGCAGTTCATAAAAGCAGAGGGAGTATAAATATGCAAAATAAAATGACTTTGAACAACAACCTGAAATTAATTCATTGACTCCAAACCATTTCTTTTACTTTCCTAAAACTTCCCGGGTTAGAAGGCGGGTTAAACAACAAGTGGAGCCAAAAATCAAGTGTTGAAGGCTTGAAGGGATCTCCAACAAAGCTTTGCACACAAAATGTTTGGTGTATTGATAATGACATACATGTGGCAGATGTGTGATTATCAATGGAGCAAACCATCAACAAAGTGACAAAGGATATAATTGGAGAATCTAAAGGATGCTGGCCACCAAAAAAGGAGACAAATTGATGGAATGATGAGGTGAAACAAGACATAAATAACAAAAAGAGAATACTGCAAAAATTCGGGGAAAAGTTTGAGTTATGACAATATAGAGGAGTACAAAGAGGCTAAAAGAAAAACTAAGAGATCCATAAAGGAAGCCTGAGGGAAAGTCAACAAGAAATTGTATGTAAAATTAGACTCTAAGGAAGGAGAAAAAAAATATACACTTGCTCGTCTACGTGATTGTAAGACTCAAAATATCATAAAAGTTAAGTGTGTGAAGCATGTCAATCAAAGGGCACTAAGAGAGGATGAAAAAATAAAAGACATGTGGAGGCCATACTTTGATTAGTTGATACATTGTTCAATGAGAATAAAACACAAGATATTAATGATCTTACTGTACAAGATTGTATGGTAAATCGAGATTTTATAAGAAGGGTCCAAACGATCAAGGTTAAAGAGGCTCTAAGAAAGATGGGACAGAAAAGCAGTGAGTCAAGATGACGTACAAATCGAGGCCGGGAGAAGTTTGAAAGAGAGGCATCGAGTGGTAAACACATTTCTTGATGCAAATTTGGAGAATCAATAAATGCGATCGAGTTGGCAGAAGAGTACTACTATCCCCTTATTTAAGAATAAGGATGATGTACAAGAATGTGCCAACTATCGAGGGATTAAGCTTATGGGCCACACCATGAAACTTTGGGAGCGAGTGGTTGAACAAAGGCTCTGAAGCAGTGTGAAGATTTCAGAGAATCAATTCAGTTTTGTGCATAGTCGCTCAACAACTGAGGTCATTCCCCTTTTGAGGAAACTTGTGGAGAAGTATAGAAACACTAACAATGACCTTTATTTGGTGAGATCATTGACTTAGAAAAGGCATATGATAGGGTACCTCAAAAAGTCCTTTGGTAGGACTTAACTAGGAAAGGCATTTCAAGTAAGTATATTAACATCATCATGAATATGCATGAGAATTGTACTATAAGTATCTGTATTAGTGTAAGAAGGACTGCAGAGTTCCTTATTACTATTGAAATGCACCAAGGATCAGTTGTGAGTCCTTCCTTATATGTTATTGTCATTGATATACCGTGACGTTAGCAGTGCTAACAGTGAGATTACCTTAGATGGTAAGGAGATATTTGTCATGCGCTCCATAATTTAGAAGAACGACGAACTGGACCGAGATGTATTCCATAGAACAAAACAGGGTGAATGAAATGGAAGAGTGCGTCAGAATTTCTATATGATCGATGTATGCCGAATAGACTAAAGGGTAAGTTTTATCAGGAACACAATTAATCCCGCATTATTGTATGGCATAGTGTGGTGGGCGGTGAATCAATGTCACATTCAAAAGATGAGTGCGCATGAGATGTGCATGGTGTGTTGGATGTGTAGACATCGTCGAAAAGGCCGCCTAAGGATTAAGCAGTGTAGTCAAAAGTGCTTGCCTTAGCGCTAAAGCACATCATGTGTGGCACTTATATTCTCTAGGCACACTGATATGACTCATGCGCAAATAAAGCACAATAAGTTGGAGGCGCTGGGAAAGGCTTCTCAACACTCTTTTTTCTGCATATAAGATTAAAGGCCTATTTTAAATAAACCCATATTCATAATACTCCCTCCGTATTTATAAGTTCACTACAATAGCATTGGGCACATTATTTAAGAAAGAAATAGTAGGGGTAATGAATAGTGTAAAAAAATAGGAGAGAGTGTGTAAAAGTATGAAAGAGAAGATAAAAAGTAGAAAAAGTAAGGCTAGTTGAGTATTTTTAAAGGAAAAACTTACCAAAAAGAGAAAGTGTATCAAACTTTTAAATACATCACAAAAAGGAAAGTGTAGCAAACTTTAAAATACGGAGGGAGTAAGATTTAGCCCATTCAAATCATAGAGCCAAACAACATAAACCCTTCTTAATCGGTGTATTAAAGATTATACTGAACTATAGTAATAAGAATATTCGTGTAGAGGATTGATCTTTTTCTCTCTCTCCTTTTGTTTTATCTTTTTATCGTCTTTATCTTTCTTTTGTTTTAATATTATTTTTATATTTTATCTTTTTTATGTTGTTTTATCTTATATGTATCCTTATCTTTATCTTTATCTTACTGTTTTTATCTTACTTTATCTTTTTATTCTTCTTATCTTTCTATTCTATTTGGCTCCAATATCATTAATTGATTCATGTTAGCTGAGCCCAAAATCTTTTGGAAATAAGGCTTGGATGTTGTTGTTGTATAGTAATAAGAAGTTCTATTGTGTTCAACTCACACCCCAAATCAATGGTAACTTCCACCTTTTCATTATGTTTCTTCTTTCTGTTTTCATCTACTTGTTCTATTCAATTCTTCATTCTTATTTTGAATATTTTCTATATTTATCTTCCCTTACTGTATGGTCTATTTCTTCTTTCTTTATTTTTATCTTTTCATTTGAACCTCAATAACTTTATTTCTTATTTTCTGTCATTTTATTCTTCTGTTTTATATCTTCTCTTAACAACTTATTTTCTTTTCTTTTTGTTTGTTTTTTTCCTAACATGTTTTATATTTTAAGAACATGTATTCCTTTCCCTCACATTTTATTTATTTATACTTTATACTTTCATAGTATATGGACGGTTGAAACTTTAATTGTTGCCACGGAACCTGAAAGTAATACTGCTAATAGAATATGATCTCCTTTAAGGGTTTAATGCACCAAACCACCTTGTGATATATAAATTCAACGCATTAGCCCACGTGATTTAAAAAATGCTTCAAACACCCCAAGTTATAATTATTCATGCATGAAACCCCCTCTATAAACAAGTTTAATTGCCAAACAAATGGAAAATGATTAGTATTTTTACATGATTTAGAGATCATGAAAAATCTACTTACATACTCAATCATAACATTAAGAGTATGACTTTGAAGAGAGCAAAGAAGAGGATTGATCTCATTTTATCTTTTCAGTGTTTCCTATTTTATTTTTATTATCTTTATCTTATCTTTTTTATCCCTTTTATCTTTCTTATTTTTTTGGCTCCAATTTCATATGTCGATTTATGTTAGCCAACCCAAATTCTTCTGGGACTAAGGCTTGGATGTTGTTTTCGTAGAATTTCTCGGGTTTCAAACAGACCCAATGCATCTAAGAAGGGTTTTCTGCCGAATCAATAACTAGCGAGAATTTCATATGTAGACATATATAAATATATAAATACACAGACATATAAGTATGTATATATGAGTATATATATGTATGTATATGTATATAGGAGAGGGTCTCATTATGTTCTTATTTTATAAAGGGTTCTCATTAGAACTCTCCCAATATGTGTGTGTATTTACAAATGATACGACTCAACTAAAATAAGAGATGTGCCTGGTGGCACCCTAATTTATGTGTCATGACTACCAGGTACACAATCCATCATTGAATTGATGACTAGAAAAGGGAATTCATTGTCTTATTTTAGATGGGTGTTCTCATTTGAAATCAATCCCAAACGCATATACAAATATATTGTATATGGAAGAGTTGCCATGAGCCCCACCATAGATGGGTACCTTTTTTATAACAAAATTGTAAGAGCCCAAGCTTTTTGCGTGGGCATTACATGCAAGATGCAAGGATCTCAACAATATGATTTGGAATCCTACGTTTGAACTGTATCCTCCATGGATGTGTACTTTTTTGTTGTTCCATTGACCCCACCCATAACATATATGTATATACAGGTATATATACATATGTATATTATTATATATATAAAACAGTGTTCATACCAACTGGTTAGAAGGTGAGGTAAGAGCACCATTGCTATCAGTTCCAAACATCATCAATGGCTTTGAAGAACTACCACTGTTTTGCATGGGAGGAACTGACATTGAATCTCCAGCAGTGTGAGTGGACGGGGTGGATGGAGCTGAACTGGGAGAAGGCCCAGCTGTGTTAGCTGTTCCAGAGCTATTTGCAGGCCCAGAAGATGACACTGTTTGTTTCCTCTTTCTCCCATTCTGGTTTTTTGACACCTTGAATGATGCACCAAAAACTATGTTAAAAGTCTGTTAACAGGTGAGTATAACATTTGCTCATCAAAAAGTCTAGGATATTTTTAATTGGACTGATCTTTTCTAATCTAGTCTGATCTATTTAAGTTTAGTCTAATCTGGTATGATAGATGTTCGTTTTATGTATATTTTAGAACCATCGAAGTCTAGTCTGATCTAGTCTAATCTGATTTTGTCCGTTTAAGCTTGGTCTGGGACCGAAACCAGCTCAATTAAAAACGTGCTAAATAGAGCACTTAAGTTGCAATACTAGGCTACTTTAGAAACACGGAAAATGGTAGAGAAAAGAATAAGGCTTTGGAAAATAGTTATTATGTTTGGTTTGAACTTGGAAAATATGAAGGGAAATCAAGTTTTACATATAATACTCTGTCCCACAAAACTTTACAAACTTCCTTATTTAACCATCCCAAAAAATATTGTCCTTTTCATTTAAAGTAATAAATATGTTGTTAAAGTTATTTCTCTCTCATTTGCACCGACTGCACAAATTTCAACCACAAAGTTTATTATTCCACGTGTAAGTCAACTCTGACCAAGTTTTATGGGAGGGAGTACTTCTTAAAATGTTACATATATTTGGGTTTTAGTGCTTATATAACATTACAACTGATACATATGAATAAAATGAGTGAATAAATATCTAAAATTGAATCATTGTGTTTCGATCCGGATTTTCTCTTTACAAATTTCCCCTCAACTTTCCTCCACATTTTCTTTCCCTATCATTTTTCGAGTTCCAGACGGACCCATTAAGGAATCTGATTTAAGAAAACAAGTTTTAGTACTTTTATCAGCGTGAAACAAGAAACTAATCCTGAAGGTTACTGGCAAAACTAGGTAAACAAAGGCCAAGATGATTGCTCATGCTTCTCGGAAAATACTCCCTTCGTCTTGAAATAACCTTTCTGTTTTCCTTTTTTACCTGAACAAAAATAAGTTTAGTGTTTTCTTCTTGCAAAAATATGTGTGTGGTTGATATTCAGTTTCACTTATATCAACCCATATCACAAGCTCACAACCACAGCCGTTCTTTTTCAACCACACTTTTTTATAACATTGCCAAGTCAAAATAGAAAGATTACATCAGATAGGAGGGAGTGTCTGATGGGAGAGAAATCACAACCAAGCTTGATTAGCTCTTTCATTTCTCGTATTTGACGAATCCTACAGTTAATGCTAAATAAATTGGGCAAGCAAATTAATGTTATAGACAGCATTCATATGTCCAATTAACCCGAAAATGCAAACCTGTTCATTAGCCCGAAAAGAGTTAGAAATGCTTCCATCCCCAGGAACATTTCCGGATCCCAAGAGTTTATCTTGTTGAAGACTGTGGTTTGAACTTTGTGGTTGCTGACTAGAAAGTGAGTGCTGCTGGGGATTTTGTGAGTGCTGTTGTTGCTGTTGCATTTGTGCCAACTTTATCTATGCATTAAAAAGTTAAAGCAAATTGAGAAAGAAACTGTTGCAGGTATGAAACCCATGTACAAAGTAATACCATGTCCTCTGAAATATAGCCAAACGTTCAGTTTAGTCCATATACTCTCAAATTGTTCAATATAGCCTGTGTACTACTGTACTGGTAAATTATTATTTAAAATAACTTGCAAAGTTACCAAAAAACATTAGGTACGCTTATGTGGCAATCTCGTAGATATAATGTGGACAAAGCTTTGCTTGTGAGTAAATGCATAAACATGCATTCTTTGTAATTGTGCAATGCAATTGCACCTCATGGCCCGCCTCAGCTAATTCCTGATCTATGGCGTAAAAGGCATTGCATATGGCGTTGGGAGTGTGGCGTACGCAATATTGCAGTGAGGCTTACGCAATATTGCATACGCAATATTGCATACGCAATACGGCGTTGAGACTTGAGAGGCGTACACAATAGGAGTGTGACACGTATTTGACCATGGATGTGCTGGGTGATATCATTGAAGAGCGGGACCTGAACCTTATTTTAGGGATTCCCTTGAGCTTACGAGGGGAGAATGATGTAGTGTTGTCGGTGGGAGAGAGAGAGGATATTATTCACTAAAGAGTGCTTATAGGATGTTGATAGAGGGTTGAAGGGTGCGATTTGGTTGGGATGGATGAAGATGTCGTCGCTACAATACCACCTAAAGTAAAGTTGTTCTTGAAGCTTTGCTGTGGATACTTCCTACAGTGGATGCTCTTTAGGGACGTGGGATGGATTAGGCTATTACTTGCAACTTGTGCACACATGAGACTAAGCCTTCTTACCATATTTTTGTGGCATGAAACAATAACCAAGCAACTTTGTAGGAAAATGGGTGAGGGGATATAGATGGAAGGGGTGGCAGATTTTCATGGGAACAATACTTCGTGCAAAATTATTATGGGATGCTGGGGCTTGTAGAAGGCTGTTAATTACAGGTTATGAAAAGGAAAGGCAGTCATGGTGGTTGTATACATAATGGGGCTTCAGCTATATTGAGAGCATGGTGGGAAGCGCAAGAGAAAACACAAAAGTTAAAGGATGCTGGCTATGGGGTGTGACTGGTGGCTACAACCAGAGATGAGAAGACTTAAATTAAATGTGGATGCAGCTATTGGAAAGGATAGTAATCGATTTTGGTTGGGTTGGGTCTTACAAGATAGTGATGGTAACTTAAAGGCTGGGCTGGACTGTCAGGAAAGGGCTGTATGGAGGTACAGGAAGCGGAGGCACTATGACATTGGGAAGCACTATCTTGGCTGGCTCAAAGAAGAAAATTGGGCACAAATGATGTCGAGACCAATGCCCTTGTGGTTGATCACGGCCTATGTTCGGACTTCGGACTATAGATGCTCAATACTCTGACTATTTGCATGCTGAAATTTTACATCTGAAGTTCTTATGTAGTGCTGTGTGTTTTAGGATGTGAGAAGATATATGAATTGTGTGGCTACAAGATAGCAGTTACATTGTTTCTTAGTCAGGACTGTCGGGTAGTACGTTTTTAGAGGAAGTTCCACTGAACTGTACTGTGGACGTGCTTCACAGTGATTGCATTACTATAAGTTTCTTTATGTTAATATATACATGTGTGTGGGTGGGTGACTGGGTGGGTGTATATAACTATATATATTTGTCAATATATATATATATACACACACACTCCAACATAAATTATAAAAACAATATATTGAAAAAGATATTGTTTTACTTCATAAATAATAATACAAAGTATATTGTTAATGACCATATTGCAATACTTGTGGTTCATAAGTACTTGCTTCATTCTCCTTTAGTGGCACAGTTTTATTATTACATTATTCACATGCTTAACTTTGACCAAACTTTTGTACTAATGTCCAAAACACAAGTGCTTTCAAAATATTAAGTTTTTATTACTTTAACTAATATATAATTAACTGCATTACAGGTCAAAGTCATCTCTTGACAAACTTGAAAGTCAAACTGTCCCCACAAAAACGGAGGTTGGAATTAAAATCAGTCTATTCAATATTGCCACAAGAAAAATATTAAAATTAATTACTTCGTACTACCTCCGTCCCAAAATGAGAGTCCCATACTTTTTGGGCTCAAAGATTAAGGAAGTGGTTGAAAAGGTAAAAGTTATGGTTGAGATTTGAGTAGAAAAAGGTGAAATGATGTGGACCACATATTTCTTTCCAAAAAGGGAAACAGGACCATCATTTTGGAACAGCCCGAAAAGAAAATACGGGACTCTCATTTTGGGACGGAGGGAGTATTAATTATGACACTAGAGTTTAGTTGTATATGAGCAAGCTTAGTACATAAGTTATAGGTATACTTGTGTAATAGCATAGGGACTAAATTAAAGCATTTAATATAATAGTCGAGAAACTATCGGGAGGACTTAAACCCAAGAAAGAACTATCTACAAAGCAAAGGGTACCTTGATTACCATATCTGGATCTCCTCCACGAGGCAAAACAGAGCAACCAGCCTGCAATGGTGATCCCATATTTTGAACATCACCGACCAGATTAGAGAGACTGTCCTTCCCAATAGGCATGTTCCGGTTATTAAAGAGCATTCTGAGCCTTCGACTTTCTGCATCACCACCTGCAGTGGAGGGTGAGGACGTCAGATTTTGCTGGGCAAGCAGTAGTTGATGCTGATGCTGAGGTGACAGCATCTGTAGTTGATGAAAGGACTGCTGTGGGCCCTGCATATATGACTTCTGATGCTGGAGAATCCCAGAACGTAGCTGATCGAAACCCTGTATAGGATAAGATACAACAGAATTGAAAGGAGTTATAGTTCAAATGGATAAATATATGATTAAAAACTGTCAAAGTATGTCAAATTTAATTGGCAGACATAGAAAGTGATAATTCCTCTATCTTATCATATCACATCTACTTTTCTTTTAGTCTGCATTCACGTGAGAAAGTACACTCACATCACTTTGTATCTTTAATCCCTGATTTGGTTGGGCAATTTCAGAGGAGAGGGGAGGGTATGATATTTACTTTATCAAATTATTCCTACATTTAGATGGGTGGAAAGAAAGTTAAGTATGATGAATTTAAAAGAAACACATGATTTAGCAAAGGGAAAACTGTCAAATAGGTCCTCATACTATATCAAAAAAGTCAATTAAGTCCCTCTACTATTAAAACACTCAATCATATCCTTCTACTATAAGAAAATGTTCAATTAGGATTTTTAACCGATCGCCTAAAGGTACTTCCGGTAAAAGCTGACCTGGCCACCACATGATATTAATTTTTGTATTTTATATTTTTTCTTCTCTTCCCATCCAGTCTCTTTCTCCCCTGCTTTCTGCCTCACGCCCTCCGGCCCTCACCCAAAGTTTATTTTTCTCTCTTTCATTCTTTCTTCCGGAGGCAGGCAACAATGGTTTGGGATGAGGTGGGCAACGGGCGGCCCAAGATGACGGTTGAGGAAGCGGTAGGAGATAGGCGGCACGCGACGGCGGTTGGGGAGGTTGTTGTTATGATCCCATTAGGAGGAGGGAACACCTTGCTTATAAGCCACCGGCCAAGCCCATACTTGACCGGTGTGGGATCGTAACAATACCCCACGCTTCGAAGAGCCAACGTCCTTGTTGGTCACGGCTATGTTGGTCACGGTTGACACCCCCCAGGGCCCAAGCCACCACTCCATAGGCCACCACTCCGAGTGTCAGGACTAGGAAGATGGGGACGTCTCTGATACCAATTGTTACGGACCTAGCCCATATTAGGCCCATACCAGTGCCATAAGCCCAGGTGTAGAACTCACTCCTAAAAGACCAGCCGATTAGGAGGAGGGAATATCTTGCTTATAAGCCACCGGCCAAGCCCATACTTGGCCGGTGTGGGATCGTAACAGTCGTCACTGGCGGGAGACAGACGACGACTACTGGGGAGATTGTGGGCGACGGGCTGCGCGAGACGGGGTTGGGAAGTTGTGTGCGGCAGCCGACGAGTGGCGGGACGGCCGCTGGGAAAGTGGAGAGCGACTACATGGGCCGATGGCGAATGGGGAAGTTGTGTGCGACGGCCGATGAGTGAAGACATGGTATTATGGAGAACGAAATAGAACCAAAAACCAAGAAATTAAAGAAAGAAAAAGAGCAGCAAAGAAGCATTCTGTAGGTTATCCATGGCGACGCAGACATGAGATAACCAGGAACCCAATTGAAGAAGAATGGCACAGGAAAGAAAGAGAGAGAAAAGAAACAGAAAAAGGAAAAAATCAATTACACATGGCTGTCCACATCAGCAGTTACCGGGAATGTATATATTGAACTGGCAAAATAGCATGATTGAATGTTTTGTGATAATTGGAGGATTTAATTGAATGTTTAAAAAGTTGAAGGACTCAATTGACTTTTTAGGTATAGTACAAGAACTTATTTGACAGTTTTCCCTTTAGCAAAAGATTCATTTATAAATATATATTGGTAAAATCCACCCCTCCTCTCCAAAATACTCAAACAAAACAAGCCATAAGTGAAAAACACACACTTTTAGTAAAGTATGATCACTTTCCCAATTGAAGCCTCACTAACTTATTATGTCCCCAATATCCAATTATCTATCATTTAATCTTTTTGCTTTTTTGGATTCCATTTTTCTTCTTTATTCCTAAAGACTACGTTTAGGGAGTAAATAATGTCTCCTTTATTTTCTTATGATGTTTGTCAACCACTTGATCCCAAAAGTATCTGACAATTTGGGATGAATTGATAATATTTATGATCAAGGTGGTAACCACTAACCAGTGTAATAACTAATAAACATAATTTTCAATATTTATGAAGAGTGAGAAGGAACTTTCAGCAACTGGAAATAATAATGTCATGAATATCCCTTCAACTCATATGTGTTAGGAATATATTGAAGTTATACCCGTTCTAATCATGACCTATAACCATACGGATAGGAAAAACGATCTATTTAAGATTCATATGAGCACACATTAGATGCAGATCTTTTGTTGTATAATAGAGCCTTTTTAAAACATGAATGGGACACATGTGCTATGTAACTATGTTTTGTTTAACACCCAAATAAGGCTCATTAGCCTCATTGGAAGAGTTTAGGAATGATTTTTATACCGCTAAATTGGGTAACATTACCTAACCTCAATGTTACACCAGTGATACACCTGGTAGATGCTGCATTCATGGAATGCCCAATGCATGTAGCTTCCAAAAATGACTAGAGAGAACAAAAAAGCATAATATTGATGCAATTTGTTGCTCAAACAATTTTGCTTGATTTCTTACCAAACTCATAATACTTCCATTTTTTTGCGTGTTTACTTTTGAAGTTGTGTCTACTGTCTAGTAGCTTTCCCCTTCCATGTTGATCATTTTGACATTTTCTTGTGTTGTATCACTGCTGTGAAGCTCGAGGGACCAACCTAGTCTAGGCTAACCCAAGTTGGATTAGAAAGAAATGAAAAATAATTATTTTAAAAATATTTATTACTACCGAATTGAATGATTTATTTTTCAAGCTCCTCCAAATATGAATTTTAGGGAATCCTTACTACACCAATGAGTTGTACACATAACACATCCCATAGAATGAATTAAGAAAAACTAAAGGGAAAGAAACTCCAGAGGTATGACGGCCAGGTTCATCATTGCTTCACACAACCTACCCGTTGACGCGGAAGTGTCCCATGTAAACACATCAATAGTAGCCATTCATGTTTGACTTATTTCATCTTTGATTGTCAATTTGATGTTTATTTTTATTTCCACTAAGATGGTGGGCGAATGGCGGGCTTTACTCCTTTCCTTTTTTAGTAGTATGACCCTAGTAGGCCCTATCTATATTTCTACATATAAACTCAAATATTTTCAGTGTTTCCTTTCTTCATTCCATTGCAATATTCTACCTATTTCAAATATTTCCATCTACAAGCATGGCAGCCACAGTCACATATCATCACATTATCCATTGCCATCAATGCAAAGTTGTGTCATAAACATAACAATTTGGTTCCATTGTCAATCCAAACCACGGGTGCACTAAAGAAATTATAAGATGAGTTTCCGACATGGATGTTTTGGCTTGGACTGTTTTCAGTACCAGACCAGACTTCCGTAGTTATAAAATACACAGAGACTTGATAAACCAGTTCAGACCAGACTTAAACAGAACAGACCAGCAAATTTCAGTCCACATAAAAACATCCATAGTTGTTACGGAGAGATATGGCACCCGCTGTGGCGACATTGCGGCGTTACATCGACATAGGTACACTAATAAATTCATAATATGTTTTATCAACTACATGTCTAAATTTAACATTTACAGCCGACACCACTAAGACTAGAACATCACAAATCAAGTTGCCAACACTGCGGAGTTCTCTATTTCTATCGGAGTGCACCAAGGATCGGCTCTGAGTCCTTTCTCATTTGCCATAATAATGGATGAACTTACGAAGTCAATTCAACAAGATATATTGCGGTGCATGATGTTTGCCGACGATATTGTATTGATTGATGAGATGCAATCTGATGTTAAAGCAAAGTTGGAAATATGGCAACAAACATTGGAGACTAAGAGTTTCAGACTGAGCCAAAGCAAGACTGAGTATATGGAGTGCAAGTGTGGTGGAGGTAGAAGTAGTAGTAATCGTGGGATTACCCCCGATGGCAAGGAGATAGCGGTGTGTGATGTGTTCCGTTACTTGGGCTCCATAATTCAGAAGGGTGGTGAATTAGATGGAGATGTATCTCATAGAACCAGAGCAAGATTTCTATGTGATCGAGGTATGTTGACTAAACTGAAGGGTAAATTTTATCGAACAGCAATTAGGCCTGCATTAATGTATGACATGGAGTGTTGGGCGTTAAACAATGTGACATTCAAAAGATGAGTGTGACAGAGATGTGTATGTTGTGTTGGATGTGTGGACATACCAGAAAAGACAACTTGAGATGAGATCATCAGACAAAAGGTGGGAGTATCACCTATAGACAGTTTGGTCATGTGCGCATAAGACCGAGTGATGCACCTGTCAGACGACTTGAGAGATGGGGAGGAGAGGGTGAGGAAGACCCAAACAGTCTTGGATTAGAGGAATCATAATTTATATGCTTCTTGAGTTGGATGAGAGTATGGCTTTGGAGAGAACAAAGTGGAGGACACATATCTGTGTGGACGATTGATCTCTTTTCTCTCTTTTCACTTATTTTTTATTTTATCTTTTATCTTCTTCATATTTCTATGTTCTTATGTTATTTTTATATTTCTTATGTTTTTTTCTCTTTTTATCTTTTATCTTTCTTATGTTCTTATGTTATTTTTATCTTATATTTATCTTTATCTTACTCATTTTATCTTACTTTATCTTTTAATTCTTCTTATCTTTCTTCTCTTTTTGGCTCTGATATCATGGATCAATTCATGTTAGTTCACCACAAAATCTTTTGGGAATGAGGCTCAGACGTTATTATTGTTGTAGATAGAATTGTGTTCAAAATGAAAGAAACTCGATGAATTCCTTGTCCATAGTATGTTGGAGTAGTCAAATGCAACTTCTGTGTTTTCAAATATGAGCAAAACACTCTATTCCTAAGAAGAACGGAGGGAATTCAAGGAATCCCCCACCAGTCCAAACGGGGCATGTATGAGTTCATGTGTCTTTTGAGGGTTGCCATACAAACTTATCTAGTAATATTAGTGAACTTATTGGGCTTGGTGGTAGTGCTGAGTTCAAATAATTTGTAGATTAATATCAGTGGCAGAATCGTTATGTAAATAAACAAATAGAGACCACTATAAATTCATCATACATTCAATAACATAGTAAAGATTAATAATGATATACAAGAGCATGTAATACAGTTTCAAAGAACATTAATAAATAGCTAACAAGGCATTTAGAAGTTCTAACAAACTCACAGGCAAGGGCCATCCCTTCAAAGTCAAGTTGTTGCCACCTTGATTTGAACCTAACACAGGTACAAACAAGTCAATAATGGTGCGCGCGCGGATATTACGCATTCTAAATGTAGAGCTAAATGTATCATTTCAAGCTTCTATACTCAAAAATATTAAAGTTGAAAGTACCAGGAATCCCCATCAGTGATCCTTCTGGTCCAGCAGCAGTCCGGGGGTTAATCATTGGGTTGATTTCGGGCTTTATATCCTGGTATACAAACGCAATTGCATTACATTATAACGAACATCTTAAGTGTCAATTTGGAACGTGTGAACAATATGAACTTAATATGAAACTTGATGATTAAAGCTCTATACTAGTGACTTATTTATAGCTATAATTAAGGTATTAGGGTTTCTATACAAGTTGGGCTAAACCCTATATAACTAGGGTTTCAACACTCTCCTCAAGTTGGAGCATATAAATTATATAAGCACCAAGCTTGGTACAAATGTCTTCCATTCTAGATCCTCTAAGAGACTTGGTCTTCTGTATTGACATGATCTGTAATGATTTGGCCATTCGTGATTTGCTCTCGGATAAAGTGACATCAACCTCGATATGTTTAGTCCTCTCATGATATACAGGATTTAGAGCAATGTGCACTGCAGCTTGATTGTCGCACATTAGTTTGGCGGGTTTCATGCCTCCATATTTTAACTTATGGAGGAGATGTTTCAACCATAAGATTTCACATGAAGGAAGGCCCATGGCAACCACATCTTGTTTTACACTTCTCCGAGAAATTAAATGTCCAACAATCAAGATGCAATATCCAGAAGTAGAACGTCTTTCCATTAGGCATCCAGCCTAATCTGCATCACAATTTCACGGTGACCTTAATCTTCGAAGAGCAATCCTTGTCGTAGTGCTTTTTTATGTATCTTAAAACACGGAAAGTTGCGTCTCAAAGTTCATCACATGGCTTATAAAGAAATTAGCTAAGTAGATTTACTGCAAATGGTCTGGTCTCGTGATGTTAAAGTAATCCAACTTTCCAATAACCCTGTTCTGACAAGACTTTGACATTTGGATCCATTGGTTTTCCACGGACATGCACTCCATCATACCTGATTCCTTAAAGAGAGGGCAATCCCGTTTCTAAATTGGATGACCTCAATACCAAGATAATATTTCAAATTCCCGAAGTCTTTTGTATGAAATTTACTAAAGAGATGACAATGTCATCAACATATATAACAAGAAAAATATATTTATTGCCCACAGAATATCTATAGAACATTGAATGATCAACGTCACTCCAAGTCGTGCCAAATCCGCGAACGACAAGACTAAACCTCTTGAACCATACATCAGGAGATTGTTACCAGCCATATACATAACAACGTAATTTGCACACTAAACCAGACCCCCCGAGCAACAATACTAGGTGATTGCTCAATATAAACCTCCCCGTGCAAACTACCATGAAGAAATGCATTTTAATATCGAATGCCTCATTGTTGCCATGAATAAAATCAAACGAACCGTGCAATCTTTGCTACGGGAGAAAATGTGTCAGTGTAGTCTAAACTATAGATCTATGTGTATCCCTTCGCAACCAGACGTGTTTAAGACGGTCAATTTTCCCGTCTTGGCCAACTTTAATCGTATATATCCGCCAACATCCAACAATTGATTTCCCGCTAGGAAGGGGAACTAAATCCATGTCCCACTAGAATGTTGGGCCTCCAATTCGGCCAACATAGCTTGAAGCCACTTGGAGTCTCAGAGTGACTCATATGTGGTTTTAGGAATCCAAACATCATATAAGCTTGAAATGAAAGCAAAGTAAGGGGTAGAGAAGCGGTGATGACTAAGAAAGTTATACATGGGATCATCATTCAAAGTTGAGGGTGAAGCTTTTCGGAGAGAAATGGGCAAATCATCAGTAGTGATCTCCTGCATTTCTGTATTTGAATGTGTCGATGGTGGATCAATAGTAGGAGAATCACTGTGTGTGACCTCAATGGACTTCATGGGCGAAGAACGAGGATGTCGATGATACAGTGGTTAGTGGTGGATGATTTGTGTATTCGATAGATATTGGTTTGGTAGGAGTTTCAGTGTGGAGAAGATGGGTCTGGGATATGGGAGGAAGTCCACACATGATGGCGTATCGGTCGGAGAAGATGGGTAATAAAAAAAAGCCTCAATGAAAGTAGACACAAAATGTTTTAGAAGTAGCGGTGAATAACAATGATAGCCAATTTGAAAGGGTGAATATCCAACAAAGATACATTTAAATGACTTGGCTGGCATTTTAGATATCCCGAGTGTGGTATCATAGACAAAACACACACCCAAACACATGAGGAGGTAATGTAAAGAGTGCTTGGGTAGGAAATAAAACAAAATGGGGATTCACATTGTGAAGAATCGAAGAAAGCATTCTATTGATGAGGTGACATGCAGTGAGAACGGCGGTTCTCACTTGCCCAATACTGAGGTGGTGTATGTGAATTTAGACATGTAGTAACATAGTGCAAGCAGTTATGACTAAATCTCGATTCTTGCGTTGGAATATCCGATTTTGTTGAGGTGTATAGACACAAGATGACAGTTGAAGGATAGCCTTTTATATCTTAAACTGGTTAAAAGGTGTCGTAAAACAAAATAGCATCGTCACTACGTAAAATTTTGATAGAATGGCCAAATTGAGTGGGTTTTCAGGCTTTTAGCCCAAATTTTTTTGGCTAGATAATTCAAAATGCTCTTTCATTACAAACAAGGGGAATTTAACTTTGCACCCCAATTTTTCGGTGATGTTGAATCTTCTGCCCCATTTTAGAATCATTAATGTGTGCACCCCATTTAGCATAAAATCTTTTTACTTTTCACCCTCATTCCTTCACAATTTTCGGGTTGATGGGGTGCATATATTAATGATTATTGAAATGGGGTGCAAAGTCCAATATGGTTCAAAAAGTGGGGTGCAAAGCCAAATTCCTCTAAAAACAACCATGTGTTAAAGGAGAAGTCATTTATAAATATAATAACAAATTAACGAAATCCTAGAGTAGACTTGACTAGACACGAACCCCATACATTTGTATGAATTAAATAAAAATTGAACATAGCCTGTTTTTTGACTCTTCTTGGAAAGGACTAACGAGGTTGCTTTTTGGGATGACACTACTCACAATATAAAGATGAAAATTTTGAAAAACATTGAAACATGGGACCATACGCCGAAACTTGGAGGGACTAAGATGACCCAAACGGTTATGTAAAGAAAATGTTGGTTCAGTCGACATACAAACAACTACATCAAGAGGGTGAAGGTGATACCTTGAGACTCACGCTCTAATACCATGTTAAGACCCAAGGTTCCATCCTAAACGGTCAACCTTATAGGAGTAGCCCAAAGCCTTATATAGTGTTTAATTGTTTTATAACTTTCCGGTGTGGGACAATTGCTTCAACACCTATCATCTTCCACGTACGGCGGCCCTGCACAACCATAGAATCAACATATGAAATCATGGAACAATTAAGAGAGAGTGTATTTTTGCTAACAAAGACCAGATTGAGGGGCTACGAACACCGTATTGGACAGAATCTAATGGTAAGGATGAAAGCGGAGGTATTTGCCTAATACCCATAGCCAAAGTTTGATGACCATTGGCTATGGTGATTAAAGTAAGGTTTTGGTGCTAGGTGATATGGGATAAAAGATGTGGATTACCGTAAATATGATCCGAGGCACTTGAGTCAATGATCCATGAACCGATTTCGTTGGAAACAGAAACTGTTGAGGTACCCAATGTTGATGAAGTCATAGTGGACATTTTAGATTTTTTATTGGCCTCATATTCAGTCGGAGGTAGCACAGCTGGGAATGGCAGAGTCTGAGCAATATTGGCGGTGCTAGGTCCACCATGCAACTTCCAATACCTATCCCTAGTAGCAATCCTATGACAAAAATCACACTTACATTACATCGAGCGTAGCCTTATGAAATATGAATCCTCTGTCTTTCCCGTGCCCATGAGATGCAAGAATGACGGAAAACACGGAATCACTAGAGAACTCGGTAGATATCGTGGTTGCTCGAAGAATTCTGGCGAAGGCTTCGATCATAGTTGGAACCGAAGAGGATTTGATCATGAATTGATAACAACTTTGGGCAAAGAGCTACTAAGGTTTTGACCATAACAAGTTGTTGTCTTTACTCTAGTTGTTATATTTTTTTAATTACAAAATAAAATCAACAAAAGAAAAAACAGCCGCTAAGAAATCAAACGCCACAAATGAAGTGAACCTTCTGCCACAAACATCCTGATGCAAGAGTTTTCACTATGCCCTGTGAGCAGACAAGTGCGTGAAAGCAGTGATGCACGTAGATGGTGGCGGCAACACTTGTGATCAGCAGAGGCAGCGGGGGCGCTTATCAATGTCAGCGGCGCATGCGGAGGAAAAAGAGTACCCTATTGAGTGCTTTGAATGGTGTCGAAGTCGGACGAGCAGAATATAATAGATCTGCAAAATAGGTGAAGGAGACGTGACAGACGTTGGCGGCGTGTGGCGGCACGTGGAGGGTGCAGCGACGGCATGATTTCAGGCAAATGATGGACTGAGCATGGCAGTAGGTGCAAATTTGATATATCACTACCAGAAGTGCTCGAATGCCAATCGCTTCTACTGTTCACAATGGATTTTCTCGCAGGAATTTAGGAAATTGGAACCGGAACTGGAACCGGCGGTTCCGAGTTCTGAAAACTAGGAAATTGGAACCGGAACTGGAACCTTATAGTACGGATTCTAGGCGGTTTGGAACCAGCAGTTTGGAACTGGCAGTTCCGGTCTGGTTTGCCGGTTTTCAGTTTTTTAGCTCTAATATTATACGGAGTATTTGCTTATTAGTAATATTAATATGTTTTTAATAAACACATTAAAGATATAGAGCCCGTTTGGTAACACGAAATTCGGTTAATTCAGCTTATTCTGCTGAAATTTATGAAGTTTTGACTGAAGTGGCTGATCTGCTGATTTAAGAATAAATTATTTTTAAAATATTTTTTATTAATAAATCAACGAAAAAATTATATGTAAAAATAGTTAAAATGGCCATATACAGTAGCTTCAGCCAATACAGCCAGAAAAGTAACTTCAACCATATTTTTCATATTATTACACAAATCAGCACGCAAAAACAAAAGTTACGTGTTTGGTGAAAAAGTTGGTTGATAAGTCTTATAAGCCGAAAAACAGTGTTACCAAACAGCCTCATAATAATCATACTTTTTAAATTAAAGATTTTATTAAACCATCCTTCATGTATTTTTCATATTAAGGATACTAAGAAATAACAAAAACCCAAGCTCTTCGTGGAATTAAATAAACTATTTCAAATAACAAAATGTTCATTGGAATATCTTTGATTTATATTTCAAGTCGCCGCAGAATGGGGGGATTGGTCAATCTTGTTAACTGACTTACGTATCTACGAATACACCTCAGTGACTAATTAGAACCGACATTTTGGATCATAATAGGAACCTAGCTACGTTTACTTTACACATAGGATTATACGTAATATGTGGTTTGAGTTGATTGTCGTACGAACAATATATATAATGCGTACATATATTAAGTGATCATAACTAATGATACATGTACTAATTAAATACGTACCCGACTACCAGAGTGCCCAAACAAACAAAAAGGTGATGGCAGGAAGAAGAGTGCACATTACTTTTAAATTTGAAAATTTTCGATTATAAACCGTAACCGGCCGGTTTGGAACCGTAACCGGCCGGTTTGGAACTGTAACCGGCGGTTCTGGTTCTGCAAAATCAGTCAAACCGAACCAATATGAAAAACCTAAGGTTTCTAACCGTCCCTAATATCCGGTTCCAGTTAGGAAACCGCCGGACATATATGGCTCTAATACCATGTGAACAATATGAACATGATATGGAACTTGATGATTAAAGATTTATACAGTGGGTATATTTATAGCTATAATTGAGGCACTAGGATTTCTACGCAAGTTGGGCTAAGCCCATTAGAACTAGGGTTTCAACAGAACTCGAGAACTGCTAGGGAAAGAATAAAGTAGTGAGGAAAATATAGCTGGAGGGGAAATTTAGAATAAAAATGAAATTTGGGGGAAATTCAAATAATACTAAAAATGTTCTCAAAAGTCCATCAATCAATTTTAGAATTTTATTCAAACTCAAAATCATTATAATATATATATATATATGTATGTATATTTGTTATATAAAGACCAAAAAAATTACTGCCGCAAAACATAGTTAAAAAATACCATACGTAGTATTTTATTTTTCTTCGCATTTTCCAAAGTAAAACCAAACTTTCTTTTCATTTTTCTTACCATTCATGTCGAATATTTAGAAACAATTCCATGAGTATGAGAAGAAAAGGTTAAATGACTGTAAGATACTAACCGTTGTAGTCCCTGGAAGTTGTTGGCTCCGAGCCTGGACTTGTGAAGACATACCACCAGCTGAACTGTGCAGCACCTGACTGAAAATCAGGAAAGGTTTTATTATATGTTCAGATCATTTGGACAAAAGAAAATCAATTTGCAGTTAAAACTCAACCCAACATTGAAAAGGGTAATGTAATCATTAGCGAGATATAATAGGAAATTTTACCCTGCAGGTTGGCCAGATGGAGCAGTTGCAGATTTTAGAATAGATGCATGGGTTGGATCCAACAGCTGGCTAGAATTCTCACCAAATCTTTGCTGCAATAATTATGTGTATATATGTTCAGTCAAAAGATAACACTTGGGATTTTGCACAATATTGATGATCCTATAATAAACATCCCATGCCTTCATTGCAGTGGCATCATCCATAGGATCTCTCTGGCCAGGAACTTTCAATCCTTCTTCATACATTTTTGTAGCCAATGCATTTGCACCAGGACTCTGTCTCATGAGAGAATCATTTCCTCCCATTCCGTTGGGTGTTCCGTTTAACATATGGCTACCATCTCTCCTTTGTTGCAGCTGCTGCTGTTGTGACTGTGTCTGTTGTTGTTGTTGTTGATGTTGCTGAGCTTGTCTCTGCATTAGAAGTTGTTGCTGCATCTGCATTTGTTGTGGCTGTTGTTGTGATTGATGTTGTGCTTGTTGCTGTTGCTCCCGCGCTTTCATCAATTGTGTCTGCACATTTAAAAAAAAAAGTTTTAAAAGTTATGTTTGGACTTTGGAACTAGTATGATAGGAACCAGGCAGATTGGTGCTAATAAAATAATAATAATAGTAATAATAAAAATAATAATAATAATAATAATAATAAATGTATGGGTAGTATAAATAGAAGGGAAGGGAGGAATAAGGAGGAGAAAAGTTGTTGGAATTGGGATCTAGGAGAGTGAGGCCTCTCAAAGCGCCTCGTCTGTATCTTCTTCTTCGTTTCTAAACTTTTTCTTGCTAAAGGTCATCAATTTACTGTAACAAATTTGGAGTTCTCTATCATTGGTATTAGAGCACTCGCTCCTGGAGTCTGAACTGATCATCAACGTCAACGAGCTGGAATGATGGAGGAATTACGTACGTCACCGCGAATGGAGAAGAGTATGGATAATATTGAACGTCATTTGAAGGAGATGAGAACGATGATGGGCGAGTCGATTGACAGGATGTGCGATAGTTGCTTCAACTTCATCGCAGGCGACCTAGAGGTCGATTGAGGATAGTTAGGAGCCATCGACCATTAGAAAGTAAGGGCTCAACATCGTCGTTTGTATCTTTTCCTAGTTCGCAGTCGCGAATAGTTTCTACTTGTTTGCAGATTTCGTCTCAATCACCAGCATCTTCTTCCAGTACGCCAGTTTCATCGCTTTCAGATTCTGTGAACTCGCAGGTTTCGTCTCAGTCGCAACTCGCAAGCAAAGTCTCCTAATTCACAGATGTCATCACTAGCAGTTTCTCACAGCTTGTCCTCGCTAGTCGCTTCTCACCCACGAATCCTTATCGATGATGTTCGGAGATTTGATGGTGTTACTTCTATGAAGTATATTCAAAATGGATTGGGGGTAGGAATTACTGGGGATTGGACGGAAAAGGTTGATTATCCTACTGATGTTGACGTTGATGTGTTTCTGATGCTTGACAAGGATATCAATCCTGGCCCCTTCCCAGATGCCTTGATCATTGTTGAACATGTTAAGGGAATGCCAGTAGTTTGTAACTTTGTATACCTGTTCAAGATGGAAGTGCTGGTTTTGACTACCTGTTGCAGATGGCCAGTACCTCATCCTTGCTTATTTTAGATCCACAGGTTTCACCTGATGGGACCAGACTTACAATTAATGAATTGGACCTTCTCTACAATAACCCCCATCAATTAACATCTGGTGCCAAAGGAAATGTAATTGTGCATGATCTTGCTAAATATATAGCCCTGGAGGAGATGGACAGAAGGAGTGGGCTATGGTGGTCACTGGACATCAATTATTTAACATTTACAAACGATGATCCATATGATATACCTCCTCTCAGAATCATACGCCAGGAATTGGTCCAGAGGCACAGGAAGACCATGCTTACCCAGGGAATTATATGCCAATGTTCAAATTGGGGCAGTGACTTCACATGGAGGTCCTGTAACTTGGATGGATGTTGTGTGCGGAGGAAGGTGTGCTATTAATGATGAAGAGGGTGCACAATCAACAATCGACTTCTGGGATGCACTCTTTTACTGTGTTTCAAGCAATTTTGACCCCCACGGTTGAAGAGGGACTTTCCGCTCCTTATATTTCAAAGGAACATCAAGACTATTTTCCAGCTGTTGCTGGGGATAATATAATAGAAAGGAGCAATGTAACTTCCGGATATGTACCCCTTCAAACGTCACTTTCCTCATTTCAGTCTGTTGCAATAAGTAAGATGAGTGCTAGGATTGCTTGCACAACTGCCCTAGCAGATGGGGAGGCACCTAAAGGCGAATCATGCAAACCATCAAAGTGGTTTGTGGATTCGAGGATTGAACCGAGCCCAGCAATTGAATTGAATAGCAAGTTATATACACAGCAGATCTATGACGTGCCAAGTTCAAATAAACAGTTTCAGAGTCAGGAGTATGCTAACTTAAGGGGTGTGAGTGTGACAAAAGGGGTATAGGTTGCAAGTTCTTGAAGATGTATCTCAAGGGTGCTGTGCCATTGAAGGCGTTGGAGAAATGCTCGATGTGCATGCTTATGAGGCACGGCCAAGGGAATATGTACTGAAGGGTCACAGTCATTTTTACTTTATGACGCTCAATGGTACTTTTTGCATCATTTGCAATGGAGTCAAAGATTCACTATTTTTTGGATTTGGAATATGATGAAATAAAGCAAAATGACTCACTAAACTGTGTGCGCTTCTTTGTTATGAAACAGTAGTCAGTCCATGCAATTTTCGACCCGATTTTCACTATGGGTCATCCGGAAACAGTCTCTTTGTACTTTAGTACAAGGGTAAGGTTGCGTACATCCGAGTATCCGACCCCCCTTACCCCACCATAGGTAGGAGCCTTTGCGACACTGGGGTAATGATGATGATGACACTCAATGGTAGTGAGGTAATTGATGCATGTGCTAAAGTGGATGCAAAATGAAGACGTTTGCAGCATAGGGCTTTTTGCAGAGAATGAGTTGAGAACATCAAACCTGCATTCAGCACATTGATAGTTTGAGAAGAGAGAATCTTTGAGGAGTTTCATGAATGCAAGAAATCATATATTGTTATTGAGTGCTTGAAGTCTACTGAAAAGAATGAAACTTCACTAAACAGATCTGTCGCAGAAACATCGCTGATTTTGAAGGATCAAGTTCTGAAGCTCCTGGTTAAGAAATCAGTGAAGTACTGGAAAGGGAGAGGCGCAAGGATGAAGCTGACTTCAGGCTTGTTTCCTATCACCCACCTTGAGGATAATGTGGTTGTCTAAGGGAGGAGATATGATAGGAACCGGGCAAACTAGTGCTAATAATAAAAATAATAATAAGTGTACGGGCAGTATAAATAGAAGGGAAGGGAGGAATATTTAGTGCTTGAAGTCTACTGAAAAGAATGAAACTTCACTAAACAGATCTGCCACAGAAACATCGCTGATTTTGAAGGATCAAGTTCTGAAGCTCCTGGTTAAGAAATCAATGAAGTACCGGAAAGGGAGAGGCGCAAGGATAAAGCTGACTTCAGGCTTGTTTCCTATCACCCACCTTGAGGATAAGGTGGTTGTCTAAGGGAGGAGATATGATAGGAACCGGGCAAACTAGTGCTAATAATAAAAATAATAATAAGTGTCCGGGCAGTATAAATAGAAGGGAAGGGAGGAATAAGGAGGAGGAGAAAAGTAGTTGAAATTGGGATTTGGGAGAGTGAGGCCTCTCAAAGCGCCTCGTTTGTATCTTCTTCTTCATTTCTGCACTTTTCCTTGCTAATAGTCGTCAATTTACTGTTACGAATTTGGAGTTCTCTATCATTAGTGAAATGGTTGGGAAGGTGGGAAAATATATTAAAGGAATGGGGTTTTCATGTTTGGTTTTACCTTTGAAATACAAAGAAAAACTCAATCGCAAGATTTGTTACTCCCCCCGTCCCTGAATTATCTTCAAACTTTCCTTTTTCGTCCGTCCCAAAATTATCTCCTCTTTCTCTTTTTGGCAAAGAATTTGTGGTTCACAACCATTCTTACACATTCTTACACATTTCTCTCTCCTCTGCACAACTCTCCACGACTCCACCACACAAATCCCACTATCTTAATTTGTGTGAAATGTCAAAGGAGGAGATAATATAGGGACGGAGGGAGTAATAAATTACATAATGCGAATAATAATTAAATAAAATGAGTTCCCAATATTGAGTTTGGAGCAATTTTTTTATTTCCCCACATTTTCTTTACTTCCAAATTTGCTCTTTATTTTATTTCCCTGGGATTTTGCCAGTTCCAAACAGACCCTTAGGCCTTAACTTATAGAGCTGGCACATGACGAAAAAAGGGGTTGGAGAAGGACACTACTCTACTCTGTGTAAGAATATAAAGCTATTCAATTAAGAAACTGCTCCTCATTCGAATTAAAAAAATGCAAGACTGTTAGATTAAACAATTACAATCTCCAAAGAAAATATCCCGTGATATGGACCCTTCTGCAAGATCAAGTAATTAAGAACTTTCAGAACTATATATGAGACATGTGTATGTCCCAAAAAATGGAACCCAACACTGGGTATGAAGTATGAACTCAAGAAATTATAGGTTTGGGCGGGGATATATAGAACTGAGGTATTGACGCAAGAAACTGAGAGATTAAGGGCCCAATTGGTAAGGGTTATTTGAGTAAACTAAATGCTGAATTTGCTGTGAGGAATAAGTGCATGAGTAATAAGTGCATGAGGTATTGACTATTGACGCAAGAAACTGAGAGATTAAGGGCCCAATTGGTAAGGGTTATTTGAGTAAACTAAATGCTGAATTTTCTGTAAGGAATAAGTGCATGAGTAATATCCATTTCTGTCAAATAAGTAAACCATAATCTACTTATTCTTCTGATTGTTTTGGTGATAAAGCCTGAGTTTCAAACAACTATTTGCAAAAGAACAAAAGAATTAACTGAACCTCAATATAGGAGGCGGCAACATCAGAGTGCTTGTCATTGGTCCTAGCAATAAATATATCCCAAAAAACTGACCACCACTCAAATAAAAAACCGCCAGGTGCATCTATCGCTGAAACAGAGTTAACTTGAAGGTCAGAGCATTGCCCGAAACTAAAAAAAGTGAACCCAGAAATTCCATAGAGCTGTAAGCTTACCGACGGGGTCAGATGACACTTTCCCTTCAGCTTGAAATGCCTGAGCAGTTGCCTTTAAATCTCTCTTCACTAAGTAATCATAAATATACACATCTAACCTGAAATATATAAAATAAAAACAATTCCAAAAGAGAAACATGATTAATGATGAACTTAAACTAACTGCTGTTGATTTTAACCATATTAACAAAGAAAATGGCAAATCTAGAGTAGCAAGTAGAGAATAGGAGGACGTGGCTATTTAAAACTCTTAACTAATCAGTGAACTCCGAAACTCTTAATTTCATAACAATTAATTTTGAAAACCAGAAAAAAATGAACGTTTCTCTTACAAGTTCTTACGCCAAGCTAAGCAAACCCTAAATGCCCAATATGAAGATAAGCGTGGGAAAATTAAAACAAAATAAAATAATAAAGCAACAATCTAGCTGAGGGGAATACACATACCCCAGAAGGCAAATCTACCAAATAACATATAAATTGCAGCAAAATGGATTTCCATAACTCCAAAAAATCGATGAAGAGTTAAATTACATAGTATCAACAAAACTTACATTTTATCAGCTTCCCAGTTGGTCTGTGACATGATTGCTCAGTCCAACTCAGCCAGGCCAAATGGCCCCTAGTAATGTCAGATCCTAAGTGCTGAACTCCTCCAGCTTCTCTTCTCCCAGGTTCTGTACTACTTCCCACTCACACAAAAATTTAGTGAACAACGTATACTCACGGATTGCTTCTTCAATCTAGTAATTTAGAAAAAAATGCAAACTACCATAGCCAGGATGAAAGAAATGTTTAAGAGGAACAGAATGACAAGAATATAGAGATGAAATGAGCACCTTTTAAAGTATTTATTTATGATTATTTTATTTTATGAGATTTTTTGTGTGAGTTTTTTCCATGTGTATTGAAATTTTCCGCCCTTTCCCTTTTGTTATTTGTTATTCGGTAATGCAAAATTGGGGGAGCTCCGCTTCTGTTTTTCAATATGACGAAATTTAGAGGATGTATTTATGGCCCAAGTCCTTGATTCTTTTCGAAATTTCTCTCTAGTCCCTGGGGTGGGGGGACATTTTTTTAAAGGGGGGTGGAGAGCCATTAGAACTTAGAGCCCGTTTGGAGAATTCTGTTTTCGGCTTATCAGGCTTATCAGTCAGCTTTTTCACCAAACACGTAACTTTTACTTTCGCGCGTTGAATTGTGTAATAAGCCGAAAAAGTAAGGTTGGAGTTACTTTTCTGGCTGTATTGGCTGAAGTTACTGTAGAGGACCATTTTAGCTATTTTTACATATAATTTTTACTTTAATTTATTAATAAAATATATTTTTAAAATATTTTTTTCTTAAATCAGCAAAATCAGCCAAAACAGCCACTCCAGCTAGAATATCATAAATTTCAGCAGAATCAGCCAAAACAGCCGATTTTGGTGCTACCAAACGGGCTCTTAGAGTGACAGCCGAAATGGCCAAAATCATTTTGGACTAAAAAAACGAGGTAAGGGTCAGATTGGTACTCGAAGTTGCATAAAAAGGGTCAAATAAGTACTTACTGTATGACCGTCGCAATTTGAGGCGGTTCCCGGTGGAATTTTTTGATGAAATTTTTTTAGCATCTTATTCATTAAGTCTAGTTTACTCATACCAAATTTCATCTAAAACTTCAATCGGGAAGGCATTCAAATAAATTCTTGAAGATAACTGTGTTTTTAACTGCGTAGTTATCTTCAAGAATTCATTTGAATGCCTTCCCGGTTGCATTTTTAGCTAAAATTTGGTATGAGTAAACTAGACTTAATGAATAAGATGCTCAAAATATTTCGTCAAAAAATTCCACCGGGAACCGCCCCAAATGGCGACGGCCGGACAGAACCGCCTATATAAGGACTTATTTGACCCTTTTTATGCAACTTCAAGTACCAATCTGACTCTTACCTCCTAAAAAAACTCCCAACGCCATTAGAAAGAATTTAGGGCTCATTCGATATAGTTTTGAGTTTTCTGTTTTTGGGTTTTTAAAAACAAAAAGCTGTTTTTAGTTTTCTATTATCAGTTTTTTGGAATCGTTTTGTTTTAATGCTAATTCATTTTCAGTTTTGTCATTCCAAGAAACAAATAATTATTTTCGTAGTCAATGATATTCCGGTGATGGTCTCGGGAGTGGCCAGAAGCGGTCTGATGGTAACCGGTGATGGTCCGCCGGTTTTCTGGGAGTGGCCGACGGTGGTCCGATGGTGGGCAAAAGTGGTCTGGTGGTGGCCGATGGTGGTCTTCTGGTGGTTGGTGGTGGTTTGGTGGTGGTCAGTGGCAATTCAGTGGTGGCCGGCGGTGGTCCGGTGGTGGCCGGCGGTGGTTTGGTGTGGTCGGCGGTGGTCGGCGGTGGTCGGCGGCAATCTAATGGTTGCTTGGTGTGGTTCGGTGGTGTCCCGGTGGTGTCCTGATGGTGGCTGACAGTGGTCAGATGGTGGTTGCCGGTGGTCTGGTGGTGGTCGGTGGTGGTTAGTGGTGGTCGGCAGCAATGCAGTGGTGGTTGGCGGTGGTCCGGTGGTGGCCGGTTGTGTCCCGGTGGTGTCCCGGTAGTTGGGTATTGAAGTTAAATGATAACAAATTTATGGAAACTATGTTTTGTGGATTTCAGAATTCTGTTTTCGTTTTCTAAAAACAATTACAAAGATTATGATTTTGGAAACAAAAACAACTTTTTACCAAAAATGTTTCTGTTTTTTTCTAAGAAAAAAAACAGAAATCGAAAAACAGAAATGTTACCGAACGCACCCTTAGGTGTCGGATTATCATAAATATATTCCTTTTTCTTCTTTTTGATCCATAACAACTTCCTTTGGCTTTGACCTCAAAATAACTTCGATTAATACATTTATCTATTTTTTGTCATGTTATTCAAAAAGTAATTCATTTATTTTTTAGAAGGCTTTTAATATTTATTTTTAAAATTTCTCAATAAAAAACCTAGCGCCGTTTTTCTCTAGCGAGAGCTCTCGCATAGGGTTTGTCCTTCGCCGTCCTGGTGCGCCGTTTCTTTCCATCGACGTAGATCTGCGCAGGATTGCCTTGGTTTTGACGTAGCTCGGGATGGATGATCGTGACAGCAAGAAGATGGTGGAAGAAGCGGGAGAGAGGCGTAGGGATGATCGAGACATGGTTAGCGTGGAGAGGTTGAACGCTCCATTCGATGGCATGAATTTGGGTCATACGGCGGGTACGCTACTGAGAGAGTGTATCATTCGAGCAACGGTCCGACCTCCGTCTGAACCACCACCATGGGTTGTACGAGGCGCTAGAATCCGTGAAAGTTTTCCCAGTAATTTTTTTTCGTTTGTCATTTGTTTTCTTGTGTTCATCTTTATTGTTGATTTTGACAGTTTGTTTGAGTTTTTAGCTTCTCTTTATGTCATTGGGTATGGTTGGATATATGGGAACAGGTTTGGCTGTGTCAAACCCACTACATGGTTAGCGATTCGTGGTGCTCTTTCAGGGGTGACCGTCTCAAAGTCTGATCATAGGGTTTACAGTCGTAGTTGTTGGAGTCCAGTTGGTGTCAGTTTTATTTTTCCTTTGTTTGATGTAATGATCTTGAATCTTTTGATATGAATAGAGGCTTGTTTTGATGATAAATTTTTTTTTTAAAAAAATTTGAATAATTAGTTTTACATTGTCTTATCTCTCATATTAGCCTTAAAGTTTTACAAAAAAGGATAAATCTAAAGGTTTCTAGTATATTTATGCAACTTACAATAACTTTTTCTCTAAGTAGAATGGTTTTGGAGTTAAAGAAGCACTAGAAACAAAATAGTGCATGTTGCATGGATGGAAAGCAAAAACAATTGCAATCACCTCAAACAAAGTGAGTCATGTTTATAGGGACTAAAAACATATTTAAGCATTTAGTCTAATTTTCAATGCCTCTTTCATCTGATTTAAATGCCATGTGATCACAATCGATCCCACTACCCCATATAAAATATTCATATTTTCTCTTTTTTCCTTGCAGTGTATCATTTTTTCTTTTTTCCTTGGTTTTTTTCAATGTTGTTGGTCCTGGTTAACTAACAGAGAAACAATCTAGAAGGAGTGAATAGATTGTTCTTGGATTCTCTTTTCTTTTGAGACCGAATTTGACCGTCACACAAAGTTGGCACAAATCTGGGCAGATTTGGCCTTACAGCGGAAAGGTAAATCTAGTCGGATGAGCTTGGAAAGCACTAAGGCAGATTTGCTTTCTGTTTCTCTAGAGCGAAATCTACTAAAGCACATAGTCAACTTCATTGAGTAAACAGGTTTGCCTAGTGTAGAAAAGTAAAAGCAGATAAGTAAATGACGTCAAGGATTTTCATAGTGGTTCAAGGAACAACATGTTCATCTAGCCCACTGCTCCACTAAACACTTATAAATTTGTTACAATGCCTAGATTCTCTAGCACTTAAGAAGCTATTCTCATCTTCTTCATGTGTAGTCGTCTTTGTCACGTGAGGTGTAACTTTGCTTCTTGATGATTGACCGTTTCACCGAGCTCCTTGAAGTACCAACACTTCATTCGAGTTACTATGGTGCCCCTTCTTTTTGAAGATGTAAATCTTTGTGATTTCGAAGTGGGTTGAAGAACAAGAACGAGCTTGTATTAAGAGTTGGATATAAGATGTGAGTTGTGAATCTTCCAATCTCTCGTTTAAATTCTTGTATAGAATGTGTATATGTTTGTTCTCAAGAATTTGAATTGCAATAGTGAGGTCTGTTGTTCATATGTTTTTCTAAATGTATCTTATATACCGGTAGTAGTCTTCCTGTTGGAGTATAAAAGACAACTTCATTAATTGTTTGTCCTGTAGACTTGACTGTGTCAACTCAAATATTCCCATCAACTTACTATTTATGGATATTTAATATTATTCTCTTGACTGGTATGGTCAATCATGTTCCTTTGATTTCTCAACAGGTAGATAACATTAAGTGCACATTTAGTACATTTCTTCGTACATTCTCCCGTTAAAAGACTCCTCAATGTCAGCTTGGTACATTAGTTTAACGTAAACTTCTAACGTCTTGAGCTATTCTGTGCGAGGCCTTTTTCGGTTAAAGACATTTCTGGAAGTAGATGTCTCTGCTTGAGGTCAAATATGTTCCTTACAGATTTGCCTGTGTGTCTCCATCTCTAGTCGAGATTAACACAAGAATATGGCAGTCGATTAACTCCAGTACTCTACATCTGAAAATTGTAAGTACATTTTATCTACATGGGGTACTCTAAATACCAAATTAGACAATAACATCAAAATCTAATACAAATACTACCTCTGTCCCTTAAAACTTTGCCAAAGCTTGTTCTCCTTTGTTTGAATCCCATAATCTCTTAGTTATTATTCAACTTGGTATTCCTCATCTCAATGAATAAGATAAAGATGGTATATCTTTTAATCTTTTATTTGAAGAGTTGAGTATATAAGCTGGGTATTGTTCAATGCTTCCTTACAATAAAATTACTTTCTTTTAGTAGAATAAATTTATAAGAAATTTTCATAAGGTGGTAAAAATTTCTTATAAAATTGCTTTATATCTTTTTGTCATTTTGACTGCAAGTTGGTCTTTTGTTTTATTGTTTTTGTGCTTTAGAGAAGAGCAGTAGATTTTGGTTGCCTTTTCTGGAAAAGCAAATTGAGAGTCGGTTGAAGTGGTTTTCAGTAGGCTGTTGATTTTGGTTTTCCAGGTGGCTGCCGATTTATCAAAGTGTTTCAGTTGACTCTTTTCGTACCTTTTTGTTTTGATTCTTTTCTTTTTGCTTTTGGTACGTTTCTTCTCTTTTTAGTATTCTTTTATGCTTTTTATGAGTACTTTCTTTTCCACTAAAGATAACACATTACAACAAACATAAGTAGACCATAAACATGATCTAGTCTACTACAGGAATAATAAAAAGGGTTGGCATCATCAAAATTAAATATAATAATCATCACAATCTAGGGGACCTGACAGTATGGACTATGTTTATGGACGTCTTATATAATCAAGTGAGGGTGACCTGAGGGTGACGCCACTTGACTGTACAGCGGTTGTACATGAGCTTAGATGTGGTCTAGGGCGTGAAAATTAAGTGGTATCAGAGCCATCCATGTTTCTAAACTATGTAATCAACCTCTCACAAGAGTTTTTACAAAAAGAGTTTACTGAGAACCACGAGCAATGTATTTTCGTGCTTATAGGCCTATTGGTACTCAAGTTGCAAGGTCTCTAGTCGTTCACACGGTACCCTTAACCATTGGATGTCGGCGAATTGAGCCAATGAGTGTCTATGGACTATGGTACTATTCTGTCAATTGATATTGATAGGAGTCTAACGACTCGTCCAAACTTTCTTTCAGAAATGGAGCGTAGATGCATGGAAACAAGAAACAACCCTACGGGATGAACACGGGTAGCTTCCGTTGGGACTAGCCGGGTGACACTCATGTAATTTCCATTGTTATGTTTGCATTTTTAATTAGTTTTGTAGTTCGTTGTTTTGGAAATTACACACTTTTGGTGTAATACTTTAGTTTGTTTAAATATTGTAAATTATTTAGATTAATACTATTTTGAGCTTATGACAGGTCGAAATCATCAAAAGGATCAAAAGATGGACCCTATATACCAAAGAATATGAAAAAGGGGCAAGATCAAACGAGGATTTGAAAATATTTCGTGTACCCGGTCGGGTATAGGCAATACCCGATCAGGTACTTGCTGGGATTCGAGTGTCAAGATCAAATTCGGAAGAACATTGGAACGTGGCTGGAAATCTGCAAAATCGGTTGATACCCGATCGGGTACACCGACATACCCGGTCGGGTATGCTCACATTGTACACCTTGTGGGAAACTGCTGAAGGTACCCGATCGACTACCCTATATACCCGATCGGGTACCATATATACTCGGTCGTGTACACAACCCTGACACCCCCAAACACCTATAAATACACCTTTTTTCATTCACATTAAATGGGCCAATTCATATACACTTTTAGGCTTAGTCTATTTAAGTACTTTATATTTTTAGCATGTTTAGTCTCCAAATGAGGAGCTAATGTTGACAAGTACTAAGCATAAGACATAAAGAAAAGAGGGAGATATTTGAGAAGGTGTGAACACAAAAGATTTGAATCCTGGTGGAGCCTATTTCCATCCCATCAAGCTCTCCCTTACATTTCTACTACCTCCGCTTCAATTTGATGTTCCCAGTTCCTATTCACCTGGTCAACACAAATTATTCTTAATATCTTACTTTATATATCAAATTTTTATCAAATTTGAATCAGGTATTTGCGACTTTGCAAGATTTTAATGTAGTTTCTGAATATATAATTGTTTTTTCTAAAAGTAATATGAGTGCGGACAGGGATCTGTTTGTGATAGGCTCGTTCCGTTCCTATCTTTTCACCCATATTTTGGATGTTAATTGTCTAATTTTTATAATTAATTGGGTCACTATTGGGGTTTTGTGTGAAAATTTGCTATTTTTCGGTCTCGGTGGCATTTGTATTCAGTGTAGTGTTTTTCTACACAATTTGACATATTTGGAGTAATTTGATTGTAAAATTGCATATTAGTAGCGGGTGTAGTGAGTTGTGATTTTACAGACTGAAGTTTGCGGTGACTTATTTGGGCCGGATCATTTGAGTGTTGTATTAAAAGTTAAGTGCAGCATAAAAAAAAAAGAGAAAAAAAGAACAAACAGCACAAAGAAAAAAAAAGATAGCAGCAACGTTAGCAGCCCAAAAACAAAAAACAAAAGGATCAGCTGAGGTTTTTTCCCAGGATAGCAGCCGCACCGCACCATCCATTCTTTCCTTTCATTTTTTCTGAAGTTAGCAGCAGCAGCACCATTTTTTCAGTCTTTTCTGTAACAAGCAAGCAGCTACTTTTTCCTTTACAATCAGCCGCTAAAATCAAGTGGCAAGCACCAGCAATTTCTTTCTCTCCCTTAAGGAATAACGTAGCAGCAGCCAAGAGAGGATAACCAAGCTCCTAAACATCACTTTTCTTTCAATTGCTTCCAATAAAGTTTAGATTCCAAGTTATGGTTGTAAGTTTCAGTAAGTTTTACATTACTAGTTCGTACTTTTGGATTGAATTTTGAATTGTTTATCTCCAACTTATAATTTCAGTTTTTTTTTTCCATTGAATAGTCATACTCCAGTTGTTTGCTAGCTCCGTATCATGTTTATAAATGTTATTGTGATGTTAATTTTAATTATGAGTACCTAATCCAGGGTTAACGATTAGTGACCTACACATGCTCAAGGAGTTAGGGTCTCTCGGGACAGAAACGTGGTAGCAGGAAAGGAAGATTTTATGCAGATTCAGACAGATTCTGGGTAATCATCCTACTACAGGAGGGAAGAAGCAATTAAATGCCCAACACTCTCATCGGTTTCAGTTTGATGGGCTGAGATTTCAGCATTTTTGTGACAGATGATGCCAATACCAGTACTGTGTTCTGCCACCAGAAGCCCAGTACATGCAGCCCAAATTATGGTAGCTCTTACCACACATATTCAAGAGTAGAGGGACTTTCATTTGCATTACCAGGAACAAGTGTGCAGAATTTATGCATCCAGGAGAGCAATTCATTCTTAAGATCATGATTCTAGGCGCAATGTCTGTACATCTCACCACGAGAGACCGAGGAGATAGTAGATGCAGAGAGTTAAAGTTATTCTAGAAGTTATTCACCGCCGTTTGGCTTGTATGGTAATCTGCCAACTTTTACTACGCTGCTAAGAATGTGTGTTTACTGTCATATTACTCCTTTGTTGAATTGTGATGATTATTATCCTGATTATGATGTGTTGCCGGGCTGAAAATCATTTTATTCTTTAACTTACCCCTGTTTTGTTGTTTTAAATCTTTTCTTTGACCTCGAGGGCGATGTCACCCCTAAGTGTGGGGAGGTTTGGTTGTTGCTTGTACATGGCATTTGGTGATGAGGTTATTCTGTCCAACAACATTTTGAGGTGCACGAGGTTTTTTCTGGTTTAGCAACGCAATAGAGGTAACTTGTTAATCTTTATTTTCTTTTGTAATCTTCCATCTCCTCCATCTTTCTTGGAAAGAATTAGTAATGGTGTAATCATCGGGGTGGTGTGTATATTCTTGGGAATGTTGGCATGTTGGATGGTTTGATCTGTGTTGATTAAATTCGGTGTTACTCGTGATTCACTTGTTCGTCATCAATTATTCCTTGGCTGGCCAGGTGTTGAAAATCCTTACTCCGTAAGGAGCTCTGCTTTCTAAGCATATCGGGATAACTTCATGCTAAGCAGGTAACTGATTCTTGTAATGGGGTTACACTTCGTGTCACGCCCCAGACCGCAATCCAAGCGCGTGTACAACCGCCGTATAATTAAGTGACGTCACCCGCGAGTCAACCTCACTTAATTACACAAGGCGTTTGAGAAAACAATCCATCCATGCTCAGTAGTAAACATACATAACAACATCACATTTAAACCAATGAATAGCGGAAATATTCAACGGTAAGTCATAAGCCACAACCGGCCAACAACATGGGCATGCAAGCCCCAAAAATAGTTTATAGTAGAACAAATATCCATGAGCAAGTGTTCGGTAGTTTGAAAGAAAATAAGGAAGCACGAACCACGTCTTCCTGATTTGATACCACCCGTGAGAAGGTGCAAGTAGTAAGCCCTAGCTTCAACCTGAAAATGGTGGGGCCCCCCGAAGGGGTCAGTACAAGTACCGAGCGAGTAGCAGGCTAAATATAGAATAACTAACGTTTCAAGTATAAGACCCAAACATAGGGTGATACTTAAATAGATAGTCTTTCCCCCAAGTTATGAAATATTTATTAGTATAAATATATACTTGGAAAATATCCGATCCGTAGATCACCATTTTATTTGGGAAAAATAGTAATAGTCAATATTCTTGACTAAAAACCCCAACCCACCCATATACCAATGAGTGTATAGGACTCCTCCTTGTCCCTATTCCAATATCATAATCTACGAGTTTTGAGGATCATAATCCTTGGGTACTCCACCGGTTTGTGAGTGTTAAGGACTCTGTAAGGAATAAATGTAATTAGATTTTGATGATGCTATAGGATTAGAAAGCTAGAGTACCCCCAAATTAGATTTTATGTATTAGAATTTTCAATTGTAAGTATTAGTGTAGTCGACGATCAGAGTTGCTCTATTTTGGATCAGATCAGAAGTGCATCAGAACTGCTCTACCAGACTTGCTCTATGAGAACTGCTCCATCAGAGTTCTCTTACCAGAAGTCCATCAGAGTTGCACCATGAGAGTTGCTGATAAACTTGGACATCTGATAGCCAATGAGATCTACAGATCAGAGGGACTCATCAGCGAACCTATCAGAGTCAGAGTTCAGTCAGAGATCAGAACTCCATCAGAACTCAACTCATCAGATAGCCATCAGAATCCAACATATCAGAAGAGCCTGATCAGAGCCCGACTAACACTTAGAAGATTTCAAGCAACATCCAACAGCTATGAATCCAACGAGTAAAAACATCCAACGGCTAGAAGACTGTGCATGAAAGGAAAGCATTTAATGCACATTAAATGAGCCTGATACGCTGAAGGATTGATTGCAAATGATTGACCAAGGAATCCGGGAAGATATATTATAAAAATAGAAACCTTCCAAAACGGCGGTCAAGTCAACAGTACGCGCATTTAATGCAGTTGTCTCCTCCTCCAACGGGCAGACAACCTCAGTATATAAGCTACACACCGAAGATCAGGAAAACAACTTTGCTACAACTTTTGCTCATCATCATTCAAGCTTTCTTGAGATTCAAATCCTACAAACTTCAAAAAGACAAGCTTAAGTTGGGAAGATTCAAACTCCAAATCTCTCATCCCCAACAAACAAGCAAAGTTCATCCTGTTCTTCAACACTTCAAGAACTTCATCAAACATCATTTGTAACGAAGTAAGTTGGAGGAAAAACTCTGTTTTTCAAAGGATCTTCTGAAAAGAAGGGCGTCCAAGTAACTGCAGTAGTGAAGTGGTGATACTTCCGGGAAGCTGAGTGAAAGGACCAGCCATCAGGACGTGGAACTGCATCCTGGGTGGCAGCTAGACTTGAAGAAGGCGTGGAGAACTTCTTAAGTGCTAGGAACTAAGCTTTGTAACCGATCTACTTCAAAGCTAGTGGAACAGTGGACTAGAGGAACGAGTTGTTCCTTGAACCACTATAAAATATCCGGTGTCATTTACTTTACTGCAATTTACATTTCTGCACTTAGGATATTAACTGATTAACTCTAAGACTTGGAATCTGTGTTCAGCAGATCTTGTTTTCAGAGTTATCAGAAAGGCATTTGCCTTAGTATTTTTCTGAGGCTACCCGGACAGATCAGAATCCGCTGCCAAGGCCAGTTCTGATATCAGAACCAGCCTTTCTCTGTCATCAGAATCAGACCTTCTCTGATAAGTCACTTCGGACTTAGAGAAAATTTGAAAAACCAACCAGTCTATTCACCCCCCCCTCTAGACTGGTTACCATATTTAACGGGACCAACAAGTGGTATCAGAGCTTCCTTGTTCTTGTAATCTTTTAGGTTACTCTCTGAACAAAGATCCACTTGTACTTAGCCTCTATTTATTTGTTATTATGGATAACTCTCTTGCAAAGCACCTCATGTTTTCAGATCAGAAGTATGATGACTGGAAGATCAGAATGAAAGCACACCTCTGCGCTCTTCATGATGAAATGTGGGAAGTCCTTGAAGAAGGACCTTTCACCAAATTTATGAAGGTGAATACTGAGCATACTATTGACAGGACTCAGCCTGAGATGATTGAGAAAGCCAGATCAGAATGGACAAAGGAAGAGAGGAGACAGTACAATCTTGACAATATTGCCAAAGATATCCTCTACAAAGCCATCGACAACAGATACTTCAACAGAATCAAGAAGTGTCGAACTGCCAAAGAAATATGGGACAAACTTGATCTCATAGGAGCAGGTGATGAACAAGAGAGAGACAACAAACTGACAATAGCTATGAAGAAGTTTGATGACTTCAAACTTCTACCTGAGGAATGCATAGCTGAGATGCATGCCAGACTTCTGATTCTTACCAGTGAGATATCCGAGCTTGGGAAGGAGCTCACAGTTAAAGAAGTCAACCTGAAGATTCTCAGAGGACTGCCCCCAGTCTGGAAGATGAAGGTTGTTGCTGTCCAAGAAAGCAAGGACATCAAAACCTATCCCACAGAGAAACTGATATCTGATCTCAAAGCTTATGAGTTTGAGATGCATGATGAGAAAGAAGAAGTGCCAGATGAGAGAACCACAACTGCTCTTACTGCCAGCACTTCTAAGGCTACAAATTTTGATCCCTCAACTCTTCTATCTGATGAATATATGGCTGCCTTTGCCAGAAAATTCAGAAAATTTATGAAGAAAGATGGAAGGAGTCCATCTTCCATCAGAAGACCACATCAGAAGACCAAATCTTCTGAAAGCAATGGAGAGTACCTCTGCTACAACTGCAGACAACCTGGGCACTTTAAAGCAAACTGCCCCTATCCAAGAGTGTCCAAGAAACAAGGACATGAAGAAGAAAAGAAACCAGATGATCAACACAGAAGAAGAAGAGCATTTTTCTCAGAACAAGCTGAGAGAGATCCACTTTCTGAATCAGAGTCCAGCTCAGACTCCGACTCTGATGAAGCTTTCTGCTGCTTGGATGCAGAAACTGAAGACCTTTGCCTCCTGGCACAATCAGATGATGAGGTATGCTCTACTTCTGACTCTATTTCTTCTTCGGTAGGCACAGCCTTAAATGATGATCCAATGTCATCATTTTGGGAAGAGTTCCAAACTATCCAAGCCACTTATTCTTCTGTTAAAGATGAGAACAGTAGGCTGAAAGTTGATATCTCTGATCTAAGGAAAGAGACTGAGTGCAAACTTAATCTCTTAACTAAGGAAAGAGATAGACTGAAGGCTGAAAATGAGTCTCTTCTTAAAAGAATAAGAGACATTGAAGGACTTGAGAGTAAATATAATAGTCTTCTGAAGATGCAATCTTCCATGAAGAATATTGGTGACTCTCATAACTTCACCTCTGGTCTTGGATATGATGAACCAGAGTCTGGTGAGCCTTCTGTAAGGCCTAGCACCCGAGTTGCTAAGGCTAAAAAGGTCATAGTGCCACAGACTCTGAGCCCCAATTGCCATGCTAGTACTTCTGGTACTAAAGTTGTTCATGAGAAGGTCATACCAGAGAAACAAACTCTAAAGGCCAAACCAAAACAAAGTTTGAAAACTAATGAACCTGGCAGACACTCTAACAAAAGGAAAAGTTTTCAGAACAATAATAATCAACGGCCTAACTCTATCAGACAATCTCATGACAATGGTATCAGAAACTGCTATCAGAAAGGCAGATATCAAGAGAAGATTAACTATAGGCAGAAGAGGTTGTCTGGTCAACCTCAGAAGCCTAAAGTTAAGCGCTCCTCTGATCTTGATAGCATATGGGACTTCTTTCCAACAAAGAAGGCTATGCAGAAGTATGCAAACAGAAAGCATGATCCTCACAAGCATCTGCCCAAAGTGAATCATACATCTGTTTACTACGACTACCAGGTGGACAATGGGTACCATCCACCAAGGTTTCAGTTAATGAGACCAAAATGGTACCAACTACCAAAACTGCATTACCCTCCAGGACCCAACATTGCTTGGGTACCTAAATCTTCCTTTTAATCTTGCAGGAACTGTGTGCTGGAGCCATCTCAGAAAAAGAATGGTATATTGACAGTGGATGCTCCAGACACATGACAGGTGACAAGAGTTGCTTATCAGAGTTCCAGAAAATCAATGGACCCAGAGTCACTTTCGGTGGAAATGACAAGGAAGGGCAAACAAAAGGAAGAGGGAAGCTGATCAAGAACCAGATAATCATTGAAGATGTCTCATATGTCAAAGGTCTAAAGTTCAACTTGCTGAGTGCTAGCCAATTCTGTGACAAAGGCTACACAGTTGAATTCACCAAGACCTTATGCTATGTCAAGCATGAGACAACCAAAGAAGTGGTTCTTACAGCCAAGAGAAGGAAGAACATCTATGTTGTTGACTGGCAAACAGCAAAAGATGGAACCTGTCTGATAGCAAAAGACAATTCAAAGCTAAGCTGGGACTGGCACAAGAAGCTTAGCCATCTGAATTTCAAAACCATCAACAAACTGGCAAGGGAACACATTGTAGATGGTCTGCCTGACATTGTCTACAAGAAGGAGACCCTCTGCAGTGCTTGTCAAAAAGGAAAACAAGTGAAGACCTCATTCAAACCCATAGCTGGAGACATTTCTACTTGTCCTCTAAATCTGATCCATATGGATTTATTTGGACCAGTTGAAACTCCTAGTGTTGGTGGAAAAAGATATACTCTTGTTATGATTGATGACTACTCAAGATACACTTGGACTGTGTTCCTAACCAAGAAGAATGAAACTCTTCAGAAGTTGCCATCTCTGCTAAAGCAACTCCAAACTGAGAAGAATATGAAGGTTAGAACAATCAGATCTGACAGAGGAACTGAATTTGTCAACAAAGTGATCAAGGACTTCTGTGATCAGAATGGCACATTCCATCAACTTTCTGCTGCCAGAACACCCCAACAAAATGGTGTTGCAGAAAGAAGGAACAGAACACTGAAAGAAGCTGCAAGAACTATGATTGCAGAATCAGGACTGCCCATCAGATACTGGGCTGAAGCAATCAACACTGCATGCTACACTCAGAACAGAAGCATGATCCACAAAAATCATCAGAAGACCCCCTACGAGCTGTGGAAAGGAAGAAAACCGAACATCAGCTACTTCCATGTATTTGGATGTAAGTGCTATATCCTAAACAATGGAAAGGAGAATCTGAAGGTATTTCAAGAAAAAGCTGATGAAGGTGTGTTCTTAGGCTACTCAAGTTCAAGCAAAGCCTACAGAATACTTAACAGGAGAACTCTACAAGTTGAAGAATCCATTCATGTCAAATTTGATGATGGTACCTCTGCAGAAGAATTATCAGAAATTCTGCAGAAGATCAACCTTGAAGACAAGGGAGCAGAACTATCAGAAGAGGTCATCAACAATCCTATATTCTCAACTCCTCCTACCAATCCAGTTCTGATAGACAAAGATGAAGATGAAGGTGATGTATCAGAAGATGAACCATCAGAATTGCCTAGACAGCAACTGACAGAACCTGATCTAACTTGGTTAAGAGACCATCCTCCTAATCAAGTGATTGGTCAAGTTACCAGTGGTGTTAGAACCAGATCTGCATCAAGAAGAGAAGCCATGTTCACCTGCTGCATATCTCAAATGGAACCAATGTGTGTGGAAGAAGCTCTAGAAGATTCAGACTGGATCAATGCAATGCAAGAAGAGCTTACACAGTTTGAAAGGAATGAAGTATGGAAACTTGTTCCCAGACCAAAGCATCAGAATGTCATTGGAACCAAGTGGGTATTCAAGAACAAAGCAGATGAAGAAGGCAACATTGTAAGGAATAAAGCAAGGCTTGTAGCAAAGGGATACTGTCAAGAAGAAGGCATAGATTTTGATGAAACCTTTGCACCTGTTGCAAGACTGGAAGCAATCAGGATATTCCTAGCCTATGCTGCCTACAAGGACATCAAAGTATATCAAATGGATGTCAAGAGTGCATTTCTGAATGGAGAACTTGAAGAGGAAGTTTATGTTGAACAACCTCCAGGTTTTGTCATTCCTACTCAATCTTCTTGTGTCTACAAGCTTAGAAAGGCCCTTTATGGTCTTAAGCAAGCTCCCAGAGCTTGGTATGACACATTGTCCCTATTCCTAGTGAACCATGGGTTTACTAAAGGAAAGGTGGACAAAACTCTATTTCAAATTTCTGTTGCTAATCATATTCTGTTAGTGCAAATTTATGTTGATGACATTATATTTGGAAGCACTAATCCAGAGTTATGCAAGAAATTTTCTCAAGTTATGCAGAAGAAGTTTGAAATGAGCATGATGGGAGAACTCAGTTACTTTCTTGGATTACAAGTCAAACAAGTACCAGAAGGCATCTTTATCAACCAAGGAAAGTACACCAGAGATCTCATCAAGAAGTTTGGAGTAGATGGAAAATCTTCAGTCAAAATTCCTATGAATGCATCTCAAGGAATTGGACCAGATGATGAAGGAAAGGATGTTGATGCAACAACTTATAGAGGAATCATTGGATCTCTCCTCTATCTAACTGCAAGCAGACCAGACATAGCTTTTGCAGTAGGAATCTGTGCCAGATACCAATCAAAGCCCAAGGAGAGTCATCTAGTTGCTGCTAAGAAGATTATCAGATATATCAAAGGAAATCCAAACGCAGGACTATGGTATCCCAAGGGAGGTAATTTTGAACTAATTGGTTATTCTGATTCAGATTTTGCAGGTTGTAGATTGGACAGGAAAAGTACTTCTGGTCACTGCCAATTGTTAGGTGGGAGACTTGTCTCCTGGTTTAGCAAGAAGCAGAATTCAATCTCAACTAGCACTGCGGAAGCTGAATACATTGCTGCTGGAAGCTGCTGTGCTCAATTGCTCTGGATGAAGCAACAACTCAAGGATTATGGAGTGCAAGCAAAGGAGATCAAGCTGTTATGTGATAACACAAGTGCTATTGCCATCACTCAGAATCCTGTGCTGCATTCAAGAACCAAGCATATTGAGATCAGACATCACTTCATCAGAGATCATGTGGAGAAGAAGCATATCTCAATTGAGCATGTTCCAACTGAAGACCAGCTTGCAGATATCTTGACCAAACCTCTCTCTGAGGCAAGGTTTAACAAGTTGAGAGAAGAATTGGGAATGATGGATGATCTTCCCAGAGAAACATGAATCAGAGTTGCAGAAGTATCAGATGTGGATTCATCAGAACATCCCATCTCTGATACCTAAGCTCTTATCCATCAGAAGCTTGAATCAGAATTGCAAGGTTCAGACTTGCAAAAGTCAGAGTTGCAGGAAGGATCAGACTTGGTATTCATCAGAGGACCCTATATCAGAATACCCCTTCTCTGATATATGGACTGATATTCATCAGAGTGGCTGTGGACTTAGAAAAATTTTCTAAACTACGGGCGAGGCTGTTCAATAAACCGGAAGTTACTATTTTACCCCCGGTAATTATTACCATATTTGGAAAACGGCTTTCCGCCCACATTCCATTAAATGCGACCTCGAAACCGCAAATTATATCAAACGTCCACTAACCCGAACTCATATATACTCAGTTTGTAAACCTAAACCACCATTGCATCTTATCTCTCTTCGTTTTCAAGCTTTCTGAACTCTCAAAACCTCAAATCTCAGAAATTTCTTAATCCCTACCCAAAAATGAAGTTCATCAACATCACCGATCTTACTGATGCTGAAGCAAAAGCTCTAGTAAGCAATATTGTCACCGGAATGAAGGTCGACATGTCTTCATTGCCATTGTTGGCAGAAAACCAGAAAACGATGAAGGCGGTCATCGCCGGGATGAATGACTCCCAACTGAGCAAAATTGTGGCTCATCCTTACGAGCACTTCAGCAACATTGACGTAGCTGAATTCTATCTGAATGCCTTCGTCTCCGACAACGTTATCCACTCTCAGGTTCAAGGCAAGAATCTAACGATCGATGCTGACGCTCTAAACGAGTTCTTTGGCATTCAACTCGACTCCCAGGACATAAACACTCCAAATCTCATTGATCTTGAAGATGTAAATGTCTCAGTCGAAGCCTTTGTTGACACCTACTGCCGGGAGGATGCCACAAGAGTTGACAAGCTCTACATGAAGAAGAATGTCCTCAAGAAGGACTTCGAAAGGCTAATGAGCATCATGCACAGATGTTTATGGTGCAAGACTGGGTCAACTGACCAGATGAACAATGCCAACTCCAAGGCCATCTATGCTGTTCACAGGGGAATGAACATCAACTGGGGAAAGGTACTGTTCCAGTCCATCTCTGAATCTGTGTCTAAGAAAGACAAGAAGACTGGCCTCTTCTCAACCAAGATGGGACATGGACTTCTGATCTCCAGACTCCTATCCAATGTCAACATAGCGCTACGAGAGGCTACTGAGGTCAACCACATGAAGACCATCTTCCTCACAGCCTCCCCCAAATTCAATGTGGCCATTGCTGCAGAACTGAAGAAAACCAGCAAGCATGAGCAGAACAGGGAAAAAGTAGTTGAGAAACCCAAGGCTGTCCCCAAGAAGACCACTACAAAGGCGGCAACCACCTCTGAGCAACAAGAGGTAAAGCCTGTTCAAACTCCAAAGAAGAAGAGAACTCCGAGGTCTAAGATTGCCTCCTCTGAGAAGATTGCATCAGAAGAGGATGCATCAGAAAAGGAGAGATCAGACTCGGCTCCTAAACTCTCTCCTTCAAAGAAGCAGAAGCAAAAGAGGAGAAGAAGAGCAATCATCAGAAGTGACTCTGATGACTCTGCTTCTGATCACATGCAAAGGAAGAGGAAGAAAGAGAGCACTTCTCATACGAAGTCAGACACTCAGGGGGAACCTGAGCCAAAGTCTCACCTCTCATCCGTACCAGACATGCCTCTGATGACTCCATCAGAAGTTCATCAAGCATCCCCTGTCAGAGAACCTACCACAGAGTTTCATAAGGCTCTGGATAAGCAGTTTGAGCGTGTGTTAGCTTGGAGAGAATGGAGAATGGGTCCCCTTCAGAAGATTCTTCAATTCTTCCCCTACTATGAAGCTGAGGAAGTTGAAGTCCTCAAGTGGGTGGGAACAGATGATGTCTCACAATGCTTTGACATTGAATTTCTCGAAGCTATTCTAGAGAAGAAGAAAGCCAACTGCAAAGGCAAGGCTATTCTGATATCCAGCTCACCAGAGGAGCATATCAAGCCTCTATCTGAGCATGAAACTCCCATCTTTGAAGAATGGCTCATAGAAAAGAAGAGGAAGGAATCGCTGAGAAAGTATCCTTATCTCCCTCACTTCCATGGAGAACCATCTTCTGTCAATGATCTAGCTCTGACAATGAAGAATCTGATCAGAGAATGGAGAGCATCTCATTCTGAAGAAACCACTCTTGAGGTAATCCCTAACTCTCCATCTCCATCTCTTCAAATTATAACAGAATCCCATACCTCACCTCCCAAATCCCCCTCACCTAAACCAGTCACACTAACCACAACTCCACCCCCATCTCCTCCTCAACCTCAGCATATCCCATCTCCAACACCCAAGAAATCACCCTCTCCATCACCTAAGAAACCATCTTCACCTACTACCTCACCCAAGAAATCCACCACACCCAAACCATCCTCACCTTGTCATCAGATTACCCCCATTAGAAGCCGCTCACCCTCACCTCCTCCTCCTTCACAACAACAGAGAACCTCAACCCCTTCACCCAAGAAGCCCTCACCCAAACAACCTTCACCCTGCAAATCCCTTACCCCCATCAGAAACCGATCTCCTTCACCTCCTCCTGCTCCACAACATCTGATATCCCCTAACTCTCATCAAACTTCTCCTCATCAGCAATCCAATCATCAGAACTCTCCGCAAGCTCCTACACAGCAATCATCTTCTCCTTCAAAAATGCCAGCACAAACTCTTGTCACAGGCTCTGCTCCATTTCAACACTTCATGACAGACATAAAGCAGGCTGGGAACCAAATTGGCAAAGGAATGGAAAAGCTCCTGGAAGTTGAGTATGAGACTGATGCTCATCTCACCAGAGTCAGTGAACATCTCACCAACGGCATCAATATGCTGCTAAAGCATGTAGGCATCATTGCCACAGCTTTTGAGGTTCACAAGGACAAAACTACAGAGAGCCTGAGCAACATTGCCAAGGAGGTGGATGGAATCTCTGCCGTGTTATTTCATCACACTAAGGCCCTTGAAGAGCAAGACAAGGCTATCAAGAATATCTCTGATGCAGTAAGTGATCTTCAGTGGTCTCATGACAAAAATGCAGAACTTCTGCAAGATGTGGAGGGCATTTGCAAAACAAACAAAGAGTTTGGTCTCAAACTGATTAACAGTGGCAAGGAAAGAGATCACAAGTTGACTCTCCTTGAAGCTACTACAAAAGATATCCAGTCTGCAGTGGACAAACAGAAAGAAATCATTGAAGGACTGGCTTCTGTAACTCAGACTCTGCCAAGTGCTCTTGAAGTCATCAAGGAGAATCAGGCCTCCGAATTCTCTAAGATTGGACTCCTGCTTGGTGATCTTGCTGATGCCAAAAAGGGGGAAGATACTAGAGAACAGATCAGAACTGCAGAAGGATCAAGCACCAGAGCTCAGACTCCCATCTCTGGTACCCCTGATCCTGCTATATATTTTGAGAAAGCCAGACAGAAGCAGATTGCTGCTGGTATCCAAAGACCAACCCCTCCCAGATCCAAGAAAGGGAAGAAGACAGCCTCTACCTTCACTCTGGCTCAATGGCTTAACAGTGACCTAGCCAAGCCTGATGCAGCCCAGTTCCAAGAAATGAAGAAACATATGACCTCCTATCAGAAGGAAAATCTGATCCTAGATAAGGATGGGACGATTATCATAAACCATGGCGGGTCAATGCAAGAAGCAGAGGCTTGGTGGCGATTGAAAGTGATCCCTGGCAAGGACATCTCAGAAGCCATCAGAAACTACCTAGATTGCAAACTTGAACCTCATTGGAATGAATGTCAGAATCCAAGGAACTTGGCCTCCATCAGAACAAAGGTAAATGCTCTTCTGAAGAAGATTGACGATGCAGAAGTTCAACTAGAAGAGGAAGATTCCTAAACTCTATCCTCTTGTTGCTTTAAATATCCTTTATTAATAAGATAACCAGCTTGCCTCTATTTTGCATGGCAATTTCAAATTTTTGCATTCTGATTATTTATGCTCTGATATCTTGTGTTATTTCTTATTCTGCATATCTGATTGATTGTATCCCACTCTTACTATTTTCCTATGCCAAGTGCCCACCAAGATTTTAAATGAAAGTTTATACTTAACTTATTTTCCCTATGGTGAAAGGCACTTCTCTGGAAATAGTTTAAGGGTTTTGGCATCATCAAAAAGGGGGAAATTGTAAGGAATAAATGTAATTAGATTTTGATGATGCTATAGGATTAGAAAGCTAGAGTACCCCCAAATTAGATTTTATGTATTAGAATTTTCAATTGTAAGTATTAGTGTAGTCGACGATCAGAGTTGCTCTATTTTGGATCAGATCAGAAGTGCATCAGAACTGCTCTACCAGACTTGCTCTATGAGAACTGCTCCATCAGAGTTCTCTTACCAGAAGTCCATCAGAGTTGCACCATGAGAGTTGCTGATAAACTTGGACATCTGATAGCCAATGAGATCTACAGATCAGAGGGACTCATCAGCGAACCTATCAGAGTCAGAGTTCAGTCAGAGATCAGAACTCCATCAGAACTCAACTCATCAGATAGCCATCAGAATCCAACATATCAGAAGAGCCTGATCAGAGCCCGACTAACACTTAGAAGATTTCAAGCAACATCCAACAGCTATGAATCCAACGAGTAAAAACATCCAACGGCTAGAAGACTGTGCATGAAAGGAAAGCATTTAATGCACATTAAATGAGCCTGATACGCTGAAGGATTGATTGCAAATGATTGACCAAGGAATCCGGGAAGATATATTATAAAAATAGAAACCTTCCAAAACGGCGGTCAAGTCAACAGTACGCGCATTTAATGCAGTTGTCTCCTCCTCCAACGGGCAGACAACCTCAGTATATAAGCTACACACCGAAGATCAGGAAAACAACTTTGCTACAACTTTTGCTCATCATCATTCAAGCTTTCTTGAGATTCAAATCCTACAAACTTCAAAAAGACAAGCTTAAGTTGGGAAGATTCAAACTCCAAATCTCTCATCCCCAACAAACAAGCAAAGTTCATCCTGTTCTTCAACACTTCAAGAACTTCATCAAACATCATTTGTAACGAAGTAAGTTGGAGGAAAAACTCTGTTTTTCAAAGGATCTTCTGAAAAGAAGGGCGTCCAAGTAACTGCAGTAGTGAAGTGGTGATACTTCCGGGAAGCTGAGTGAAAGGACCAGCCATCAGGACGTGGAACTGCATCCTGGGTGGCAGCTAGACTTGAAGAAGGCGTGGAGAACTTCTTAAGTGCTAGGAACTAAGCTTTGTAACCGATCTACTTCAAAGCTAGTGGAACAGTGGACTAGAGGAACGAGTTGTTCCTTGAACCACTATAAAATATCCGGTGTCATTTACTTTACTGCAATTTACATTTCTGCACTTAGGATATTAACTGATTAACTCTAAGACTTGGAATCTGTGTTCAGCAGATCTTGTTTTCAGAGTTATCAGAAAGGCATTTGCCTTAGTATTTTTCTGAGGCTACCCGGACAGATCAGAATCCGCTGCCAAGGCCAGTTCTGATATCAGAACCAGCCTTTCTCTGTCATCAGAATCAGACCTTCTCTGATAAGTCACTTCGGACTTAGAGAAAATTTGAAAAACCAACCAGTCTATTCACCCCCCCCTCTAGACTGGTTACCATATTTAACGGGACCAACAGACTCATAAGTCCTAGGGTCCTCCACCAAGTTTGAGTGTTAAATACTTTTAAGTACTAGGGTCCTCCACCAAGTTTGAGTGTTAAGTACTTTTAAGTACTAGGGTCCTCCACCAAGTTTGAGTGTTAAGTACTTTTAAGTACTAGGGTCCTCCACCAAGTTTGAGTGTTAAGTACTTTTAAGTACTAGGGTCCTCCACCAAGTTTGAGTGTTAAGTACTTTTAAGTACTAGGGTCCTCCACCAAGTTTGAGTGTTAAGTACTTTTAAGTACTAGGGTCCTCCACCAAGTTTATAATCCGAGTGTTAAGGACTTTAAGTCCTAGGGTCCTCCACCAAATTTTGAGTGTTAAGTACTTTTAAGTACTAGGGTCCTCCACCAATATATTTGCCTATGATCAACCTTCTATCAACCTAGATAGAGTCTATATCATACTTAGTTCCTCATAACTAATCCAATACATCAAGCTTATGTATCACAATCCATGCAAAGCCATGCAATTATATAAATACATAATTAACTAATACCAACCGATATTAATTAATTCATTATCCATCGGTCAACGTTGTCGTTGGCCGCCATTACAAGTCTTATACTTATCAACTTAACCATCATGTAATTAAGTTAATAATATTCATTTGTGCATCTTATACATTTCAAACAAATATGTATTTTATAAAATCCTTCATATCATATTCCATGCACAAACAATTTATTTCTTTCATACAATCTTAACCCTATTGGCTAATCACATGTTTAAATATCTTTTAAACATTATTATGAACTCATATAACATTTATTTAGGTAATCTCATAATTAACCCAAAAGTTATAAGATATTAAGCCGTCCACTCACCTTGAATTAGCGTTATGAAGTTCTACCCTTCTTGGTTGAACTCCGGTGAAACTCCGGCGACTTTCGGTCAACTCCGGCGACAACTCCGGCGACTTTTCCAACTTTGTGAAATCACTTGAAATACCTTTCACAAGTTCCTAACAAGGTTTTATAATCATAAAACCCATATTAATGCAAATAACCTCAAAACGGTTATTTTCCGGTGAACCGGTCGTTTTGGCTTCTAAGTCCGTTCTTGGACATAGAATCCCTTTCCAACCCATTAATCCATACTTATAACATGTAGAACCCTCTTAAGGATTCTTCACATGATATATATCTCATATGGTAGAAGAAAAATAAAGAAAAAGTTATAATAAGGTCATTACCTTAATTATTTCACACTTTTAGCACTTTAGCTCTTTTTTGGGTGATTCTTCTTTGATGAGCTCTCTTCAACAATGGAGGAAGGAGGCTGGGTGGTTCTTTGCTCTTCCTGGGTTCTCTTGGCCGAAAATGAGGGTGGGAGAGGGGTGAGGCTTACCCATTTGTCTCATTGAACAAATGAGTGTGGATGGGGGCCACCTCATTTTTGTTTGATGCCATAAAGATCATATCAAAGCCTCCTCCCATGCTTCTCTTCTCTTACCAGCCGGCCAAGCCCTCCAATTTGAGTGGCAAAAACGTGGGTTGGCCCCCACTCATGTGGGAGGTCAACCCTTTTTGTCCCGAAGTGTACAATCGGTCCCGAAAGTTGTATTTTTTGGACTGTTTTAAATATATTTTATTTTATCAGGTCCAATAAAATATATTATGTGCTCTTACTCATTATGACATGTATAATGAATATACATTCCCCAACTTTAATTTATAAGCCTCCGAAATTCAGTTCGGGCTGTTATCCGTTAAATTACCAGTACCGGTAATTTGGGCCTCTTTTGACCGATCGGTCAACTCTGGGCCTTTCCATGGCCCAAATGAAATATCCACCAATATATATTTATTATCTAGACCAAGATGAATAAAATATATGGTCTCGGGAATGTCGGGCAGCCCCCACACTCGGTGTGGGTCCCACGTGCAATTTACTATTCACGCGAAAGAAGTAGTAAAAATTTACAACTTCGTAAATTCATTAACCATTTAATAAGGTTCAATACATTATTTACATAAAAGTAAATATATTTGGGGACGGTGTTACAAGTTCACCCCCCCTTATTTGGGATTTCGTCCCCGAAATCCAAGTATCTAATCGAAAAGAAATGGGTATTGCTCCCTCATTGAGACCTCGGTCTCCCAAGTTTCTTCTTCGACTCGATCACTCCTCCAAAGGACCTTTACCATAGGAATCTCCTTATTCCTAAGCTTCTTCACTTGTTGACCAACAATCTTCACTGGTTCCACCGCATATTGCAAATCCCCACGGATCTCTACTGGCGGTTTCTCAAGAATATGAGAGGGATCCCGTATGTACTTCTTGAGCATTGATACATGAAACACATCATGTATCTTCTCAAGTTCCGGCGTTAACTTGAGACGATAAGCCACGGCTCCAATCCTTTCAAGGATCTCAAATGGACCAATGTATCGGGGGTTAAGCTTTCCCCTCGATACAAATCGAATGATGCCCTTCCAAGGAGAAATCCTTAGGAAGACCTCGTCACCGACTTCGAACTCCAACGGTCTCCGCCGTTTATCAGCATAACTCTTCTGTCGGTCCTGAGCAGCCTTCAATCTATCCCGAATGATCCTTACCTTGGCCTTGGTGATCTCAACCAGCTCTATCCCTTCGAGTTTGGCCTCGCCAACCTCGTCCCAACACAACGGTGTTCTGCATTTCCTCCCATACAATGCCTCATATGGAGGCATGCCGATACTTGCTTGATAACTGTTGTTATAAGCAAACTCCATTAGGGCCAAATGCTTGTCCCAACTTCCTTGGAACTCCAAGCACATGCCCTAAGCATGTCTTCCAAAATCTGTATCACCCGCTCGGACTGTCCATCCGTCTGTGGGTGAAAAGCTGTGCTAAACTTCAGTTTGGTACCCAGCGATGCCTGAAACTTTGGCCAAAATCGGGATGTGAATCGTGGATCCCTATCCGAGACAATGGATATCGGGACTCCATGTAATCTCACAATTTCCTCCGTGTAGAGCTTGGCCAATCTTTCAAGAGGATAAGTAATGTTGATAGGCAAAAAGTGTGCACTCTTGGTGAGCCTATCAACCACTACCCAAACTGCATCATAGTTGTTCACTGTTCGTGGTAGCCCCACCACGAAGTCCATGGTCACGTGCTCCCACTTCCACTCTGGGATGGTGAGTGGCTGCAAAAGCCCTGCCGGGTGCTGATGTTCTGCCTTAACTTGCTGGCAAGTAAGGCATCGACTCACATACTCTGCGATGTCCCTCTTCATACCTGACCACCAGTAACTTTCCTTCAAATCTCGGTACATCTTAGTACCTCCTGGATGCATAGCATAAGCTGAAGAATGAGCCTCCTCAAGTATAGACCTCTGGAGTTCCTCATTCTTTGGTATGCATACACGATCCTTAAACAATAATAGACCGTCATCACGTATTCGGAAGTTCTCAACGGGTCCTTCCAGGATTCTTTCACGGATTTTCTGACATTCCTCATCAATGGCCTGACTTCGACTAATCTCACCCAATAGGGTGGGCCTAACCTCAAATTGAGCAATGAGAGCCCCACACGTGGACACCTCCACGCGTGCCCTTAATGCCTGCAGACAAGTAAGTAACGTCCCCGACGTACTTTTCCTGCTCAGTGCGTCGGCCACTACGTTGGCCTTTCCGGGATGGTAGTCGATGATCAAGTCATAGTCCTTGATCAACTCCATCCATCTCCTTTGTCTCATATTCAACTCTTTTTGAGTGAATACATACTTCAAGCTCTTATGATCGGTATAAATGTGACATGTCTCCCCGTAGAGATAATGCCTCCAAATTTTTAGTGCAAACACTACCGCCCCCAATTCTAGGTCGTGGGTAGGGTAGTTCACCTCGTGTTTCCTCAATTGCCTAGAAGCATAGGCAATCACCTTACCGTTTTGCATCAGTACACATCCAAGCCCTTGGATGCTAGCATCGCTGTATATATCATACCCTATCCCCTGTATGGGTAGGGCGAGGACTGGTGCTTCGGTAAGTCGTTTCTTCAGTTCAAGGAACCCTTTCTCACACTTGTCGTCCCATATGAACTTGGCCCCTTTCTTTGTGAGCTTCGTTAATGGAGACGCCAATACGGAGAATTTTTCAACAAATTTACGATAGTATCCCGCTAAGCCAAGGAAACTACGTATCTCTTTCACATTCTTGGGTCTCTCCCAATCCATAATAGCTTTTATCTTGGCGTTATCCACAGCTACGCCCGAACCGGATATGACGTGACCGAGAAAACCAATCTCCTTGAGCCAAAATTCGCATTTAGAGAACTTGGCAAAGAGTTGCTTTTCCCTTAGCCGATCAAGTATAAGCCCCAAATGATGCTCGTGCTCCTCCTCACTCTTGGAGTATATCAAGATATCATCAATGAATACTATCACAAATTGATCTAAGTATTCACTAAACACCCGGTTCATCAAGTCCATGAATGCTGCCGGTGCGTTGGTTAAACCAAACGACATCACAAGGAACTCGTAATGACCATACCTAGTGCGGAATGCACTCTTAGGTATGTCGCTCTCCTTGATCTTCAACTGATGATACCCCGACCTCAAATCAATCTTCGAGAAGACTATTGCCCCCCGAAGTTGATCAAACAAGTCATCAATCCTCGGTAAGGGATACCTGTTCTTGATTGTGACCTTGTTCAATTGTCGGTAGTCAATACACATTCTTAGTGTACCATCCTTCTTCTTCACGAAGAGTACGGGTGCCCCCCACGGTGAATGGCTGGGTCTGATGAATCCGTTGTCCAATAATTCTTGCAGTTGGACCTTCAACTCTTGAAGTTCGGCCGGTGCCATTCGATAAGGAGGAATCGAAATGGGTTTGGTTCCCGGCTCCACTTCAATTACAAACTCTATCTCTCTATCGGGTGGAAGCCCCGGTAGGTCTTTGGGGAAGACATCCGGGTACTTGCACACGACCCGTACATCTTTGATGTCGACTTCCTTCTTGGTATCGTCCACCACGTAGGCAAGGTACGCGTGGCATCCCTTTCTCATCATCTTCCGTGCTCTCATCACGGATATGATACAAGCATTAGATTTCCCCCGATCTCCCTCAAAGCATAGCGTGTTCCCTTGATCATCCTCGAGCTCCAACACTTTGATGTAGCAATCTACTCGGGCATGGTGTTTCTCGAGCCAATCCATTCCTAGGATTGCATCGAACTCCAACATGCTTAGAGGTACGAAATCACAAGTCAAAGGTTGACCCGTCACTTCTACCTCACACGACGGATAGTAATGATTTCTCTCCACGTCGTCTCCTAACGGTGTGGAGACTAGCAACGTTTGAGTCATAGGTGTCAATGGCACGTCAAGGCCCTCGGCGAACGCCTCACTCACAAATGAGCGTTGTGCCCCGGTATCAATGAGGATCCTCGCACACCTACCATTGATCTTTAATGTTCCTACATTTATACACATGTAAGATACATTTTCTAATGTTTTAACACATCTTTAGGAGGTTATTAGGCTCATACTAATGTTTGGAATCAAACGGGGGTCCAAACGTAGAAGAACGGGGCGAAAAAATCAAGTTTCGGGTGTTGGGGGTCCACGCACGGCGTGCCTGGGTGGCACGCACGGTCGTGCGTGCTTGAAAAATCCGGAATCCGCCACTGCCGGCTACGCACGATCGTGCGTAGCTGGTCACGCACGATCGTGCGTCCACGCACGGCGTGCCTTACCTGCACGCACGGCGTGCGTCTGCGCGGAAATTGGCCAGAGGCTGCTGCCTCGTACGCACGGTCGTGCGTCTGTAGGTACGCGCGATCGCGCGTAGTTGTTTTTAGCCTGTTTCGCCCCGAATTCGCGGGGTTTGACCCCGGGGTGGCCCGCACCCAAACCCAATGACTCGTATGACCCAAATAAGCCTAGAAATACAGGAAAATAAGTGTATTACCTGCAACGGAGTCCGGGTTTGCTCGTGCATCAGCCTCGGTCATTGCGTACACTCGTGCTTGGGTCCCGCCTTGATTTACGGACGCGGCATGACTTGTGGACGCGCCGCCTCTTCCCGTACCGCCGTTTGACGGGCCCGCACGGTTTCTCCCCGTCATGGTTCCTCCTCCGGATCCCGGAGCTCCTCCTCCCCCCAATTGTGGGCAATTGGCCTTCATGTGGCCCGTGTTCCCACACCGATAACACCTCGGGGGTGCGTTGCACTTCCCGAAGTGATTCTTTGAGCAGTTGGCACACTTAGGAGGCCCCGTATTTTGAGAGGAGGATGCGTGCCACCGAGCATCCTTGTTCTTCTTCGCCGGTGGTGCCGGCGTCTTGAACGTACTACCACCCCCACCGTGGTGATTCTTCCGTGCTTGCTCGGGCGGCCCCGAATTATGCCATTTTCTCTTTTTCGCCTCCTCGGCGTCTCTTTCTTTCCTCTCATTCCATTGAGCCTCCCCAAGAAGGCCCTGCTCCACTACCTCGCTAAAGGTCATGTGGCGCGAGTACGTAGCCCGATCACGGATGTCCAAGAGTAAGGCATCCCAAAAGTGCTCCGACATGCGGTCCTCATTGATCGCGTACTCCGGCAAGAACCTAGCCAAGGTTCTAAAATCTTGCTCCAGATGTTTAACAGACACACCCTCCTTCTGTTTGAGGTTGGTGTACTCCCTACGCTTGACATTTTTCTCATAGTCAGTGTAGTATTGGTCATAAAACTCCTGCTCGAAGTTCAACCATGAGACCTCCCCATGGTATTTTCCTTCCACACTCTCCCACCACGTGGAAGCTATCCCCTCAAGCAGCCGTGAAGCAACAGTCAACTTCACGTCCGGTGAAATTTGCATGTCCTTTGCCGCATCCTTCACCTTCTTTATCCAATCGGCGGCAACGGTAATGTCACCGGTGCCGTCAAAGGACTTACACCCCAAGGCCCTAGCCTCCTTGAGGTACTTGGAGATTCTCACACAAAAGCCTCCTTCACGCCCATCATGTGGCGCCGCGGGAGTGGCTCTTGAAGCTCCCCGGCTTCCTTGACGCGAACCACCGCGAGAGCCACGCCTTGCTTGGCGCCTAAGGTCTCTCCTCAGTTTTTCTTTTTGATACCACTCAAGCAATTCGCCCATTTGGGCGAACTTGGCATCACTCTCTTCATCATCATCATCGGTGTATGTGTCACCCCCATCATATGGGGTCTCCTCATGCTCCGTTTCAGGAACATAGGTTGAGTCATAGTCCTCGGTGTTGGTTTCATACACCGAGCTTACATGGCCATCACTCACAGTTTGAGCTTGATGACCTCCACGGCTTCCACGGCCTCCACGGCCTCCTCTCGAACCCCGAGATGCAGCCCGGCTTCCCCTTTGGGATGCTACCGGCGCCTGCCCCCTCGGATTGTTCCTGGTCCTCATTCGCCTGCCCTCCCTTTCTGAAAGAAATATGGATGAGTCATTAGACTCCTATAAATGTCAACTGACGGAAGAACGTTACAGACACATATTGGCCCAAGTCACTACCATACCAATTGTTAAGGGTACCGTCTTAACAATTAGAGGCCTTGCAACTTAAGCACCAATAGTCCTATGAACGTCAAAATACAATGCTCATGGTTTTCGGTAAAAACTCTTTTGTAAAATCCTTTGTGAGAGGTTGATTATAATGTTTAGAACTGAGATGGCTCTGATACCACTTAATTGTCACGCCCCAGACCGCAATCCAAGCGCGTGTACAACCGCCGTATAATTAAGTGACGTCACCCGCGAGTCAACCTCACTTAATTACACAAGGCGTTTGAGAAAACAATCCATCCATGCTCAGTAGTAAACATACATAACAACATCACATTTAAACCAATGAATAGCGGAAATATTCAACGGTAAGTCATAAGCCACAACCGGCCAACAACATGGGCATGCAAGCCCCAAAAATAGTTTATAGTAGAACAAATATCCATGAGCAAGTGTTCGGTAGTTTGAAAGAAAATAAGGAAGCACGAACCACGTCTTCCTGATTTGATACCACCCGTGAGAAGGTGCAAGTAGCAAGCCCTAGCTTCAACCTGAAAATGGTGGGGCCCCCCGAAGGGGTCAGTACAAGTACCGAGCGAGTAGCAGGCTAAATATAGAATAACTAACGTTTCAAGTATAAGACCCAAACATAGGGTGATACTTAAATAGATAGTCTTTCCCCCAAGTTATGAAATATTTATTAGTATAAATATATACTTGGAAAATATCCGATCCGTAGATCACCATTTTATTTGGGAAAAATAGTAATAGTCAATATTCTTGACTAAAAACCCCAACCCACCCATATACCAATGAGTGTATAGGACTCCTCCTTGTCCCTATTCCAATATCATAATCTACGAGTTTTGAGGATCATAATCCTTGGGTACTCCACCGGTTTGTGAGTGTTAAGGACTCATAAGTCCTAGGGTCCTCCACCAAGTTTGAGTGTTAAGTACTTTTAAGTACTAGGGTCCTCCACCAAGTTTGAGTGTTAAGTACTTTTAAGTACTAGGGTCCTCCACCAAGTTTGAGTGTTAAGTACTTTTAAGTACTAGGGTCCTCCACCAAGTTTGAGTGTTAAGTACTTTTAAGTACTAGGGTCCTCCACCAAGTTTGAGTGTTAAGTACTTTTAAGTACTAGGGTCCTCCACCAAGTTTGAGTGTTAAGTACTTTTAAGTACTAGGGTCCTCCACCAAGTTTATAATCCGAGTGTTAAGGACTTTAAGTCCTAGGGTCCTCCACCAAATTTTGAGTGTTAAGTACTTTTAAGTACTAGGGTCCTCCACCAATATATTTGCCTATGATCAACCTTCTATCAACCTAGATAGAGTCTATATCATACTTAGTTCCTCATAACTAATCCAATACATCAAGCTTATGTATCACAATCCATGCAAAGCCATGCAATTATATAAATACATAATTAACTAATACCAACCGATATTAATTAATTCATTATCCATCGGTCAACGTTGTCGTTGGCCGCCATTACAAGTCTTATACTTATCAACTTAACCATCATGTAATTAAGTTAATAATATTCATTTGTGCATCTTATACATTTCAAACAAATATGTATTTTATAAAATCCTTCATATCATATTCCATGCACAAACAATTTATTTCTTTCATACAATCTTAACCCTATTGGCTAATCACATGTTTAAATATCTTTTAAACATTATTATGAACTCATATAACATTTATTTAGGTAATCTCATAATTAACCCAAAAGTTATAAGATATTAAGCCGTCCACTCACCTTGAATTAGCGTTATGAAGTTCTACCCTTCTTGGTTGAACTCCGGTGAAACTCCGGCGACTTTCGGTCAACTCCGGCGACAACTCCGGCGACTTTTCCAACTTTGTGAAATCACTTGAAATACCTTTCACAAGTTCCTAACAAGGTTTTATAATCATAAAACCCATATTAATGCAAATAACCTCAAAACGGTTATTTTCCGGTGAACCGGTCGTTTTGGCTTCTAAGTCCGTTCTTGGACATAGAATCCCTTTCCAACCCATTAATCCATACTTATAACATGTAGAACCCTCTTAAGGATTCTTCACATGATTTATATCTCATATGGTAGAAGAAAAATAAAGAAAAAGTTATAATAAGGTCATTACCTTAATTATTTCACACTTTTAGCACTTTAGCTCTTTTTTGGGTGATTCTTCTTTGATGAGCTCTCTTCAACAATGGAGGAAGGAGGCTGGGTGGTTCTTTGCTCTTCCTGGGTTCTCTTGGCCGAAAATGAGGGTGGGAGAGGGGTGAGGCTTACCCATTTGTCTCATTGAACAAATGAGTGTGGATGGGGGCCACCTCATTTTTGTTTGATGCCATAAAGATCATATCAAAGCCTCCTCCCATGCTTCTCTTCTCTTACCAGCCGGCCAACCCCTCCAATTTGAGTGGCAAAAACGTGGGTTGGCCCCCACTCATGTGGGAGGTCAACCCTTTTTGTCCCGAAGTGTACAATCGGTCCCGAAAGTTGTATTTTTTGGACTGTTTTAAATATATTTTATTTTATCAGGTCCAATAAAATATATTATGTGCTCTTACTCATTATGACATGTATAATGAATATACATTCCCCAACTTTAATTTATAAGCCTCCGAAATTCAGTTCGGGCTGTTATCCGTTAAATTACCAGTACCGGTAATTTGGGCCTCTTTTGACCGATCGGTCAACTCTGGGCCTTTCCATGGCCCAAATGAAATATCCACCAATATATATTTATTATCTAGACCAAGATGAATAAAATATATGGTCTCGGGAATGTCGGGCAGCCCCCACACTCGGTGTGGGTCCCACGTGCAATTTACTATTCACGCGAAAGAAGTAGTAAAAATTTACAACTTCGTAAATTCATTAACCCTTTAATAAGGTTCAATACATTATTTACATAAAAGTAAATATATTTGGGGACGGTGTTACACTTCGTGTGTCGAGAATTTCATCCCCGAAATGGGGCTATGCTCATCTCGCGAATCACCCCGTGTGAGAGTTGAGTACACAATAATGAGATAAACTCCCAGGCCCTAGAGCTTGAATCTGTCCTGCAATCCAGAACCTGGTCAACCTTTACATATAAAAAAAAATATCACGAGTATACCGGTTTTTATCACACAGCTCTTGGTTTTTTTGAATGATTGGTGGTTTGAATTTCACACACCTACACCGTTGGGACCATCATGCTTTTCTTTACATTTTAGTCGGTTGGAGAGGGATTTTACTTTTGAAAATATTGTTTAACATGTGAATCTTGGTTTCGTTGTTAAGAAAGAAAAGACCTTGTGCAACCATTTTGTTTTGGGTGTGAATGATTTTTGAACCAGGTTTTACATATGATTATTTTGTTTTCTGTGGGTTTAATGCATTGTTGCTTGGGGGCAAACGACGTTCAAGTGTGGGGATATTTGATAGGCTCGTTCCGTTCCTATCTTTTCACTCATATTTTGGATGTTAATTGTCTAATTTTTATAATTAATTGGGTCACTATTGGGGTTTTGTGTGAAAATTTGTCATTTTTCGGTCTCGGTGGCATTTTTATTCAGTGTAGTGTTTTTCTACACAATTTGACATATTTGGAGTAATTTGATTGTAAAATTGCATATTATTAGCGGGTAGGGATGGCAACGGGGCGGATCGGGGACGGTTTTACATATAACCGTACCCGCCCCGTTTTGTAATTCCCCCGCCCCATAACCGCCCCATTACCCAACGGGTAATTTGTACTCAAACCATAACCGCCCCAACGGGTAACGGGTATAGCTGCGGGTAACCGCGGGTAATCACTTTATTAAATGAGTCATTGATATTTTAACAAAAAATAATATTTTAAAAGGCGGAAAATGGCATCACCTAGACGACGCTAGACTCAGACGCCACTTTAAAGCTTCATATATCTATAAGACGAGAAAGAAAACAACCTAAATTAATTTGAACCTAAAAATACTTGAACTGAAAAATAATTAATCACAAAAAATCATGTAATAATCAAACAAGGCTATTAAGTTCTATTGAGAACTTTCATTCTTACACTATAGTTAGTACATTTATTATCCATATATACACAATGAACATTAAAAATCTCATCTTTTATTAGTTGTAAGACAAATAATAGATAAGAACGTAATAAAATATAACTAAAAATAAACAGGGCGGGTAATGGGGCGGGCATGCATAAAACCGTAAACGCCCCGTTACCCGTAAAAACAAAACGGGTATTCCCCGCCCCGTACCCATTACCCGGTCAATATGGTTTTCCCCATTTTGACCGGGGCGGTTCGGTGCGGGTATCCATCGGATCGGTCACAATTGCCATCTCTATTAGCGGGTGTAGTGAGTTGTGATTTTACAGACTGAAGTTTGCGGTGACTTATTTGGGCCGAATCATTTGAGCGTTGTATTAAAAGTTAAGTGCAGCCCAAAAAGAAAAGAGAAAAAAAGAACAAACAGCCCAAAGAAAAAAAAAAGAGAAATGGTACTAAATAGGAGCTTAAGTTTTCGTATGTAATTAAATAAGAGCTTGACTTTTTTAACTCTTAAATAGGACTTAAATATCCGTTCATTCCAGATTTACCCCTGAATTCTTATTTTCTAAGACCGTGTCTCAGTCTCACCGCATCGCTTTCGTCTCTTGACAAACTCATGCGATTATGAAGAAGATCAGGAGTGCGGTGGCACAGCCGGAAGAGACCCCCTCCAGGATCTCGTGATTCTTCTCTGCCTATGTTGGCAGCAATATTGTCGCAGCCTGGGAACGAGATAGGTTTAGTAAGGGCAATTTTGTCCCTTTGATTCAAATAAGTCTTATTTAGGAGTTAAAAAGCCTTAACTCCTATTTACCTTCCTGACTTTTATTTTAGTCTTACTTAGGTCTATATCCCAAAAAAAAGATAGCAGCAACGTTAGCCGCCCAAAAAAAAAAAGGATCAGCTGATTTTTTTTTTCCGGGATAGCAGCGGCACCGCACCATCCACTCTTTCCTTTCATTTTTTCTGAAGTTAGCCGCAGTAGCACCATTCTTTTCAGTCTTTTCTGTAACAAGCAAGCAGCTGTGAGAAATAATACCAGACTTGACCATAATGTTAGCCCTGGCAGATATATATAGGAAACAAGAGTAATAATTACAATATGAGTCCCATACTAATAATAATTAAATAAATAACTAATTGTAACACCCCGGCCCCGTAGGACCCGAGGTAGTTACTCTGGACCTCCAGTACTGTCCCCACAAACCACCACAAGCCTTTACCGTGCACTTTGTCCTCACTCATGCGCGCCCTGAGAAACTTCCCAGGAGGTCACCCATCCCAAGACTACTCCCGTGCAAGCACACTTAACTTTGGAGTTCTTAGCGGATGAGCTCCCGTAAAAGGAGATGCACCTCTGTTGGTATGAGTAGTACTATTAATCCATTTATATTAAATCTCAAGTGTTACAATCACCCCCACTTAGGATCGCAACGTCCTCGTTGCGCCCTTGAACCAATCTCAAATCTCAATCAAATCCCAGAATCTTCCCCCGCTAAGTGCCCGCCCGATATCCAACGGATCAGCACACTGTCGCAGAGTTGCTCTGATACCACCTGTAACACCCCGGCCCCGTAGGACCCGAGGTAGTTACTCTGGACCTCCAGTACTGTCCCCACAAACCACCACAAGCCTTTACCGCGCACTTTGTCCTCACTCATGCGCGCCCTGAGAAACTTCCCAGGGGGTCACCCATCCCAAGACTACTCCCGTGCAAGCACACTTAACTTTGGAGTTCTTAGCGGATGAGCTCCCGTAAAAGGAGATGCACCTCTGTTGGTATGAGTAGTATTATTAATCCGTTTATATTAAATCTCAAGTGTTACACTAATCTACTCTATTAAACCCCCTCAAGCTGTGCAGGGGAAACAATGCGCAGATTGTCACGAAGAAGAGTAAACCGTTGTGGGGACAAACACTTTGTAAAAATATCTGCCAGCTGAGCCTGTGTAGGAACATACTTAACACAAAGATCACCATGTGCAACCCGCTCACGAACAAAATGATAGTCAATATTAATATGCTTACTCCTTGAATGCTGAATAGGATTAACCGAGAGATATGAAGCGGAAACATTATCACAAAACAACTTAGTAGGCATTCGAACCGGAAAACCAAGCTCGAATAAAACAGAGCGAATATGCAGAGTATCCTGTACTGTAAAAGCCACGGCTCGATATTCAGCCTCTGTGGAAGAGCGGGAGACTGTCGGCTGCTTCTTGGATCGCCAGGAGATGAGATTCGGTCCTAGAAAAATTGCATAACCAGAAGTGGATCGGCCTGTATCAGGACACCCAGCCCAATCAGCATCAGAATAGGCAATGATCTCTGGAGAGCCGTGAGTAGACTGAAGGAGTAAGCCATGAGTAGACGTGCCCTGTAGATACCTGAAAATACGCTTAACAGCCAACAAATGTGAAGTACGGGGGGCATGCATAAATTGAGAAACCAAATGAATAGCAAAAGTAATATCTGGTCTAGTCAAAGTCAAATACTGTAATGTACCTACCATACTTCTGTAATCCGTGGCATCAGCAAGTAGCTCTCCATCAGTAAGGGAAAGTTTAGTGCGGCTAGGAAGTGGAGAACGAACAGGTTTGAGTGTGTGAAGATGAAAACAATGAAGGAGATCAGAAATATATTTATGTTGAGAGAGGAATAGCCCAGAGGAAGTATAAGTAGCGTGGATGCCTAAGAAAAAATGTAAGTCACCCAAATCCTTCATCGCAAAACACTTACCCAAAAGAGATAAAAAAAGACTGACTAATGTAGTAGAATTACCTGTAACAATGATATCATCAACATATAATAACAGGTATATAACATCAGAATTACGCCGAAAAATAAATAGAGAATTATCAGACCGGCTGCAGACAAAACCATGAGATAGAAGAAAACTACTAAATCGATGAAACCAAGCACGCGGTGCCTGTTTTAGGCCATAAATGGCTTTACGAAGCCGACACAAGTGAGTGGGAAACTGAGGATGAACAAATCCCGGAGGTTGACGCATATAAACTTCCTCTGTAAGATTACCATGTAAGAAGGCATTTTTCACATCAAGCTGACGAATAGACCAACCAAAAGATACAGCTAAAGTTAGAACAAGACGAACAGTAGTGTGTTTGACAACAGGACTAAAGGTTTCAGTAAAATCAATACCTGCCTGCTGATTAAACCCCTGAGCAACCAACCGCGCTTTATAGTGATCCACAGACCCATCAGATAAGTATTTGGTCTTATAAATCCATTTGGACCCAACTACATTCTTGCTAGCATCAAATGGTACAAGATCCCATGTATGATTAGAGATAAGAGCATTAAATTCCTCCGCCATAGCGGCTCGCCACTTAAGATGTTTATTTGCCATAGAAAAACAAGTGGGGTCGGGTGTACTAACAACTGTATTTAAAGTAAAAATTGTTTTTGGTTTAAAAATCCCGGATTTGGACCGGGTTTGCATTGGGTGGATATTAGCAACCGGGGCAGAGTCAGATGGCACTGAGATGGTGCAGGTGGTAGAAGAATCATGCTCGGTAAAGGAGGGAGGTGAACTGGCTGCAGGTTGGACTGGGCTGGGCGGGCTGTTTGGTTGGGAATCGGGTGGTGTAGTGTGAAAGTGGGTCGGCTGAGTGGGTGAATTTTGAGAGGAAGGTGAGGGTGGGCTGGGAAATGTGGTTGGCTGGTTGGTGGGAATGCCAGGGTGATTAAGAGAGACAGGAGAAGGAGAGGAGCTGGCTGGTAGGAGAGAAAGCCATGGGTGATGCAGAGGAGATGATGGCTGCAGGTCTCGGATAGGAGAAATAATAAGAGGGGAAGGGAGATGAGACACACTAGAGTCAGACATTGTGGCACGTGATAAATCCGAATAGGGAAAAATATGTTCTAGGAATCTGACATTCCAACTAATATAGATTCTGCCTGAGATAGGATCATAGCAACGGTACCCTTTATATTCAGACGCATATCCCAGAAAAACACATTGTACAGAACGTGGGAAGAGTTTATTAGCCGATGAGGCGTTAAAGTTAGGAAAACAAGCACACCCGAAAACTCTCATCATAGACAAATCTGGTTTGGAGTGAAATAATTTTTCACAGGGAGAGAGACCATGTAGAGTAGGAGAGGGTAATCTATTTATAATAAAAGTGGCAGTAAGCACAGCATCAACCCAAAATGTAGCTGGTAAATTAGCAGTAATAAGCATAGTGCGTGCTAGTTCAAGTAGATGCCGGTGCTTACGCTCAGCGACACCATTTTGTTGTGGAGTTTCAGGACAAGATTTTTGAAAAATTATGCCATGATTAGTAAAAATATGCCTCATATCAAAGTTATCAAATTCACCCCCTCCATCACTCTGAAAAATCTTAATTTTGCGGTCAAGAAGATTTTCGATCATTAATTTAAAATGATGAAAATGAGTGATAACCTCATACTTGCGCCGCATGGGATAAACCCAAGTAAAACGAGAAAAATCATCCACAAAACACACATAATATTTAAAACCCTGATGAGAGAGAACAGGAGATTGCCAGACATCAGAATGAATTAAATATAAAGCATATGGACTATTATGAAAAACTTTATTAAAGGGTAACCGTTGAGATTTTCCCAAACGACAGGGAATACAATCAGAAGCAGAACTAACAGTGCCAGAAATAGAATGATTAATTAGGAGTTGATCTAAAACACGAGTACCACAATGTCCTAATCTATTATGCCATAAGGAAACCGAAGCAGCGGATAAGGCAATGGGTGATGAGGCAGGCTGACGAACAGGGTAGAAACCATTATCACTGCGAGCGTGAAGCAGAACCGCCCCCGTTGTTAGATCCTTAACAGAAAAATAATTTTTGTCAAAAATAACAGCGCAATTGTTATCAGCACACAATTTTTGAATAGACAAAAGATTATATTTAATGTGAGGCACATGAAAAACAGATCTTAAGTGAAGAGGGCGAGCAGAGGAAGATAAAGTAGCCTGACCAGTATTCATAACAGGAAGAGATGTACCATTTGCAACTATGATAGAATGAGAATTAGGTGAAAAGGATTTATTAGATAAAATACCTGAATGTGGAGTCATATGTGCTGAGGCACCTGAGTCAGGATACCAAACGATGTCTGAATGCTCAGGAGCTTGAGCAGCAAGAGCAGGTGCAGCCGGCTGAACAAAGCGAGACGGACAAGTAGAAGCAGGATGACCTGGAGAATAACAAATCTGACAGACAACAGGAGGAGGGACTGAATTCCCTTTAACTGAAGAGGAGCCTGCATAACCACGATTAGTACAAGAAGCAGATAAAGCATACGTATAAAAATTTGACTGAACAGACATACCCGCTGAGCCTGGAGCCCCAAGAATGCCAGCATGTGGTGCACCCCCTGGAAAATATCCGGGGGGAGGATAGCCATAGCCGAAGCCATAACCTGCCGGGGGTGGGCCATAGCCACGACCCCGTTGTCCTCGACCGCCTCGGCCACCGCGGCCGCGCTGCCCGCGGCCTCCTCGACCACGCTGCCCTCTGCCACCAGGTTGATGCTGCTGCCCACCATGATGCTGCTGCTGCCCGCCATGGTGCTGCTGCTGCCCGCCAGGAGGAGGTGGTCCCGCGGTCTGAACTTGGCCAGCAAAGGCCTGAGCTGTAGTGGAGTCTTCCATGGCACGCATATATTGAATGGTCTGCTCCTTTTCGATGAGATGAGTACGCAATTTCTCAAACGTGAAACGCTCAGGAAACAATTCAACCGAAGTAATAAGAGATTCATAGTCTCTTCCCAAGCCACGTAAAATAGTCTGAAAGAGTTCCTTGGTAGAGACCGGTGAATTGATGCAGGCTAACTTATCAACAATATTTTTAATATCCCGGAGATAGTGATCCATGGACTGAGTGGGACTCTTTCGAGAATGAGTCAACTGCCATTTCAGTTCCTTGCAACGAGCAAGACTAGCAGACATAAAATGGGATTCCAAACGACCCCAAATAGCAGAAGCATTCTTTAAATCACGAACCTCAATTAACACATCACGGGACAAAGTAGCAAACAACCAAGAGCGGACAGTTTGATCAAGTTTTAACCAATTACAATAATCTGGATTAATGACCTCACGCTGATTTGCATCAAAACTATAGGGAGGAGGAGCAGGAATTGAGCCATCTAAAATACCCAAAAAACCATTCGAAACCAGAAAAGACTCAAATTGAGTGCGCCAAGACAGGTAGTCTTTCACAGCATCCAATTTAGTAGTAACTATATTTGTAATATTAAGGGCAGAAAAACCAATAGTTTTAACTAATATTAAGGGTAGTCTTTCACAGACAATGTTAGCCCTGGCAGATATATATATAGGAAACAAGAGTAATAATTACAATGTGAGTCCCATACTAATAATAATTAAATAAATAACTAATCTACTCTATTAGGAGCGACTTTTTCCTTTCTGAAATCAAGTGGCAAGCACCAGCAATTTCTTTCTCTCCCTTAAGGAATAACGTAGCAGCAGCCAAGAGAGGATAACCAAGCTCCTAAACATCACTTTTCTTTCAATTGCTTCCAATAAAGTTTAGATTCCAAGTTATGGTTGTAAGTTTCAGTAAGTTTTACATTACTAGTTCGTACTTTTGGATGGAATTTTGAATTGTTTATCTCCAACTTATAATTTCAGTTTTCTTTTCCATTGAATAGTCATACTCCAGTTGTTTGCTAGCTCCGTATCAGGTTTATAAATGTTATTGTGATGTTAATTTTAATAGAAATTGTCCAAAATGGGACTAAAACATGGGCTAAACTCCTAAATGGGACTTCAAGTTTTTTATTCCCTAAATAGGACTCCAGATTACCCTTTTACCCTTCCTCTTATTAAACTCAACTTCGCCTGCTCTGTTCTGTGTTATCTTCCGCGCCCAGCTCTTGCGATTTCTCCCATAGGCGCCATCAATAGCAGCTCTCCAGATCGAAGCTTCCCAGGCCATCGGCGAAATCAATAGTAGCTCTCCAAATCCAAGCTGCTGCAGGTTCCTCCAAAGATTACAGGTATCCTCCTCCTCTTCCTCTTCCTCTTCCTCTTTCTCTTCTTTTTCTTCTAATCCTGGCCTCTTCAAATTTCTGATCCTTTGTTCTCTTCTTCTTTGAATCTTTATGGTTTTTGAATTTTATATATTAATTTGGATTTTTTTATTTGAATTATATTTATTCAGCAAAATGTCAATTTTATAATTTGAGAATGTCAAAATTATTGGTTATTTGAAAACACTGCCACATATGTGACAGTATATTTAGCAGAATGACAATATGAAAATGTCACATGTGCATAAGAAAATGTCATTCTTATGACTTTTTATGGCATTTTTTATGGGTTATCTAAGAATGTCATAACTACTTGTTATTAGAAATGACATGTTTTTTGACATGTTTTCCCAATGATGTCAAAATTATCATCCTTAAATTGCCATTATTTTTCATCTAAAAATTCATATTTTTTACAACTGAGAATGTTATGTCTTTATATGAAACTTCCAACATCATGGCATTTTCGGAAATAATATTGCTAAAAATGACAACATTTGGAAATCCATTCAAAAAACATGTCATTAAAATATTGACATCTTGATATCTTGATATAATATAATGACATAAAAATGACATTTTTCTAATAACAAGCATTTATGGCATTTTCATAAACAAATCTAATCAAAACTAAAAAAAAGTAATAAAAATCCAAATCCAAATATTTCTGATCATGACCGTTCGTCGAATTGTCGTTTTTATCTCAAGCTTTCATATCCAAAATAGTATTTTTGATTTATAATCTGAAATAGTAAATGAATTAACAATAAACAAATTTAAAAATGAAGAAATAAGGATCTGGAAGAAGAAGGAGAGAAGAGGAGGAAAAAGAACGAAGAAGAAGAAAGAGGAAGAAAGGAGAAAGGAAGAAGAAGGGAAAGAGGAAGAAGAGATTACCTGGTGCGCTCTTTCGGACCGGATTATGCAGCAATGTAATCGTCGATGGTACTCTGCTGGTTAAGTACTGCAGCGATAATCATTAAGGGTATTTTTGTCTAATTAGGTAATTTGTAGTCCTCGTTTTGCAAATTAAACATAGGAGTCCTAGTTTTGCATTTGTTCCAAGTTTTAGTCTTATTATGGCAATTCTCTCTAATTTTAATTATGGGTAGCTAATCCCATATAGTGTTTGAATTGGGGCTAGGGTTCATGGGTTCTTGAGGGTGTGAAATTTAGTTCTTTAAAATTCAATTTTTTTTTTGGAAAATTGTACAAGATTAATATTAATTATCTATATGAATTTGATCACCTCACATATGAATACTTGGATTTAATTCAATTCTTGTCTATGAGAAATTGAGTTAAATTAGCTCAGATCTTATACAAGCAATCTGATCTTAGAAATAAGTTAGAATTGTGAAAATTTGATAAAATTCTTGTCTATGAGAATTTATTTCATTTTCTATCCAGGAATATTTGAAAATTAATTTACTAAATTTTAATCCTGAAAGAACACCTAGAACCCGAACCATCCAATTTGAACCCTGTTTTAATATCTAGAATCAATTTACTTAATTTTCTTTCTCTATTTATTTTTGCACTCGCTGTTAGTTAGTCTTTTTTTTAAACCACCCAAAAAGAATTTATTCGGAAAGATTATCATGACTTGTGCTAGCCTGTGATCACGGATCGTATTTAAAACTTCTTTTTTGCCACTCCTTGAGAGACGATACTCGTGGTCTGGTTATCCTTCTTATTAGCCAACTACGTTTTACTCACTAAAAAATACACCGATTAAATGGCGCCGTTGCCGGGGAGTGGCACAGTTGTGTGTTAAGTACTTTATGTGGAATAGGTAAAAGCAAGTCGGTGAGACTTTCTATATTTTTTCCCGTTATTTGTTTGTCGTTTTTGGTGTTCTTTGCGTGTGAACTAAGCTGCAGGAACCAGTGTATGCGCACTCGCTCCTCGGGGGAACAAGATCTAATTGCAGGGTATTCTAATCCTGAACGCTTATTCCGAGGAAGAGCTAAAAGGCGTTTACTAGAAGACTTGGAGAAAATTGCTAATCAGACAACTCTAGAGACGTTGACGCCTAATTATGTGGCGAGAAATAGCATTGGTGCACCCACCATTGAGGCCAACAATTTTGAAATCAAGACAACCATGATTCAGATGCTTGCTAATAATCCATTCTGTGGATACACTCATGAAGATCTGTTGGTCCCAAATTTCAGGATGAATGAACAGCTATGAACTATCTACAATAATATAGAGAAGGATTCTTAATAATGATCGAGAGATAATCTGAACAGAAGAAATCCTTACGCTATACTATCGAGAACTATAGAATGAATGTTCTGAATGAAAGGCGCTGTATATTTCTGATTCTCGATTATTCGGTCCTGTACCACATGTACGCATATTTATAGGCGTAGGTATAGGTACCAAAATGGTAACCTAGAGCTCTGGGCCTAAGGCCTTTTTGGGCCCTATTCCCTTAACTCATTTATTCTTTACATAAATACTAAAAAGGATAAGTCTAATCTAATTGGGATAACAAGACTCTAGACAAACTTGATCACAACAAATATTTTCCTCAACAATCTCCCCCTTTGTGATCAAGTGCCGTCTTGCTTCTTCTTCTCTTCACTATTGAGCTTTATAATAATTCTTCCTGAGATTAAGCGCATGCTCATAGCTTCTGAGTGAATTTCTTTTTTCAAGTTGTTTCTGGATAACCTGTAGAATGTTGTCAATTCTATGTGCCTCTTTCAATTCAGCGTCTGTGGCATCTGCATACTTCTGCTGCTTCTCTTTAAATGCTTCTCTGATAGGTTGCAGTTTCTCCTTCACAATCTTCAGTGTTCCATCGCAATATTTGTTTATCTCATCAATGAATAACAAACGCTTCTCACCATTATGATTTAGATAGATGAGCGTGATGGGACTGTCAAAAATGTAGTAGGCAGGAAAGTCCTCAAGTTCAGGTCCATACAGCTTTGGTCTTGTGAGGTTTGTCTTTGGAATGTTTGTTTCAAGAGCCATTTGAAGATCATGAGAGGCAAAGAATTTGATTTGTCTGATCATAAAGCGCTTGAGTGCATCCAGCCCATTTTGTGTAGTTTTGTCACGAATGCCTGGAATTTCCTGGAATGCAAGATACATCTGATAGATGTCATCCATTTTTAGCATGTAGAGATCATTTTCCTTGCATGTGAATTCTGTTCCGTCAGAGCGCTGTAGATGGTAGACAGAGAGTCTGATATCTTGAAGATCTGTTTCGGCCACGTTGAGAATAGCCCAGACTGGGTCCTTGGCAGTTTGAAGTTCATGTTGCCAGATTTCTCTCTGTTTTCCCATATAGTGATGACTAAGTAGAAACAGCTGTCCACCCTTGTTTTGTCCTCGTAGATGGTTGAGACCACGGATTTTTAGTTCGTCCAGTTCTCTGACCTTATCCTCTTTTCGCCAGATGTTTTCTCTGATTTCCTCTTGAAAGGGGGCGTTGATGTCGATCTTTCCCAGGGCTTCTCATTTCTGGGCATTTGAGCTGCCGTTTGTCTAATGATTGACTCAAGCTCCTTGGGTGGTGTCTCGTAGTTCTCTCCCTCCTTGAGTTCATCTTGATCATGTAGAATCACATCAGTAGCACAGTTGACTAAGAGATCTCTGAGGTATGCTCTTCGCTGTGATTCATCTACATCTGTCCAGAGTTCAGACCATTTGTTGTGCACAAGCATTTCCTCAAGTTCATCGTGCATTTGATCATTGTAGTAGCTGGAGGGAGCCTGCTCTTGCTGTGGTGACATGTCTGGCGTAGCATCGGGATCCTGGTGAAACTTGCAGGGATCCTCAATTATCTCAACACGATGCTCTTGCGCAGAGACCAGACCTCTATACTTCGTTACATGCGGCCAATCCTTCCTCGGCTGAGACTGGGTGACTCCGGGATCCTCAGGATTGCCCGTTGACATCAGTTTCGAACTAGGTTCTAGCTGATGGCCTGAGTAGGAAGATGTACTCGTGGTAGCATCATCAGGACTTCCATTCCGTCCTTGGTCAACATCTATAGGAGATGCACCTCGGGATGTTATGTCTAGCTCGACCATGCTAGAAAGAGTGGCTAGGGATTTATGGCTAGCTGAAGTAGTGGGTTGCTCATTGGTGGAGGTGGAGGGTTGGTTTGGTTTTGAGGGTTGGCTAGTAGAAGCAACATGCTCAAGTATCCGCTGGCGCTTGTTCTCCCCCTCATGAGAATCCGAATCATCAGGATCCTCATGTGAACGTTTAGTGCCACGGAGACTTTCACGGCATGTGTTCTGTGTATCTAGAGCATGGAGAAGGGCTTTTTGAAGAGGGGTAAGGTTGCCTTCTTCCACGTCTAGTATACGGTCAAAGACCTCAGCTACAAGGTCCTCGAAGGGTATGGTTTTGAGATTGGGTTTGGTCGTTGTAGGGGAGGATACTAGTTCTGTATCCTGGGTTCCCCTTGAAGTGGATGGTTGTTGGTTTCCTAGGGTTAAAGGTTGGGAAATTGGGATTAGAGTAGTTGGGGGCTTGATGAGTTAGAATTTGTGATCCATTTTTGTCACAATTCTATGCTTATTATTTGCCTAATTGAGAGGCTTTAATTATATTTTGTGTTAAAAATGATTTTTATTTGTGGAACTTTAATTGAAGAATTTGAGGACTCTTGGACTGAATTGTGGAGATTTATCCTTTTCCAGTTGAAAAATTAAAAGAAGCAAGCCAAACACTTTTTGTTCTGGAGAAAGACTCCTGCGCAGCAAACATCAAAAGAAAAGAAAAAGAGGATTACTCCTCTTAATTAGACAGCAATAGCAAAAAGAAAATAAGAGTTGGAGTCCAGTAATCAAAAGAGAAAAAAAGATCCGCACCAGCAACCCAAGAAGAAAAAAAAAAGCCCAAGAAGAAGGAGAGTGCAGCAGAAAGGGTTTAGGGGTCTCGGATCTATTTTTTGGGCGTGGCTCCATCTATTCGGCAGCAAGGGTTCCCTGGAGGAGAATAAGCCGGACTGGAGCAGCTAGGCAGGAGGATGCCGGACAGTTGGGAGCTGATTCGAAGAGGACGGGGCTGCTTAGTCACTCTCTGTGCATAGCAAGGGACGTAGATACTTCTCGGAAAGGGAGGGCAGAGACCTGGCCCAGGGACGACACACAGTTCTTCTGGTTTGCAGGCTGCAAATTCCTGGAGGAAGGAATCGTTTACTGTTCTAGAAAATTCTGGTTGAATCAACCCCAATCCCTCATGGTCTTGACTCGTAATCTATTTAAATATTTGAGTATTAGCACAGTCGGTTGATTTCATTATCGTTAAGATGATCTCTTTATTTCTTACTGTTTTACTAAATTTCTATTTCAGGATGAGTAGCTAAATTTTTAAGTCCTGGATGATGATGAAGTTGCTATGATTTAGTATACATTGTGATTTTAGTTAAGTCAATTGATTGAGTTTTATCCATTGTTCTTATTCACTTAATTTCTTGTGTTAACTTCTGGCCAACTTTAGCATGATTAATTAAGTCGTTTGAGTGGATTAATAGAGTACATGCCATGCCTATTACTTCGAGCTCTTTTGGATAAAAGAATAGATAATTGAACTGTCTTGTTGAGTTATCTATTTGGTTCTTAAATCGGGTTTCCGTAGTTCTTTTGTGATTAATGGATTTTAACTATTGAATTAATAATTTCCTTTTAATTAATAGTTAAAGTACGTGACTTATTCTGGACGCCATACGGGATAGTCATATTTTTGTCTAGAACGAACCCTCAATTCTATTTGGCTAACTAAATCACAAATACTAAAAATTAGTGACTGATTCATAATCCTGGACTACCTTTTCTCTTGCTTAATTCTCAATCAATCTCAAATTAGTTGTTTAATCATTTTATTTTCATTCATTTAAATTCCTTGCATTCATTTTATTCCATCTTTAGTATTGGTATTTCATTTCAAATCAAACAAATCCAAAACTCATTTTTTAGTTAGATTACTTTCACTTTTATTTTTATTAATTTTTATTAATTAATAGTTTTCCAATTACTTGGTTACATTTTCCCTGTGGATTCGACCCTTACTTGTGCACTATACTACCGTGACTCGTGCACTTGCGAGGACTTATAAATTGTCTATCAATTTTTGGCGCCGTTGCCGGGGAATTTGTTTAACTAGTTTTTGGAAAATTGTTAATTTAGTTTTTATTTTAGTTAGTTGTGTTTGCTTTTTTTTTTTTTTTTTTTCGTTTTTTTTGTATGCTTGGTCGCAGGTCACTTAATCCAGATTTGCTATCGTTGAACGACCAAGTTGACTTAATTGGAAAAAGGACAAAAAGGAGGTTTCGATTTACACTTAATCCAACAATGGGCGACGCTCAACTGATGAAAGAATTTGGGAGACCGACTGTGGGTGTCTCTCCGTCTTGCATTGTATTGAGTGAGGCTGCCAGGAACTATGATCTAAAGACGGTTCACTTTAACCAATTGCCATCTTTTCATGGGCTTTCATCTGAGGATGCCCTGATTTTTATTCGAGACTTCTATGGCATTGTTCAGAATTTCCCCTTGAAAAGAGTGACTGAAGATGAGCTGAAGATGAGGTGTTTTCCCTACACTCTAAAAGAAGCTGCGAAGGCATGGTTTATGTCTTTGACACCTGGTTCCCTGCGCACTTGGAATGATGTGTACAATAAGTTCATTGGCAAGTATTATTCTCAGTCGAAAACTTCAGAATTAAGAAGAAAGATTGCCACTTTTACTCAAGCTGAAGGTGAGCCATTTCATGAGGCGTGGGAGAGATTCAAGATGCTACTCACTCAATGCCCTCACCACGGTTATTCATTGGCGCTCCAGAATCAGACCTTTTATGACGGTTTAAACCAAGGATGCCAAGCTATTGTTGACAACGCAGCTGGAGGAGCAATGGGAGAGAAGACCGCAGAACAGACTTTAGAGCTTTTTGATATGCTCGGAGCCAATTCACAACAGAAGAGTGTGCAGGGCAGAACTCCAGGAATTTATGAAGTGGGCGTTGGGACAGAACTAGCCATCCAGATGTCTGAGTTGTCCAAACAGATGAAGAATATGTGCTCCGTGATGACAATGAGCATGTCTACTCCTGTTGTGCATGCAGTACCTGAAGCTGGTTTTGAGCAAGCTCATATGATGAACTCCTACAATCAAAGGCCAAGAAATGATCCATTCTCCAACTCTTACAATCCCGGTTGGAGGAACCATCCTAATTTCTCTTGGAGTAACACACAACAAAGCAACCAGCCACCACCTGTTCAAAAGAAGCCTGCTTTGGAGGATACTTTGCAAACTTTCATGCAAATCTGCACCCAAAATCAGCAAGCAAATGAGCAACGTTTTCAGCACACCGAGGCCTCTTTGAGGAAGCTAGAGATACAAGTTGGGAAGATTGCTGAATCTCTCCAAGGCCATGTGCAAGGGAAGCTACCGAGCCACACTGAAGAAGCAAAAGCTGTCACAGTTCTTAGGAGTGGGAAGATAATTGAGAAAAATGAAGGGCTGCCCATTCCTAAGCAACCGAAGAAGGTAGAAGCTGAAAAGAAGGAAGAAGTTGAGTCTGAATCAGTGGATGAGGAGATCGAGCTGCACAAAGCTGAAGATCCATATGTGCCGCCTAAGCCATATGTTCCACCCGTTCCTTTCCCAAACAGGTTAAAAAGTTCTAAGCTTAACAATTCTTTTGATGAGATTTATAAGTTGCTGTCTAAGGTTAATGTGAATTTGCCTCTTCTTGACATGATAAAAAACATGCCTGCCTACGCTAAATTTTTGAAAGAATTGAGCACTAGAAAGCGTAGGTATGAACCGAATGAAAAAGTGTTTGTTTCTAAGGCTGTTAGTGATGTTTTGCAAAAAGATTTGCCCCCAAAATTAGAAGACCCTGGCAGTTTTATTATCAACATTAATTTGGGGAATTCTAAATCCGAAAAAGCTATGCTTGATTTGGGGGCAAGTATAAATTTGATGCCTTATTCTGTTTATTTGAAATTAGGGTTGAATGAGCTAAAATCCACTACTATGTCCCTACAGCTTGCTGACCGGTCTATTAGATATCCCAGGGGCATTATAGAGGATGTTTTAGTTCAAGTGGATAAGTTGATTATTCCTACTGATTTTGTGGTTTTAGACATGGATGATCGGTGTAAGTCTGTGACAGACATGCCGATTTTACTTGGTAGACCTTTTATGGCTACGGCAAAAACTATGATTGATGTTCAAAATGGAAAATTGACTATGAGTGTGCTTGATGAAACTGTTGAGTTTTCCATTTTGAAATCAATGAGTATGTCGGCTGATTCTGATTCATGTTTTGCACTTGATATTCTTGATCCTATTGTTTCTTTGGACAAGTTACAGGAAGATGAGCTTGAGAATCATGCTTTTGAGAAAGCGAAAGTTTGCAAGAAGGGCATTAATTGTTTGCATAATAAGTCCATTTTAAGAAAGGATTTTAAACCTGGAATAAAGGTGTTGTTGCTTGACTCTCGTTTAAGATTTTTTCCAGGAAAAATAAAGACCAAGTGGACTGGTCCCTTTGTGATTCACAAAATATTTCCCGACGGTGCAATTGAGCTTATAAATCCAAAATCCGGGAATATTTTGAAAGTGAATGGTGAGAGAGTCAAGAGATATTCATGTAGTGAAGATTCAGTGGAGCAAGTTGAGAGTCTTGAATTTCTTTGGGAACAGTGTTGCTCTTGTTGTGTTTAATCACATATTTTAAAAAAAAAAAAAAAAACAAAATCAAAAAAAAAAAAAAACGATTTTCTTAATTCTGTTTCACCCTCCCCAATTTGTTTCTTTTCTTTCTTTGTTAGTTTTAGTTTTGCAGGTCAATTTTCAAGAGGTTTCAGTTTTTGTTTCAAGTGCTTTCAGGGAGTTCTTCTTCACCTTTCTCTTTTTATTAATCTTTCATTGAGGACAATGTTTGAAATAAGTGTGGGGGAGGAGTAGCTCTCATTCGTTTAATTTTAATATAGTTGTGAAAATTGCAAAAAAAAAAAAAAATCAGAAAAATGCCAAAAAAAAAACAGTTTTCTTGCTTGGATTTGAGGGAAGTTTAATTTCAGGATTACCTTTTCGGCATCAAGTTGTGAATAGTTCTCCTTTCATTGGTATGTGGTATGATTGGTGGTCTCCATCATAGATTTTCTCTTGAATTTGATTGAGTTCTTCACATTGTTTTTACTTGGAGTCAATTTCTTAACCTCTTGTGTCATTAATTTTGATGTACTTTTCAATTCTTTATGATCTTTTAGGATGCATCTTGAACGTTCCTGGAAAGAGTGTGAGTCCTTTGTCTTTTATCTAGCATGATAGAACTTGTCTTGTTGCTCTTTTGGAAGCTAAGTTATTGTGCAAACTGATTGAGAAGTGATCTAGGCCATTTTTCATAACCCGAGACTTTTAACCTACCCTTTGCATTTTATTTCCACTTGCTACCCCTTTGAGCCTAATTGGAAGACATTCTACCGTGCTTTTGACTAATAATTTCTTTGTTATTACCCATCAATATTGACCCGAGCCCAAATAGCCAAAATTTATCCCTCACCCTTGAGTTGACATTTTTTTACTTAAATTGTGACTTGGAAGAGTTTTCATCTTATTGGAGCATTTTTTTTCCGGCTGTTTGTATATGTAATTTTGTTATGGCAGTTTGTCATTTCCTTTTAGAAGTAGTGTTGATGTAGCATTCAAAAAAAAAGCTGAAAAAAAGAGAAAAAAAGAAGAAGAGAAAATACGAAAAAAAAAGTGATAAAAAAAAAGGAAAAAAAAGATGAGTTGAGTTGAAGTTTGTATTCTTTTCACTTTCTGTATGCACTCCGTTGTCTTAGAAGCCGGTTGATTGTTGTAATAGTTTTTTGTGCTCCTTTACCATATTTTTGTACTCTTCCTAGGATCAGTTTGGTATAAAAAAATGCCTTCTCCTTTGTTTTGAATCACCACATCCTTTCTTTCATAAACCATCACCCATGACCACGTTACAACCCAATAAAAGTCCTAAGTGATCTTGATCAAGTTGTGCTTTGATAAGGTGGAACGAAGAGTGCATGATGACTATAGAGTGTTGACTGATTGGCTTTGGATTTTGCATGAATTCTGGAAAGTTTCTTGAGCATCTCACTAGGTCATTTAGAATTGTAAAATACATCTTTATTAATGGCATGTGAATCTCGGTAATTGACTCTTGAGTTTGGCATTGTGGTGGATACTTGATTCGAATTTCTTGAGATATTTTTTTTTTCATGGAGAGGTTTGTTGGAATGTTTGGTGAGTGGAAGGGAATAATTGATCGCTTGTTGCTGAATTGTTTCTTGATATTAATTTTCCTTGAGGACAAGCAAAATGCAAGTGTGGGGGAGTTTGATGAGTTAGAATTTGTGATCCATTTTTGTCACAATTCTATGCTTATTATTTGCCTAATTGAGAGGCTTTAATTATATTTTGTGTTAAAAATGATTTTTATTTGTGGAACTTTAATTGAAGAATTTGAGGACTCTTGGACTGAATTGTGGAGATTTATCCTTTTCCAGTTGAAAAATTAAAAGAAGCAAGCCAAACACTTTTTGTTCTGGAGAAAGACTCCTGCGCAGCAAACATCAAAAGAAAAGAAAAAGAGGATTACTCCTCTTAATTAGACAGCAATAGCAAAAAGAAAATAAGAGTTGGAGTCCAGTAATCAAAAGAGAAAAAAAGATCCGCACCAGCAACCCAAGAAGAAAAAAAAAAGCCCAAGAAGAAGGAGAGTGCAGCAGAAAGGGTTTAGGGGTCTCGGATCTATTTTTTGGGCGTGGCTCCATCTATTCGGCAGCAAGGGTTCCCTGGAGGAGAATAAGCCGGACTGGAGCAGCTAGGCAGGAGGAAGCCGGACAGTTGGGAGCTGATTCGAAGAGGACGGGGCTGCTTAGTCACTGTCTGTGCATAGCAAGGGACGTAGATACTTCTCGGAAAGGGAGGGCAGAGACCTGGCCCAGGGACGACACACAGTTCTTCTGGTTTGCAGGCTGCAAATTCCTGGAGGAAGGAATCGTTTACTGTTCTAGAAAATTCTGGTTGAATCAACCCCAATCCCTCATGGTCTTGACTCGTAATCTATTTAAATATTTGAGTATTAGCACAGTCGGTTGATTTCATTATCGTTAAGATGATCTCTTTATTTCTTACTGTTTTACTAAATTTCTATTTCAGGATGAGTAGCTAAATTTTTAAGTCCTGGATGATGATGAAGTTGCTATGATTTAGTATACATTGTGATTTTAGTTAAGTCAATTGATTGAGTTTTATCCATTGTTCTTATTCACTTAATTTCTTGTGTTAACTTCTGGCCAACTTTAGCATGATTAATTAAGTCGTTTGAGTGGATTAATAGAGTACATGCCATGCCTATTACTTCGAGCTCTTTTGGATAAAAGAATAGATAATTGAACTGTCTTGTTGAGTTATCTATTTGGTTCTTAAATCGGGTTTCCGTAGTTCTTTTGTGATTAATGGATTTTAACTATTGAATTAATAATTTCCTTTTAATTAATAGTTAAAGTACGTGACTTATTCTGGACGCCATACGGGATAGTCATATTTTTGTCTAGAACGAACCCTCAATTCTATTTGGCTAACTAAATCACAAATACTAAAAATTAGTGACTGATTCATAATCCTGGACTACCTTTTCTCTTGCTTAATTCTCAATCAATCTCAAATTAGTTGTTTAATCATTTTATTTTCATTCATTTAAATTCCTTGCATTCATTTTATTCCATCTTTAGTATTAGTATTTCATTTCAAATCAAACAAATCCAAAACTCATTTTTTAGTTAGATTACTTTCACTTTTATTTTTATTAATTTTTATTAATTAATAGTTTTCCAATTACTTGGTTACATTTTCCCTGTGGATTCGACCCTTACTTGTGCACTATACTACCGTGACTCGTGCACTTGCGAGGACTTATAAATTGTCTATCAGGGCTGTATGGTTTGGGGCTTGGGTGGTATATCCTGAACAACTGGGGTACTTCCAGAGTCTTGTGCATTAGCGGTTATTGCTTCATGCACCCATGGTTTAATGGTAGACTCTAGAAAGCTGTTCAGATATACGAGAATGTCTTCGGGAATAATGGTTCCAGTTACAGGAGTTGTAACTGTTGTCACAACATCAGTGAAGATAGCTGATGTGTGGCTTGCGTTCAATGATCGAGGCATTGTTGGCGTAGCAGGGCTTCTGACCATCATAGTTTGCACTCCGGTCGTTGCATTCAGGGTGAGTGCACCTGTATGTGCAGTGAATAGTGTAGGTGTCCTAGAAAAATGTGAAAATGTAGGGATGGTGACACCTAGACTCGATGTGATAGAACGAATGGGGGTAGTGGTCCGGGGCTGTTGACCACTAAGTCTCTCAGCAGATTCGGAAGGAATCAGTGAGGTCGGTATAAGTTCCCCTTGAGTTATTGAAACTCCAGTCTGTTGGGAGACTGGAGAGTGGATGGGAGATGGCTGTGCATGCGCAGTTGAACCGGATGCTGCGACTTCTACCCGGGAACTGACAAGGTCAGCTCCTGCTCCTAGGGGCGTGGTTCGGTCTATAGTGACGAAGGTGTCGCAGTCATCATACAGTGCCAGCTCCTCCTCCACTGCACTCTTCTTTCTCAGCCTCTTCTTAGGCTTGGATGATGCAGACTTATCACTTTTCTGCTTGGAGCGCTGCTCACTAATAATGATCCCTTTGAGTGGTCGGGGCGTGAGTGCAGCCTCAATATCTTCCGATGAGGAGTCGGAGTTGATTGGAATGGCCTGTTTGCCAGCTCTTCTTCTGTTACTAAGCAAAACTCCCTCCATGTCATCATCATCATCTGCATCATCATCACTTTGCTCATTTCCCTTGGCCATGCTATCGGAGGCCTCACCACCAGCCTTATTAGAAGGGGCCTGGCTTGATGGTTCATCGGCAGTGTCCTTAGCATTAGGGCGGCCCTCAGCAGTCTGGGTCCTCTCGGAAGAGTTAGCAGACTGATCATCATTAGGCCGGGTTGCCACTGGTTTCTGTGGCGGGGCTCTCTTCTTCTTACCCTCACTTGGCTTGGTCCCCTGGGTAGGTCCAGCTGGGTTTTGCTGAACCATAGGAACCGTTCTCTTCAATGACTCTTTGTAGTCGATGACTGCCTTATCCCTCGGGTTTGCTAGATCAAGCAGGGAGTCCGGAATAGGCAGTGCTTCAGCCTTATTGCTGTCCCTCTGGAAGTATTTGAGCTTTGGGGCGGTGAAATGATTATCTCCCTTACGCTTTGGAATAGTAGGGGTGGCCTCCATCATGCTGTGGATCATCAGTGCCAACCACCTAGCGTAAGGGATTGTGCTACCCTTGTTGTTCTCCTTTATCTTCACCTGGTCCATCAGCTCTGTCCAGAAGAGCTGGGCCATGTCGTACTGCTTATCAAATGCGATTCCGTGGAAGATTTGAAGGATTTGCTTGTTGCACTTGTCATGTCCGGCGTGCTTCGGAGAAAGACACTTGTTGACCAGGCCGAACAGACTCTTCCACGGATGAGGCAGGTTGGAGATTGTGAAATTTGACAGTAGGGGCAGTGGGCTGTCGTAACCAAGAGCTTTCATCCCCTTTATCAGCTCTTCGTTTGAGGGGAGTGGTGCGTAGCTTTGGTGCATTGGGAGCTTCAGAGTCTCCCGGATTGTGGAAGGTGTTAGCACCACTCTCTTGTCAGCTAGTTTGGTCATGATCTTTGACCGATCCTTCTTACTCTCAGTTCGCATGCAGCCCCTGAATTGCTGCAGGTATACCTCTGGCACAGGTTTGGCCTCATTGAATGCAAACCAGAGGTAGTACTTTTGTAGAATGGAGAGAATGACCGGGTCCTGACATTTGAAGAGTTTCAGGTCTAGTTGAAAATTGTTGTCATAGATTGGGACCCAGTTCTCCTTGGAGTAGACATCATCACTTGATTGTGCATTCCGGTCTGTTCCTGACATTGTTGAGCTGAAAGAATTGGGTCAGCACATTGTTCAATTGTTTTTTTTTTTTTTGGAATTTTTCAGATCAGGTGTGAATAGGTGAATTTCTCGAAAAAAAATTTTCTAAGTACAAACCACGAGAACCAGCTTCTCGAGGTTTGAGTATCGAGAAGTAGGTTCTCGAGTCTTAAATATCGAGAAGCTCTTCTCGATACTCGGATATCGAGAACTTGGTTCTCGATATGAAAGTATCGAAAAGTCCTTCTCGTGATTTAAACATCGAGAACCATCTTTTCGAGGTTTAGTGTCGAGAACCTCTTCTCGGTACTTCCAACTTCGAGAAGTAGGTTTTCGGTATTAAACATCGAAAAGTATCTTTTCGAGGTTTAACATCGAGAACCGTTCCTCGAAATCCAAAGTCTCGAGAAGTTGATCTCGAGTTCTAAACATCGAGAAAATAGATTTCTCGAGTTCGTACTCAGAAGAAATGTCGAGTACCACCTGCAATTTTAACACAACATAATGATTATATCCAAGTTAAAAAAAAACTTTTCGAATTCAAGTTTCCGAGTTCGAGAAAACATAGTTCTCGATATGTCAATACGGGAAATTTTTCCAAATTTTGCATCGAGAACTTTGCCATAGTGTGCGAAAACCATTTTGAAAACCTTTTCTTTCAGAATTACTACCTTTGATTGTGAAATCGAGAGTTCGAGAGATATGAGAATGCCAGAAAACTTGAGGACTTCGAGAACTTGGATGCGAGAAAGATGAGTTATGCGAAAGGATTGTTCTCGAGGTCCCCTTTATACGAGAGAAATCAGTTGGGCCGTGCGAGAAGTGTCTCGGGCCCAAAAGTTTGAGTTGGGCCTGGTTCAGTTTTAAAAGATATTTTTGGGCCCCAAAGATTTATTTATGTACAGAAAAAAACTCCCCCTCAAATTGTGCATGAGAGAGAAGAACAAAAATGTACTCACATACTCACTCTTTTTCTTCTTTTTCTGATTTTGCGCACACACACTCTTTTTCTGACTTTTCTGATTTTTTACACACACCACACACACACTCTTTTTCTGACTTTTCTTCTTTTTCTCCCCCTCAAAGTATTCTACCCTCTTTTATTTTCTCCCCTTTTCTCCCCCTCAACACATGCAACGCACACAACACACACACACATTTTATTCAGACCAGCGGGAGATACATAATTACATTGGATCGAAGTTCAACATGCCTAACTTAGATACTAGGAACTGGAATCTCTTTTCATCCAATGCCTTAGTAAATATGTCAGCCAGTTGAAGCTCGGTGCTAACAAAGTACAAATCAACATCTCCCTTCTCCACATGGTCCTTGATGAAGTGATAGCGCAGGTCGATGTGCTTGGTGCGCGAGTGATGAACGGGGTTGCTGGTTATGGCGATTGCACTCTGGGAGTCACTGTAAATCGGGATGTGATTGAACAAGAAGCCGTAGTCTCTGAGTTGAGTCCTCATCCATAGGATTTGAGAACAACAACTAGCAGCCGCAACGTATTCTGCTTCGGCTGTAGAAGTTGACACACAGTTCTGCTTTTTGGAGGACCAACAGACAAGCTTCTCTCCCAGAAATTGAGCACCACCGGACGTACTTTTCCGGTCTAACTTGCAACCTGCAAAATCAGCATCTGAGTAACCAATGAGGTCAAAACCCGTGTCTTTGGGATACCAAAGTCCTAAGTTGACTGTTCCTTTCAAGTATCTCAGGATTCTTTTTACTGCATTCAGATGTGATTCCTTTGGATTTGCTTGAAAGCGAGCGCACAGACAAGTTGCAAAGACAATATCCGGTCTACTAGATGTCAGGTACAGCAAGGAACCGATGATAGCCCGATAGTTAGTAGCATCGACTGATATCCCGGACGGGTCAGAGTCGAGCTTTTGTGAGGGAGACATAGGGGTTTTCATGGTTGACTTGCTGTCCATCTGGAATCTCTTGAGCATTTCATGGATGTACTTCGACTGGCTGATGAATATTCCGTCTGGCATTTGCTTGATCTGTAGCCCTAGAAAGAAGTTCAACTCTCCCATCATACTCATTTCAAACTCAGTGCGCATCAAGTTGCTGAATTCTTCGCAGAAGTTCGGATTGGATGATGCGAATATGATGTCATCCACATAGATTTGTATCAGCATGATGTCACTGTTCTCTCGCTTGATGAAAAGAGTTGGATCTATCTTCCCCTTCGAGTAGCCTGATTGCACAAGAAAATCAGATAGTGCATCATACCAGGCTCTCGGTGCCTGTTTTAGTCCATACAGAGCTTTCTTCAGCTTGTAGACATAATGTGGGTGCTTAGGATCAACAAAGTCTTCTGGCTGTGCCACGAACACTTCTTCTTTTAATTCGCCATTTAGAAACGCAGTCTTTACATCCATTTGATAGACGGTGAAACTTTTATGAGCAGCATATGCAAGGAACAACCTGATTGCTTCAATTCTGGCCACTGGTGCTAAAGTTTCATCATAGTCAATTCCTTCTTGTTGGTTGTATCCTTTTGCAACTAGTCGGGCTTTGTTCCTTACGATCACACCGTCTTCATCCTTCTTGTTCTTGAAGACCCACTTGGTGCCAATTATTGTTTTCTTCGGGGGCCTTGGCACCAGGGTCCATACATCTAATCTTTCGAACTGATTGATTTCCTCCTGCATTGCGATCACCCAATCAGGATCTGCTAGAGCTTCGGAAACTTTGGTTGGCTCAGATTGGCTGATGAAGCAAGAGAAAAGGCATTCATTGGCTGTTGCTGTTCTGGTGCAAACTCCACGACTCGGATCTCCAATAATTTGTTCAGCAGGATGTGCCTTCGTCCACTTCCGCTCATGTGTTAGAGGGATTGGAGTTATGATGGTTTTTACTGCTTCATCCTTTGTCCTCAAGAATTTTGTCCATGTGTACCGAGAGTAGTCATCCACAATGACTAGAGTATATTTTCGTCCGTTGATGCTTTGTACTCTCATTGGTCCACACAAATCCATATGGAGCAATTGTAAAAACTGTGAGGAGGATGGGACTTGTTTTGACTTGTGAGAGCTCCTAATCATCTTGCCTAATGTACAGGCACCACAATGGTTGTCAGCGGAAGTCTTCAGAGTAGGCAGCCCTTTCACAAGTTTCTTCTTGGATAGAGAGATCAGATGTCTAAAGTTCAGATGAGATAGACGTCTGTGCCACAGGCTATTTTGTTCAGAGGAAGCTTTGGACAACAGACATATGGAAGAAGTTGTTTGGACACTTTTCAGATCAACAGTGTACAGGTTTGATGTCCTGTTACACGTTAATAATGTGTTTCCATAGCTATCTATCACACAACACTGTCTTGTTTTGAACTTCACTTCCATCCCGCTATCACAAAATTGTCCAATGCTTAACAAATTGTGCTTCAGTCCTTTCACGTAGGAGACAGCCCTTATGGTGACACTCGGACAAATGACATCTCCGTATCCAAGAATAGGAGACGATGCGTTGTTACCAAATCTCACATTTCCTCCGTAACACGATGTGTAGTTGCTCAGTAGATGTCTTATTCCGGTCATGTGGGTTGAGCATCCAGAATCTAAGTGCCACACATGACCATTCTGCAAAACAATTAAGTTTTCTTATGTACCCACCGTAGGATGGGTCCTTCCTTATTAATCAGAAACATCTTTTTAAATTTTTCTTTGAGCTGTGATCCAAGGTCAACAGCTTTCTCAGTCAAGGTTTGAGCTTTTTCTTTTTCAGATTTGGGCATCCATTTTCGTTTGATTGAGGGAGGAGATGAGACGTGATCACTATGAGTGAATGGATGTTGATTGAGGTATGGCTTAAAAATTTCTTCTTTAGAGAGTCTTTTCAGATGTTTCTTTGAATGAATCTTGAGGGGATATTTTAAGTGCAAAAAGTCATAATAACCCTCAACAGATTCATTTTCAGATTGCTTTCTTGAATTTTGTTCATTTTTTCTTTTCCTTCTCACATCATTCACATCACTATCAAAATCAGAACTTGATAAACTACCATCATATCCATAAACATTATCAGAAGATACAAAGGGTTCAACATTTGATCTAGAAACATTCAGCTTGGGACTCAAGACTGAACTTTGACTACTAGATTGCTTAACAGAGGCAGAGCTATAATTATTTTTGGAATATAACATTGCACTAGAACTAGAATTTTTATTTTTCAAAAACACTTTCTTCTTTCCTTCAGCAACCTCTCTTCTTCTTGTCTTCCACTCCTCTCTCTTCTCCCATCTCCGACTCACTTTGGTTCCTGTAACCGAAGGAGACTTGGAGTGAGTAGGCGGACTTTCAAAAATGTTCTCAATTTTGTTGTTATGATCAATGGTTGAGTCAGTACTACTTGTAGATTGGGAAGCTGTGTTGGACTGGGATTGTTCTTTTAAAAGAGTAAGTTCATTTAACAGTCTGTCACGCTCACTCTCAAAACTCTTCCTCTCTTCTTCAAAACTTTTTCTTTGATTTTCAAGAGAAATGTGTAAGTTTTCAAATTTCTTTATTAGAGGAGGAATGTAGGGTTCATCTACATCAGACTGTGAGTTCGAGGAAGGTTCCAGATCAGACACAGCTTCCTTTTCAGAAGGATAAAGACTCACGCATTCATCAGAAGAGAAGACAGGTTCAGCTGTAGCATAACTTTTGTTCAAAGCAGAATAATCAAAAGAGATTTGAGCTTTTGTGCTGTTTGTTCTTTTCTCAGCCTCAAGTTCTTCCGTTTCTTTTGCCGCAGTGAAATGCATGAGCTTGGTCAGACCGAACCCCATATAGTTAACATCATACAGTTGTTTACATTTAACCTTTTTCAGGTTGCAGGGATTCGATAGACCAAGTCCTTCTTTGGAGTTATAGAAACGGGTATCCTTGGGCTGATTTAAGAAAATCGTTTGTTCAGTTTGATCACGTTTAGCTAACAGATCCTCAAGCTCCTTAATCTTCCTATAAAGAGCACTTCTTTGATCATGCAAAACCTTTTTCAATCCATTTGTTTGATTAAGCTCTGTCTTGGTGTCACGCAGCTCACGAGTCAAGTCTGTGGTCTTAAGTGTCAACTTCTCAGTTTCTAAGGTCAGTTTTTCAACCTTTTTCGTAGATTCATCAAGTTTTAAGGATAGACAGGCATTTTTATGCAAGTTCTTAAGTAAGACTTTATGATTGTTATCAAGTCTCGCCTCAAGTTCCTTAATGATTTTACCCTTTTCAACTAAGGAATGATTTTTGCAGTTACAAGAACATGAATTTTTAGAAGGACTTACATTGCTGTTAGAGCTTTCACTTTCATCATCTTCGGGGATCGCAGCATCACCCTTTCTTTCATCCTTCTCCACGATTGCCATCAAAGCTAAGTTTTCTTCTTCCTCATCTGAAGAATCATCCTCCATCCAATGGTCCTTCTCAGCGAGCAGTGCAGCATTTTCATCTTCTTGCTTTGCCATGAACATCTTTTGCTTGTTCAGGAGCATTTTCTGCTTGTAGTAATTGAAGTCCCTCCTTCTTGGTAGGCGACAGTCTTTGATCAGATGTCCTGTCTTTCCACAATTAAAGCATTTAGGAGGTTCTTCTGCTGCAACAGCTCTTTCTGAGGAATTCTGCTCAAACTGCTTTGGTTTGTAGTTGGATGAGGAGGTTCTCAGTTTGTTGGATGAAGTATTCTTCTTAACAACTCTTCTGTTGTATTGATTGGTCAAAAGTGCCATTTTCTTCTGCAACTCCGCCATTTCAGACTCCATGTCTATCTCTTCATCACTTCCTTCATCTTCTTCTGACATCACTACAACCTTCTTCTTCTTTTGCGTTTTAGTGGTACTCCTCATCTGAGTTTCCATCACTAGAGCAAGTGGATCAGCAATTTCGGGTTCTGCAGTGTCGTTTACAAACTGTTGGAGGTGGGCATGAATGGTGTAAAGATCAACTTCATCAAGATCCAGGTTCTGTCTCACATTCTTCACTGTTCTCTTCCATTCAGGGCTCAGACTCGATAGAAAACGTATGTTCAGCTCCATGTTAGCTTTGTTCACATTGATCTTTCTCAGATCATTCACCAGCTTAACAAATCTGTTGTAGGTCTCATGTAGAGGTTCACCGGGCCTGGCCTTGAAGGAGTCGTAGGCAGTGAGTGTGCTTGCCTTCTTTGTTTTTAAACCGAGATTGGTTCCTTCCATCAATTTTCTGATTTCATCCCACATTTCCTTAGCAGAATCCATGCTATCTATCAGGATATAGATGTCGTTTGGGATTGCTTGGAGCAGATATGTTTTTTCCATCAAATCCGCCTTGACTCTCAATCTATCTTCTTCAGTATATTCTTCAACAGATTTAGGTATCCTTACTGGTTCAACGGGGGGTTCATTATCATTGTCACCTCCAAGTATCATCCAAATCTGAGCTGGTCCCTCCGTCAGTGATTCAAGCATGGCTGAAGAGTTGTCTTTGCTTTCGAGAAAATTGAGAAACCTGTTCTTCCACATTACGTACTCGTCTCTCCTCAAGATAGGGGGTCTATTATCATTTCCTATTGAAAGAGCGTCCATTTCTGCTGTTCTTAAATAATGACCGTTCGAGTGATTGATCTGTCACAAAAAAATTCTAAGTATAGATTATCGAGAAGTGAAACTTCGAAAAGAATGTTCGAGAACTAAGAGTTCGAGAAAGATTATCGAGAAGTAAGTTTTCGATATCAAAACTTCGAAAAGAATGTTTTCGATATATCGATTTCGAGAAGTCGATTGTCGAGAAGTCAAACTTTGAGAAGTTCAGTTCGAGAACTGTCTTTTCGAGATTTGAGTGTCGAGAACCTGCAATATCGAAAAACAAATAATTCGAAGGATAAATATCGAGAAATACTAATGCGAGAAGCTAGTATCGAAAACTAAGTTCTCGAGCTTAATGTCGAGATCATCCTATCGAAATCTTGTACTTAAAAATTTTCAGAATTCTTAAAACGAAGACTGCAGCTATGTTGTTTTCGATGTCGAGAAGGCTCCTAAATGAATCAACCTTCGAGAAACCTGCTAAAAGTGTCGAGAACCTGTTTTTCGATATGAAGGTATCGAGAACTTCAAATCAAAAAAATTACAAGTATCGAGAATGAAGATATACTCCTGGTTCGTTTTTGAAAGGCGAATCCAACAGTATAACTTTTACACAAAATTGTCCAGAAACAGATTTACAAAGGCAGATTTAATAAACATCGAGAAACATGAAACAGAGTATTTTTCGCAGTTTTTCGTCGATGCAGATCAGTACTCGATCGGCTCTGATACCAGTTGTTGGTCCCAAATTTCAGGATGAATGAACAGCTATGAACTATCTACAATAATATAGAGAAGGATTCTTAATAATGATCGAGAGATAATCTGAACAGAAGAAATCCTTACGCTATACTATCGAGAACTATAGAATGAATGTTCTGAATGAAAGGCGCTGTATATTTCTGATTCTCGATTATTCGGTCCTGTACCACATGTACGCATATTTATAGGCGTAGGTACAGGTACCGAAATGGTAACCTAGAGCTCTGGGCCTAAGGCCTTTTTGGGCCCTATTCCCTTAACTCATTTATTCTTTACATAAATACTAAAAAGGATAAGTCTAATCTAATTGGGATAACAAGACTCTAGACAAACTTGATCACAACAAATATTTTCCTCAACAAGATCCAATGAAGCATATTGAGAGCTTTATTCAGACTTGTGCCACGTTCAAATATAATGGAGTGTCCAGCGAAGCAGTCAGGTTAACTTTATTCCCGTTCTCGTTGAAAGACAAAGCTTCACGGTGGCTCCGTAGCTTTCCAAACGGGCACTTTGATACATGGGAGAAGCTTCATCAGGCATTTATGCAGGAGTATTTTCCTCCCTCTGCCGCTATCAAGGTTCAGACAGAAATTCTCAATTTCACTCAAGCTCCGACCGATTCTTTTAGTGAAGCATGGGATAGGCTGAAGACGCTGAAAAGGAAGTGCCCTGAAACATTCATGAATGCAGCAACAATTATGTGCAGATTTTATAATGGTCTTCAGTTGGAGTATATGAGAGAACTCGACCGGGCATCTCAAGGGGGTATGTTTCTGAAATTATCCCCACAAACAGAAGAGCAAATAATTGAAAACTTGGCTTCAAATGACAAGTATTGGTATGCGGGTAAAGAGAGAGCTCAAAATCCACCCGGTTTGCTCAATCTTGATCCCATCACTGCACTTACAGCGAAGATTGAGGGACTGGCAGTGGACGTGAAAGACTTGAAGGCACAGACCTCTCAGCAGCAGGCTCATAATACTGGGGCATATCTGCCCTCTTATCCTATGTATTCTGCCCCACTTCCTATTCGAGCAAGCTATCTAAGCCCAACCGGCCAAGAACTCGCTTTATCTTGCGAGATGTGCATGGGAGCTCACCTCACTCACACATGTCCTCTTTATGTTCAGAATCAGGCATCACCAGTGGTCCAGAACGTCAATTTCATGGAATATGGTCAAGGCCAGAGAGGAGGTGGACAGTTTTTCAACAATCCAGGTCAGTGGGGAAACTTTCAGCAAACAGGAGGCTAATGGAGGCCAGAAAATCAGAATCAAGGGCAGCGGAATGCTCCTAATTTTCAAGGAAATTTCCAGAACAGGGGCAATTCAAATCAGCCCGCTTATATCCCGCCTCATCAAAGACAGCTTGAGCAGCCTCCTGTAAATGCAACGTTAGAGAAAACAGTGGCTGAATTAGCCAAAAACCAAGCGGAGATGCACCAGCGTTTTAGCAACCTAGAAGCTCTTATCCGCCGGCTTGGCTCAAGTGCTTCAAGAGAACCGGGCAGCCTTCCGAGTTCAACAGAACCCAATCCAAGGGGGCATGTGCGGGCCGTTACACTACGCAACAGAAAACAGCTTAGAGAAGTTAATACTCCGTCTCTGCCACATCAAAGCGATGACCAGCAACCTCAAGGCTCAGATTCCCAGGAAGTTGAAGAAGAACCAGTGGCTGCCCCTATTCCAACAAAGAGCAATGAAGCTCAAAAAGAAGATTCTCAGAAGAAAGCGGAAAGTAAGAAGACCCCACCACTCCCGTTCCCTACACGGGTGAAGAAGAGCAATGATAACACGAACTTGATCAGATTTATGGAGCATCTGAAGCAGCTCCAGATCAATATGCCATTCGTGGAAGCTCTAACAGAGATGCCGAGGTACACGAAGTTTCTGAAGGACCTCCTCACGAAAAAGAGGAGGTGGGAAGAGCTAGAAGTGGTGGATCTTAATGCAGAATGTTCAACGGTTGTTCTGAAGACCATGCCACCGAAGCTAAAGGACCCAGGGAGTTTTGTTGTACCTTGTTTTATCGAAAATTTTATGTTTAATAATGCTTTAGCTGATTTAGGAGCTAGCATCAACCTGATGCCTTCCTCTGTGGTCATGAAACTTGGCTTGGGTGAACTTAAGCCCACTCGTATGAGCCTCCAGCTAGCGGACCGATCGGTGAAATACTCGAAAGGAATTCTAGAGGATGTATTAGTACGAGTGAACAAGTTCATATTCCATGTCGATTTTGTGGTCATGGACATGGAGGAAGATCGTGAGACTCCACTTATTTTAGGGAGGCCCTTTCTAGCTACTGCTAGGGCCCTTGTTGATGTTGCCAATGGTTCACTTTCTCTGAGAGTTGGGGACGATGCGTGCACCTTTAAACTCTCAGATGTGATGAGTAAGGCCTCAGACCCCACTGAATCATGCAATTATCTTGATATGTTTGAGTCAGTGGAGGGTTATTTTGTGACACTTCGAAAATTTTAAAGTAAAATGAAATAAATAATTTTAAATAGATAAAATGTTACGAATGTAAAATAATAGAAAATTAACATTTTTTATAATTAAGTTGACCAGATTAGATTTTGGCTTGGGTGATAAAAGTAACAGTTTTATACGAATGATATTTGTACACTTAACATAAATAAGGAGATTGAGATTTTAACTATTTCAAATTCAAAGGTAAATATTACACAAAAATAAAAAGGTTAAAAAGTTGACTTTTCTAATCTAATCTAACATACTCGTAAACTCTATAAGTCCATATTACACACATGCTTATTAATTCTAAGACTAGTAACAATTAATAGCAAACTAAGTGACTTGTTGCTACAGTAATAATATTAATAAACCTACTAAACTAAACATACGTATTATTCAAACTCGAAGTATTATTCAAACTCGGACTCCGCTAATAACCTTTGAGATAAACACCAACTTCCGAAACTTGAGCTTGTAAGCCAATCGGATAAGTTTTAAACGACCTAGAACCTTCGACCTTCTCCTATAAATCGCGGCTCTTCGCTGATAACCTGCACACAAACCAAGAAGCTAGGCTTCCATACGTGAGAGTCTGCGAGAGAAAAGAAAAGAAAAAAAACGTGAGTGCGAGAGGGTGACGGAAGGAGAAGAAAAGCTGACCTTGGAGTGCCGGAGTTCGCCGGAGAAGGACGAACATTGCAGATCTCTGTCGAGCAAACCTGCTGCTGACCACCGCCCGACGCTGCGTCACCAAAGCATCGTCGTCAATAGAGGTAACCCGCACACCTGCGTTTTCTTAAGGCGATGAAATTATTTCCTTAGCCTGCGGATTATAATTAATCTGATCTAATACGGCCCGGACTGGTTAAAGCATAAAATGAAGTAGGAACTAGTAATAATAACAAAGAAGTTCTGGACTGATTCACTATAAGAAACTGGATTGTTTAATCTTATACTCCGTATAAGAACTGAACGAAAGCAAACCAATAATAATACTAAGCATTAAAGTTTGGATGTTTTGTTCTCGGTAATATTGGACTGTACAACCGAAGTAATAGTAATTAGCTAATAAGAATGGTTATATTAATACGTAATAATAAATTAATTAAACTGTAACTAGACCAATTATTTAACCTGGACGTACTACTGAAATCAGATTGTGAACTAACTAATTAATTAACATTACGTGCTCTGCTGAGTTCAAAACGGAATGCTTAAACCAGATTAATTTAATTGGTACTTGGATAATAATAATTAAATGAAAATGGATGGATCATTGATTATAAAACTAATGGCATAAACTAAATGGAATGACCATCAATGGGCTGATCAGTTTAAAATAGAACATTGTTTAAACTGGACTAATTGGATTATTAGCTTACATTAAAATAAACTGACCAATTGATAAGAAATTCAAAGAGATGATATTTATAAAATAAAATAGGTAGTTTATTCGGCACTAATACTAAACATACATCACTGTTTCTCTTATATTCGCTTAAATAAACTAATTCGGATTATTTTGATAATAATAATAATAATAGACTGATTAAAATAGACTATAATAATTGACTAAATTCGGAACCCGTAATAATAGTACTAACGGCAACATTACATACTAGCAAAAGTGATAATTGTATGTGGACTGATTATTACTTATAGAGTCAATATCGTTATAGGATTAGTGATCGAAATAATGGCGTAAATAGTGGACTGTTTAGTTTAAAACGGAACCCTTAAACCAGAATTGGTTATAATGAAGTAATTGGCGGATACAAATGTATTTATGGACTGTTAGAATAAGTAGACCAATTTAAATAAACTTATAGCTGAGTTAATCACGATAATTATAAAATAATAAAATAATGGACTTATAGTAATATATAAAAGTATAATGGAAGGGGTTAAATGAGAAGGGTAGGACAATCAAACTATAACTTAGAATAAATATTGACTTTGGAAATTCTAATAATTAGAAGGTGAACTTGGAGAGGAAGTCGTTTGAGAAGCTTATTAGGACTATCTGGAATTTGAGGTAAGTCACATTGCAGCCAAAATGCATTTTTACCTCGTATATATTGTATGTATGAAATATGAAATTGTACTATTTGACTATTTGTTGAACAATTTGTGAATATGTGATGCATTGTTAAATGTTGAATAACTTTGGGGAAATTACGTGAGTAGTAATCCCTGAATTTTTGGAAAATAATAAAGATAAAATGAACCTTTCAATGTAAGGGCATCACGGGAGAAATCCGGGATGTCGGTGTCCTCCACGACCTTGACTGTGGAGAGTGATTAGGACTGTTACTACTTGTTGGGATTTGGTGTCGACGACCTTGACTGTGGAGATTGGTTAAAGTGGTTGTTTTATTGTAATTCAAATTCGGGCAAAAGACCCTGTTATTCAGTAGTAGCAGTAACCTAGTCACTTATATATGGTAATCCCTTTTTGGTGGAGTAGGGGGACGTTGACGTCCGAACTACTTGGACTTCTTACTACTCGGAGGGCTTGGAATCCCTTTTAGAGGGTGTGCACACTTAAGGTAGATGTTCAGTTTCCTCAAGTTAGAAGTGGTACCGGCAAAAGTCCCGGGGTGACCGTACATAACAACGGACCTTCGGGCTCAATAAATGTTGAGCACCGCCCTTCAAATGTATTAGGAGTTTAATACAATTATATTTTAAGACATTACTAGAGTACTGATACGCGTATAATTTCCGTGTGTATGTTTACGTTTTTAGTTAGTTTTGGTTGTTTAATATTTCGGAAATTACACACTTTTGGTGTAATAGTTATGTTTGTAATTTAGTTGTAATTCATTTAGATTAGGATCATTCTGAGCTTAAACAGGTCCAAGATCAATCAAATGATCATTGGTGAAGGAAGGTGCAAGAGTACAAGATAAAAAGGAGGCAAAATCCTGATTTTTGACCTGTACCCGGTCGAGTATACCATATACTCGATCACGTACCAACTGGACTTTCAATCAGATCAATCAGGAGACAAAAGAGTGTGCAGGGGAAGATTTGGTCACGATCAATTGTAAAACCCGATCGGGTACACCTATATACCCGATCGGGTATACCTTTTATTTTCACTCCGAATTCGATCGAGTATGCCTCAAAAGTACCCTTTTTACACATACTTGATCGGGTATACACCAGTACTCGATCGGGTACCCGAACTGCAATCCCAAAAGCCTATAAATACACCTCCTTCCCTTCACAATTAGAGACCAATTCCTTTATACTCTTAAGCTCAGTTTAAAATAACATTTCTTTATATTTTTTCTAGCATGTTTAGTCTCCAAATGAGGAGCTAAACTTTCATTTCTTGGTGTTGCTCTTGAAGCTTGTTGATTATTAAAGTTGTGAGTTATTTTCTTAACTTCTTTCCTTGAATATTAATTCTTCCTTTAAATACTATTTCTATATCAATGTTGGGGAGTGTTACTAAGATGACAATTAGTTAACATCTTGATATTGGTCTTAGTAATAGCTATTCCTTCCTCTATGTTAATATTGGGGAGTGTTACTCAGATGACAATTAGTTAACATCTTGATATTAACTATAGTAGGATTCATTTTCTTTAATATTCTTCCTCGAGTATTAATTAATTCCTATTCATATTTCATATTAATATTTTGAACATTACTTAAAGGATCAACTAGTTTTGTTTCACATATTAATTATTGCTAGAAACGATCAACGAACCGATGGTTAATCGTTGATGGTTTCACAAGTAAGTAACTTCGGTTTATTAATGCACGGTCGTGGTTAATAAACTTAAGAGGGATTAATTTTGTTGGTTAAACCGAAACCGTTGTGTTGAGGTTATCAATCTCATTTGATTTCATCAAGGAGTTAAGAGATTAAATGCTACTATCAAGTCAGTATATGGCGTTGTTCTATACTTGACTAATAGTAAGGGTTATTAATGAACGGTCGTTGTTAATGACTATCCTCAATGAATTGGATATACTCCTCGATTGAGTATTCGAGAGGAGATAAGTTATAGATATAACAATGATCGACTAAAATATATCAACAAGATGAAAGTAGCAATGCCAAGTTCCTTTTATCTTTCAATTAAAACCCATATAGCTCGTTCATCTTCGTGTTTAATTTTAATCAAATCACTCAATCAAAAAACCCCTTTATTTACTAGTTACATAAAAAGAGAGTTATTCCTATCCCTGTGGATATGAACTCTACTTCACCTATACTACATATAAGTGTTAGTATTGAATTTATTTTGACGCACACACACAACAAAAGTGCACGTCAAATTTGGCGCCGTTGCCGGGGAAAGGCAATTAATTTTTCTTTTTATTTTATTTTAAGAAAAAAAGAAAAAAAATATAGTTTCAAGTATAAAGATTTCTATTTCTTCTGAGCTTTGTAGTATATGGTTAAAAATCGTTCATTGAACGAAATCACCTACCACTCAAACCCCGAAATAGAACAAACTCTCGAGCGGTTGAAAAACAAATTCTCAAACTCCGACTCGGGAGGATCATCAAGTGCTAGTTCTCAATCTAGCGAGACCGAAGAACCAATATCTATGGCCAACGAAACGAGAACGTTGAGGGAGCTCACAGCTCCAAATGTTAATCAACAACCCCTATGTATCACTTTTCCAACTCTTGATACAGGGGTCACATTCGAGCTAAAATCTGGGCTCATTCATCTACTTCCATCTTTCCATGGACTACGAGGGGAAGATCCGAACAAACACTTGTCGGAATTCCATATTGTTTGCACAAGCATGTGCCCCAACGGTGTCTCGGAAGAGCAAATCAAACTGAGAGCTTTTCCATTTTCTCTGAAAGACACCGCGAAGGATTGACTTTTCTATCTTCCTTCGGGAAGTATCACTACATGGCCACAAATGAAGAAGGCTTTCCTTGAAAGGTACTACCCCGCTTCTATTTCATCATCACTCAAGAAGCAAATAAGCAACATTGAACAAAAAGATGATGAATCTCTATATGAATATTGGGAGAGATTCAAGAAGCTATGTGCTAGTTGCCCCTATCACGGATACACCGAACAAGACCTCATTCTCTACTTTTATGATGGTCTTGTGGATCAAGATCGCGGCATGGTAAATGCAGCGTGTGGAGGGGGCATTGTCAACAAAACCCCTTCGCAAGCAAGAGATCTCATCTCGGAGTTGGCCGAGAACTCTAGACACTATAACGGGCGGTCCTCGACTCGTAGAGTTATGGCAGCAGAATCCAACAACTCGTTGGAAAGTCAAGTGACCGGTTTGACAAGTCAAGTGACCAGCTTGACTTCTTTGGTAAAAGATTTTCTCTTAAATCCAAAAACCCAAGAAGTCAAGGTCTGCGGCATATGCTCGACACAAGGGCATTCAACCGATTCCTGCCCAACATTACACAAGGAGAATCCAGAGCAAGTCAATGCTTTGGGGTTCCAAGGTCAAAGGAGGTACGACCCTCGTGGCAACACATACAATCTGGGATGGAGAGATCATCCAAACTTGAGGTATGGAAACCCTCCGCAATCCAACTGTAACACTTGAGATTTAATATAAACGGATTAATAGTACTACTCATACCAACAGAGGTGCATCTCCTTTTAAGGGAGCTCATCACCCAAGAACTACAAAGTTAAGCGTGCTTGCACGGGAGTAGTCTTGGGATGGGTGACCCCCTGGGAAGTTTCTCAGGGCGCGCACGAGTGAGGACAAAGTGCGCGTAAAAGGCTAGTGGCGGTTTGTGAGGACAGTACTATTGGTCCGGAGTAACTACCCCGGGTCCGGTGGGGCCGGGGTGTTACAGGTGGTATCAGAGCAACCCCGCGACAGTGTGATGACCCGTTGGATATCGGGCGGGCACTTAGCGGGGGAAGATTCTGGGATTTGATTGAGATTTGAGATTGGTTCAAGGGCGCAACGAGGACGTTGCGATCCTAAGTGGGGGTGATTGTAACACTTGAGATTTAATATAAACGGATTAATAGTACTACTCATACCAACAGAGGTGCATCTCCTTTTAAGGGAGCTCATCACCCAAG